>JAJEKV010000118.1:0-684823 GCA_021234155.1 Isoetes taiwanensis | reverse complement strand
ATCGTGTACTTCGTTCAGTTACGTATTGCTGTCATATGTGCTTGTTTCCCTCAAAACAGCCCTCTAACTTCAATTTGAGGCGCACGGTACTCTTTGTAACTCATTTCAAAGTCTCAAGTCAATTTATTGCTGCCTCAGTTACGAGACCCGGTTCTTAGAGATTCTTCCTAGAAGGCTTAATACCCTTCAAATTTGCCTCGCCCTCCGGATCTGATTGCTGAGCAGTTCCGGTGCTTCTGAGTTGCTGCAGGTAACCCATGTGCATTAGATTCAGCTCCTTATAAGATCTTGTACCATCTAATAAATAACTTTTTGAACCATCCATCTACGAATCGGTGTTCCCATCAGTACACAACACCCAATTCTTCATCACCAAAGCATGAATACATTTTCCTCTTAACAACCATGTAATCCATAGAATCAACATAAAACCCCGCAATTAGAGATCAATCTCTTTGAATCTTCAAACTCTGAATTCCACAACTACGTTCACAATTCCTCCAAAAAAGCAGCGAGCCTCAACTCACATAAGTCCTTAAAAGCTTCTAAAATTCCTTTCTCAATTTGCCTCTCTAATTTATAAAACTTTTGTGACACAAGTTCTTCTAGCATGTTCTATTTTGTGCATGTCAAATAATATCACGTACATGATGCATCTTGGCGGCCCATCAGTAGCGAGGGACCGTTCTGATCTCTCCTTCTAAAATTTAACCCATGTCCTCATGGAGTGCCGATCCCAAAGCTGTCATATTTTATTTAGTAAATATACTAACAACACGAAGCAAATCTGAAGCAATATATATCTGGCCACTATAGGCAATGAGATAGAGCTATTTCAAATCTTACGGGATTACACTATAAAGCTTCTTAGTACCAGATCCGTGGAACTTCACAAACGTAGATAATCGTTCGGTGTCGGAAGATCCCATTATTGTGGCAGCTAGCTACCCGCTGCAGTGGCCGTCGGCTCAATGGTCTATCATGCAGTTTGGGATCCTTGCATTGAGACGACACGAATTTCCAAGTAAAGCCAGTGGTTGATTGACAATAAGCTTAAATGGGAGGAAGGATGAAGGAGCAAGATACCTTGGGGTTATGGAAGATTAGGAAGTTCCTAACCCGTTTGCCTTCTCATCGCCATGCAGCTCCATTAGCCATGCAACTGCGCGTTCGACGTGTTGCGGGATGTTGTGGCAACGCGACATGCCTAAAGTTCATCGCCCGTAATCAATCAAAATGGAATTAGCTTATTCTCCTAAAAGAAAGCGGCATTTAATAGCGGTAAGGTGAATGATAGATATTAGCGAAAATGATAGGTATTAGCAATGAACAGCCCGAAAATGAGGTTTAGCACTCACCATCATAGACGATTATGATTAATGAATGGTGTATGCCCTACAACATTATTAAACTTTGTTATTGAAGAAACTTCCATGGCCATTGTTAACAGAAAAGGAGCGGTCATAAAGGATACTAAGTAATTTCTTGAATAGTAAAGAAGCAAGTTTAGTAGCTTATCTAGCATGGATAAGAGAAATGCAAAATTTCCTTACAGTCATGACCAAGCGAACAATGCGAACATTGTCCCTTGAGCTACCAATAGAAGGCGAGCGTCCAATTGATACGCAAATCTTTTCTTTGCGGGCCGAACAATAGCTACATCTACGGCGGATAGCTTTTAAGATTATTGTAGCGTTGATTTATTTGGGGGGTAGATTAATACAGTTAACATAGGATTTAATCAATAATTAATAGTTGATGGTACCAAGCGAGACTCCCTATACTAAGTTAAGGCAGAGTAAGTAAGTTAGGTTAATGGGCCCTAAGTTTATTGGCTTATAAGTTTATGTGGATTTATGGGAATCGACCAGCCGTTACGTGTGGCGACCTTATCCCTGTTACCCACATGTTGTACACACTACATGTTAGCCTTACTGTATTGTAAGGAGCATATTGCGGCGTTTTGCTAACGTCTTAACATAGCGCATACTATAGACCGAATATAAATCCAACTTCGCCCATTCCTGCTTTCCATTAATTTAAAGACGTAGCCTTGAATTTTACAAGGGGATACATGGAATTTGCGGGAAAAACAAGGAGTTGTGCATGGGAAGGAGCTACGGTGTTGGAAGATCCAATAGTTGTGCCTTCCCTTAGCACAAAAATCTCGACAGGTTAAAAGTAGTGGCGATTTTAACAATGAAACAAGAATACAATGTATTTTAAAACAAAAACATCTATTGAAGCAATACACACCTTCATCTTTGGGCCAGTTTGATACCCTGTAGATGGATCCCTACTTGACAAGGTGAACCCGAATATCTTTGTCCTCTACTTTCACCGAACAAAGTCACGAAAACCCTCTTTTGCATGAACACCCATTGAACTGGAGTGCAAGCTTTAAGATGAAGTGAACAAGTTCTTGGCCAGTCCTCATCGAATTTTGTGGTGCCAATGGTTCTTAACCCTTCACAAAACTATTATGATTGCACGAGACATAGTCACTTCCGGTACATGTCTCATGGGAATGGCGGCGACTATGGGCTCAACCTCCTCGCCAAAGCGATTGAAGTGCGGCGTTTCGGCATCATATGTCACGGTCGAATTCATATATTATAATGCCATTGTCCGCGTACGTATCACCATGTGACAAAATTGCCGAGAACATGAGAGTTGCACATAGGGGCAGCCCGTACATGTATATTAAACATATGCGATTAAACCCCTTTGCCAGCGGCAAAGCCCCATTGGTCCTTCTAGCCTAGGCAAAGTCATGTAAAAGGAACGAGGGAAACCCTAAACCCTTTCCATTTTGGCATTTTTGGCTTCACGGGGCCATTAGGCCAACCAAATTTTGCTAGTTCACATTGTCGGGCACCGCCAAAACCCTTTGCACAACAATTCTCCACGGAAGCGGTACCATTGAATGAAGGCATGGATCGTTGAGGAGCGGCGCAAGCCAGAGGATCAGGCAACACAGCCAGTTCGTTGTGCAAAGCTGACTTTAACCCGACAACCTGAGCTAGGATAGTAGCGATCAATCTTAGCGAGGCTTATAGATCCCTAAGGATCACCGGCCTTAGCGAATGAGCGTGCGTGTGTATGTAGATAGATTAGATATTATTGGTATCTGAGTTCTTCGATGATGATGTTCCATTCTATGCTCTCAGGTGTATGTGGGAGGGGGTAGAGGCCACGAAACCTTGGTAGCAAATGATTCTAGATAACCTCATTGGAAACAGTGAAAATGCGACTAGGTGTGCAAAGGCACTGCTGGTTTGTGGAGTGCGTGAGGGGCTGGACCCGGTGGATTAAAGAGGACTTGTCCCTTCAGCGTGATCCCTGGGGTGTGTAAAGCCTATCGGGGGATCTCAGGCTAGTCTTAATGGTTTCGCGACTAAAATTGTGGGCAAGGCAGGCTGACACCTCTTGGGTGATGAATCACCGCTTCGATGAGGTTCAAGTTGAAGAAGAGGCCCGGTGGCCCTCCCAGCCACCCTATGAAGGGCATGCATGCCTATGGAGGGACTGTTTGCATTTTGATGTCCTTGGGCTTCCGTTTATTCCGCCTCCCACGGTGGGCCAGGACAAATAGTCATCCATGCTTCCTCATCAACCTTGCTAAAAGTTGTATTAATCAGATGGCCTATGCTCGGTGATGGCTGCGAGAGGATGAACTCCACGCTAATCTGATAGAACCTTCGTAGAAAAGAAAGTAGGGGCGTCACAAAATTAAATGCTTGGGCCGTTATCCCTTTTACATTCCTTTAGCGCATACAGAAGCCCAGATCTACGACAAAGATGCCCTTTAACGATAACAAGTGGTAAGGCGGTCCTACCATCGTTGGGTCCAAAGAAACCCGATGTTAATAAGTAATAGGATCGAGATGGAACACACTGGAAAGCATTAAATATTTTCTTTAGATGATATTCGACTGAGCAGAAGCGAAAAGCGGCGCCGATGGCGGAATCAAATGCGGACGATTCATGGCGAGAACAAAGCAGACCTTGGGCGGGAACCTGAAAAGGAAAAGAAAGGTTGGATTTTGGTACTACGACTGGTTGCCCAAGGGCGGCCTTAGATGGATTTGTGGATACTTGAGGCCTTAACTATGGTGTGGCCTCTGCCATTGTCGCGAGTGAGATAGGCAGTCGGTCACGGCGGCAAACTGTGACAATTAATGCCTGACGTACCCATTAAAATGGGTATGAATACCACCACTATTCTAATTGTTGAGATCCAACCCAGGGAAGGTTGTGATATATCCATAGAATCTGAGCTTTTGTAATCTATACTCGATATACACGTAGCCGTAAGGAGGACCCTAAAACCGCCATGGTCATGCTTTCTTCTTTAGGTTCATCCGGGCATTTGCTACCCGTCGCTCCGCCATTGTTGCTTCTTGCTAAGAGGATTGTTCGCGCCGCGCAATCGAAACCATGACCATAGATCTTGGCCGATGCCGAGTTCGACCCATCTCGTTGATTCATCCCCTCTGAGTCGTCCAATCCACCCGATCGATGCGGGGCCTGGCCGGGATCTCCTGAACTCCTTGCAGGGAATGGCTTGAGGAGGAATGTTTCTCATGTCGGGCCGGAGTTTGGCGGTATGGCGAGCTGCATTACAAGGGGTTGTCTAGGCCCCACTTTCGAAGTGCTTGGGGCAGGGGTCCTTCCCTCGGTGCATGCTGAATGCCTTAACTGACATGGTCAACTCCATGAGCTTGGCCCAAATGCTGGAGGATTATAGAACAACTTGGGATGGGATGCAACAGCGAATCATTATTTCGAGGCTACACCAATCCAACCAAGCATCGCGTCAGGTGGCGGTAAGAGCCGAGTTCCCTTAGCAAGAAACAACTGGCTTGACATAAGATGCATATTGTGCAAAGTTAGTTCAGCGGGTGTGAAGATTTCATCGTCGAACTGTCTACCGAGCTTATCGAATGGATGACACTAGATAAGGTGCTGCCGTTAGATGTTCGGTCTCGGCTATATTAGTATTGTATTTGGTTGTGTTTTGTTTATTGAGACACCTCTTTTATTCCAATCACTAACTTTCTATTTAAAGTTAAAAAGAAAGGAAAAAGAATCTGAATTGCTTAGCAAATCTTAGATCTTTATATATCTACACCTCTGGATCCTAATACCATTATTCCAACTTCATTTCAACAATACAAATAGGTTTTCATTTCAACAATATAATTTGATTTCCAAAGCGCCCGGAGTCCACGTTGGCGGTTGGAGAGATGCTATTGCAATAGTTGCTCCTTAGCACACCAAGGAGGCTTCTTGTTAGAGCTCTTGCTTTGTTAGATCCATCTCCGGTCGCTTCCAACTTGTCTTACCTCTTGGTCTTCCCTTCTGGGGCTCTGTCAGGGCTTCCAGCGGCCATCTTTGCTTTGGTCCTCCACAACTAGTTGGGATAGAGCATGACTTTTTGTTCTTAGATGCTTTTCTTCCACAGCTTGTTGTCCAGGCTGGGTGGCTAATAAAATATTGGGATCTTTGGTGGCCCTACAAAGCGATACGGCAATAATAGAATGTAACAGCGTCGACCTTCTCAAGTTGAGATTGCATGTCACGTGATTCGCCCACATCTATGCCGCCATCGTTTAGGAACCTTAAGCGCCTCTTGGAGACAATGTCAGGTAGATCTTCCGGGTTAGTCCAGTAGCTACGGGGCACCCGCGCGGTGTTCCATGGCTTAAGGTTGTCTAGGCCACCCCCATCCTTTCGCATTGAGTACCCAAGACTTGCAAAATGTCTTGCTCCACGTATGTATCCATCAATTGCGACACCTTCACGGTGTTTGCATAGGTTTCCCTTTGGCATCCATAGACGTCGCGACAACCCGATTAACGTGTGATCCGTTCACGTATGCAGTGCATTGGCCGGAGATATTACGGTTTTACCCTTGGTGGCCCTCCTCAATGTTAATGAATGTGACGGCCCCATTAGGGATGGTTCTCGCCCCACGAATGTGTAACGAACCCAGTGGCTTAGACTAGCTTCTTGTTTATCCATAAGGGACGTAGTGGCTTACCTTGTGTCCGTATCAGATTGTGTAAGATCAGTTAAATAACCTTGTTGATATGCTTCCATGGGTATGTTGGGGGCGACATTTAAATCTATAAAAACACATTAGCTAAGGTTATTAAAACCCTTAATATGTTAAACTCAAAACAGTGTGCACCATAAAATAGGGGAGAGGATCGGGCCTGTGCTAGGATATCAGAACCATGCTAAAATCTAGCATCCAGTATGTCGATTGGGCATCTGGCAATGCGGATGGATTGCCAGGTGGAGATCTGATCCCTCGAGCAAGCGTATAAGAAGCAGAGGGAGCTGGCCGTATGGTAGAAGGAGGAGGAAAAGAGAAGATGATCGGAGGCTAAGCAGGAAGAGAGAGAGTCCCAACATATAATTCAGGTGGGGATTTGATCTATATCTTGATTTTGCGGCCTGAGCAAAAGAGCCGTTGTTGGGCGTCGTAACAAATTAAGATTTTGAGAGGGATACCAGGGTCCGGTATTCCCATACCTTTATAATTTGCATATTTGATGTAATCTTTAATGCATAAAGGTTGTTTTGCATCCTTGACAATTAAACCGCCGCATACCTTGGTAGCCGTAACCTTTAGGCCCAAAATCCCAATTGACAAATCATGAAATTATATTATGATCCTTAGATCGTAGGGTCTTGACCTTAGTATATTAAGTATGTTATTGCGGGCTAAGGGAATAAACCGTCTATTACCGGTGTCGTCTTATGAGAATTGCTTGTCATGCTAGGATCAGACGTGGGATGTATGTGTATGTATTTAAGTTTGAGGTTGGTTTTAAATTATAAGTATGGCTTGGGTCACTCTGTGAGAATTACAATGTATAAAGATCCATGATGGCATTTTGTGATATTGTGCATTTGCATTACGTGATGTTGTGCACTTGCATTCAACGACCCACCTTTTGCTAGCAAGATGTGGTCTGATACTGAATTAAGATACCCCAGGCTTGAGAAGAGTGCAGCTGCATTAATGTTTCTAATGGACAGACAAGGACATCTTTTGCAAAACAACCATACTCAAGTCTACATGAGGCAAAATTCTTTACCTCTCCTGTTTGCAAAAAAACAGCCTAAGGCCAAGTTATGTAGATGGGCTTGTAGAATTCAAGCTTACAATATTACTGTCAAGGTGGTGAACCGAGTCGAGAATCCTAGTTCCTATTTGCCTTATGTTTTGTTTGAACATGAGGATCAAGAAGGATTTAATGATGTTGATTGTGTTACTAACTTGGTTGCCTTTCATGCAAAAGATTTGGACTGGCAATTTGATATCAGGAATTATTTGGAGAACAATGAGTTGCCAAAAGACTTGAGTAGCAGCCAGAAAAAAAGATTCAAAAAGAAATGCAAGAAGTTTAAATTGGTTGGAGAAATATTGTGCAAAGTTGACAAGGAGGGAGTGTTGCTGAGATGTGTGGATCCTGAAGAAGCCAAAATGATCATTGAGGCTTGTCATGAAGGCATTTGTATGTGTTCATTTAGGCCTCCCCATCCTAGATTCCCCCGTCCAATCACCCCCTCGCCACGTGGTATACCCGGCGTGTGGGGCAGTGGAGGTACCGAGTCCCACGTGGATATAGCATGTTATAATTAATAATATGCATCTATTATTCCTTATATACCTTGGTCATCTTTCTTGAAACTTGCCTGCGGGATATATCGACTCTATTTCTCAAGAACCCTAATCCCCTGCTATGCCAAGATCCGGCAAAATTCACCCGAATCAACTGCCTAATCATGGCCTAGACACTTCGGATTGGCCTGCATTACACCAAGAACCCATCAATTGAACTAAAAGACAAATGTTCAAGATGTGCTTCTGCCTCCTCTCGGTATAAATCATTCAAACAGTTTGTCTTCCTAGGCCCTCTGTGATTTGCAAAGCCACTTGTATCATCACTGCTAGTTGGAGTATTTGGATTGGAAATATGTTCCCTGCCATGATAGGCATCTGGTTCAGTCCAGTAATCAAATGCAGACTCTCCAAAGTTAGGCCTACAAACCTTCTGCTTTTTTTTGTTTCTCTCATCCCAGGAGCAGATATGGGTGTCTTCTAGGCTGCATGGCATGCAAGTTTCATCAATATCATCTGAATCTTGGCTATCCATGGAGTTCGCTGCTGGAACATCATTGTGCATGGGACAAGGATCACCAAGATCATTATCCATTTCGTTTGGATTAGCAAATTGGCTTTCACAATATTGAAGATGAATACGGTGATCAGGTTCAAAAGGTGAATTAGCTGGTACAGCAGCAATTTCCTTGGAAATTAATCCTTTTTTCAATATTAGTCTAGCTTTTGCCCTTTGCCTAGCATCAATTACACCTCGTGTAAAAGGCCTAGCAAAACCAAATATCTCCTCAATGCCTAGCTTCTCTTTCCCATCTTGATGGAAAAGAATAGCTCTCATTCTACTTGCATGGTCTTCCTCCTTTTTTTCTGCCATTTTCTCAGCCTCTTTCAAAGCCTTGGCCTCCACCCTTGCTTTCATTTGCAGCTCTTTAGCCTTTCTTTTCTCTTCTTGAATTAACTTCTTCTCAGCTTGCTTTTCTAACGTTATCTTGTTTGCTTCTACCTTTCTGTTATGCTCATCTACCCTGGCCCTTAACATCTCATCTGATGTCACCATGAGTCTATTCGCAAGCTCAAGTGGCAATCTGCTCATCCTTGCCTTTGGCATATTGGAAGGTGCAGGGCTATTTGGCTATTATAACAGTGGAAGGGGCAACATTGGCACACCAAATTTTGTACCAGTAGCAACATTTGAACTGGGATTTGGAGCTGCAAGAACTGGACCAGCAACATTTGCAACTTCAATTGCAATAGCAGCAAGTGCAAACAAACTTGCATCAGCACATGCAAGCCCATTGGGATTGGCATCTTCAAATTCACCTGCACATGCATGAGCAATCTGCATTGGCAACTTCTAACAACAATTAAACAATATTTTAAGCATGGATTTAATTAGAAATCTCACCTGCAACTTCTTGGACATCTGGCTCAACATCCACTACCACATTTTTGTCTTCTTACTCGCCTTCACTGTCATGAACAATCATATTCTCAGCCACTAGGTCTGGTTGCACAACAAGCATTTTCCATGACTAAATTCCCGTGGTAGCAAAGCCTGCTTTGATGTTCACTGCAGTTAATGATTGTCTAAGAGACTGAGAGACCAATGTTGCCATGTCTCCTTGTTTGGTTCATGCATATCATTCTGTCCCATGTATTTGTGTCTCAAAGCTTAATGCACCCTTCATAGGTCCAAAACAAGAAACATCAAGTGGCTGGAGCTTGTGAGAAGTATGTGGAGGTAGTTGGAATATGTGCGAGCCCATTTTCTTGGCATGTTGGATCACTTTCAAGTTCACATGTGATCTATGGCCATCACAAATCAATAAATAAGGTCTTTCTAAACTAATACCACATTTTCCTTGAAGTGATCCAGCCATGCATCAAAAAGATCATTAGTAATCCAAGCTTTTTTTTAATATGACATAGCTGCTCCAGGTTCATAGCCAGCAAGAAGATCCCTATCCCTTAATTTCTTGCCTTTAAAATGTAAAGATTGGGAATTGCATGGCCTGCAGCACTTACACAACATAGGGTAGTTAACCACTCTCTATTCTTGGGGATTGTTCCAGTAACATTTCTATCTCCTTTTCTGGCCACAATTCTCATCCCACATCTGCTGCCTGCTTGCACATACATTTCATCACAATTCCATATTCTACATGGCTCTAAATCTAAATCACCAAAAGCTTTTCTAAGGCCAGTGTAAAAACGTATTAAATTGGTGGAGTTAATGGCCTTTACTCTTTGCACTTCAACACACTGGGCAGATCTAAGTGAAAGCATGTCACCATTTGTGTCCAGGTATGCCACCTGTTGGCACACATCTCAGCTGCCTTCTCCCTCATGACACCAAGTGTGACTCCCCTACCCTCATCACACATTTGTAATGCCCACTGAACCAGCTTTTCTTCCTCCACATTTTGGGTTTTGATCCCCCTTTCACCTCACACTCACCAAAAACCCAACGAGTTAGAGTGGTATATGGAATACCATAATGAAGTGAGGCTTTTCTTATGGGCATCCCATCCTCAACAGCTTCCAATGCCTCCTCCATGGCCTCCATAGTCCATGCCCCTCTTTTATATGACTTCACTCTCTCTTGCTACCAAGGGTGGAAGGAGAGTGGGGTATGAATCAGTGATTTAGTAGGCCTTTTGCTTTGGAGTTACTCTCTAGAGGTGGAGTAATCTTCCTCCCTTGAAGATTCATGGTGGATAAAAACTGAAACAGAATTACACAACAGGAATTTGAGGATGGATAAAGTATGTGGAACTGCTTTCATATACTTAAATATGTCTACTTCGTGGGGGGAATTAATGGAGAGAATTAAAACAATGGGAGAAGACAAACCTGTGGCTCTGGATCTGACCAAGGCATCAATCCATACATCCCTATCCATCTGTAAGGTTTGATCTTAAAAAGTATCTCCACATGCATGCAATATCTAAGGCTGGGAAAGGGGAAAAGAGTCAGTTAAGTTCAAGTCAAAGATACTAAATAATACGAAGTTTCTGGAACACTTAGCTTTTGATTTCGTAGCATAGAGCAGCTATAAGGTTTTGCCTCCGTAACTCCCTTCTGAAGCCCAAGTTTTGGCACCAAAACTCTCTCAAATGCTCACGAAATTGCTTGAGAGATGCCCCATAGGACTGTTCCTACTCCATGGAGGACACAGAAAATTGCTTGTGGAAGATTGCGTATCTGTGGTAGTGCAGGGGGTCTCCATCAGTGGGCATAGTTGTGGCCGTCTTCATCCTCAATAAATCCTAAACCCTATCTCCCAACTGCCGTTGTAATGCTTAAGGTTACCGTTGCTGGAAAAAACATTTCCATTAGCCACTGTAGCCCTAAACCGTCCAATGGAGGGTCTCCGTAGATGGGCACTCTCCCTTATGGAGGTTCAAGTCCTTGTATCGACAGGATTGGCAACCATTGTAAATGCAAATCATAGGAAACCAATGCAAATCATAAGGTGTTTGAATACATATACAGTACAACCAACCATTTCTAAGTGTATTTGCACTGGTCACGTGCATGCCATATGGGAGCCTTAGGATGGGCAAATCCGACGGCCACATGGGATGTTGAATATTGATGACTATACAATTGGTGTTGCAGATGACTTTCCAAGTGGTTCTGTTGAGCTTGCTGCTTCTCCACCTTCAGCTGCAAAAAAACCAAGAGGGGGAGCATGACTTTGAAGAAATCTTGACGATTGAGCGTCTTGCACCTCCTATTGGAACTCCAATTTTGTAGTGCCTGGTGTCAGTGCCTATTGATCTAGACCACCCATTAAATTAAAATCTTGACGTTGACTTGCACTTGAACTTGACATCCATATATTAAAAGTAGAGGTACTGTTTCACGTTGATGGTCTGTGTGAACTTCAATTTGCATTTATGGGTGAACTCAATGACACAATTGAGAACATAAATTGTTGCATAGATCTTCAACTTTCTTCTATGGATGTTGGTCATCGTAGATCAGCCACCTCACAAACTATGATTATTAGGACAAGATTAAGTACGATTAGGGCACTCATGCATTGGAATACGAGGCATTATGATGTGCTTTGGACAAGCAAGATCTATGAGCATTTGGTTTAATATGCATAGGGCCACCTAGAACTTTATGTATTGTGGTTTTGTTTTTTTTTAGCATCCTTTGCATTAGATGGTAGCTTATCTTATCATTATGGTTCTTAGATGCGAGCTTGACTTTCAAACGTTGGTAGATGATAATACCAACACTTGTTTTTTATATCGTGCTTTTGAGAAATTAAGTGTTGTAATTGACATGTGATCTTGAACTGTTTCAAAAATTGTGCTTTTAATCTCTTTTTTTTTTTTTTGGTTGCAGGCATGGAGTAGTTATGTAGCCCAAACTTTGCAAGCCATGGCCATTGGAAAAACTCAAGGTCAATTCTCAAGGAGCATACTTTGTTCGTATGGACTTCATTTGTTTTTCATTCAATATGAAAATGAATTGTCCAATCATTATGTATTTATTTTATAATTTTTCTTTTTTTCTATTTTTTGTACAATTGATATTCTAGATTTAGGTTTTAGATCTGAAGATTACCATCTCTAAATGTGTATTAAAATCATATTGCCACCCTTCATCATTGAGGTGTTGATGTCTAGGGCCACTTGACAACTAAAACACTATAGCAGTTTGCTTATATAATACAAGAAATTTATCGCGGCGGCCAAGGCCGCCGTGAACATTTCTCTTTTTCAAAACTGTGCAGTTGGACCCCAGTTAACGTCCAACATTCTCTTCTGCAATGGCCAAGTGATTCTAGATTGATGTGAAGCAACTTCGTAAGATCTTACATTCTAACTCTAATTTAGAAATTACAAAGTACAATATTTAGCCTAGTCTTTTAAAAAGTTGGTCAATACTTTTTGTTATTGAAGGTTCATGTGTTCACAGACATCAAACATCAAGTAGAATTATCAATTTGCAGAACTGAAGATGCCTCATCATCACTAGAATGATATTTTTGCGATAAATATAAATTACGAAATAAATCCAAAAGGAACTCCAATCTGACATCTCTCGACACAAAATTTGGTGAGTTACCAAAAAGCTCATCCACCATCCATAAAAAATCATCTAGATTTAGCTCAATAATATAGTCTTTTTTCATCATTGCCATCTCACGCAAATCAAAATATAATTGCAAAATCAACTCAAGCGTTAAGCTACAATTTCACACAACGATAGAATCCCACATCGCATTACGCCAAGATTAAGGATGAAAGAAAAATGCTAGTTTCATATTAAACAATCCAAGCTTTAGCAATGTAACAAAATGGTAGAATATTTACCTTGCATGCAATTAGTGAAGCAGAAGAGAAGCGCTCACAATAGCTCTTCAAGTGCTCTCAATGCGTCGAGACAATAAGAAGGCCTTCTATTTATAAGATGGAGTTTTGTTGGATGATCGACACACATGACTAATCTAGGGCTATATTTATGCCAAGTGCCTATATCACAACTCGCATGTAATCATTAATATCATTTGATATATATTTCATATCCATAATTATCCTAAAATGGATATCATTAAGATTCTATATATATTGGGATTGATATCTTCTAACAAATTTGCCAATGGCCGCAATAAATGCAAAGTGCACACATGTCGTGCTTTGATAATTCGAAATAAATGCAAAGCGTATTAATGGCCGCAATAAATGCAAAGCATATTAATAGCCGCAATAAATGCAAAAGGTATTAATGGCCACAATAAATGCAAAGTGCACACATGTCGTGCTTTGATAATTCGCAATAAATTCAAAGCGTGTTAATGGCCACAATAAATGCAAAGTGTATTAATGGCCGCAATAAATGCAAAGTGCACAAATCTGCCATAAATGCGATGAATGCAACGTGTCATTCTATGGTAATGCTCATATCTTCCTCCACCATAAATGCTCATAAATGCCTCAAATCTGAAATTAATGCCATAAATACCTCAATGCAACGTGTCATGCTCTCCTAATTTTTAAGGAAGAAATTACGATGCGAACACAAAAATGTAATGCGATGAATGCAACGTGTCATTCTATGGTAATGCTCATATCTTCCTCCGCCATAAATGCTCAAATCTGAAATTAATGCTATAAATGCCTCAATGCAACGTGTCATGCTCTCCTAATTTGTAAGGAAGATATTAGAGGCGAGCAGAAAAATGTAACTGCCTTATAATAGGAAGGATAGATAAGATTGAGGCGACAATTTATTCAATCAAGTGTATAAGATGAGAAAACAAGATTTTGCATAGCTATACTTTATAGGATTCTGTTTGAAAGCGAATTGGGTTACGAGAAATAGGTAGACGTCATTTGAGTCTTGCTATAATGAATTGCAGGTATATGCAGTGAGTGCGACATGGCAGACACAAATGCTATTGATGTATCAATTGTTTTTTGTTTGAGTTCTTCATGTGAAGTTGGAACATATCAAATGCAGCATTTCATTTTTTCTTTTGTAGCGAATGCAACATGAAAGCAAAGGTGCAACAAATTCAGATGCCAATGGCATGATATTATTGGAAAAACTAAGAATATTGCCTTAGATCTTATGCTTATGCTTTGAGGGAAACATTCCTTAAATAATGTATGACACTTGGAGGAGGCCTGAATTTGTTGCACCTTGCTTTTAAGTATACAAGAATGACAATTTTGTTGACATTCTCGTGTGTCAGCCATGCCAACGCGCGTTTTGTTGCGTGGAAGCAGGTTATTTAACATTCTGTGGGTAGTAAAAACAGCTTGAATGCATCGTAGATCTTCAAAACGGTGGGTAAAACGCTGGATCTCTGCAGTGGATCTTCAAAATGGTGGGTAAAAACAGCGGGTAGATCTCTGCAGCATGCTGAAGAGCGGGTAAAATCTTGCCGGAGTAGGTCGATGAGAGCAACTAAAAACTCTGCTCCACATTCAGGGTTTGAATGTGTGCCAGGTGGCACGGCGCTATTGGACGCGCGGGCAGAATGTTAAATAACCTGCTTTTACGTAGTTTGCAACGTGACTCAAATTGCAAGAAAATAAGTTTGATTCTTTTCCACTTCCTTTCGAAAGGTAGGGCGCCACGGCTATGCTGAAATGCATCTACTTCTAAGTGCCTTTATTTTGCAGTTTTTGAGTATTGACGCCACAAGTATTTTTTTCGCACATACAAGTTTCTTACAATACTTTTGAACTGGCTTATGCTGGCAAACGGGACCTTAATTGGTCGCTTTAGGACTTCATGTCAAAATGGTCGATCTCACAGGATAATATGAAACGAAGGCAGATGAAATCACATTATATTTAGACACCGCTTATTCATAATTGTTAGAATAGAACAACCCTGCCAACTCAGCATGTAATATGATATGGCATCCATGTAGGCAAAGAGTCATGTCTGTTATGAAGAGTCGTGTCTAAATCTATATGAAGCTACGTGAGAGGCTTGTACTCACGATTATTACTGCATTGTAATCTCCTTGTATCCTAAACTTAAGATGGTATCAGAGCTTATGTGAAGATCCTGGGACGCAGTAATAATGAGAGATGAAGTAGGGGAGCCCCCTCCCCAACTGAGGAAACGCAGAAAGAAGAAATCGATGAAGATTTTGAAGAAAAGCTTGAAGGTACTCACTTTGAAAACTAAAACCGTAATGGCTTGTTTTTCTATTACGGCTTGTAATCCGGAAGAAGACGAAGTATGGGCGAAGAAATCATCTGCAGATGGCGCACAATATGCAGATGGAGTCGAAGAGGTTGCAGAAGCCAAATCTGGCTTTGAAGGGGGCGGTCTTTTGCAAATTGCAACAGAAGACCAAATCAATGTCGACCCATTGCTGCTTACAGATGGGGTTAAGCAGAGCCCTCAATCAGAAACAAACAAGAAACCCGTTGATGAATATAGAACCGGCCTTGCAAAGTGTGCATTAGCCCAAATGGTGCATAGTTATGGTGCCAAGACAGATGGCCCGAGATTCAAAAATGAAAAGCCTCCTGAAGTCGGTGCAGAGTTTGAGGTGCCGACAATTGGTACAGAGAAGGAGGTGAGAATTGATGCTCAAGGCAAAATTAGCATTGCAGTTGAAGCTATTGATGCAGCCGTTGAAGATGAGGCCATGCCCAAGAAATTCGAAACAGGGGAAGCAGAGCAGGAACATAGACGGAGGCTTTACCCATTCCATAAGTTTGAGATAAATGCCGGAAATGGTGCACAGATTCGCATGCAAAGCAATGGTGCAGCAGATGTTGACGTTGAAGAGCCAGCTGTTCAGTACTCCCTTAGTCCGGGGTTTCCCAGGAGCGGCTCACCTGGTGTTTCTGGTCTTGGTTCACCAGCCTCCACATCTATTTACGATCTGACTTCTCAAATTCGAGTGGTGTTCCCTGACATGGAGAAAATCCTGACTATTGAATCTGTTGATGAAGCCGGTACTGCTGAGGCCATAGAAGCCAAGAACAGGGCCTATGAAGTTGCTATAGAGGACGGGATTGATGTCCCAAAATTCGAATCTATTGAGGAAGAAAAGGCAGAACTTTCGATTATTGGAGAGGCTCAAAACTTTCACGGTTTGGCAGATGTATTTGAAAATGAGGCAGGAGAGCATAGAGACATCTCTGCAAGGCCGAAGATAATGTTGCCGGATGGTTCTAATGAATTATTACAGAGGAAATTTGTAGAAAACAAGGAGATGCTCAAAGATTTTATTGCTGCTGCTGCACAAGATGTAGTTAAAGAGGCACGGATTACAGACTTAGCACTCAATGCAGAAATGCCATCAAAGAAACCCATGCAGGTGGATAATGGCATTGTGATCACAGACCCATTGCCTAGCAAATCTTATAATACAGAGATCGAAGGCTTCAAATCTTATTCTCAAGCAGATTATGACAACATGAAGAAGCATCCAGATATTGAGAAGGATACTGGTGGTTATGGCATTGCTTCAAATGAAGTTGGGAGGACTGCAAAGGCTCAGATTGAAGACCTAAGAAAGCACAGAATATGCAAGGATAAATTTGCCACTAAAGCTGTTACAGGTGTACAGAATTTCAATATGCAATTCAAGACAGCAGATGAATTAATCATGAAGAACAAAGCAGATGGGTTCAAATTAGAGTGTCAAGAATACCACCATATTACAGAACATAATACAGCCCACATGCCAATTAATGATGCTGCTGCACAAGTAGACGTTGGAGATCCTCATATCAAGGGAGGGTCTACAATCCCAGCTGCAAATCAAGATCAAACTGAAGACGCTTGTTCTAAAGGTATTCATTTGATTTCTAAAGAAAATGGCATAAGTTTTAGATGCTCAAGGGAGGGAAGATTAGATGATGTGAGCAATCTAAATGCAAACATGGAAGAAGACCTCACTCCCTTGGCACGCAAGGGAGAGAAATCAGACTTATGGGATCTTTGTTATGACTTATGGGATCTTTGTTATGACTTTGCTGATGATCATGAAATGGTTCAACTAATTCTAGAAGGCAGCAATAAAAATTTATTCATAAACGAAGCTGTAAATATTATTGGAAATATCCCACCAGCACACATGAAGAGAAGAATTTCTCCTACAAGATTCAAGAACAAGAATAATCAGAAGAAGATTAGAAGATGTAGGAAGGACCAGATTCTGAGATATGAAGCTGATTCTGATCATGGCTGAGTTGTTGGTTTGAGGGAGGGTGTTAGAATATAACAACCCTGCCAACTCAGCATGTAATATGATATGGCATCCATGTAGGCAAAGAGTCATGTCTGTTATGAAGAGTCGTGTCTAAATCTATATGAAGCTACGTGAGAGGCTTGTACTCACGATTTTCCTATTTCTATTCAATATATTACTGCATTGTAATCTCCTTGTATCCTAAACTTAAGAATAATGCTATCTAAATGCATAATCTTAAGTTAATTCAGGATGAAAACAAACGGCTCTTATATTTACAAGCAACATGGATCTACAAGTCTCTCAAATTTACAGCAAATACATTTCAGTATGTCACGTCTAAAAGATCTCATTTATCTATGAGGTTCTATATGAGTATAAGCTTCAATACGATTCAAGTTAGCACATATCTTGCTCGAAGCCCCTCCAAATTGGTCTCAGCTGATTTTAGAATGTCTTGAAGAGAAGATTTAACTGCAGACAGATCAAAATATCAGGTAAGCTACAAATCAGCAAGATGTACATCAAATCCAATAAATAAATTAAGACAAACTTACACTGCGTTCCACTTGCTTGAGCTTTGTTGACGAATTCTGTGCATGTGACCTAAAGCACAGAAAAAGATTTTGAATTGAGTGTCTTTAACAACTTGCATTCTCCGTTGCTAATAGAAATATGGCAATCCAATAAACTTACCCCGACTTCTTGAATATCCTCTTCAGAATCGGCTTGAAAATTTTTCCATTCCCGGGTAACATCATCCATGTGCTGTGTACAGGCTTGCGAATCGATCTTTCGACCAAGAACAAGAGGTTAACACAAGAACGTATGCAAACCGGAAAAAGGAATCATCAGGATGCAAAGAAAATGGGCTTACCTTCATCCGTTTGGCTAATCTTGCACTAGAAGACTCCATTTCTTTAATGAGAGCGGCGTAAGTGTGTTCAGCATCTCGACGAATGGATTCTATACGGGAGATGAGGGACGATTTAAGATCTGGAGGTCCGGCAGCGGGGCTTAGAAGAGAAGGAGAAGATTTTGGAGGCAAAAGAGGAGTGGACGGAACAGGGGCAGCCTGTGAAGACGCTCTTCTCCTCTTGCTGCTCATTCTGGAATGGAATGGAATGGAATGCTCCTAAAACCCATCTTTGGACCTCTACCCACCAATTTCATTTGTGTATAGCACGAAAATGGACCTACATTTTTGTCCATTCAACTTATCCATAGCTACTAATAGGCAATGCTGATGGTGCATCATGTCTCAAGCACAGATTATAATAGCAAAAGATTAGCTACATTTTCCACCATATTGGGAAGAGATTAGCTAAAAACTATAGCTGAGCTTAAACCTTGGTCATCGCAAATTCTTTGAATCATCAGACCATTTCCCATTGTTGGATCCCAGCAGGTTATTTGGCATCACATCCTGAATATTCCTTTTCAAGGATATTCTAATTATTATTCCAATAACCTCCTGAACATTCCTCTATAGGAGAATGTTTTATTGTCGTTGTAACTGCCTTTGCCGCCATATCCTGTCGGCATAGCTTGAATGGTCTGGTGGATGTTTCCAAGGTCTAGGTAAATATAGCTCCTCCACAAGCTTGAATCCGGCATTTGCGTTGGGGGGGTTTTGTAAAAGCAGAGGATCCACAGAGGCAAAATCAAGTTCAAGCGCTTTCGGATTTGAAAAAATCTCTACTAAAAGAGCTGGTAGGTCCTCTGAGCAACTGGAGTAGGCTCGGATCCAGCATTTGTTGCTCAAACTAAGCATTTTTTGTTTCTAGCATTTATGTTGGGGCTTTTTGCAGAACCAAAGGATCTACAGAAGCAAAAGCAGTTTAAGTAGGGTGCCCGTATATCGAGTCCGGGATCCGGTGTTTCTGGACATTTTGCCCCTGGTGTTTCTGGACGTCAAGAAACATCCAATGCATGCCCATCCGCTGGTCCATGCATGCATCGATGCCCAGGACGCCCGAGGATCCATGCATCCCGGCCATCTTCAACCGCGCAACTGAACCGCGCGGATTTTTGTCCAGAAACACCACTGATGTTTTTGAAGGCACTTTTTGGACCTGGCAGCATCGTACCTGTGGCAGGTTCGTTTGAGGTTGCCAGGTGCATTAAATTCAGGGTTATGATTGTACCCCTCCAAATTCAAACGGGATTGCATTCCCCACAGGCGTGCCAATGGTAGGTGTTTCAGGACAATACCTGGTATTTCTGGCCATGCCAATGTGGTATGTGTTTCATGACAATACCTGGTATTTCTGGCCATAGGTGTTTCTGGTCATGGGCTAAGTCTTTCTGGCCACAGGATACAAATGTTATAGAGCCATCCCATTGACATAGTGTAGATAAATATTGTGAATGCCAAATTTGCAACATTGATAGATAATATTGATAGATAATATTGTGAATGTTGTAGATAATATCTAAAACATTGAGTTGCAATTCACAAGATCCCGATTGCAACCAATTATTAATCATAAATCTCAATTGGAATTGATAACTTAATAATGCTAAGAACATTGGAACACAATATCTAAAACATTGAATTGCAACTCTGGCCACAAGGACATGGTGTTTCTGGCCAGAGGCATGGTGTTTCTGGCCAGAGGCATGGTGTTTCTGGCCAGAGGCATGGTGTTTCTGGCCACTAGCATGGGGAAGGCCTGAGGGATGTTGTTTATGGCTAGCCATTGGTGTTTCTGGCCAGGCACGGTGTTTCTGGCCAATTTTTTGGTGTTTGTGTCAATCCACAACATCTCAATTGCAACTTATTAATAATTAAAAATCTCAGCTGGAAATGACAACCTGAAAATGTATAGAATATTTTCAAATCTCAAATGGAAATGATGATTTCATAATGTGTCGACTAAGGGTAAGGTGTTTCTAGCCAACGTTATGGTGTTTCTGGCTGGGTGTTTCTAACCATAACCATGGGTAATTTTGTTCGGAAGGGAGTACTAGTATTAAATGCACTTGAAGTGGGTCGAAACTAAATATTCTTTAAACATCAGTGTCAATGGCACGACATCAATCATCACAAGATTTTTAAATTACAGGGCAAATCTAATGGTTCGAAATAGAATGTTCCTGTCAGAAAAGTATCTTGGTCGAAACGAAAAGCACATGTCCAAAAATACTTCCCAAAAAACAGGGCACAGACCCAACCAAAAGCACATCCGAAAAAATAGGTTCGTTTGGCGCAGGTTCGTTTGGCGCAAGTCCGAAAAAACAGGTTCGTTTGGCGCAAGTCCGAAAAAACAGGGGCAGCAGCCAGATGCTATCCAAACAAAGTCTTTGAGAGAGATCAAGAAGCATAAAAGGACAGATAAGGAAAGCCCACCGCGTGGAGCACCTCAGGATGCCAAGGTAGTTGCTGCTTACTCAGAGGAGGATTGGGAACGCAGGTATTATTACAGCAATAAGAAAAATAGGCATGTTTGTTTATTTCAAGGTTGTGTTTGGTCTTCAGTTAAAAAGCAAAGGCTGCAAGATCACTTGGCAAAGGAGCACGGATTGCATGTGGTTGTGCAGGGTGCTCCAGTGGGCAGAAAGAGGTTGGCTGTTACCAAGCAGAAAAGAAGGGAAGGGCGAGATTTCTCCCAGTATGCTTTGCGGCGAGCCCTTGATCCAGAATATAAGTATAAGTTAAATCTGTCCGGGTTTTTAAAGAGATGCATGGGTTTTTAAAGCTATGGGTGCTGGCCGGGCTATGCTCCAGAATATTGAAGATGGGGAGGAGAAAGAGAACACTTTGGCGTCTTATGTTGAGATGTATGTAGCTCGGAGGAGGATGGAATGGGAGGCAATGAAAGAGAAAAAAATAGCTTAGTATGAGAGGTACATAGCACACAATTATGGTCTGGATTCTGTGGACCGAAGTGAATGGGCTGACCGTGAGGCTTATGGGAATTTGGAGACATGCAAGCTGGGGCTGCAGACACGGTTTCTTTATTGTGGCAGGTTTGAGGGCAGCTCTAGTGTCCCCAAATCTCCATCCACACCAGTTACATTGCTAACAAAATCCATAGTTGCTGGCTTCAATTTTAAAGCTCCACAGAAACCAAAGCTGAGGATTGGGGCCGAAACTTATTTGGGTACCCCCGTGCACCAGATGTCTACTTACTTGGATGTGGTAGATGATGGGGAGACAGACCTGATCAAGAGAACAATGGTAACTATGACCGAGGATTTTATTTTGGATTTTGAATTCTTCATGCATCTTGATGACCTCACTACCTTGGAATGGGTTAACAAAAAGAAGAAAGGGAAAGCCACCAAGGCCAATCCAATTCTTTCATACGATGCTCAGTGGCCCGTGCATCTTAGGAACCCACTTTGGGCTACTGTAAAAGATGGCAAAGGTGAATTTGTGATACATCAATCAGAAGCCATTTCCTTTGAGCATCCTGGTTCAGATAATCCTGAGAAGGTTTGCTTGTCTTGGCTGAATGAGCAATGCGTGGGTGCCTACTTGATGTAAGTGTCTTCCCTTTTATAGAGTCTGATTGTACATCTTTTTTGAATTCAAAATTCCTGTGCAGGGTGGTCTCTCATACCATACCAGTCCACCAGAGACGAAGTCATGTGTTTTTTCATCCTGGATTGGTAGACCTCTACATGAATAAGAGAGAGTCAATTTGGAGGAAGATTATTCCTCCTAGACCTCGAGAACCATCTCTCTTCTACTGGTTGCCCGTGGTAAGAAGGTAAGTTATTTTTGGCATGATGACATTTATTTACATTTAAAATACTGGTCCATTTATCAACGCTCTCAGGTTCTATCTCTCTCACCTCGTTTAAGTGCAACCACCATTGGAGCCTTTACGTATTGTCCGATTGGGAAATATGTAAGTCACTTGGAGTGCCACAACCCGCCTTCTTTTGCATTTTGATTCTATGATGAGATATCATTTACTGATGTGGCCCGAGAAGTAGTCGAAAGTGAGTTGTTTGCATGCAATACTATTTGTTGGTTTTTTTAAATTCATCTCTCACTAGCATGAGATGGTGCAGTTTGCTCAAGGAAGTGCATGCTAGTTGGGGCAGCCCCCGCACCGTAAATGGTCGACATTCAAGCAATTGAAATGCGCGGTCCACGCAATGACAAAATGGTTCGGGACGTGGGGTGTACACATTTCAGATGCAAGGTGCTTTATACGAGATTTCATTCTCAAGGATTTTCAATTTCATGCCGCCGAGGTAAGGGTATTGGTTGTGTGAAGATACTACTGTGCAATCACACTAACAAGCTGAAATGCAGGTGACTAAGGACTGGTTTGACAAGATTGATGTGGCAAACTGCAGAGACACATTTAGCAAACATCTTTGGGCGTGGGCTACATGAAGCCGTGGTGCAGGCCAAAAAGCCACCCAAGACAATTTAAGAAATGTTCTGTTTTTCTTTTGCTTTTAAACTCTTGAACAGTGTTGGCTTCTAAACTCTTGATTGGCTGGAACATGGTAGCAGATTTTGTAGTTATTCCATGATTTACGGCATAAGTTATTGCATAACTATAACTATGTCACAGAAGACTTGCATAGCATTCTGCAACTGTTATGGATGGTGTCTCTTTGACCAGAAACACCAAGTATATGACCAGAAACACCTGCTATTTTTGCCAGACATCTTGGTATTTCTGGCCAAGTTAGTGGTGTTTCTGGCCATATTCTTGGTGTTTCTGGCCTTTTAATGGTGTTTCTGGCCAAGTTAGTGGTGTTTCTGGCCAAGTTAGTGGTGTTTTTGCCAGACATCTTGGTGTTTCTGGCCAAGTTATTGGTGTTTCTGGCCATATTCTTGGTGTTTCTGGCCTTTTAGTGGTGTTTCTGGCCAAGTTAGTGGTGTTTCTGGGCAAGTGTTGTGAGCACATTGAGAAGGACAATTGGAATACAATACCTAGAACATTGAGACCTCTAAATGGAATACAATATCTAAAACATTGAGAAGAGTGGTTGCAATACAATATCTAAAACCTTGAATTGCAACTTTCAACAAGTGAGTGCAACCCCTTGTAGGAAAATGAGTGCCACATCCTTGGTGTTTCTGGCCACAAGAGTACAACATGCAAAACATTGAAGGGTTGTTTAAGGTAGCGGTGTTTCTGGCCATCTAGGTTGTGTTTCTGGCCAATTTGAGTGGTGTTTCTGGACAATTGAGTGGTGTTTCGGCCGGGCATATGGTGTTTTACCGCCAAGTTAGTGGTGTTTTCGGCCATACTCTTGGTGTTTTCGGCCTTTTAGGTGGTGTTTCCGCCAAGTTAGTGGTGTTTTTCCGCCAAGTTAGTGGTGTTCGGCGGCCGGGCATATGGTGTTTCCGCCAACTTGAGTGGTGTTTCCGCCAATTGAGTGGTGTTTTCGGGCAAGTTATGGTGATTCGGCCCGCCTTGAGTGGTGTTTCTGGCCAATTGAGTGGTGTTTCTGGGCAAGTGTTGTGAGCACATTGAGAAGGACAATTGGAATACAATACCTAGAACATTGAGACCTCTAAATGGAATACAATATCTAAAACATTGAGAAGAGTGGTTGCAATACAATATCTAAAACCTTGAATTGCAAGTTTCAACAAGTGAGTGCAACCCTTGTAGGAATATGAGTGCCACATCCTTGGTGTTTCGGCCACAAGGGTACAACATGCAAAACATTGAAGGGTTGTTTAAGGTAGTGGTGTTTCTGGCCATCTAGGGGGTGTTTCCGCCGGTTTGAGTGGTGTTTTCGCCGGGCATATGGTGGTCGGTGGTGTTTCTAGCCAAGGCATATGGTGTTTACGGCCAAAAGAGTGGTGTTTTTGGCCAATTGAGTGGTGTTTCGGGCAAATGTTTGAGCACTGAGAAGGACCAATACCTAGAACATTGGTGTCTAAATGGCCAAAAGAGTGGTTTGCAATACAATATCTAAAACCTTGAATTGCCAGTTTCAACAAGTGGTGTTGTAGGGCAAGCCACATCCTTGGTGTTTACGGCCAAGAGTACAACATGCAAAACATTGAAGGGTTGTTTAAGGTAGTGGTGTTTCTGGCCATCTAGGTGGTGTTTGGTGGTGTTTCGGCCAATTTGAGTGGTGTGGCCGGGCAATGGTGTTTGGCCAGGTCAGTGGTGTAGCCAAATGGTTTCGGCCAAAAGAGTGGTGTTTCCGCCAATTGAGTGGTTTTCGCCAAGTCTTGGTGTTTCGGACATAAGCATGGTTCGCCTTAATGGTGTTTCGCCAAGTCTTGGTGTTACGGACATAAGCATGGTTACTTAACATAAGTTATAATAAGCATGGTTACAAGATTACTTAACAGCAAGATTGGATTGAAAATCCATATGTATCCATATGTATCCGAAAGGAGCAACTACAGTATCTTTCAAATTATCAGAAGTCATCAAAAGATGGAGCACACATATGACTAATGATCTTAATAGCGCAATATTCAAGCAATGTACCCCTTTATGCTAACTGCAGCATCCATGATCAGACCTCCTTGGCATTGCCTCCACCATCACCTAAGAGCAACATGGCATTTACCACTTAACATTACTATCCGCAAGTAGAGGAAATAATTTCAAAGAGAGTGTTAGAATTATTGCAATACCTTCACATCGTGTGATATGATCTTTGCATTCCTTCGAGAAAACGCTAAGTGAACTCCTCTTCTTCCTCTTCTTGTGGCTCTCCACGAAAGGTACTGGTCTAGCAATGGTGTTCCCATTGAAGTCTTGTACCATGGATAGACTCGGTGCCATGAAATTGACATTTCTACTTTCACTTAGCCTTGCCAGCTTATTGCTAAGTTCAGCTAAAAGGAACCTAGCTTGATTACATACCTGGGGGCTCCTAGCAATGGTCTCCTTGAGACCTGCCATTGTCTCCTCTATGCTCTCTAACACCTTGGGGTTTTCACTCAAACCAGCCCCAATTTTACAATCCAATTCTTCATCATCGGATGCAACTCCTGTGCATGGCCCCTCTTCCCAAGAAGGCATGGTGTCATCATATGCCTCGGCAAAGGACCTTAGATTGGACAGCCCATGACCGAGAACCATGTAGAGTACCACAAAACCTTAGAATGTCTTCCTCTTTGTACTTGGACATCATCCTGATCACCTTGACTTGATGCTTGCACATATTCCCTTTCATACCCCATGGACAATCACATGATGACCAATGTTCATGTGCAACATCCACTAAGTAAGGCAAAACCTCTCGGTTATCATCCCAGTTGTCCATGTTTTGACTCCACACCTCGGCTCTCCCCTCCTTGAAGTTCAGCCATCTAACAGCTACATCTGGAAGTTCTCGAGCACCTATGATGGCAGTTTCAACTATGTGCTCCTGTCTCTTGTTGGTTTTAAAACCCGACTCCTTCATGAACCTATCAAAGGACAAGTGAGTTTGTAATACACCTGTGAGCATGTAAATGAGCCAATCTATTCTCCTTCCTCTCAAGGCATGCTTGGATACCCCTAATCTCCTCTTGATATGCGAATGGTAGGACTCTATACCAGCATTAGTCTCTTGGTTAGCATGTGGATACATCCTTGTGGCAATTATCCAATGTGTGATGTTATTGGTCCAAACTCGGTTCATATACCTCACAACCCTCTTCCACATCTTGTACTTTTCCTTGAATTCATCCAACAACTTCTTGGCCTCTTTGGTGCATGCTTCCACATAATCACTAGTCCTTCTTGGGTCAATATCTACTTTAGTGGCATACATAATATGACCGAGTTCCTTAAACATTTCCCCCCTCACCTTCTTGTTCTTCACGAGCTTTAAAAGCCACTTCATCCAGTTTCTTCGAACATGCCAAATACACAACTGAATTTTGGTTTCGGGCCAAACATCTTTCAAGGCATTGATTTCAGCCCGTGCATCATCTACAATGAAGCATGCAGGTTCCCAAGTTGGGTCTTCCCTATGTATGCGGTTCTTCATTGCAATCAACCAAGGATGGATGTCCTCCTCGGTGGCACTAGAGGATAGAACCCAAGCAACAGGGACACCATTTCCATGCGTGTCATAAACTAGCAAGGTATAAAGGCTGTAGCAGTGGTCATTGGTCTTGAAGGTTGAATCTAAAGCTACAGCATTCCCCCTTCCATGCTCTAACAGGATCTTCATTTGGAACGGTGTGATGATGCCCAATGTGAAAGGGACTCCCTCCTGATACATGAACACATATTCTGGATGTAAATCAACCCACGTCCTAACACTTGCGGCCACATTCTTGTGCAGCATCCACGTGTCAGCAGCCAGCTTGCGGGACAAATTATATAAATCATCCATGGCTAAGAATGCATCTCTGTTCTTGGGGGCATTGGAATCCATCCTCTTTTCTATCTCCCATTGTTCCTCGTGTTGACGGAAGACCTCTTGGGGAGTGTGGTTATGAAGCAAATGTTGGTAGGCCCAAGCCTTCTTACCCTTTGAGAGCCATGGAGCTACATCATGCCTTGTTCTTGCGCATTGGGGATCCTCAATTCCATGGCAGACTTTCTCTTGATTATCAATGTGTCTCATCTCGTAGTATGTAATTTTACATATATCAGGCCTCAAATACAACTGCTTCACCTGAAAGTGGCACCTGCAACCTCGCCTAATACTCATTCCTCTTCTCTGTCTCCTTGAGTAGGAAGGATTCTTCTTCTTTTCTTCAGCAATTAGAGCTCGGGTTGTTTTATCTTTGACCTCCCGAGAACGTTCACGATAATCTTCAGGGCCATAGCTGCACCAGTAGCTACAATTGAGAAATAGTTGTTCAGTTAGCTAAGTTACAGCTGAGAAATAACAGTTCCCGGTTCACTTCAGTTGAAATTCCATGAATCCAAATGAAACTGAATGACAAATCAATTCACTTACTTGGTTATTTTAAGGTGGGCATTTTGGTCGACTCTTTTCTTGGCAGATCCCTCTTCTCTACCCCGAGATCCACGCTTCCTGAAGTTGGTGTTGCACCCTGGCAAATTCTGCTCCCCTTCCACGAAATCTTGCACCCTGTTTGTGGGGATATAGCATGCATGCACTGGAATAGTTTGCTGTCCAGGGTAGGTTAGTTGCACAACAGAATGCTGCTCTATCTCCTATTGCAATTGCAGTCTTGAAAATACACCGATGGGGGGATCTTGAACCGGGAGATGCAAAAGAGTCTGGAAGACAAAAATTACTAAGTTACAAAGATTTGCAACACTGCTAAAATTAAACCCAATGTCAACCTCTATATAACCTTACCTGTTCTACCTGGACGCCATTATCCTCTGCCTCCATGCCTGGCCCGAACCCAGGCGCTCCAATGGATCTTTCGAACAGGGCCGCCGGACTGGTTTCTGTGGTAACAGCAAAGATCCCCCAATTCCGTTTGAATTGGGCCGGAAACACCCCACCAACCTTGGGATGGAAATACCACCACCAGATTCATTGAATGCACCTGTACAAACAAGTACAGGGGACACTGCCACAGTTACAAGTCAAAAAAAGTGTCACGTCCAACTCTCCAACTGCCTTCAAAAACATCAGTGGTGTTTCTGGACAAAAAACCGCGCGGTTCAGTTGCGCGGTTGAAGATGGCCGGGATGCATGGATCCTCGGGCGTCCTGGGCATCGATGCATGCATGGACCAGCGGATGGGCATGCATTGGGTGTTTCTGGACGTCCAGAAACACCAGGGGCAAAATGTCCAGAAACACCGGATCCCGGACTCGATATACGAGCGCCCGTTTAAGTAGGCACTTTTAGATTGGAATTCTTTTGCTAAAGAGCTCAAGATCCTCTAGAAGACTGAAGCAGTAACAGAACCTTCTTGGACCTAGCATTTTCGAATTGGAGCATTTGTTATCTCTAGCATTTATGTTGGGGAGTTTTGTAGAAGCAAAGGATCTACAGAGGGAAAAGCAAGTTCATGCGCTTTAAAATTTGAAAAGAACTCTGATAAAAGAGCTGCAATATCCTCTAAAAATTTGAAACAATGGCAGAACATGCTTGGACCTAGGTTTTAATGAGGCCAACCATCCGCTCTCACGGATCATGGCAATAACCCTCTCATCCTACCAGCCTCCAGGGTTATTTGCCATATTCCACTCGAGGGAAGGATTATCCTCTTCTTATACATGTCGATCATGTGATATGGAATGGCAAGTGTGACACCATTCCCTGTGTGGCAGTGCCAGCTGACTACCGAAAGGAGCCACTAAATGGTGCTCCTGCCTGCTGTTGGTGGCCAGCTCGCCCTACCACACAGGGAATGACCGGCCTTTTGCCATTTCCACAATGTCAAGGAAAGGCAGCAAGATGGCAATGGTCCTTCAACCTATAGCAATAGCATGGCAAGGAAAGGCAGCTCCATCGAGGTTTTGGAGCAAAATTTGACATGTTACTTGTAATGCTGAGGATAAGGTTGATCCAAGGAGGGGAGAATTTAACATTTCAACACATTTTACGCCGTTAATACGTATAACGTGTGACACATCACTATAATTAATTATAGGCATATTGTTGGTAAAGATATAGTTAATTAGATTTGCTAATTAATTATGTTAGCTAGTTAGTCAATTAGGTTTGTTTAATTAATTGACTGATTATCCCTTGTTAGAGTGTCACTTGGCCTAAATCAATTGGTCAAGCAGAACTTGCTATATGCAGCTTGACCAACCCCATTAACCCTAAACCTCAATTCGAAATTGGGACAGATATTCGAACCTAAGGAGTAATACTAGCAGTTCAGGAACATGGAGATGCCCAGGGAGAACATCTCTAGCAGAGAAACATGTAGGAGAGTAGATTAAGTTGATTGATTGCGAGGTCCTAACCCTTGTATGATCTAGATGAATATTAGAATGTACTGTTGATTCTCCAGTTATGCTATGTTAGATGGTTGTATGTTGTTATAATTATGCACCTCTTATGCTTGAGGAAGGGGGGTAGACGCCTGGAAACATTCTAAGATTAGGATGCTTTGAATTAGATTCTATAAATCCCATTAGATTCGCCCTGCGTACAAGAGTTCACGTGGATATGGATGTTATGATGTGATTGAGCATCGGACAACAGAGGCAACGAAAATGTGGAGATTAGAACCCTGCTAAGCGTGGCTACTGGGGTCCTTATAGCGGGTGGGAGAGGCTTATAACTGGTCACCCTGTGTGGACTGGTTGGGCCTAACATCCCCTGAGTTGAGGTGTCATCTTGACTAAGTGGTTGGGAGGGTTAAGCCGGGTACGGATGCGTGTTGCCACGATCCTCTACCCGATTGTGCTCCCATTTTGGCCTCATCAGACTATCAATCCAAAGTGGTTACATAGCAGGGTTCCATGTGATCACGTCTTCAGAAGGCGACAATCACGACACGGCCTATTTTAGCCTATCTGCCAATGTGCTATCCCAATGTGACGAGCCTGCCGAGCTGACCCTCTTGGCAACTCGGGATCTTGTCAAAACTTTACTAGATCTAGGTATGAAGAATTTAATCTTCCAATAAATAATTGAGAATAATCCACTATAATCCATCAATTATCACATAATTTATAGGGAATAACATCCAAAATGAATATAAGTTCAACACCAAGCTAAAGCTTTCTCTTCTAGAAACTTCCAACTCAAAAATCCATAGCATCTTATAACCACAACTGCTTATACCACTTGTCAAGTGATCCTACACATAGGTCTTAGAGTCTAAAAAATGCAATCAACTCATTAGCCTTGGAATTGATAACCTTATATTTCATAATTTCTTAGTTAATTATATTCAACAATTAACAGCATGCATGTTCTTATTACTTGTGATTATACTACCCAACTCTTAATACTCTGATCTCCTTTGTTGTCGAAATTCTTCCATTCTGCCTTCATGCTCTGCAAAAACTTTTTCAAAAGGGCAAAACCCTTGCTTATATACTCTCCATGCTATATACATGTTCTATCTTGCATGCATGTTCCATCTTCCATGCATGTCAAGCATGCATATATGCACATGAGTACTGGCCCATCAAGTGGCTAGGATCCTTACACCCAGCCAATGTTCTATGCCAGTTGAGTTCATTGTCATGATTTCATCTGTAAGAATTTCAGATGGAATCAAACAGTAGGGCGGAGAATAAATGGAGGGCTTAAAGCCTTTTTTGCAATGCAGAGAAAATGTGTTAAGGCAGACATATGGAAATTCAGCTTGAAAAGAATGTTATTCAAGACACTGGTGCAGGCGATTGTGCTATATGGGTGTGAAGTATGGGGCCGGGTTGTCATTGGAGCTATGGCAAAAAATTGAAAAAGTGCAAAAGAAATTCTTACATGCTGAACTTAGGGTTAAAATCCAAGCTCCCTATGTGATTCTTTTTGTTCTATTAGCAGGGTTTCTATTCAAGGCTAGGCTATGAATCATTCAGATTGCTAGGGTATCTGCGCATTGAGATCTGGCTGTAGATGAGGAAGAGAACATTTTGAGCTATATTGTAGGTTGTTTAAAGAGATTGTATGACAAAGGTATGCCTGAGCTATCATTTCGTGTTTTTCTTCTGTTTCAATTGAGCTGGAGCTTGAGATTATAGAGGCATTTTAGTGTAGTTAGATGGAGTTACATTTTCAATTCGCTTCTATTTTTCCTATGATAAATCTACATCTGTTTTTAATTTCTATATGTAAGGTAATGGGTACAAATAGTAGATATGTCCATGCATAGATAGTCTTTGATACAGTTGACGGCCAGGTTTTTGCTTTATGTCATTGGGATTACACACCTAGACGTATTTGGATAAAGCTGGACACATTTTATATCTTTGAAAACCAGACATCACATCCATATCAGTGTTCAATTTTTTTGAAAGGAAATGTTTTGTACGAGTAGACATAGCAGGTTTGTAATGCAAGTCGCTGATATAGTTAATAGCCAATTATGATTTGCTCTTCAATACAATGCCCTCTATAATCCTGGTGCAGCAAGGTCTTTTCAATTGTGGTTCCATCTCAAATTGCTCTACAACAACTTGCCTAGACAACCATTGCTAGAGAGGCGCTATTGATGCCAGTATCCATGTTCATGCACATATCTTTATGTTGAAAGTTATACTGATGCCTTATATACAGTTAAGAATATCGATCTTTTGTTTAAACCAGCTTGATATTGACTAAGAACCTTTCTTATAGGTATATGGGAACCCATCTTACTATAATATTATAATCTCTATAAATTGCCTGGCTGAAACACCTAGAAAATGGTGCTATCAACCTCCCTTTCCAGTTCATGCATCAAAGCATTATCCCAGATTGATGTCTCTATCAATTTGTCATGCAAGACCAAGGTGTACTTTGAAGGGCATAAGAATCCTCTTCATATAAAATCCAAGTACATATAATGGAGCTCAAAACCTAACCTGCACAACTACATGCAATCTGATCTACCTTCTGATTTAACTTCTATTTCATTTAGCTTTTATGGTGGTGGTTCTTAAGTTAGGGGTCTGCTTTATTTTTCTATATTTTGAATCATCAACGTTAACTAGATATTATCTTTTTGTGCCAACCTAAAAACATATTAATATGTTGTATTAGAAAGTAGGATCTGAAACAAGTAGGTCTTCATTTCGGAGATTATTTCAATCATTTACTGCATCTACTTACACGTGCCTAAGTTTACGGGGCATTCATTATGCAGGATTTAGGGAAAAGGATAATGGAGTCTATTAAGAGATCTATTTGTGTGTTTAGCTTTGTTGGTTGCATCATCCAGCACGTCAGGTTTGCCCTTTTTCCCTTGCTTCTTTGCAAAAATGACTCGCTTTTTCCAGGTTCTCTCTTCCAAAACATAATGGCTCTATCTGCAAGATGCCAAATTAGGTGTTAGTATAGTGCAAGATTTGAGAAGTAGATGAATATCTGGTATTGGTTTTTGGGTCCAGAAGAAGTCATAAGGAATTTTAGAAATTTGGAGTTTCAATTTACTTCGGTGTTTTGCAGAAGGCTCTTAACTTAATTTCTTTGCCTCAAAGGAAGCACTTCAGTGTCTGTCTATAATCTACGATTTGATCTCAAGGGAAAGTGTCTCAATATACTATCTATGTGTCTCATATAACAATGTCCAAATTTTATCAAGATAAATTGGCCTTAACCAAAGCATGGGCTTAGTTAGCTAGGACATTAGCTCATCAAGATTTCAAGTGGTTTAACAAGCTCAAAGTACAAACTATGCCCTGCCATTTCATTAATTCATGTGCCATTCCTAAATGGTCTAATATAAATGTACACATATTTAGCATTTTTAGACTAATGCACAAGGTGCTTTTATTTTTTATTTTCTTTTATTTTTATTTTTTTTGAATAGACTTGAAATGATGTCGGTTGAGGTTTAGTCAAAAAGCCTTGAAGAGGAGTTCATGTTATTGCAGGCTTTAATGAAGGACTATTTTAAGAAGATCCAGAGTGTTTGAGCATGAACAAAGATGCAACCTCGAGTGTAGCAATTGAACAAAAGACCAGCATCTAAACTCTATGCAGTTCTTGGATGCGATCCTTTGATCTTCTCTAATCAGAAGTTTTTTGCATCAGAGTTTGGTAAAGCAGCAGGTAAGCATTGGTCTTTGAGGTGCATGTCTGAATAAATGTATTTGTATTGTAATTGCATGTGCATCGTGCTTTAAGCTAATGTGTTTACATACTGGAAGTGTGCCGGTTGATTCAATGTGGACAATGCTTTAAGCTACATATATTTTGCTTAAGATGCTTCGTTGGTTGTTGTGTGTAATGCAGATTCTAATAAGCTAAGATGCTTCTGGCCCGATTTAGTAACATATAGGTTCCAATTTATAAGGTTTTTTCAATGAGGAATGCAATGATATTTTTTCATCGTAGTTCAAATTCAAGACGCGTAATATTCTATAAATATGAGGAAAGGTTGAATTGTGTAAATAATAACATAGTAAGGATGCTTTTATTATTCCTTTTTGGCAGCAGATTCTATTATTTGTTGCATTATGAATTCTCTGTTACTAATTTCTAGGAGTATCATCAATCACACCATGCTTTCTCATATAAGCGAGTATGAAAGAATGGTGTGCATAAATGTTACTTCCATAATTGTTCTTTATCTACAATTTAGTATCATGTCATATCTTAGTTCAGAAAAGCAGCAGAGAAGTCTTATCCAGACCTTCCCTTCATTGCCTGGCAAAGACAAGGGTTGGTTGCAAATGCAAGCCCAAGATGCTTTTCCAGCTTGAACAGGTGACTATCACTCTCAAGAGATGAAGGGAAAGTGGTTCCTGCATTATATTTATTGAATGGAGATCAGAACCTTTACATCATCTACAGTGTTTTATACAAATTGGTTTTTAAAAGTGTACATATATACTTTGGGCTTGCCAAATAACTGTAATATAGGATGATGTCAATGTCATTTGATATCATTTGACATCTCAAAAATTATAGTTGTCATTCCTCCTTCAAAGTACAAGCATATTTATTTTGGAAACATTTGAAGTCCCAAATGGAGCTATGAAATGTGTAAGCATGAAAGCATATGGATATGTAAATAGCCATCTTCCTTAAAACATGGTCAAAAAGAACACTAAAAGGACTTTGAAGAAATAATATAGGCGCATTTTCATGGGTTAGTTATTGTTTGACATTTGCATGAGGGAATCAACTACAATCTCATTGAAAAGCCTTTCATCTTTTTTACAATTGGTCTTTGATTGATGTTAAACACTTACATAATGCATATAGAAAACTATACCAAACTTAAGGAAGGAAGGAAGGAAGGAAGGTACTTTTATCGTCCACGGAGACCAATCGGTCTATGGGACCCAATACAAAAACGCAGCAAGCGGATTACTGCCCGGGTTAAAAAACCCCCGCCCCGAAGGGTTTTCGAGGGAAAAACCGTGGCAGCAATCAGCCTGCTGACAAACTGTCCTAACATATAAAATGCAGAAACACCCAAATATATACAGTCATGCACCACACCCGTAGTGCCTAATTAGCGGGCAGCCAGGCGGGGGCAAAGGTGACCTCGCAGGTCCAGTACCTCCTGAATGTACGACCCCAGGGCACGTACTGACGGTGTGTTCAAAGGGAAAGTACTCAATGTTAAGTTTCAGGAAAAAAAAATATGACCCTTACGATGTATATCTAATATAAAATTTAACTTCACGTCAACAACTATGAAACATGGCGAACAATTTTGCTTATTGGTGTTGAAAAAGTTATGCCTCCTTTCATATTGTGAAGATAAATAATAACAATTTATTATTATGCTACACTGCAGAATCTCCAACATCTTGACATCAAACTGCCAACCATTATACATAATAATAAAAATAAATCTTTTAATCATTATCCATAATGAAAGCTAAAGAAATGAACACCCTTGGTAAACTGCAAACATCATAACACCAACCTTCCATTGAAGATTTATATAAACACACACCACACCCTTCGTAAATTCCAAACACCATAGAACCAATCTTCCATTGAATATTCACCTAAGCACTCACCACAAATTACGCGCGGCAACGCGGACCATACATTTACAACCCTCGCGCCAGCGCTAAAAGCTTTTTCCGGCAGCTCTAAAGCCGCTTTTTTAAACTTGCGGCCAAAATATTTCATTCATTTTTTCTTGACTTAAATTTTATTGCAGAGAGGAGCGAAGCTTTATTTTCGAGCAGCAAATATCATGGGGCGGTAATCTCCTCCGCCTTCCATTCCATGATTAGTTTTTGGATTTTGCCACAAGCAGGTTTTTTTTTTTCACCTCCAGTATAGCATGAAGCGTATGATTTTACTTATCTCTTTCTATTGTTGCAGCTTGAGGAGTTATTTGCAGTAAGCAAGTTCGCCAAAGGAGTATTACGAAAAAAGGTCCAAGTAAATTTTTTCTTTAAACGCATCCCCTGTTTTTTCCTTGAGTCTAATACTTAAAAATCCCTACTTCCAATTTCTCTTTGTTCTCATTGATTTCTCTTACTTTCTTTCTTTTTTTTTTTATTTACTTCTTCATCTATATAGATGGTGCATATTTTGGTCCTGTGGTATATCTTTAGTCTCCATGTTACCAAATACCAAGGGTGACAAGAATTATCACGTCTCCAGTGTTACTTTTGTCATACGTGCTCTTGGACCATGACATCACTGGCAACAAAAATACCACGCTTATGTGCGTGGTGTAGCAATCGTTGAAATTCAAGAGCTCATTGCCAAGATCAAAGAAATATTTTGCAACGACGAGGGTGTCAAGTTGGATCACTTCATCCAACTAATTGATGGCTTCCTATTGGCTAAGTTTACACAGATGTGCTTTGAGCGAGATAGGTGGAGCATTAAGTACATGTATCTACGTATTGGATGATGTAGTGCTTTGACTAACCTCCAATTGTTTGTCTCTTTTATCAGATGACAAACGACACTGTATGTTGGCAAATTGGTGTTTTAGTAGCAAAAGAACTCACATGTATTGGAATATGTAATTGAGAGCATTCTAGGGTCTACGAATCATTTCGTCCTGAGGCAGTATCTGGTTCCATACGAGCCTACCTTCGGGATGAGTTGTCTCACGTGCTTGATATCCGCGAGACATCATGAGCAGTTCGAATCAATGAGTCGCACGCGCATTTCACTTTTACCCCAGGAAAAATGTTATTTGTAGGAGAAATGAATATATCACGAAAGCATCCAAAAAAATACAACACAACATTAGGCCCTTCGTGATGTGCGTCATGTGGACATGCATATTTAGAGTTTTATCATGAACTAAAGTATGCCAATGAACTAGAACAAAATTTTGTGTTCTGCATTTCTTCTCTATTTTTTTATTATGTAATTAATAACTAGTTTGAACACAGGCCCGTGCTTCTCTGATATAACTAATATAAATGTGGTTTAGTTGAAAAGCTGTTCGCTAATCCGATTGAAAGGGCTATCATTCAAAGAAGAACCACCTCCAAAAAACAGAATAACATTTATGCCTACAAGTTACTGTGCATGCCCTGACATCGATTGAACTCACACACAGAAATGGATCCTCAAGCTAACATCAGCTTCCGGGCAAAGGCGGCGATCTGATTCAACTGTTCCATGGCCGGAACGGAAGCTCATCTTCTTCCAAAGCCGCGTAAGAAATTGAGGATGTTGGAGCTGGGTGTAGAAACGAAGGACGAAGGAGATAAAGATTTACCTAGAATTTTTAAAATATTCTTGACCGTTAGATTGCTAAATATGAAATCCGGCTGCTAATTAGTTTGGCTTATGTGGCATGACACATGGACACTAAAATGGACACTAAAATTGCAGCAAAAGTTGCACCTGGGGTTAGACAACCCTGTTAAAAAAAAACCCCCAAAAATTCGTTGGGCAGCCTACTTGTATGTAATTTGTTTATGGACCCATAAACAACAGGCTCTGTATAAGCATAATATACATGATGATCAATTTCAAGAAACGTCAAACCGAGATACATGAAGCAAAAAATGCTCAAAAGAGCTCCGAACGTTTCCCAGATGGAAGGATCAGATAAGCAGGCGCCTATTTAAGTACCAGAGATGCCATGTCAAGCATCCTAGGCTCACCAGATTGGCAATAGAAGAGTAACTATGGGTCAGGCTAAATTTCTTATTGATGCTTGCCAACTGAAGCTTCATTTGTTCATCTGGTTGCCCACCTCCATCCACTCCTCTTCCTTCCTCCTTCTCCAGTTTCAACTTCTCATACATCAGCTGCAAACAAAAGATGACAACCAACTTCAGCATTACTCACATAGATTAACCAGCTAACAAACACCTAGAAGACATCATGAAACAAATACCAGCTAACAAACATCATCAAATAATTTAATTTTCAGGTTCAATATACCTTTGTGGCACGTGGTTCCAGATAGAAGACGTTGAGAAGTGTACAAAGAAGGGCAATAAACAAATTTTCATACTGCCATCTTTCTGGTTTATCTGCAGCCAACCAGGGGTGCATCATCATATGTGTTGCCAATAACAAAGCCTCCCCTGATGCCAGCACTCTAAAATAAACTGGAAAGATCTTGCTTTGGAGCTGCCCAAACTGTTGCCTTGTGGCGCCCCGTGATAAGATATAGCCAGAAATGAATGTAACCCACAACGAAGATCCAAAGATGGAAGAAAACGTGAAAAGATGCAGCAACTTGAGAACAGAACTAAACCATTCATTTATCCATGCCCTGCAAATCTGCCTTGCCCTTTCTTCAGTAGCATTTGATTCGCGAAACTTAGGATAAATCAGATGACCTAAATGCTGTCTAGTCTCGTCAAGCCTATCTTTTGCATATTTACCATAATCATAAATCTTGTCTTGCAACTCTTGAGGCCTTTCTTTGGAAAACTTGTCCTTTAAAGTGCCTCCACTTCCTTCCACAATCAACTTGATCTCTTCTGCAGCCTCTTCCAGGCCTCTTTTTGCATCATCCATCCATTCACCAGGACCCTGCTGCATCTTCTGCCCCAATTTTCCATAGTAACCGCGGCTTTCATCCTCGATGCGCCTTCTGACATCATCAACCCTTTGTCCCATTTTTTGCACCTTCTCATAATATCCTCTTTCTTCATAATATGCAAGCCCCTGCCCTAAGTTAGGAAGAACTTCTGATGCTTCATGAGCCCTTTCCCTCAACTTCTCAGCTGCTCTATAAAGACCATCCATGGTAACATCTTCTGCTTCTTGCGCCCTATATTTTGCAGCACTTCCGACGCTTCTCGCCAAATCAGCTATTTTATGCATACCACCAATTAGGGTTTCATAAGCATGCTTTACTTCTTCCCCAATCTTCTGACCTCCATGTTTAACAGGATCAACAACATATTCTTTACCAGAATCAACTACCTTTTTACCTCCATGTTTAACAGGATCAACCACATATTCTTTACCAGAATCAACAACAAACTTAACTCCTTCTTTCACACCTTCTTTACTAACTTCAGCAGCATGTTTAACGCAATCTTTACAAGACTCAACAGCATGAACAACACTATCTTTACTTACCTCTGCAGCATGCAGAATGCCCTCTTTCCCCTTTTCAACAGTTTTCTCAGCACCTCTTTTTAGGCTAGATACGCCATTTCCGACCGCCTCGATGCCGGCTTCAACTGTGCCTTTAGTGCTATCCTTAAAACCAACTGCTGTGTCGGAAATGGCATCTAGTGTGAGCTCCCCTGCTTTCCAAGCATTTTCTTTGGCCTCGTCCCATTCTATCCCTGCCTTTTTAAAATGTTCTTTTGCAGCCTGCTTAGCCCTTTCAGAAGCCCTGATCCTTTCTTGCTCATCCAAGAACTGGGTGCCAGATTTAACGGTTCCTTTTGCCGATTCCAACACTGTTTCGCCCGTCTGTTTCAATCCTTCCCCTGTTTTCTTGGCATAATCAGCCGCTGTTCCCACCACATCCCTGGTGGCTTGCTCGGCAGACTGTCTGAGTCTAGTAGGTATTGATTCTAGATTTGCACCTTCCACAACAGCCCAGTTATCAATCCGCTTAAGTTTTGGTTCAGGCGAGAAAAGCATTGCCGTTCCAAGCGAGGAAAGAAGCATACCGATTGCCCAAATATTAAGCACCATTTTCGCACTCCGTCCTACACAGAATTGTTTGGCTCCGAACTACACAGGATTTACTTCTGATCGATCGACATCGCCAGAGAAAATAGGAGGGAAGTATTGAACGTGAGGAGTTTACACTTGTCCTTCCACGTGGTTACGTATAATAAGGACACGTCAGGAATACATGCAAACATCCCGTTGTAAAAAAGCCATTATTCGAGTACGTGCGCTGTTTATATATAGGTAAGGATAAAATAAGATAGATAGCATTTTTGTTTTTCTTTTCTCCTCTGTTTTGTGTGCGGTATATTCTTTCCTTTGTGCTGCCACTGCTAGCTTTTTTTTTTAGCCCAAGTTATGCCTCGATTGAGCATGTTTTTCACGGCTTCTCATTCAGGTTGGTAAACCTGTTCCAGATCAGGTTGAGGCATGAATAGACCTAGTTGGACCAAGAGCCGTGATAGTAGAAGAATTTTTTTTTTTAATAGAAGAATTTTTTTTTTTTGTGGGAGCAAAGGCGAGGTCCGTCCCACCTTCAGATTTTGCAGTTCGGGGAAGATATTTCTAATTGTCATCGTAGCCACAAAAGTTGATTACCATTATCGGGACTTCGGAGGAGATGAAGCCAACGTCCGGAGGAGGAGAGGATCTTTTGTAATCTTTTTTTGAAATATGGGAAATATCTTCCCCCCAAACGTGGAGCAAAGGCTCCACCTTCAGATTTTGCAGTGGGCAAAATGTCTAATTGTATTGTAGGGGCATTTTGGTAATTTTTTCTTTTGTTTTTTTTTTTAATTATAAAAGCCAAACTTTTATCTATCTATCTATCTATCTATCTATCTATCTATCTATCTATCTATCTATCTATCTATCTATCTATCTATCTATCTATCTATCTATCTATCTATCTATCTATCTAATCCTCCTTGCTAATCCTCCTTGCTTCAAGGTTTCGAGAAGCACAAACATTTTGGCCTATTTCTCCATCCGGATTCAACTCCGCCTTTTTTGTAATCTTGATCCTTGCCGTGGCCCTGCTACATTATTTGTTGGAGCACAAACTTTTGCGTTCTCGTCCTTTGCATCATACATCACCACTATAATAAATTGACACACCGCTCCCATCTGCTTTTCCCATTCTCCTAACTCTTTGGCATTATCTAGTTGCAATGTCTTTCTACCCTTTAACGTTAAAAAAAACTATTCTATTCTATTCTATTCTCTTCACATAGTGTCTTCAAAATTGCGATTAAGATGCTATGTTGTGCATCCATCTCTCGATTTAGCTAGGATGAGCACTTTGCCAGTTAGGGTTCCATAAGCTTTCTAGATGACTAAAATGTGACAAAATTTGTGCGCTATTTATATGCAACCACATACTAGGTTTTAACCTATTTTAAGTGGTGATTAAACCATTTATCATCAGCTTTTGCCTCGCCGTATTGTTTGACAATTAACTCTTATTTCTCTTATCCTAGAGGCTAGAAAATTAATCACTATTTCTAATATTCCCCATTAAATTATTGTTGATGCATAGTCTAATTTACACCAAACATTCTTTAACCATTGGCTATTAACTTTGGCTTTGAAGTGTTTTAGGAGAAAATATGACAACACATGTTTTTCTTATATTGACCAAATAGGATAAGCTTCAAGAATTAAAGCAACATCACTACCAAAGAATGTACTCTAGACGAGTCCCACATATTGATCTAAGGCATCCTCTTAACATTACGACCTATGGCGGATAGGTGAATAAAAGGCAATAAAAGGTGATAGCATTCGAATAAAAGGCATGTATAAAAATGTCCTCCACACTGTTCAAGCTAGCACGAATATATTATAATACGTGTAATACATTATGAAACGTGGAATCCCCGACAGGTTTAGAACCAAAGAAATGTTAGCGATGGCATTATTTTGTCTATTTGCATGAAAGGGATCTCATGGAGAAGATGTTGAGGACTGGGTCTTCCAAATGGCTGGTCTTCGAAGATTTCAACTATTCAAAGAATGTTGTCTTCAAGTAGGAGGCTTTGACAATATAAAAAACTTCCAAGTGTTGACACTTCATTTAATGTCATGTCATGCTAGATCTTCTGCATGGTAAAAGATGGACAAATACTATGGCCATTATTTGGTGGCTTGTTGTCTCTTCGTGATTGATGATCCACTTTGTTTTTCAACATTCTCATAGGTTCATACTAGTGTCTTTTTTCAGGTATGAGAGCCCTGCAAGTCCTATTCTTCATGAATGTATCACTAGGATTGATCGCAAGATCCATTTCTCAGTATCTTACTTAGTACGAACTTTGAGACATCATTTTTTCGAAGTCTAACGATGGCTTAAACCATCATTATTCCTCTGGTTTCAACAACCAAGTTGGAACTAATTCAAATATAGCAGGCGTTATTTGAGGCATAGCATCAGGATTGATCACCAAACCCATTTAACACATTCCTTCTAAACAAACTAGTGCTTGGTTTTCATTCTAATGAATACCCAAATCCTCAACCTTAAGTTGTAGCCTTAGGATGCCTCATCGGTAGTTATGTTTCTTATGTTTTGCTTCTATAGGTTTCTATAACAACCTATTGCATGCCTTAGGCTGTTCTGCTTCTTGACATATCTCAATGCTCTTTCTTTTCTTTTTTGCAATTTTTTTTGGGTTGCCCCTAGGGGGGCAAACCCTTGTTTATGTGGGCTTTTGGCATATCCTAGGTATATGCTAGAATATCCCTAGGATATGCTTGTGACTGCTCAAAACCTGTTGTGGCCTGTAAACTGGCGGTCACCAGTGTTGTTGGGCGGGCGGTGTGGAAACTGGCTAACTGGAACAAGATATGGCATAGGAAAGGAAAGAAAGGGCAGTATTCGATCTTGGTTCAGGTGCCCTGCTAGCTTCAATGAAATCTTAACTTCTTCAAACGCAGATAGGAAGACGATCCACATGTACAAGGCTCCGTTCTTTGTTTTTTCTGTATGGATGGAGTCTCATGCATTCTAACTGATTATCTTAAAAATGGAGGGACAATGGGGTGGATAGAATGGTTATGGGGCCTCTTGTATGTCGGATTTGATACTGTCACACAACGAATATGGACTTGCCATCTACCACCGATGCCTCAAGTGGATCCCTCGCTTTCTGATACTACCTGCATTGTTAACGGAGCTACAAAGCGGCATTGGTCTTCATCTTTGCTTGGTTTGTTTTTCTTGTAGCTATGTATGCTTAAGTTATGTAAGCTTTATGCAAAGATTGAATTTTCTCTTACTTTATAGGGAACTTGCCAAAGCCGGGCACATGTGGTTCTTGCATGTCGAATGTGAAGGTTCTTGAGCGACTTATAGCCCAATGACAGCGAATCAACAACTGAAAGCTGCTCCTCTTCTCAATGTTGAAGTAGGTTGTTCGCATTCCTCATTACTTGATATTTCTGATCATGTAGAGTGCAAGAACATCAACGATAACAAATTTCCCTCTTGAAGAGTAAACCATTTTTAGAAATAAAGAGTTATATTTCTAATTGTTTGAGAAATAAGGAAGGTCAGGAACATTCGTAAGAAGTACATCAATATGAATCGCTATCTTGCATCTACTTATATTAAAACATGTTTTTTTCCCATATTCATGCATGTAATCATTTCCCGCACTTAGGCTGTGCAAATCTTTGTGGTGGTCAAACATGCTTGTGGATCATACAACTCATAATATCTGTTGGACAAAATAGATCTCTTATGGTTTAAAGACATTTAACATATATTAATATTAGCAATAGTTTGCAATGGGTGACTGGATATTGCTATCTTGGCACATGTTGGCAGGGTTAGAGCCTCTCGTGTATTATGCATCTATTAGTTATTAAACAGCAATATCATCTTTTTTATTTGAACTAGGTGATGGAGTTGAATTTCTCATCACTTAGATCAGTGAAAGATTATGCCAAATATTTGGGAAGCCGAACACCGGTCTCTCCACGTCTTGATAAATAATGCAGGGATTTTTTCTATGGGCATTATGTATTTTATATTAGAAAGCATGCATTTATGTCAGAAAAGTGTTGCATTTGGTTGGAGTTTATTGGGATAGCTCTTTACAGGAAAACAAGCATTCTCAAAGGATGGCTTTTGAAGAGCTCATGCAAGTAAATTACCTTGCACCTGCAGCACTCACTCTGTTGCTCCTCCCAGCATTACTTCGGAGCTCACCATCACGAGTGGTGAATGTGAACTCTGTTGTTAGTATCTTTTCCTCAGTGGACGATAAAAAATCATTCTCATTTTTATTATGTTCATCCACGTGTCCAGAAAATTGACTTGGACCTTTATTATATGTTAGATTTTGATCTAGGGAAAGGAACGACCTTGAAAATTTGTTCTCTCCTTTCCTTTCAAAATGTCGACCCAACTTGTTCTGGGGTAACTATTTATGTTTTACATTCTTAAATTCTCATTTGCTTCTATTTTTACGTTGGTCAAGCTGGCTGTTACAAATCTATACACTTAGATTTTATGCTTTATTCCTTTTTTCTTTTAGATCAACCGTTATTATAAACTATACCGAGAGAATGCTAGCTAAACTCTCCTGTATGATCTGCTGGCTACAATGTCTAAGAACCTAGGTCTAGATTCATATTACTTGCCCAATATTTTTGGCAAGAGTGCCTTATTGGAACTGGTTGTCCATTATTATTTTCCTTCTTTTGTTGTGCTTCAGACATTCAATGAGGTCAACGTTTTGTAGCAAATAACAGAATTGGCAGGAAAATATCTTGACAGTTATTCCTTTAATGATGTTGTCCTTTAGCCACTTCTTCTTGCATGGATCAACAAGCAGATTCAGATATGAACTAGGCATAAGTGAGGCCTAACAAGTGTGACCTTTGTCACTTCCATCAGTACTTATATAGACAAGCAACTGATTTGATGCAGCTTCTGCATCTATTACATCACGTCTATCTTAATGCATTCGAGATGTACCACTTGGAGAGCCCTATCTTGCATGTCGCAGCCTTAACTTTCAGTTTCTTTTAACATGCAATAACACATTAAATTCTGGCTTCCATGTTTTCTTAATACAATCTATCAGGGATGAGCAGGCTAATATGTTGGCCATTACTCTATTCCAAGTAGCCTTGTTGTATCTTCTTGTCCTTGGACTTACCCTGATGGCAATGCAGTTGGGACTAGCGATGGAAGAGCTAGCTCGATTCCAATACAAGTTTGGGGTACCAGAGCCATGGTTATGCCAAGAACCTACCAGAGCCATGGTTATGGCAACAACACGAGCTATGTCGGAATTTGAACTCAATAGTGAAGCTCTGCAAACTGATATGAATGGCCATAGAGATGGATAAGATGGAAATACATGAAGTTGCTGCATTACCAAGAAGTCCAACCAAATTACACCATTTTTCATGTTTTGGGTTGAGTTTTGCACTGTCGTCTGATATTTTGAAGGGGTTTGAATTTAAGGGGTAAATTACCTCCCCACAAAAATTACCAAGCGTATGCCATGTTTTGGCTCCAATTGCATACCTATTAATGAGTTGCATTTTGTTGTAAACATGGTTTGTAAAGCATAAATTTCAACACACGAGATTAAACACAAGAATGAATAGCTCATGATAGAGAAAGCAATTCAATGGAATTAAGGGCAAAAATAAAGTTGCCATGCGTAAAATTGGGCCTCCACAATTTCTACTCCACTGTGGCAGCGATCCTTGGCCAACAAGAGTGATCCTTGGCCAACAAGGGTAACCCCAGCATACTTTGTTTTCGAGGCGCAATATGCATTAGCATATTTAGGGTATGGATAGACAGGATTGCAATCTAAATTATGTTGCATAACTAAGTTTATGGGGGTAGTGGATGAGTTTTCACTCTAAGGCTTATACGTGGGCTTAAATTTTGCGACACATTAACATGCATTGTCAATATTTAAGGGTTAACATTCTTCTATGCAACCATATTTAATAACATACATGCATCGCATGTTTGTAACATGTGAAAATCTCATTAAGCCTCAATCCTCTATTTCTAGAGATAAGTGTCTTATGTGGCGATATTTGTTTACCAGAGTATTCACAAGCATAGGCTTGTGAACTTTATGTATAGGCTGCTTGTCAATAGTGATATCCTTCTGCCATCCACTAGGTGGTCCCTTCAGCTTTCACCTCCTAATTGGAGACGTATGTGGACTTGGGCTTGGGATAAACTACTCCATCCTAAGGTGGCTGTGTTTTGGTGGCAGATTCTTCACAGATGCCCTCGTGTGAACGTGCTTGTCCACAGATTTGATTCTCGAGTGTCAGCACTCTGCCCACTGTGCAAGCAAAGGGATGAGACCATTGAGCATTGTTTCTTTTTATGTGTTCATCTCCAGCCTGTTTGGTCTTGGCTGCTTTCTCTTTTTCATGTGACATTGACAAGTCAGCAAGTGCTTCTGGCTATCTATCCGGATACTTGGAATAAGTTGCGAGCCAAGCATTTCATTTAGCATCAGGATGGTTATTGTGGTCCATCTGGAAGCGTAGAAGACTATCTTTCAGGGTTTGGATATTCCTCCTGCAGTTGTCCTCCAGGATGCACAAGCTAGAATCGTTAAGGCTTACCATTGCTCTTCGCTTGCTCCTGCCAAGCGGCAGTTGATATTTGAGTCCTATTTGAGTGTTTTGTCTTATGCATAGGCTGGTGGTTTTACTCAGTGGATCATGATTATCCTCTGAGACTTTATTCCCGCCTCTGCATTTGTATTTTGCTTTTGGCTTGGAGTTTCAATAAAGTTTGTCGTCCTTCAAAAAAAAAAAAGCTTTTACTATTGCCTCTAAAAAATGGTTTTATTTTGAGTTTTGAGTTTATAGTATGCTTTCTAAACAACCTTAAACATCTCAACAACCTGTAGAAGGTGAAAATTGTTGCTAGACAAATCAGAGGAAGATAGTTGCATACATCCTTGTCATTTGACTTAATTTGCAACACATGCCTCATACATGTCCTAGTTGACAATGAGCACATAGCTAATGTCCATGCATGCATATTTCACCGAACCACAACAACTTTGTGTTTCTCCATCTAGTCGGCCTTGTTAATATGATTGGAAAACAAATAGCAAATTTCGTTTAGGGGTAATCCCAATTTAAGAAGTAAGATTCCATAATACCAATATAGATGTCGCTGGCATACCAATATAGACGTCGCTGGCCATTTTGAAGACGATAATACTATTTCCCATTCTCTCTCTGGTGCTGAGATAATACTATTTTCTGTTTATTCTCTGGTTCTCAGCAGTCTACTGGTGCTAGCCAACCCAGGGTTGTTTGAAATAATAATGTTTGAAAGCGACCTTTATTAGGTCTGCAATTATAGCAATACATACAGACAAAAATGTGCATATTCATTATGTAATCTAAGTTTTATTCATGACATAAACAGACCTTGTCTCTCCTCTATATTCAAGCATCAGTTGGCAGTCCTCAACTGCATTGATCACAACTACAATCATTAAGATTTCATATGCGAGAAGTTAAATTCCTATACAATAAATTTAGTGCACAATTAAGATACATGCAGATGGGTTCAAAGAGATATCAGCTTAAAAACATTATAGCATTTCAGGCCATGACGGCTCAATATTACGATCATCATGATCTAATGCCATTGTTTGACTCGACCATCCACATGTCAATTAGTTAAATTAGATGTTGGCGAGAATGTCCCCTGTCTAAAATTTCAATGAGACATTTGGACGATATAGGATCATACTTATAAACAACGACTACTTGATTGCAAGTTGATTCCAGTATTTTTTAAGCCCTTAGCATATAATTTGAGGCCTATAAAACAACATATGGAACATGTAAGACTTCGGTAAAGATACATCAAGGAGAACAAAATGCGGAGTGCTTATGGCTCTAAGAGGTCAACATGTACAATGGCTAATGAGCTGAGTAGATGCTTGGACATTGAAGTTACACATGCAATTGTACAATGGCTAATGAGTCGAAAGCGGATGCTTGGATATTGAAGTTACACATGCATTGCAATCATGGCAATGGAACTTTGCTTTCAAGAAATAAAAAGCAATGAGGCTAATGTAACAACTTGAACTGAATCAGCTAAGTGTTCCTATAAATATGTAGAACTCAATATACTCCTACAGTAATTGATATGAGACCTCATGTTGAAAGAAAGTATGCAATCAAATGCTTGAAAATCCTCTCATAAAGGACAGAATGTTGGGCAAGCTGCATACCTTCAATAGCATTCAGGAATGAAAGTTAACCACAAAGATTTCAACCTAGCTATTAGCTACGGATCTCCTTAGTAATCAATGACCAATTTGCTTGCCATATTTGTTTTGCTCAAGAGTTGCATTCGTATGTTATATTTAAATGACATAAATATAACATTGCAGAAGATCAATAAGAACCTTGGATCAATAATCTAGATGTCAACATTATAAGAGCTCTTGTATTACACAAAGCCAGGTAATACCTTGGACATTCTTTGGGGTGGATGCATCCTCGGTATATTCTCCTAATGGGCGCTGATTTCAATTTCCTCAATCATCTCTGCAGATCAAAGTAAAACTTACATTCATGGATATAATTGCGTTGTGCTAGTACCAAAATCATTTTCAAATATATCTTCATCCGGTCAAAAAGAAGGTCAGTATTTCAAAGGGCATTCAAATATAGTTTTAATCAAGCATCCTATATAGATATAGAGATAAAACAACAAAAATGAGCCACCTTCAAAATTTGCAGAGAATTTTTTGATGGTGTGAAGCTATCAGCAAAGAACTGGCCATTTTCTAAGCATTGAAAACATGGCCTCAACGTTTTGCAACACCTGAAATAAACTGTTAACATAAGAAAGGCTCCCAATTCTTATCGCATACCATAAAAATTTCAGCTAGGAGAGATAGAGGAGCATGAAGAATGGAAGATAAGACCAGAAAAGAAAACCTCTCTTCTTGTATCTGCAAGCAACTTTCTTAAAGGCAAGCAACTTTCTTAAAGGAAGGAAACTTGCACCATGGAAGTGGCACAACAAACTGGGTGGGGAGCCGACTAACGGGAGTAACCACTCAAAAAGTCTATTTCTGAAATTCTGACTCATGACAGCACCCGGAACTAGAATGTAAGGAATATGCAAAAAAAAGGGAAAGCTGGAATCATAACCTGCTTATATATGATATACATAGATCACATGATTTGAATAAGCTTTGTCACGAAGACATTCTTGGCATGGAAAGTTCAATGCTCTCTCCTCAATAGCCGATATCCCTGTAAAGTCCTTGAAGCCTCAAACCATGAAAATCTCTCCCAATCTCTCAGTGCAAAAAAATGCAAAAGCGAACCATCCATTTTTATCAACTAAAAAAATCGAACCATCCATTTATCCTAATTGTACCAATTGCATGAAACTATGAACTTGCAGCCTAGGGATGATAAAAATCAAATACATCGGAAAATAAAAATACCTCAATTTAAAACTGAGACAATTTGATCATTGCTCCTCGGTTCTAAAACAATGCCCAATATTTTTCCAGAAGCCCCAATATTATGATTTGCTCAAACACAAACCATGGATATTAAGATCCTAATCCTTTGCACTACAAATTAATGTACGTGCTTAGAATCTCTTTGAGAGAAGAGGGTGATAATACAATAGAAGATAAGGGAAATGAAATTAAGAAACTAAATTGCAAAGTCAGAACCGAGCTTCCTAACTAATATTTCGATCAAAATAACTACATCTACCTACTAATTACGGTCCAGGAGCAGAGACCACACCTTTGATGCCAAAGCTCAAGCTTCATGAATCTATCAACCTCCTCAAGCAAATATAACAGGAAATGCAACTTTGATAACACTTGTATGTACTATAACAGCAACTCCTTCAAATTAACCCAGCTATTAAAGCAATATCAAATTAAATAGTACTAGTAACGGGTGCCCGGCGTTGCCGGGCGTAAATACATTCTATGTAGGTGGCCATGAAATTTCCAACATCATCTTAACAACTTGTTAATTCTAAAAGCAAAATGGTAAATTGTATTAGAAAGAAAATACTACATTTTATGTTCATATTTGCAGTTTGGTATGTATTAACGTTATGATTGCTATAATAAGATTCCTAGAAGGGGAGGTGTGGAACATGAAGATGTAATTATACTTTCATTTTGATCAAATTATGTTGATGCCAACAATATTTCACATGTTGGATTCGTTTTCCTAAGGTTTATAGTTTATGTGGTTTTTTTTGTCGCTAAAAAAGTTTTTCACCCATAGGCCACAAATGAGGAGGATGAGGAATCAAAAAACAGGGGCCGTATGATTCTAGAGGGGGTATGATTTCGTGGAGGTTTTTTTTCATGGGATCGTAGGTGCTGGGAGATTGTCTATTTGAGAAGGATGTACTATATACTAATCATAGCATCCACTGTAACATTGAACGTGTGGATTTTTGTGTATATGTATTTGGATCTAATCTTGATTGTATGTTGGACGAAGCACATATTAATTATGGCATCTACTATGACACTTTTATCTTCCAACATGCAAATGATCAAGCCATTAGAAGCTTTGGTTGATGGCATTGCCTCGATAATGTGTGTTCTTGGCTTTAGTTTACTTTATAAAGACAGAATTGAGATAATCATATAGCCACATGTTTCTTAATATGAGTCTTAATGATGTGTTCATACTAATAGAGTAATCATGATGTTTGATCAATATACTTTTATCATGCACATCACAATGGGGATGAAGCAGGATTATGAACACATCACATGAGATGCTGCTTCAAATAAGCCAAAAAGCCTTAAATTCTTAGTAGTGATCCTCATGTGTCAGCGAGAGAGTTTGAAAAATTAGACTTTTATTGATATTCTAGCAACCATGTGATGTTCTAGCAATAGCCTCAATTTGATATCCTACATAGTGTGTAGCCCAACCTTAAAACTATCTTCTATCACCCGACTCACGAACTCTTTGTTAAAAACTGGTTGTCTCACTCTACTAACTATATAAAGCACTTGGCCCCTTACTTCCTTTGCTGTGAGCATCCCAGATTTCTGCAAGCAAATAAAATGTCATTTTTTCGAAGATAAGCATTAAGACTCAAGTTCACCGGATTTCAACAGAGTTTTGCAACTGCTAAAGCATGTTCAAGGTTCCAATGATTGATAAAAATATGTTTTAGATATAATGTTGTATTCTTTCAAGTTTGAATCTGTATTTTAGCCAAGGCCCTCACGCGAATGTTAGGAGATGGTTGCCTATAAATTAATCCATCCTTTCACTCTACATGCTTCAATCTAGAACAATAAGATTCGTACAACTATATAGTATCAATGTCTACTTTCACTTCAGCTAACAGATCACTAATATATTCTAGACAATAATGGGATAGATCACTAACAAATAATATGACTTTGTGCCAACCTGTAAGACAAAACAAAAGCTTTGACGGGGCTAGGAGTTCTAATTATGAAACTTACAGCGCCCCTTCATAGTCAATCTCTATGAGATAGACAAAAGCTTTGGCTGCGAGAAATACCAGCTCTGCAAGTTACACATTGCTCACATATCAACATTTAAATGATATATTCACAATCGCCTAAGAGACACTGAAGCACAATTGTTATCGAAATGCAGCTATAAAGGTGTAAAAATCCGAGAACTTCTAATTAGACCATATTCTGTTGAATACAAAACACACGAAGTACAGAGGCCACAAAGCATATATAACACAAATGATTTCCTCTTCCATCAAGTTTGTTTTATGTCAAATTGTTTCAGCATGTATTCTCGTCTTGCATGTATTTTCCGCCTTATTCTCCTTCGGAACAACTATTGAAATGGATAAAATGGGGTTCACGGATACAAATAAGGAATTGCACTGTAGTTCTTGTAAAAATACCAAACAAAAAATTGCCAAACAAAAGCACCTTATGACTGTTAAAGAGCCAATGACAACTTGTGTTTTAAAAAAATGCATTAACACTCTCTACCACTATAAGAACAGCAAATGTGGAAGATAGTCTTACCTGGAATGGAAAGAATTAAAACATCATTTTGTTTCTTCATGAAACGGAGTAAGCTTATCCTTCATAGCCATACATTTATAGCTATACCTTGAACAACAGCTTGGACAGTTTGAGAGATGCATATCTTTGATCTAGCAAACTATAAATGTGGCAAAACCATCTGCAAGTAAATAAAAATAGAAAGGGAATCAAGCCTAAGAAGATGCTACGACCTATTTTAACCTAAGAAGACATCAATAGACCAAACTTGGATGTATGCTTTAGGGACAGAAGGATCTGATGCCATAACCAAGCTTCACCATGAAGTGCATCCACCTGCACATCAGAAAATAGAAAAAGGCTTAATCTTAAAGTATAAGCACTTGGCTAAAGAAGAATTTGGATTAATCTTATGAAGAAGCAATATGCACATATATTTTCTCCATCATGAAGATTTAAACGCTTCTTCATGCCCCAGATTGAGTTGTTAGGTGGCATATCTTTAAGGTGCCATAAATGAACATAGAGATGAACTATGGACACCAACTTCCCATTTCCCAATGAGAACATAAATGAGCCCATTTATTCTTTGTGAAAAGTCTCTATGCCCATTGACAAAATAAATCCGCTAGTTATCTATGGCCTTGAGATGAAAAAGAACTACCTCAAGAAAGAAATACAAAATAATGCCAATATTTCTAACTTTTGAATTCATGATCATCCACCACGACAAAATTGCCATCCACGCAATACATTCAATGGACCGTTAGTTCAAACATGAGACATTGTTATTTCCAAAACCTATAACATGGCGAGAAAACTTGTGAAGGGCAATGAAATTATCTGTAATAAAATTTGGTACCTTGAATGTTCCCCTATATGCTGTAGTTTGAGTATGTCTCCTAAGCACTTATTTTAAAAAATTACCTGATGTTTTAGCTGGGGGCCTATTGCTATTGGTATTCATGTCTTCAGTTGTTGTCTTTTGGCAAAATGCCTATGAGAATCTTGCAAACACATCAAAATCCTGCCAAACGAATATGTAGCATAATAACATGGGGTTTTCTTTGTGTTTTTGTATGCTTTTCACTAAGGTTTTCCTATGATTTCGTGATGTATTCAAATGGATGTACTAATGCGTACATCTAGAGTGCACCATTTCTGAGCCATTGATTTTAGCCTTTTTTTTTCAATGGTCAACAACCAATGGCTCACAACAAAAGCCCTTTTTTTTTGTGCGTGTGGTGCATAATGGTCAACAACCAATGGCTCACAACAAAAACCCTCTTTTTGTGTGTGTGGTGCATAATGGGCACATGAAGGGCTTGAAGGGCGCATGAAGGGCTTGAAGGGCGCATGTAGTGCAGTTTTCCCGCCGGCAACACGTTTCTTAAGGGCGCATGTAGTGCAGTTTCCCCGCCGGCAACACGTTTCTTATTATAACTTTTGATCCAGAGCTCTGTTTCAGATGATTTTTATTGTGTTGGAAAGCTCTCTCTGAGATCTTTTTGATAGTGTATGATATGGATATGTTTGGTTAAGTTATCTATGCTAAAACAGCAATTTTTCGGCCGGGTTGGGCACATGAAGGGCTTGAAGGGCGCATGTAGTGCAGTTTCCCGCCGGCAACACATTTCGTATCATAACTTTTGATCCAGAGCTCTGTTTCAGATGATTTTTATTGTGTTGAAAAGCTCTCTCCGAGATCTTTTTGATAGTGTATGATATGGATATGTTTGGTTAAGTTATCTATGCTAAAACAACAATTTTTCGGCCGGGTTTGGTAGGATTTCACATCCTACCGGTGATTATCTCTGAGGATTAGCTATTGGATATTGTTTTATGGCTCATTCGAATGAAGCTTGCAAAAATTACCATGCATTTTTAGATTTTGAGGCGGTTATTAAGCAAATTCCAAGGCTTCTAGATCCTTGTGCTAACAAGCGAGAAAAAGTTTCCACTTTGGTTTCTCACCAGAAGAATCCATGGAGGCCAAAGGCTGCTGTTAAATTCCAGTTGAAAAATGTTTGTGTATGGGTGTTGCAAACTTTATGACTTTCAAAATAATGGGATCAATCTGCTCTATCTTTATGGTAAGTTTTACTTATGTTCTATTTGTTTTATTGTGATGAAATTCAAAAGCTACAGGTGATGAAAGCCTCAAATGAATTCTAGATTTTTTTTGCAACACAGACCATTAACATCCAACATATAAAAATTAAATCCCCCAACACATAACAACCAACACATAATAACCATTGACATTAACAACCAACACATAACTACCATTGACATTAATTAACACAACCATTGGGTCCAACACATTTATATTAAAATCCCCCTTAAATCCCCTTTGGTTTGGGTGCATATTCACAGGGGGGTGACGTAGGGCAGCGAGAGCCCTCATAATTGTATTTTGCACGTACGAAATCAACATCATATAGTATTCCTCTTGATATCTTATAGTATTTTACGAATCTTGTTATACAGTATAGCAAATTTTGTACTTGCATACCCCACAAACGAGGAACTTTACGTACAGTGTAGATTAAGGAATAAGGGGTGAATATGCCTATCCAACAGCTCTCGTTGCCCGGAGTCATCCCCCGTGTGAATATGCACCGATTATGCTGTGAGATGAAAAGGTAACAAACAGATAAAAATAGCTATTATGCATGCTTGTGCTTTGAGCTTTTTGTTCGTGCATCAATGATGCTAGTAGTATTCTATGTCATTATGGAATCGTGAGGCAAGTCTGCATAAAGAGAATGCACCCTACCAAAGCAGATGAAATGATAGTTGAAAAGCTTTTGTGTGTCACTGCGCTTTTAATGCAGTGTGTTTAAGCTTGGAGGCTTTGCACTCGGTTTGTCAAGTTCTGCCATCTTTGTTTTGGTCACTCACACTAAACGTTACTACAGGCCTATTGACTAAAGAAATGAATAAGTAAATGAGATCAGAGGACCTGACATATTGATACATGTAGTCAAGATCAGCAAATTTTTTTTTTTTTTAAAATGTGATCTTTAAATTTATGGGTGGAGACACGTAAATCTGAGAAAATCTATAAAAAAAAGACTAATGCATGAAATAAATTATTTAAGATAAAGATGTTGGACTGAATTTCACTCCAATGCAATCATAAGCAATCTCAAGGGCGGCAGCAATATCTTGCTAAAATATCAATGGTAACTTAGACATCGAGATGCTCAAGTTCCATGCTTGTTGCGTGGACTTGCTTTACGAGCTAGAGTTCATACACAAAAGCGAAATTGGTTAATTGAAACAATATCACCAAAAGCCACAACGATTCATCTTATCAATCCAAAATGGCTAGGGAAAAAGAAAGTTTGAATAACATTGAAAGTTCATACTCATCCCAATTAACTAAGATAAATGCATAAACCTAATCATTTTAAACTCTTGTAATCTTCACCTAACACAGTCGCCATTCTAGATCATCAATCAAGGTGCAAAGTGTCTATCTTATTGTAGATTCTCTAGTCTAGGCATTGCGCTCAGCATAGAATACACTTGCAGTGCACCTGTGTGTGCATGAACAGGTTTCAAAAACAAGCCGAATTTGAATATGAAATAACTTGTAGCAATCACAATTGAATCTAAGCGCACAACCTGCAGAAATGTCAATTCATGTTTGAGAATATGCATGATATTGTCTAAAATGCAGTCCATCTAACATCTAATTGTAGGAGAATCCAAAGCATTTTTTAAGAACAAACTAGAAAGAGAAAGCATGGCTTACCTTCCACCACAATCTCTGCTTATGGTTTGGCACCATTTGGTACAATAAAATACAGGCATACCCATCTTGCTGATCATGACATGCATACGCAGGGAAAAATTTCAATGCATCTCCAAAGAACTCTCAAAGCAAACGTGTACAAAATATTTTCCCTTCAAACATATCAATATTATTAATTTGTTATTGTTTTATATATGATTCAATGTAGATGCAAGCATAATTCTATGCATATACTTCTTAACTGTATAAAAAAAGAAAATTTGACGATCATATCAAACCTTTTGAATACATGCATTGGATTTGCAGATTTTGTACAACGATTAAAGACAAACATTAAGAGGGCCACTACATACATGGTGAAAAATGCGAGACAAAGATGCACTTCTTCTGACTAGTTTCTCCTAAGATGGCATGGACTAAGAAAAACAAAATGGTTTTCTTACCTAGTTGATGAATCGAGAAAGCAATCATCTTTGCTTCAAGAGATATCTTGGGATCTTTTACAATTCGCAGAAGATCCTATGGCCATGGCTGCTGTTGATCTTTCACAATTTGCAGAGGAATCAAAAGAGCTGCTGCTGTATTTCAAAACCGCGGAGGTTTTTCCACGAACGAACCCTAAACTAAGGTGGAGGTAAATGAAATCGAAATCTTCAAATCATAGTAAGTCATAGTAAGTTGATTTTTTTTTTATTTTTGGACAATCGGAATTTTTTCACGGCGTCTAAGCTCCTTAAAACCTTAGGAAATCAGGCAAGAAAAAATTCCAAAAAGCTTTTTAGCCAGACCGGAAAATCCCAAATTAAAAGGGTTGATAGCATAAATCTGTACCTGGATTTGGTGTGAATAGCCAAAGAATGTGGCTTGAAACAATTTCAAGATCATGGCATGCATATCGAGATGCTATGCATCCTCCTATAGTAAAAAAAGGTCTATCCCAGAGGATCAGAGAATATGGGGATAATAGATATGGCATATATATCTGAAGCTGGATTGAAGTGCATAGCTTGAAGCAATTCGAATCATGAGATGTTCCCTTAAAGCATCTCAAGGAAGAAAACATTTGTACCTTAAGGGCTGCAACCACCATAGCAACTGCCAAAGAAAGGATTTAATAGAAAAATTTAAAGCCTTGAGGTCTGTCTTCTTACCCGGCTAATTGCTTGATTCCATATGCAGACCTTGCCATCAAATACTTGCATTGCAAATCTTCTCTGGCATCATAAGAACAAATACAGAATCGTTGAGAAGCCCAGAAGCTTCATTTTTTGTTCCAACAAAAAAAAAAAACTCGGATGCCACAAATTTATTCGCCGGACTAATCATATTGCACTAAAAACATCTAAGCCAGTCGTTGTTCAGGGTAATGGCTTGCAATAATGCCAAATAGGTTCTGGACGTGTCTTCCATACGACTGCATGCCTCGATTGCCAAAAAAAGAAATCCACGAAAAGAGAAGCCCTGCCGAAATCATACTCAAGGTAATTTTTTTAATTTTTAGTAGTCAGAAATATCTTCCGGCGTAAAAAATTCCCACAACCTTAGACAAAGAAGCCTGAAGAAAAAATTCAAAAAGTTTCACTTGCCGGAAAAACCAAATTTAAACAATAGATATGATAACTATGTTGCTTGTAGTCATAAGGAGTCTTCTCGCAAGTTAGATGAAATTGCAACTTGCAACTTGCATAGTGGCCTACAACAAAAAGAAGAACCCATGTCATAAGATACTAGATTTTGGAGAAAAAAAAATCTCGAGAGTGTGCATTGCTAGCAACTAATGCATCATCAATGCGACTCAATTCTCATATAGAACATTCTTTTTCATCCTAGTGTTATACAAGACCAACGACCTAGATAATTTAGCCTAGACCATAGAATTTGGATTTTTTTCTGCCAGGATGCTGCCGGAATTGCCAAGCGATGAGTTTTATTTAGCCAAGCTCGATCGTGCTTGTCTTCCTTTGGTTACATCGTGCCCGAGTTCTCATTTTATCAGCATAAGTGCTCAGTCATTTTTTGAAGAACCTTAGTTTTGCCAGGTTGCAAAAACTTGCCATGATAGGAGCAGCCGTATTTTGAGCCATTTTTTTCTCCCTGATGCTGCCGCAACTGCCATATGTGTTCTTTGGAAGGTCGGGCTTTTTATTTCTAGCTTTCTGGGCCGTGACTTCTGGTTTACCATGTTAAATGCTCCATATAAAATCAATGCTATATTTTGCATGTACAAGGAATAGGTATTTGGGTTAGTAGATTTCTTGCTCAACCACATCACATATTTTGGTCCACAGCTTCTGTGCATCCCCTAACATGTACATTCTCAGCAACAACACAAGCTCCAGGATTCCTCTGTATTTCCCAGTACCAAGGACGGGACCTTGTGATTGTTTCATCATCTTAAATTTAGAAAAAAGGAATGTCAAATAGTAAATCTACTTTTTGAGCAGGAAGGTAAATACCAACACAATGAGGACATGAATTTCAACCGCCTTTAGGATTAAAAGTATCCATCATACTGTTCATTCATGAAGCTCTATTCATTCATGAAGCCCGTACGTACTTTGTTGGCAGACCAAAGAGAAGTGGGAGGAAAGCAATGACGACGGAATGGCGGTATAATCTGTTATTTATTTGTATGTTTGTTTTCCACGTTTTTCTCATATAGGACCAATTTAACCGCCATATGGTTGCTTGTAGCAAACTTGCTACATGGATTACCAAATTTGCCTAGACCTATGCAAACATTGTTGACCCTTGTGTATGATCCTCTGCTATGATAGAGATTTAATGTATGCCTCTCATATTTTGTGTTATTTGTAATTCTAATTTGCAATGTTCTTTTGGGTGCAGATTCCTTAAGGCTCCGGCGATCTATATTGTTCAGTAGGTGCGGACAAGGAATGCTGTCATGGGAAAAAACATGGATCATATTTTGTCTGCTATATGTATTTGCACCATCTTCTTTAAGTGGAGTCTTTTCCACTTCAGTGCAATGAATAGCACACACCAGTCATCTACACGTCGTTCCTTTCCATCTTGCTTGGACTTGCATCAGGGCTAGGAGTCTGAATTTGTCTCCGTTGTTTTTTAGGGGTGCTATTCATCTCAGAGATCTATAGCCTGTGCTTTTTCTTCTTTTCTTTCCTTCGATCTCTTCTGTCACCCCTTTCGTTTCTTCCTTTTCCTGTCCTGCCCTTCCTTCCTTCTGCCATTTCCCTTCCTTCCTTTCCCTAACCTTCAATTTTTTATCCTTTCTTTCTTTCTTTTCTTTATCAGGATCTTTGTGATTCTTCCTCTTACATTTACCCTTGCTAGCGGCTTTTCCTTCCTGTAGCTCTTGGCCAACATCTTCAGTACCAGAAGAGGAGTCTTTTTTAGTTGCAGTAGCCTCTTTAGTTTGTCTTGACTTCTTCTTGGTACTGTCTGAAGCCAGGCCATGTCCACAATGATGGGAGGTTTCTGAGAGGCTAATGCCTTAACAACGAATGAAGACGAGTTTTTTGACTCGTTCATATGCTTACGAAGAATATTGTAGCCCCTCAAGATTTCATCTGGTCCTTTAATGTCTGCTTCTTCAAAGTTGTTATAAGAAGGCAGCGCCCAGCCTTGCTTCTTGACCGAACCAGGTACATTTGCAATACTAGCAGACATCAGAGTGGGGTCATAAAACTTCCAGTCCACATAGTAGATAATTATGCTTTGTTCATTCGTGTCCTCAAGGACCACTCGGAGCCAATCATCGCGACCATTCTTGTTAACTTTCTTCATGTTCACAACGATACCCGGCTGGTAAATTCCAATTCCCTCAGATTCTCCAGACATCTCTCTTACAAGCAAGCAAAGCTCTCAGTTGCAGTCTCCTTTGGAGGCTGTAGGAGCAGACATGCTCACCCTCATTACTTCCATACACCAGCTCCTGTCTGTCATCATAATTGTTTGGCCGGACTGGAACTATGGATCCACGCGTAATAAAGCTGAAACAAAGAGGCATCAGTAACGGCACACCAGACGAACAAGCAAGCAAACCAGACGAACAAGCAGGCAAATGGCGCCATTGCATATGAATTGGGCATATTGACACCCATGGAAAAGCAATCTACCAAGTAAATAGCGCCGTGGCGCCAATTGCATATGCATTGGATGTATTGACACCCATGAGGAAGCAATCTACTAAGCAAATGGCGCCATGGTGCCATTTGCATATGCATTGGGTGTATTGACACCAATGAAGAACCCAAAACCCAATAAGAAGCAATCTACATGGCATCATTTGCATGTGCATTGGGTGTTTTGACACCCATGGAGAAGCAATCTACCAAGCAAATGGCGCCATGGCGCCATTTGCATATGTTGTGGTCCCTATTCTGTAACAATGACCTTTCCATTTCTCCAAAATGCATTTTTCCCCTCTTGTTTAGCTTCTTTACATTTTGCTGATCCTTGCTTGCATTGAGTAAGCTGGGCCATGGTCAGGTCTTCATTGAGCCATATGTTTTGCCCTTTTAGCAGATGGCGTTGCCTCATGGCTGCTAATTTGCTGTCAAGGTTAGCAAATTTTACTATGATGTTTCGGGCTTTTCCATTTGGTTTGCCCACCCTGAAAACTTCATGAATATTGCTGCCCACTGTTTTCAATTGATCAGCAAAGAATGCAGTTACCACCTCTTTAATACTCTCATCTTTTTCTCTGGCAGACCCACTATTCTTAAATTCAATGCTCGCTGGTTTCTTTCTTGCTGTTCTTTCATATCATGAGAGCGGCTGTTCAGATTATCAAGCATCTCTTTCAAATACATATTCTCATTATTGCATTCATCGTGAACAGTGGGAGTTTTTTCTTGCAGCTCATTCTTCATTTCCAGCACTGGCATTTTTAAAGCTTCTACTCCCCTTTTTAAGATCAGATTTTCTTCCTTCATTTGAGAAATCATATCAGACATACCTTTCATCAGATGGGTCATTTCCAGTTCCCGCTCCAGGGATTGTTGTTTTGATGCTGTCGACGGTGAACCCACCGGGCTGGATATGCCCTTCACCGGGGAAGGGAGGGAGGAAGGGAGGGAGAGAGGGAGGGAGATGAAAAATATCTATCACGTTGGCAACCTAGTAGTCGGGCCATTGGTATTGCGGTGATGGTCTTTGGTAAATCCTTTGGCTATAGGTGGCCTTATCTAGGATCAAAACCCACTAATTAACATCAGGTAATAAAAAATAATAATCAAAACATAAATGAGGCAAGATAAAACAAAAAAGATATCTATCGCGTTGGCAGCCTAGTGATCAGGCCATTGGTTATGGGCAACCCCTATCTAAGCTCAGAACCTACTAACTACCATATGATGGTTAAAAGAGGTCATTGGAAAACAACTTTCATGTATCACATCGCACGGAAACACAAGGCAATAATGTGGGTTCAAATCCGACATGCTCTCAAACTAATACGTAATCCAAGCATGTTAGCAAGTAAAGGCATAAGGTTCCCAAATTATCCAGTTAGTAAGGTTTTGGCAAAGGTTGGGAGGGAAATGGGGGTTAGGGTTTCGATAATGTTTTTTTGGCGTCTGGGTATGGTTTCATGGTAGAGAATCGTGGCAGGGCTGGTCCGAGCATGGCGGGCGACTGATGGTCGCCCTTATTTGCTGGAGGAGATGGCGGCCATGCTGGGCGGCCAGATGGTGTCGCTGCAGGCCTGGAGGCTCGCTGGCATATGCCTTGCCAAAGAGGGGGTTTGTGGCTGCATTTTTGTCTCTGGGTTGCTACAGGATGCGTGCTTCTCTGTATTTGTTAGTGTTTTACAAGCAGGAGGTTGCATGCTGGCGCTTGAGATGGGATTGCCGGTGCCGGAAAGTTTTGTCCTGCTTGCCAGTGAGGTGAAGAAATTCTTCTACATATTCAAGAAGGAATACTTCGCTGATAGCAGTTATGTGGCGTGTGGGCTGATTGAGGGCTCATCCGCTGTGCTCTTCGATTGCCTAATTGTGGAGCGTTTTCTTCCATTGTCTGTGTTTTCTGTGCTGGAGACGGTGGAGACACATCAGTCATTTGTTGCAGCAACGAACTTTCTTGAAAAGTACATTGGTTGTCTGGCTGCCGTTCCAATTGCTACTGTGTGGATGGAGACATGGCTGCTATAGGGGCGAGGTGAGCTGGAGTTGTACAATTGGAATGACTGGGGATGCAGCAGAAGGTGCATATGGGCTGGGGTTTCGCTGGGTGCTCCTTGGAGTTCTTTGTAAAGGCAGGACTGGTTTTTGTGAATACAAGAGTTTTTCATCAGTGCAGAGTTTTGCAGTGTAGTATAAGGTGCATCTGCTGCTTTCTTTCTTGGAAATGTGTACATCCTTCTATGTACATGTAGTATATGAATTGGAGCGTCTTCGCAGGAGCTTTTGGGCATGCACGTCTTCTGTGGAAGCCCTGTTCTTGAAGCTTGTTGGATAATTTCATGACTCTTGTTCCCTCATGTTTTCTGTTGTTTTGGATTTGTGTTCATATTCTGGTTATGTACAGATGTTTTGGGCATGCACGCCCTTTGTGGAAGCTTCTTCCTGAGGCTTCTTTCATGACTATTGTTCTGAGATATGCACATCTGGCAATGCAATACATGTGACCTGTTCACTTTCGTTCCCTGTTATGTTACTGTGTATCTCTTGTAAATGTAATGCTATGACCTTCACTATTTATTTGTATGCATTAAAGTATTAGGTGTACGTATATACGTAGAAACAGCGTATGGGATGCGCAGGCGTATACGTGGGTCTGATGTGGAAATTCCACAACCCTTGATTTGGCACATTCATGGAATAATGCTTCGATCCAACGATCGAAAAAAAGCAATAAGGAAAGAGCAATAAGGAAAGACCAAAATACCTAATCTATTTAAAAATATGTATCTGCAAACATATTCAAATCCAACCCCATAGCATTAAAAAAATGTATCTACAAACGTATTCATATCTACAAATATATTCAAATCCAATCCCATAACGTCCATATATAGTTAAGATCATATAGTTAAGATTCCAACTTCGGTCATATATAGTTAAGATCGTCAGACCATCATTAGACAATTTGAATAACAAAAATAATTATAAAAGCAAGTAATATCCATTTTTTCTAATATCAATATGCGCTTATGTTGAAGTTGCACATATGGACGTTAAGGCCGAGTAAAAATGCATATCTGGACATTAGCCCGGCAACGTCGGGCACACGTAATGTTAATTGGGTCCAACCCCCACAAACTTTGAACGAAAGAAATGTTCACGGCAGGTTTGGCCGCCACGATAAATTTCTTGTACATGTAATTCTACATATTACAAATATCTTCCTTTATATATATTCTTATAGGGCGCTGTGTGGATGAACGATCGTTTGAGGTTAGGGCATTGTGGGCCGTTGATTTTGGCACGTGGCAGAATGTACGGCTGTAGTTGGCTGGGAGGATGGGCAAGGACATCGATTCTTACGCATGGATGCTACGGCTACCTGGTCGAGGAATCGCATGCGAAGGCGGAGGGGCTACTGTGGCGCCTGCATCCTTATCGCGAGTAGCGACCGAGCTTGCAGAGGGGCTTTAGAAGAACAAAGCAGAGGGGTCGCCTATTTCAGTGGGTTGCGTTTGGAATTCCACGAGCTTCGCACAGGAAGTGCATGAAATTTTTGAGAGCCACTAGACTCAATTGCTCTGCCTGTTGATTTTGCTTGCCTCTATTGAGAAACGAGAGAGTTGCAAGACGCTCGCAACAAAGAAGCAAAAACAACGATGATAGATTCATTCTCCAAAACGAAACATAAAACAGACGAGTTCCTTAAAGTTAGGAACTAATACTAAATGCTCCAACAAAGTCTTATCTAATAGTAACGGCTAGAACTGCCAGTTATCTTTTTGTCATATCCAACACTCCCCCTCAAGAAGATGACTAATAGAAGAAACTGGAACTACAAACAACTTTCTGTATTTGCCCACACTGCCCATACGAATCCTGAAAACAGTTTTGAACAGTTTCTTGTAAAAAGACTTTGTGAGACGCTCCCCCTTAGCCAAATTCAAAATGAACTCCACTTCTATGCTTCTGTGAGAAAACTTTATGAAGCACCCTGCCACCCTTAGCCAATTCAAAACGAACTCCACACTCCACGACTATGTGTACCCTTACCAATGTTGAATGGATTCCTTGAGAGGACTTTACCAAGCACTCCCCCTCAACCAATTGAAAACTAACCCCACTTCTCCTATTCCAATTCATCTCTTCCAGCAGATCCACCACTTGCAACATAGCCGTCTCCATATGGAGTTGTTCCTAGTCCAGCTCCAGTAGTTGAATTAGCATTACAAGCTTTAGAACTCCAAGTATTACCAAGGTATCCTGTACTTTCACAACAATCTCCAAAGCCACTGTCCTAACCTCCAGCACATGTAGCCCCTCCTGAAGCTCTATAGCCAGCAGCTCCCCCTGGTGTACTGACAATATTCTGCCCAATTGTTCCACTTGATCTCCACATTGCTGCACCATAGTTGTTGGCACTAGCATGCTTGGGTACCCACCTACACCACCATAGACAGGCGGGTTAGCACCCCAAGCACTTCTGGCACCCAATGACATGTTATAGATGCATGCTCCATGTCTACTTCTATATGCACCACTACGTGCACCAGCATAACTACTACCATATCCATATCCAGATAGTGATGCCCCATTCCCTGTATTGGCACCATAACTGCGAACAGCGTATCCATTCACTGCTCCATATGCCCCTGCAAGACCATAACCTGGCTGAATTCCGACCATATGCATTAAGTTCGTATATTCTATTTCATGATGCAAAAGCTTAGTTTGTATCAAAATCCAATATTTGAACCAAAAGCTAACATTCTCCACTTGCATCTTGAAAAAGAATATCAATGTTATCTCCCCATCATCAATCTGCTCAAGGTATCTGAAACTGCGAAAGTTTCTAGGCATGCTTCCAAAGTTGAGCTTCATCTCTTCCCAAAAACTCATGATCTAGAGACGCCACTTGCTGCTTGTGATTTGATATAGGCCTTATAGATAAGGCTTGCTTGATGTTGATGATCCTAAAGCCATGCACTTTCTGCTCCTGCCATAGACTTCCACTGTTTCTAAACCTTTCTCCTGGCACCTTCACCTTGGCAAGGTTTGCCAAATACCCTATTGCATCTGAGCCTGTTATCGGCTTCTTAATCAAATGAATCACGTGTATTCCTTGCATCACCTTTGCTCTGCTCAACATGAGCCATAAACACCCAAGCAGCATCTGCATTTTGCTCCATATAAAATGCTCAATCAACACCTTGCTCCTCATGAAGCATGCAAACAACACCTTGCTCCTCCTGAGCCAAAACCAACCAGCCTGCATGATCTGTACTATGCATGTCATGAACAAAAGGCATACAGCCAGTGTTCCGCTCCATAGAAACCAAAAGTAATCATTTGGCATCACTTGTGCTTTGCTTTGTAGATGCCAAGAGCACTCAGTCAGCACCATGGTTCTCCATATTAACTGAGTGTCTTGCATATCTTCAACAAGGTAATCTTCTAGGTCATGTTCAGACAGTTTTGCATGTGCTATCATATATCTGCATGCTGACCTACATGCCATCTTTATTCTTATTTTGACTGCCATTATAGTTGATAACACAGCTTTTTCTATTGCATGGATGCAACCAGCACTAAGCTTCTTCCAATTATGATCTATAATGTCTGTTGCAGCCAAATCGACCATGATACTAGCACTCCTTGTAACCAGCAAATCCTCAAATGGATCACACATTGCAGTCTGCAGTTTTGATTGTACAACTTCTGTGGCACCGTTTTCCGTCACCTCCACTTGTCCTTGAATTGTCCCCCTAGGCTCTGTTATTGCTGCTCTCTTGCTAATTGCTGGACGTGTCCTCCAGACTATAGGGCTTGAGGATGAGCTCCCTATTGATCCAGGGATCCTCAAGGGTTGCACCAAGAATGCTGATACTTCTGTATTAGGATCAACTCCCTTGTCTTTTAACCAACGTGTCCTCCAATACTGTGGAGAACAACCATCTCCACGAACAAATATTTTGCCCATTGGATTCACAAACCCATTTTGCAATAATTCAAAAATCCTTGTCTGCCACTGGAACTGTGCTTTTAAGAAAATACCTTGTTCCCAAGAAGTCTCTACAATCAAGAGCGCGTGATGGAGAGGACCTTCTGTGCACAACTTTCTATGCTCTTTAACCAATATGAGAGCAACATTATCCAGATGATAACCATCATTTAACATCTGTTTGTGGATGATTCTTGCATGGGCTAATGCTTCTCTGCAAGCATAAGCTTTGAAGATACTTATTAGTAAGACTTCATCAGAATCTACACTTTCCTTTTGCATGCTCCCAAGCCATTCTAGACCCATGTTGACATCACTTTGCCCAGCATATCCATGGTGAAGATATCCTGTAGTCCTTGTATTCCATGTACTGTATCCACAATCAATAACTTCAAAAAGACATTGGTTGCCTCAACTGTGCTTTTATTTTTAGGAAAAGAAACAGCCTTCAAGTTCATTAAAATAATTTGTGAGTTCCACTTCTTTCTGCTTGGGACACTAAGTTTTACTTCCACTCCACTTACACATTTCGGCAATCTTCTGTAGTATGGCCATCCATTATATATGACCACAATCCTTCTAGATGCCATGACATATTCCCACTTCTTGCCGTTCAGTTCTCCACTTAAGCTAAATTCGTCTTTGCCCATACTCTCAGGCACCTGGCAGACTTGCCATGCACTGGAAGAATCCATCAAGAGTGTCTCTAGCTTTCTTGCTGCCATTAGCTTCTTCATGGGTTCTCTACCTATAGTCTCAGGCAGTTCTCCCCTTAAGCTAAATTCGTCTTTGCCCATACTCTCAGGCACTTGCTTGCAGACTTGCCATGCACTGGAAGAATCCATCAACAGTGTCTCTAGCTTTCTTGCTGCCATTATCCTTGTCATGGGATCTTTTCCGGTTCCTGCAGCTTGCCATGCTACAAGCATCCAGAGCCTCCATGCCATATCTGTGGTGGTTCCTAGTGAGTAACCAAAGCCCCACACGACACACCAAATAATGACATGTCCCAGACGGTTCTTGAGCATTTTCATGTTCCCGTCACGAGCAACCCGCCAAGGCTGCACAACAAATTTTGACATCTACAGACTGCTACTCGTTCCTTCATCTCCAAAAGCTCTCGGGTTTAAGAGCCACCTGCTCTGATACCATATTGAGAAACGAGAGAGTTGCAAGACGCTCGCAACAAAGAAGCAAAAACAACGATGATAGATTCATTCTCCAAAACGAAACATAAAACAGACGAGTTCCTTAAAGTTAGGAACTAATACTAAATGCTCCAACAAAGTCTTATCTAATAGTAACGGCTAGAACTGCCAGTCATCTTTTTGTCATATCCAACAGCCTCTGCTGTTGGGTAGGCTGGATTCCTTGCTTTACTTGAAAACGAGCTCCAGGGGCACGTTTTTCACAAATCTGATGCCATTTTTCTGCCGCCAGTGGGACTTGCTTATTGTAATTGCAATTGTGCTGCAGTAAATTACTCCATTCCTACTGAAATATGGCAGTTGTATCACGATTCGAATGGCACTAGTTATGTACTGCATCGGTCCAGATGAGAGGGCAATTGTGCACCACGCCAGTACTGACACAATAAGGAAGCAGCGCCTTCTTGCCCGTGTTGTAGTGAGGACTACCCTGGCAAGAAATACCGACCCAACTTCTTTGACCTTCATAAAAAATAAGTTTGGAAAACCAGAGGTAGCTTGGCCGGTCCAGTATTGCAAGGTTAGCCTTATGCTTTTAAAGTCTCTAAGGAATCCTGTATTTGATGGTTGAATAATAAGGCTTTTGGACCATCTTGCAGATTGGTAGATTATGATGATTACAGCCGAGTCTCAATAGATCAAAATGACATTTTCAGCAACACGGGGCTTAACCAGTCAGTAAAGACTCTTAGTTGCAAAAAACGTAAGCAGGAGTGCTTCATATGTGGGCCTTGGGTTATATTGGGCAAGTAATACCTCCACCATTCCCTGTAAACATGCAATCACAGAGCAGGATTGAGTTTCCCTCTTACAGAGTTTGTTTGCAGTTTGAAGCTTATACTTTTTGGTAGCGGCAGTCGTTTTATCTGGAGTCGCTTCACAGGGAAGTATTGACCAGAACCACAAACATCTTGTGTCTTTTTATACTAATTTGAATTGAAGATAATTCTTTAAGTGTGTGCTTTTTGGACCTGATACTGAGGCATACCAACCACTGCTTTGATCCAAATTCGAATTTCATATTTGCATTTCCATGCAACCTGGAAGTAGCAAGACCTTGCTTGTGTTCTCCCATGGTCCATATTTTGTAGGACTTAATCAAGGAATCAAGAATTATTTCTATGAGAGGGAGATTCTGTGTGGGGTCTGTTTTCTGTGAGGTTGGCATGGACTTCTCTTTTCTCTCTAGAATGTCATCTGCAGGAGTTTGGAAGAAAATACGTGCTGATTAAGTCATGGATCCAGCAGTTTTTTAAGAAAATGACGCTACTAATTATCATAATGCCACAATGAATAAACAAAAGATAAATGTCATATTAGCAAATCGCAACATGTAATGCCTTTGCATTTCTCACTTGGATATACAGCAATGTAGACCCCAGCATTTGCAACTCAGGATCTAGTAAGTGTGTTGTTACATTTGTTTTTCAGGATCTAGCAAGTGTGTTATTACATTTGTTTTGCATGAATGACGCTATCTACATTGCGAGTCATTTGAAAACGTCAAAATTGTTCGATCAATACATGAAAACATCGAACCACAACCTTGGCAACGAATGAGTATACTTATATGGATGTGCTTGATCCATGTCGTCGTAATAATGTTCCAAAAAGAAAGAAGACAAAAAGGAAAGTGCATTGTTCATTTACATTGCTTCATTTTATTTGTTATGTGACTCTAACAATTCAAAGTTGGTTGACAGACATGTTAAAGGATAACACAACTATGCCCAATCCTTGCGCCTGCCCCACTTTGCACCACCCCATCAGTGCGTAACTTGTATATGTATAGGTTGATTTACCATACATGAACGATATACATAATATATTCAAGTTAGTCTTGACAGTGTCTGAATTGAATTATGTATATGTATATATTGTTGTACGGACTTTTACAGTCATTAGAAGCGTTGCTTAACATTTTGACAGCAATGAAAGCTTTCAAATTACTCCCTTTGAACAGCACTTAGAAGTTGTTCCAATCTATGTTTCATTACAGGCTGCCCTCGTGATGTCTTCTTTCTCATTTTCTGCTGTCTCTCCCTGCGGCTACTCTCCGCTCTTGCCCTTGCTGCTCTTTTTGCCTCGTATATCTCTTCTCTCTCTGCCCTTGCTTTCTCCTCTTCTACTTTCTTCCTCTCAGACTCCTCCAACAACTTTTTCAAATACCAAGGGGCTTTCATTTTGTTATGCTTCCTGTTGTGTGTAGTAGCCTTATCCATATGACCCGCATTGGCAAGAAACCTGCTATCTTCTTCCTTCGGAAAATGTTCAGAGTATGCATCCGCTGTAGTTCCTTCTTGATCATCAAACCTCTACCAAATACAAGAATTAAAATTAGTACTAATACAAGAATTAAAATTAGTACTAACATATAAAACTCATTAATACGCATATAAATCTGAAGAAAACCTCCAAGGTGCCTTAGAAAATATAAGATATATAATATATACCTTAAAACCAATGTCTTTAAAGAATGTAAGTCAATATTGTAGACCAATTAATCAATAAAAGGCTACCTATGAAGCAACGGTAAACACTATATACTTGAACAGTAGACGCTGTCTCATGCTCTCCCTTCATCTCCATGTGTTTAAGGGATTTCTTGTACTTTTTCACAATTTTTGCATTCTGATAAGATAGCTTCTGCTTTCCTGTAATGTGAGAACTTGAGAATAATATCATTCCCTTTAAAACTCAGAAATTCTGCAAGAAAAGACATTTTATAACCTACTTCACAAAAACGTTCCGGAACCTAAACTAATCCATCTTCAAAAATGAAGTGAGAAATGATACATTCCAACAACTATCCTCTGGATTGCCAAGGAAGTGGGGGGAAATATAAGAGTTAATAATTAACGGTGGCCTCAGGGCTCATGCAAAATGGGGGCTAATATCAACAAAGGGCCTAAGTTGGAGCTGGAGACCTTTGAGTTGGTCCATAGCAGGCTTGATAACGCAGCAAATAAAATGAATTGGATGATACAACAAAGTTATGACAACCACTGTTGCAAAGTCTTCAGCCATGCTTCTTAGCTGCGGAATACACCTTATTTGTTCGACCTACCAGCTGAATCTGTTTCTTGGAAACTAGAAGTAAATTAGTAACCCAGTACGTTCACATTTTCCCCGTTGCATCTTTGTGGAGCTCGAAGAGTGGCAGTAAATCTTCATAAAACTTGCTTAGAAAGGAGTATATTGCTAGTATGCAATGCAAGGTTGACGAATTTTCTTCAAACTTATCCTAGGACAAAATCTTCCCTTTTCCAAACCCTACGTGAGATTTAATCTAAAGTCTTTGTGCCATGTGCACTTGATTCTTGATTAGTCTCACATGTGCAATGAGAAAAATGACGCTGGATATGTCTTATGCAAAGACGATCTTGAGAACCAAAAGTTGCATAAGCAATATGGCGACTTAAGCTAGATATGGCAGGGGCTCGGGATGGAGTACTTGAAATGAAAGAGATGGGACAGCTTGTTTAAAATGTCATTTACATGGGTGTCAAATACGGTGCGAATTGAATTTTACGAGAAACAAAATGGCAAGAGAGAAGAAAAATACGTAATTGAGAAGGCGCCAGCGCCGGCGTTGATTTTGCAGCTGCAAAGGCTTCGAGGCTGAGGCCTTTGCCTCCAAGACGGCGCTTAGGCTTCATGGCGGCAGCAAACAGGAACTCTGGCGTCTACTCTCTTTTGAACCTAAAAATCCCATAAACCCTAAAGATCTGATGGGGCATCCGTGCAAACCTTACCCATTTTATTTTCTGTGGAAACTCAAAAGGCTTTTCATTTGAAATATTTGAGTAGGGTGGGGTTGCCCGCTTTCGCAGACGTACCATACCTTGTGGTACCAGAGTACCCTTACCTAGCTGTCCCAGTCGCCCTCCCAACGCGTGGTAAGTGACGCTCGTTCGTCACCCCTGGATCCACGCTGCCCCGTACCAGGGAGCCACCTTTCGCGCACCAGAGTACCCCCCATCGTGGCCATCCCGAGGCATGATTCAATGATGGGGGCTGGAATTGGCGGGCTAATTCCAGCCATAATCGCCTCGAACGAGATGGATTATCAAGATTACCCAGCTGACTCGAGCAATTCCATCAACAATTTCTCAATCCGGCCAAGAATCAAGCATGTCCCCTGTTTTCGCTGCACATTGGAGCGATGATGTCGATTAGGGCCCGACCACAGATCGATGCCACAGTTCCGAGCACTGGCAGACCAACGACAGCAGCTAGCAAGCGGGTCTGTGCGCCCAAAGCCAAGAAGAAAGGGGCATCAGCTAGCGGATCTGCACCTCCAATGCCAAGGAGGCCAACAAAGCGAGGAGCATGGACAGAGGAAGAGATGTCGACAGCACTCGACGATTTAAGTGAGAATGGGATTTCAATTAGAGAGGCATCTAGACGGTCAGGCATACCAGAGTCGTCTATCAGGGATTGGCTGTATGGGCGGATTTCCAAGAAGAATGCAAGGCATCCCCAGATTCTTACACCAGCCCAAGAGAAGGAATTGGTTGATTGGGCAATAGGCAGGGCAGAGCAGGGTCTGGGCATCACTCTGGCTGCTGTGAAGGAGCGTGCAGCTGAGATGGCAAGGGAGGGTAATTCGGCATTTGATGGTGTGCCAGGGAGCAAATGGTGGAAACTTTTCAAGCAAAGACACCCTGAGATTTCCCTTAGGAGTGCCGAAACATTGGAGGTCTCACGTGCACGGGCAATGAATCAAGCCAACTTGGATGGCTTCTACACAGGGCTGAAAGAACTCTATGATGAGTTCAGCTTTCCCCCCTCCAGAATTTGGAATGCACACGAAACAGGGATCCAAGCTGGGAAAGTAAAGGGTTTGAGGATAATTGCCAGGAAATGCAAGAATAGGGTTAGCGAGCTGGTTATGAATACAAGGGAATGGGTGACTATTTTAGTGTGTGTCAATGCAGAAGGGTTCAGGCTGCCTAATCTCTATATTTTCAAGGGTACAAGGATGAGGCAAGACAACATAGCCAGGTGTGAAGAGGGAGCAATTTAGGCAGTGCAGCAATCAGCTTGGATAACCACTGAATTGTTTAAGTCATGGCTATCTCACTTTCAGTCCAGAGTCCCTGGAGGGGTGTCACCTGATCGACCTCATCTCATACTGCTGGATGGCCATGGTAGCCATGTTGAACTCGATGTCATCCTTGCTGCCAAAGAGATGGGTATACATTTTGCCCTGCTACCTGCTCACACATCAAATAGGCTACAACCACTAGATGTGTCTTGCTTTGCACCATTCAAAGCTGCATTCAAAAGATTGAGGGCAGACTATATGGTGAAGAAGGGTGGGACTGAACCAAAGAGGGAAGACATAGCTGAACTCATTTCCCATGCCATTGCAGCTGGTCTGACAATCTCCAACATAAAGGCAGGTTTCATCGCAACTGGAATATGGCCATTTAACCCAACAAAAGTGGTTCCTGGAAGGGAAGGATCAAGGCTTGCAAGGGAAGACGTGGATGTGCCTGCACCATCTATCGGACAACCATCAATTGAGGTTGTAGATGAACATGAGAATGATGTACATAATGTATTGCATGAGAATGATGTACCATTGGAGCAGTTCGAAGGTTGTGTGCAGGGTATGGATATGGAAACGAATGTTGTTGAGGGCTACAACATACAAGAAGTGGACCTGCAATGGGAAGAGCATGTCCATGCATCACGTGAACATGCTGGTGCTACACATGGGACCATGCAACAGGTCCTCCTCCACCAGCCTGTAGGAATTGATTGTGGCCAAACCTCACAGGTCCAAACCTCACAGGTCCAAGCTGAGCCAAGTACACACAGGACAGCCTCCAGAAGGAGAGGCATTGCTCCTAATCTGCATGGCAGAGTTCATATCAGTAGTGATGGCTTCTGCCAAGCTCTTGCAGCATAGAAGACAAGAAGGGAAGAGGTTGAAAGACTTAAGAGGGAGCAGGCAGCTCTGAAGAAGATTGAGGCAGCAAAGAGGAGGGTATAGAAAGAGGAGGCCAGTAGAAGGGCTGCTGCAAACAGGGCTGAAAGGGAGAGTAGAAAGCAAGCAGAGGCTTTGTATGAGGCCTCCTCTAAGAGACTGAGGGATTTCATGTATCCAGCTGGCCAATCAAGAGTTCGGGCTATATTTGGTTACCAAAGACCACTGAATGAGGCTGCAAAGCAAAGGAGGCTAGCAGTTAGGCTCAGGCTGAAAGGCAGACAGGGTTTAGGTCATACTCAATGGAGTGCACTTAGAAATAATGTGGATGAGGATAATTCTGAAGCCTATGTTCCGAGCAGCCAACCAAACCAACCACTAGAGATACAAGATGTGGAGTGCAATCTCGAAGACACTCACCTATGTGAGGGAGACGAGGTCAACCCTCAGTCAATCAGCATAGAGGGGTGTGTTCCTTTGGTCAGGCCTACAGCAAACAAGGTAAGCAACATTAGGAGCCCCTTGAAAAGATGGGATCTTGCCAGCAGTCACAGACGGTTCAGCCCTCTTGCACGCTCCTTGAGGATGGACACACAAGGGTGGATCAACTATGCTGCAGCCAACACAGGGCCAGGAAATGAAAGTGTGCCTGCAATTGACAAGGCCAGGCACATTAGGGAGATGGCTGAAATAGGGGTAGATGCCCAAGCCCTTGCCACATCACGGGGCATGGACGAGGGTTTTTTCAGGGTTTGGAGAACAGACATGGTAGAGGTATACTTCTTTTTATGTGCAATTTATTCAATGTAGCAGTTAGTAACACCTTTGTCCTGACAGGTCCAAGAGGCTACCCCAGCCATCTCCTTGAACCAGGATGTAACAGATAAGGTATATGTGCCTTATTACTAAATCCTCAAGTCTGATAAGGTATTTGGGGTGGACAAACCTGTGTGCCTTATTACTAACTCCTGTAAAAATAATGCAGGGTGATTATGACTCGGACGAGACAGTAGAAGAATAGAAGATAAATGGCCAAAGAAGCCATGATAGGAAGATAAAGACAAAACTTGTGGTATCAGATTTTGTAATTGCAGTAATATATTCCATTCAAAGTGCCTCTCGGGTAAATACATTGTTGCTTGCAAAACATGCCTTCACAAAACACTAAAGCAAAATGGCACTAGGCCTATTTCAAAATACAGGAAAACAAAAACTAAAAAAACATAGAAGGGTCGTCTAGTGTGCCAAGGATCACCAGCATTCATGTGCTCAGTTCTCCTAATTAACAGGACTTTCAAATTTCACATTGTCCCCCTCAGCAACTGTGACCTTGCAGTGCACCAGATCATGCTCGCCCTTTGCATGCTGTATCTGGTCACAAATCTCTGGTGTGACCACCACATTCAGGTTAGATCCGGCAGCAGCAGAGATCTCTTCGCGATTGACAAGGCAATTCTTCAAAATGAATGAGCCAAGCTTCTCTGTCTCCACAGACGTATCAGAGTACCGGCGCTCCCTTTTCTTCGATGGGGAGGGTGTCCCTGGAGGGGCTTGCGGTAACCACCTCCTGCAATACCTTGGCCCTTCCTCCAATACCCTTCCATAGTGCTGCAAATCAGAAGGAGTCCCATTAGATAGACTGAAACCCAGAACCATTAGATAGACTGAAACCCAGAACAAACATTACCTTGACGACGGAGTTGATCGGAGCGCTGATCAGAGTTGGCCGGGAGACGAGAATGCCGGGAAATGAGCTGCTGGGATGTCAATTGAGGGAAAGGGCAGAACTTTTTATAGCCAAGATTGACATGATGAAGGCTCTGCCAATTTGTGTGAGGCTCTACAAACCATAATCCTCTCAAATCATTCGAAGGAAGCCGATTTATGGGAGATCAAACATCTGGAGGAGAGATTATTTTGGCAAAATCTCGAAATAGGGCCAGAATGGGTAGCGGATGATGGTCCCTGCACCCTCGATCAGTGGACCGTTGGGCCATGATGGGAACTTCGGGTTGCGAGACTGCGAGCGCGGCGTGAGGCCTAAGAGTGAGGTGCCATCACGACGTGGGTAGGCAAAGGCACGTGAGACGGACCCTTGGGTCGCAAAATAGGTTTATGCCCATGGCGCTCTTAGGATTCCATAATGGCGAATGGTGGAACACGCCAGCGCGATAGGTGGCTACCTAGATAGCGACGGCTGGGAGGCCTTTTTTTTTGGGGGGGGGGGGGGGGAGGGGGGGGAGGGAGAGGCCACAGCCATGGCGTGAGTGGCTAGGTATATCGCGATGGGGGCACTTACACCCCCCCAACTTTAGAGGCCCATAACTTTTTAATCGTAGATAATTTAAGGGCAATTTTTCAACAAGCTTATGGCATATCTGATTAGGTATCCAATGACACCTGGATTGATGCAATTGGACCATTTTTTGGCATTTCAATGGGCGCACGCCTTTTAAGTGCGCGGGACATGGCAACCTATACAAGAGCTGCCGCAAAATTTCTTTTTTCTAAACCCGTATAAAAAGGAAATTTATTTTATATTACTACTAGAAAAAGTGCCCAGCGTTAGTTGGGTTTTTCGCCGGGCATAAAAATATTGAAATTGTATTAAAAGTGGCTCCAGGTTGATTATATGAGAACAATCATTATTTTCTTGAATTATTTTGAGTTGCACATGATGATAGAGACTGGCGCTGCCAGGCTGTAGTAATTATTTGTCAGGAAATTGAAAAATAAATTTCGTCATGTCTTTTTGTGAAAGTGTCATGTAAGTAGAAAAATGTAACGTATGTGCCATCCCCAATACTGAAAAGTAAACCATGTAGAAAATAAGTTCTAGGTTGCAATGCCGTTCAACTAAAGCCGAAATAAGACGATAGTCTATGCACATTTGGACCGTTTATTTCATTTTGTATTAAAACTTTCGTTGTACCTCGTTAGATCATGAGCGTTGTCTTATAACCGTTTCAACTTGATTTCACTCTACATGGTTTACTTTGCAATATTGGGGATGGCACCTCAAACTTAGAACTTATTTCTACATCGTTTACTATATAGATTTGACACACACATCGTTTGGGGATAGATTCGCTACCTTCTAACCAACTAGCCATTGAAGAATTATGCGTCACGTTTGGAAGCGATCTGTTGATTGCAAAGACAATACACAATTTAAGTTATAAATTACAAGAAACTTATCACGGCGGCCAAGGCCGCTGCGAACGTTTCTCTTCCCCAACTCGTCTATACATGCTAGAACATGCAGAATTTGAACCTGCATTTTGTTGCCTTGTGTTCAGTGCCCGCACGCCAAGGCTGGTGCTTCCTCACAATTGAATTTTGGATTTAGTGTTTGAAACTCATATAGATCTTTAAAATTTCAATGTTCTCCAGGTCTTTGATTAAGGCTTCCCGTGAAAACTTCTAGTTGTTAAAGACAGCTTCCTACTGGGAACTCAGCATATTTTGATTATGACAATCACAGACAAAGTATTTCGATAAATCAAATACGTAGATTGTATTAGCACCTAATACTATGATCCTTGTTTACATCTTCAAGACCAGCTTCAACCATGTTTTTCTCAGCCAACTGCACCCCTTTGACATTTATAGTTTTTAGACATTGCTTTTGCCTTTAGAAACGAAAACAAAAGATAAACCCTTCTGATTGAAAAGGAGCAGTCTGACGGAAGACTTTCTTTGGAATGGAGTGATTTATTGACATCTTGCTTACCTTCATTGCAGAATGGAACCAAATCTTATTGATGCATGAAGCACTAATATTTATCTCGACAAAATCTAGGGTAAAGCATTAGCAAGTGTAAAAGGGTAATATATTTAGAGGCATTACTTATATTCCCTAAGAATGAATGTATTAGCTTGATCCTAGCAAACCACAAAAGAATTAATGCCCTCCTGAGATGGCTAACATAGACTAATCAGGATTAACAACTTTAAATCAATGTAACTTGTGCTTCTGTCCATGTTTGCATATGTCTGCAAGTGCATTACATCGCCTTGAATTTATTTCCTAGCAAATTCCTTTCTCCGTTTGGCTTAGAAATCCACACAATCATGATAAATACCAACAATAATCTCTTTTCGCTAAACTGTTAGCAAGACTCGGTATAAGTCATGCACAATTCTTTTTCCTTTACATCATACAACCTGAACAAAAGGGCAAGAAATTTAAATCAAGAAAGAGGTACAAATGCAATCAATTCAAGTAGAAGATGCATCTGCATTGGGTCAACCAGAGGTACTGCCAAAGCTATCAAGAGACTCTCAGCTCATTGCTCATGCACGATAAATTATTAGAGATAGGTAGTTCCAAAAAATGCAAAGACAATGAAGACATGTCTATCTTGTATTCAATGAACATAATCACATTCAAGTTCAATCTCGCAGACATTTCTAGAGCAAATTGTAAATCAAAAAGAATAACATAATGTAAGGGCATGAGTGATCCACACTTGGTTGTGTACTCAATCTCCAGCACGATGTCGTTCTTTCAACTCCAACCTTTGCAACCTCTTGAAGCACAAATAGAAGAAATTCCAGTACTTTGGAGGATGTTAAAGTTTAGAAGATAAATTAGATAGTATTTTGGAGGATGTTAAAGTTTAGATTTTATGAGAGAGAAAAAATTGTCATATCGTGGGTTTTCAAGAGATGGGCGGAACTCAAAACATCAAGAAATATACCACTAGACCAAAAACTTTTGAAAAAAACAAAGATTGCGCGAAACATCATTTAAGAAACACAATAAACACACAACAGACATAGTAGAGCCCATCTTAGTGCAAATGAGATGTAGACTATTAATGCTATTTGCTATTTTGAGATGCATCTGGTCTCCAAAAAAACCAAATGAAAATGCCTTGCTAGTGACATAAAGAAAAGTGAGAACTTTGTGCCAATATTGCACACGCAGTTTCTTACCTTTACAGGATCTAGCAAAATAGCAGACATAATGGTTTTAGAAGATTTCATCTGATCCTGACCTGCAAAGATGAAGAAAACTCAAAGCGTGGTTCCAACTTGACAATTCGATGAAAAACAAACTAAAGGTTGCACAACTGAGATGAGAAAATCTAATCTATGAATGTGAATGAGTCGGATTTGGCTGCAGTTATCAAGGAGAAGGATGATTTGTGCCACATTGCTTACAATTTGAGGCACTTGTTGTTTATTGGAGAAGCCAATATGGCGGTGCTGAGTTCCCGTAAGAGGTCGATGGATCCTGAGAAGAACCAAGACTGCATAAATCTAAAAAGAATAATCGAAGCCATATCTCCAGCTGAATCCACATCGTGGTTTTTGAAATAATTTGTCCAAAAAATAGAGGAATGGATTGCGGCAACAAAAGTACTATACTTCAGAAAATAGAGGCAAAATATGGCTCCATACAGTGTCACGATTTGAGACAGGGAAAAAAGCAGGATAACCTTTTAGGGTCCTTCGGCCACGTAAAAAATTGATGCAGCCGAGTACTGAAGCTCCAGCGCCAGGCACACCCTGGGTACCCTAACACCCCTCGTTCATGATCGATCGCTTGCTATCATCCTCTCTGTCTTCTTCTTCTCTAGTTCCGTCTATTCAAGAAGAAAATCAATCATACAACACAAAAATCAATGGTATCAGGCCCACCCAACAACACAAGGATCGGCCAGAGAATATGTATGCCGGAAGCAGGGCAACAAAATAAAACAGAGGCAACCAAAATGATTAATCTATGAAAAATTCTAGCAAAGAAAGAAACATGGGCCAAACAAACACAGCCGCCATACCTCTGCTTGTGCTTTGAGCCGGAAAGGGATTGCCGTGAAAAGTCCCAAAAGTGCAGTGATTTCGAGCAAAAGTGTTGAGTACCCAAAAGAGTTTGCGCAACAGCCCAACTGAGTCGGAACAAAAAATTTGGAAGCAATCTGATGGAATTCGCAATCAAGGCCGAAAGCCCTGGACCTGTGCCCTTGGTTTTATCTGGTTTTTTCTGCGCTGCAAAAATCCATCTAGGATGTTTTCTTCAGCTGCCATTGCAACTTCATGTAGAAGAATCCATCATCCGCCGCATCTAAGACAAATGGCGAGATCAACAGCAGGTAGAGGATGGAAGAAATCCCTGGCGGATATGGTCGCTGGCTGGAGCATCGCCTGGAAGCTTTGCTTCGAAGTAAAGTTTTCTGCCTTAATTTTTTTTTTCTTCCTACCAGGTGCATGGCAAACACAGCAGCGACAAAAGAGCCCCTGATTTTGGTGTTAGAATATTCTGACATAATAACAGCAGAAAGGGGATAATCTCCCCTGATTCCAAAGCCAAGCCAGAATCTGAAGAAACAGAGGGTAGTCATCATGGATCAACCTAGTTCAAAGTTGGAAGATGAAGAAACCCCAAAACATCTGGAAAGCCTTGGATTTTGGTGCTGACGGGAAGCAAAAAATAGACAGAAATGGAGCTTTCTGAGTGCTCGTGAGCTTCAGCTCCATCTGCCATAGCCGACCTTCACAAGCCAAGGAGCCAGAACATTTGCAGAAGCGATAAGAATTACCTGTAACAGTTGAGAATGGGCCATCGAAGTAGAAGCCGGAGAGCGAGGAGGCGCCGGAAGACGGATTTGCCATAGCCAGAGTAGAGCAAGAGCAAGAAAGGGATTGCCACGGATTGCTTCCAGAGCAAGAAAGGACGTCACATTTCTTTTAGTTTTTCATTTATTCCTTTTTAAAGACACGTGTCTCTCTTAGGTTTTAAAAGACACATGTCTCTCTCAGGTTTTTTTCTGGGGAAAAAATATTAGCATCAAACAGAAAATGTAACTGCCTTATATATGTTGAGAAAAGATAAATAGAGACATGATCAAAATGTGCAATAATTTGGATGATGACAAGAAATGGATATGTCAAGCTCAAGTGCAAGAATCTAACAGTAGAACGAACGTGGATGGATTCTTTTTATTGCTTTAAAGTTAAGGCACAAGGTGGGAGTCATTATCACAACACAAAAGTGGCAAGCAAATATATGGCCTCTAACAAGAAGGCAAGTTGTAAATGAACTAATATTTTTTTTTCCACACACTAAAAGGGACAAAACAACACATAATATAGAAGTGTTGAACCATCCTTATTGAAAAGACAATAAATAGTCATCAATAACAGAGCTTCAACTTTGTCCAAAGTCAAACATCAAAAAATCAGAGAAGTCCAAGCGTTGAAAGCTCGAATTTTAAAGTTTCTTTAGTGTTTCTCCCTTCTTGGATTAGCTCATACCTGAAAATTTAAAACACACAAACAGATCGGCAAATGCGAAATGTAGTTCATACCCTTTTTCTTTCTATAAAACTTGCAAAAGCAATCTGCTACATACCCTCCACTACACAAAGCTACACAATGAGATATACTGGCAAAGCATGCCATGCTTTACTTGAACTATTCAGTTCAAGAATCCCATCGATCCGAGACATCGGATCGACATTCTAGAATGGGGCGAGCATGCATGTCTTGCATGCATGCATGCGGCGCATGCCCTTTCTGGTTGGGAGTTCGCTATTTTAGGCGCGGTTCTGCATCAACGTCTCATCGGCGCTTCCTGTGACGTTCCAAGTATTTATACGGCATATGTATAAATATATTGACACGTCACCCGGTATAGATACGCCACCATGGGGTATGGTAACCTAGGGGGTTGACCTAAAAGGGATTAAATTAGCTATGCTAATTTAATTATTAAGGATAATAACCTATAATTAAGGAACTAATATTTAAAAGGGATAATTAGGCTAATTATGGTTTGGGAAGGTGCCACTTGGCCAAAATCGATTGGCTAGCATGGTGATGCTACTTTGGACCATTAAGGTGGATCACCACCTCCCATATCAGCCACAATTCACCTTGAGCAGTTGAGCGCCACCCTTGTGACCAGAGCTGAGCGTCACCTTGAGCAGTTGAGCGCCACCCTTGTGACCAGAGCTGAGCGCCACCTTGAGCAGTTGAGCGCCTACCTTGTGATTGAGCTGAGCGCCACCTTGCCCAAGTACTTGCACCTGTGTGATCAGAGCTGAGCATCGAGTTTCAGAAGGATGGAGGCACCAAACGATAACGGGTCAAGCAGGAATACAGGTGGGTGGCTAGTATAGGCTGATATTCTAGGGTAGCGCCCCTGTTGGGCACTTGTCGTGTTGTTTTGTCTGTTTTCTCTGTGTTTTACTCGTAGGGACTAACCCTTGGTTGTAAAGGTAAGTTCTCTGTATATGCGGATTCTGGATTTGCTCTCAAAGGATGGATTGATAGTTCTTTGCATAGCCTTACTCTGGAAATGGGGGAAATAAGGGGGGTAGAGACCTCTGAGCTCATGTATGATAGTATGCTCCTAGATAGAGCCCTATAATATTCCCATTAAATGCGGCCTGTGTACAAGAGACCACCGGGTCGTAGATGCTATGGTCTGGCTTGGCACCAGAGAAGGGACACAGTGGTGAAGTGGGGGTGGGGTCTTGCACGAACATAAAAGGCTCCTGAGACTCCTACAGTGAGCTAGGCCTGATAGCCGGTCACGTAGAGGGCCGGGTATGGGTCTGACACTCCCTGGGTGTAGTGGTGTGACCCGTATGGGGCACCATGCACTTTGAGTAGATTTAGGGTGAGTAAGTTGGGTATGGATGCGGGGGTCGCTGATGTGGCACGTATTCTCTAGCTCACCCATGGAACCACTGTGATCCTGGAAGGGGACGCTTCCCTGACCTGCCTCATCGGACCGGGGTGTCATGAACCCTGGAGTAGGCTCACAAGGTGATACCGAGCTCAAGGTTTCTCCAGGAAGGCTATAGCGAAGCCATAGCGTGATTCGACCCATCTGCAAAGTGTGCACAGGAGGGGCGGATGGAGTGGACAACCCTAGCCGATGTTCTATGCCAGCCAACGCCATGTTAAGATTCGGTCTGCTGATCTCTTGAGACCTAGCCGTCACCGATCCTCACCGGAGTCCGAGAGGGGTAGAACTATGGGTTTGGGGTGTTTTCTTAGGTTTAGATGCATATTCTTTGCCGTTGGTGTTTTGATGGATCGCCACCCTTCATTGGTGGTTATTTATATGCGATTTATCTTTGTGTGCTAACCCTTGTATTCACGCCCGCGACGTAGGAGCCCCATTGAAGGCGTGGGCGAATGACTTTTCAGTGTCCTTCTTTTTGGGCATCATATTATAGATGGCCCGAAATAGACGGAGGGCCCCTCATGGCAAGTTGGTCGCCATGGGGGGAAAGTCCCCGTGATGTATCACCGAGGGTCGATATACCGGGGGCGCCACATGCAGTATCGAGCCGCGTGATTTGGTTACTTTCGAAATCATAGCACTGACCAAACCCTAACTCGCTAGTTCGGTAGTCAGGAGAGAGAGTTTAAGCTAGAGTGATTGTTTGGCTCTCTGATGTTTGGTTTTGTGCTAGGTTAAGGTATTAGGATGTACGTTTTAAGAAGCTTAGGGTGACTGGAAGACCCAAGTTTCGAAGAGCTATAACTTTTTGTAGGTAGCTCGGATGAAGGCGAAAACGGCTCCAATGGATCGGGCACCTCCCAAATACCCTAGGGGGCACGTCTCCCGAGGTCAAAAAGACAGCAGGCCGCCGAAAAATGAAAAGGGGCGCTGCTGTACTCAGAGGTGTTTCTTTTGAAAAATAAAAGCCGTATAATAACGTAGCGCCTCCCCATAACCGGTCGTGGCGTATTTTTATCTGGCGCCGTTTAAAATTTTTTTATAAAAAAATTAATATTTTTTTTTGAAAATTTTAATAAAAAGTTAAAAGTTAAAATTTGAATTTTGAACCATAATTTCGGACGTGTGCTTTCTCTGAGCGCCCTTTTCCGCCATAGCCGCCGGACTTAAGCTCCAAACTCGCCATAGCTGATCTCCACGTCTCCCTTGCATCTGCCCTACGCCTCAGCGGCCTTACTTACTCTTAAGTGTCGTCCGTCCTCGCCTGAGCGCCTCACCTTTCTCCTCCCTTGCTGTTCTTTGCTAGTATAACCATGCCGCGCTTCAAGCTAACCGTGGACTCAAGAAGTTAAAGTTTATTCCGACTATTTGCGCGCTTAGTCGAAAGCATCTTGCTTGAATTTAAGACCCTATGATAGACACCATCCTTGGTCTTTTCGTCAAGCACTTTGTCGAGGGCCGAAGAGTCCCCTACCCTATCTTTCACTTCAACGAGCGCTTTCTTATCAAGCTGAATGAAGCCGATCAGGCCTATACCCTCGTGGAGCAGCCGGACCGTGCATGGGCTGTGGTTAAGTTTTACCCTCGCCGGGACGGATGGCGACCCCCGCCGAGCTTGTTCGGAATGAAGCCCAGAGGATCATGCATCTTGCGAGAGTGGAAGACTTGCAGCAGATAGCCAGTGCTCCACCAGACATAAGAATGGACCGTTTTTATTACTTGGGGAAAGGTCGTATACTCACATACCAAGAATACTTTAATCTTCCTACCTTCTCTTGGAATGAAAGCCTTAACAGCTTCATTTTTGAAAATGTTCCGCCAAGGTTTAGCCAATGCCACCTGGAATCCATCCAAGAAGACATGCGGGCACGGCCGGACCGGTACCACACTGAGATTGCCCGGCGCATACAAATGCGTCTGGATAAAGAGGCCAGGGACGAAGAGCGAGAGCGGTTCCAAAAGGAAGGAGAGGACCCTCATAGCCAGCAGAGTGGGAATCAGCAGGTTGACCAGCAAGATCACCAGTCGGTGGATCAGCAGCTGAACCTTGATGTTGACCAGCAGGACCTAGGTGTGGCCCTTAACGCTAACCCCCGTGAAAACCCCTGTCGACGCCGGGCAGTAATCCACGCAGCCGTGACGAGGGGTAACCGGAGATTGAAGAGAACGAAGTCCAAACCTGTTAAGAGTGGGGTGCACTATAAGACCCGACTGCAGCAGGATGCAACAATCGCCAAGAAGACATCGGCTCAGAGACGGGAGCAGATCGTTCAGCGGACAAAGCATCCTTCAACAGGCGGCAAATCCATCCCGTCGCTTAAGGCGACCCTCAAGCCGCGGAAGCCCCATAGGTTAGGTTGACCGCGCACGGTATTTTCTTCGAGATAATGGTATCGTAAGACTACCGAGCCATTGATCCGCCGGCTTCCCTTCCAAATGACTTTTGCGGAGATCGCCTGTGACTTCAAAACCGACCTAAGGTTTCAAGCTTTTGCGGTCCTCGCCCTACAGGAGGCTGCCGAGGCTTATCTCATTGAACTTTTGAGCGACGCCAACCTTTGCGCCATACACACAAAGAGGGTCACTATTATGCCCAAGGACCTTCACTTGGCGCGAAGGATCCGAGGGGATTTTAGATAATTAGGTGACCGTTTTTTTTCTGTTGTACAATTTTTGTAATTTATCCATGTACTAGTCCCATTTTTGGGGTTGTGAATATAAAAATATTTTTTTTTGGAAATTATTAATAAGTAAAGAAGTCTTTTTAATAATAATTTTGGGAAACGTGCCAAAAAGTATAAAGCCCCTTTTTGGCCATTAGGGTTTCATTTTCCCTTCTTACTTCAGCGCCTTCTTTCTCCTCCTTTGCGCCTTCACCCCTCATGGCTCGCCCAACCCTGCAGCAGTGGTATTTGGATGGAGAACATTGGGACCCTACGGTTCCCTTTGATCTTCTTCACCCCTACCTGCTCCAGCAGGTAGACCTTATCTCCAACATGCAGGGCCATCCAGATTATGCTGCTTTTCTTCAGTTCTATTGTGAGGAGATTGTACCTGCATGCGTTTACAATGAGGACGATGAGCGGCTCTATCTTGATTTTCACACCCTGCACCAGATGCTAGGGGGTGATGAGCATGGCCGCAATGTCATCAAAGGCATCAGACGGCGAGGGACCGACCTCCCTATTGTCACAATAGATCGGGAAACTTGTTTTGAGGCCCGATTCGCACTGGCCATCATTATGGACCAGTACATAGAGGATGAGGAGATTCCTGCTGAGCATTCTTCTACGCCTCTACCTCCTGACCCAGAAGATGACGAAGTCGTCAACGAGCAGGATTTTGTAAGGTGGAAGGAACTTGCCACAGAAGCCCCTGCCAGCCGACAGAAAGGCCTCAAGCTCGAAGGGTTAAACCTTCTTCCTACCGTACTCTTGAATGACCAAGAGTACCTGATTTTTGAGGATATCATGTGGGCCTACCGCGTTCTTACGGGGATCCGCCGCAAGAAGATAGAGATTCTCTATGATCTTGCGGAGTATTGCCAAGATGACTTCATCGACTTCACCACACCGGTTGTGCAACCCGCACAAGTAGAGAACCTATTGGCATATCAGGCTGAAGAGCAAGAGCCCGTTGAGACTCTTTTGTCACTTCGCCAGTTCTTGTTAAGTGACACACCCCAGCCTCCAGAAGAGCATTTTGCGGCCCAGACACGGCCTACTCTTTCGGACCCGCCTTTGCAAATCACCATGGGAGAGGTGGATCAAGACGAGGAAGACCTTTGGGACACCAAGGTCAGCCTTAAGGATGACAAGGAAGAGGAAGAGGAGGAGAAGCTTCCCATCAACTTGGAGAAAGAAGCGGAGACCTCCACCGACCCTCAGGTTAGGGCAATGGGGAACCATGTGGCCCGATTCTTTCTCTCGGCCTTCCGCCAAGGAGAGGTGCTATTTTTCTCCAAGAACCTAGGGCCTTCCTCTGAAGCTTCTTGGTGGGCGCTCCGAGCCATATCCACTTCAGCGGGCCATAAGAAAATTGACTATCACGTCACCACCATTACTTTGGTCCGTAGGGATTTGGCTATAGCAGCATTGGGGGACGTGGCGGGCTGCGCTAACATGCGCCTCCTTGTGGCGGCACCTTTGGCTACTTGCTTGCCACCAGAGGCAGCAGCTCGAGCCACCCTCTCTGCTAGCCCCAGCGCCACTTTGATGCGCTACTGTCCACCTCCTCAGACAATGGACGAAGACGAGGGACCTAGCTCCTAAATAATTGTATTATGTATTTTGCATTTGAAAATGTCTTAAGCTATGGTTATCATTCGTGATGTGCATCTTTTATGACTAATGTCTATTGTATCAATCAATACATAATGTAATTTTGAACAAGTCTCTTCCATGACGAGTCATTTTACCTCCGGGAATTGTTGATACTATATACTCATTCCGCCGTTTTGCAGAAGAAACACTAGAGGAGTACGAAGAGAGGATCACAGACCAGATATTGAGGGATGACCAAGGACCTCCTGAACAAGATTACGTACGGCGAGTATCCGGAGCGAGAAAGTGGAGATGAGATGGCGGAATCTGCAGAGCCAGAAGAACCATATGATCCGGACAAGGGGATGGCGATAGTTACCCTCCTCCGGGAATGGGCCTTTGATGATCTGAAATGGGCCCTTTGCCGCACATGGGACTACTGGAATATGTCCAGACATGAAGCTTTCGAGGATGCCAATGACCACCTCTGGCAAATCTTCTACGCACTAAGGAGGCTTTTCAATCTCCTCATTATTAGCCCCACTTGGGATTATCAACCCGTTATCATCCAGGCTTGGGCACCTTACAAGCTCGTCCGAGCTGTGCGTGAGAGTGTGCGCTATTCCGTCATGTATCCCTTTGCAAACCCCTAAGCCGGATCCTCCAGTTTGTGTTCCTATGTTTCAGTATGGCTAAGGAAATGGCATGTATCAGGCCCACTTATGTATTATATAACTATAAGTTTATAACTACTTCCAGTATGAACTTCTTTAATGTAACCGTTACTTCGCTTGTAATTGAAATCTTCCGTCGTTTTCCGTGTTCACTTTGTTTTCTCGACACTACCTAAAATGACCTTGTTGTGACACTTACTGTTACTGTGCTTTTTCTTACATCATCTTATGTTTAATATAGACGGTGCACGCAATGCCGCCTGGCAGACACCCTCAAACGCCAGTCGGTTAACACCCGAACAAGAATTGATGCTAATGAAAAGACAGCTAGGCGAGTTACAGGCCTATGTGTTGCATGCTAACCCACCACAGCATGTACAAGAAAACGGACCGGAGCTACCTCCGTTGCCGCCTAGTCCACCTACCGCGGCCCGTCCCCACCACAGCGGACCAGCTGACTGCCTGCGAAAGAGGCCCGGTCGAAACGCCGGCCGGAGCTCCTCTAGAGACAGTGCCACCTCCTCAAAGTCCGCCGCCGGTGTCATCCGAACCGTCCTGCATCCTCTGGTGGCCGTGCAAAGCCCGAGATAAGGAGTACCCCCAAGGCGGTTGATACAGCTATAACTAGTATATGGAAGAATAGGAAATTGGCCCAGTTTGATGGGAAATCTAGAGGCGGATTGAATGCCGAATCCTGGTTGGACGAAATGAAGGAGTTCGGGAGGTCCTATGGCATGACAGAGAAGGATACAGGAAAGGTTGCCACCACAAACCTTTACCGAGCTGCCCAGATTTGGTGGAAGGGCTATGCCAGAGCCAAACATCTGGATAGGAGTAGATGCAACTTCAGAAAGTTTGCCAAGGCCTTCAAATCGCATTATGTGCCCCGTGCACATAAATGCCAACAGATCCAGACTTTCTACAGGCTGGAGCAGAAGAGTATGTCCGTACAGGCTTACACAGATGAGTTTATGCGCCTGAGGCTGTATGTACCTGGTATGAATGAGAAAAGGGCAGTGGAAGGCTATATTGAGGGATTGGCACCATCGATCAAACGGATGGTTAAGGCCATAGACCCGAAATCAGTTGCAGAGGCCGAGGCTAAAGCATTAAGCCTCGAGGAGGACACACCAAGGAATCAGTATCCGCGTCCTGCTCCTTACTCCCAGCCACGGCCATCCACACCTTACAAACCCCGCTCGCCAAGTCCGGGGCCCTCTCAGCAGAGCTCGTATGGCCGTCCGGAGAAGAAAGTCGCCTTTAGCACGCCAGATAAGCAGAACAATGCCGGTAAGGAGGTTCGGAACCTCTTACAGTCCATTCCTAAAGAGGCCAGAGAACAGCTCCGCCGAGATAAGGCATGCTACAGGTGTATGAGGCCTGGACACTTCATGCAGAATTGTCCATATGTTACCCAGACTGCCCAGCTAGCCATGGCCGACCTCGATTGGGACGATCTTGAGTCAACACTACCTGCTGATGAGGACGCTCCTGAGTACATTCACGGTGCGTCTCATATCCTTGCAGCTATAGAAACCGGCAATGCTGAAAGTCAGCCTGCTGTCATTTCCACCACAGGCCACGTAGACAGTAAGCCTTTCGTAATTCTTATGGATACAGGAAGTACACATAATTTTGCTTCTCCTAGAATGGCCCAGGCCCTACAATTGGAAACCCTAAGGTCACGACCGAGGCCTGTCACCTTAGCCAGTGGTAAGGTTAGACATACTCATGGTCGTCGCATCAACCTTAAGATGCAGTTGCCCGGCGCACCAGTTGCTATGGGTGCCGAATTAATGGATATTGGCAAATACGACCTCATTGTTGGTATGGAATTCTTGGCATCTGCAAAAGCCAATATAGATTGCGAGAAGAGAGAAGTTACCTTCAACGCAGCTAATGGAGCCCGCGTAACGATAAAAGATGAACCATTCAACCCTATCATGCAGTCTATGTCCACCCGACAGCTAGATAAAGCTATACGCAAGCAAAAGCTCCTCTGCGTTATCAGCCTTGCTTCCGTTGAGTCAGATGTTAAGCAGAAACAAATAGTTGACACCTTGCCGGAAGGGATTGCTAACCTTCTCCGAGAATTTAGCGATCTTTTTCCAGATGAGATTCAGAAGCTTCCTCCTTTCAGAGGGGTGGAATGTGAGATCGCTCTAGAACCAGGTACTAAGCCTACCAGTAAGGCCCCGTACCGTATGAGTCCCCCAGAGTTGGCAGAGCTTAAGAAGCAACTTCAGGAGTTACTAAACCTAGGTTTCATTCGGCCTAGTGTTTCGCCTTTTGGCGCCCCTATCCTTTTTGTTAAGAAAAAGGATGGCTCCTTGAGGATGTGTATTGATTATAGGCAGCTCAATAAGCACACCATCAAGAATCGATATGCTTTGCCTAGGGCAGATGATCTAATGGACCAGTTGCAAGGGGCCAAATATTTCTCAAAGATTGATTTACGCTCCGGCTACCATCAGATAAGGATAAAGGAGGAGGACATCCATAAATCTGCTTTTCGCACGAGATATGGGCATTATGAATTTACCGTTATGCCTTTTGGATTAACTAATGCTCCTGCAACTTTCATGCGGTTGATGAACGACGTCTTCCGCCAATACTTAGATGACTTTGTTGTTATTTTCTTTGACGACATTCTCATCTATAGTAAAACTTTGAAGGAGCATGAGCAACATCTTAGGTTGGCCCTACAAAAGCTCAGACGTCATCAGCTTTTTGCCAAGTTTTCAAAGTGCAAGTTTGCCACTCCCAAGGTGGATTACTTGGGACATATTATCTCAGCAGAGGGAATTGCTACGGATCCAACAAAGATAGAGGCAGTAAGGGATTGGCCTATTCCGGGTAATGTTTCGGAAGTCCGGAGCTTCTTGGGACTAGCGGGATATTATCGGAAGTTTGTTAAAGATTTTGCAACGATTGCTGCACCTCTTACTGATCTCACAAAGCACGAGAAGGTGAAGGATTGGATGGAACATTGGAGAACCAAAGTCCAGATGGGTTTCCAGAAGCTTAAGGATGCTTTAACGTCAGCACCAGTCCTCACGTTGCCCGATCCTGAAAAGGACAAACTAGTAGCAACAGATGCTAGTAAGATTGCTACCGGTGGAGTCCTAATGCAGGAGGGGAAGGTTATTGCCTATGATTCAAAGAAAATGAATGACACGGAACAGCAATACCCTACCCATGATCAGGAATTGTTAGCAGTTATCCGCGCTCTGCGGATTTGGAGACATTACCTTCTTGGTAGAAGATTTCAGCTGGATACAGATCATCAGAGTCTCCGTTATTTATCCACCCAGCCAAATCTCAATCTCCGTCAGAGAAGATGGATGGAATTTCTGGAAGAATATGACTTCGAGATTATGTATAAGCCTGGGAAGCACAATGTGGTTGCGGATGCGTTGTCACGCCATCCCTTGATAACCCGAACCCATTGTAACGCAATCTCCACGCTCACCAGTGAGTTTGGAAAGCAAATAGAGCAGACCTTAACCACAGATCCAGAGTTCTGTGAGGTTTGGGGTAGTTTGAGTAAGGAAGCACGCACAGACAAGGAACGCGAAGTTTTCCGTTCGTATAAGAAAGAAGGCAACTTGCTATATTACAAGGATAAGTTGTGTGTACCTGAGACCTCAGGAGTACGTAAGTTGATTCTCCATGACACACACAACAGCCCTATAGCTGGACATGCAAGTTTTATGAAGACCTACTTTAAGATCCGCTCCAGTTATTTCTGGCCTTCGATGAAAAAGGATATTGCTAGATACATTAAGCAGTGCCAGGTATGTCAACAGACCAAGGCTGAACAATTAAGGGTTCCAGGAGAGTTGCAACCTCTGGATGTGCCCAACGCCAAGTGGGAAGTCATCACCATGGATTTCATTGTGGGCCTTCCACGTACTCTCCGTGGATATGATGCGTTAATGGTGGTAGTCGACAAATTGTCGAAAATGGCTCATTTCTTGCCATGTCGTACCACCGATACCGCCTTCGATACCGCTCTACTATTTGCCAAGGAGATCTTCAGATTACACGGAATGCCACGGGTGATCGTATCCGACAGGGATCCCAAATTTGTAAGTGCATTCTGGAAAGATTTCTTTGCCACCATACAGACCAAGCTTGCTATGAGTACGGCATATCATCCTCAAACATATGGTCAGACAGAACGTACCAATCGCATTATAGAGGATATGCTGCGAAGTTATGTGTGGAGTAAGCAATCACAGTGGGCTGACTATATTTATCTGGTCGAGTTCGCCTACAACAGCATGAAGCAGGAATCTTCCAAGATGTCTCCCTTTATGATAAATTATGGTTATCAATGTCTTACTCCAGACACATGGCATAACCCCGTTTCTAAAGTGGAGGTTTCTCAACAACTCCTCTTGGAGATGCAAGCGCTAGTCGAATAAGTTCGTGGTTATTTATTAGCTGCACGTAGTCGTCAGAAGGGTGTAGCTGATAAGCACAGAACCCCACGCGTTTTCCAGGTGGGTGAATCAGTTTGGCTTAAGATTAAGGTAAAACAAGCTGCTTTAAGATTGGCAACCGCAAAAGTTGGCACCCGGATGGGCTGGACCGCTCAAAATTACCGAGCGTGTTGGAGAGCAGCATATCGCTTTGGAATTGCCGCCCCGCTTGAAGATCCACAAGGTCTTTCACGTGAGTCTTCTGAAACAACACACCCCTGATCCAGAGGAGGTTTTGGATACCCCAACCCTCCTAGAAATGACAGAGGAGCAGTTGGAAATAGTGCCTGAAGCTCTTCTTGATCGTGCTTATAAACAAACCAGAAGGACTCAAATGTTGCAATACTTGGTTAAGTGGAAGCACCTACCAGTTGAGGATGCTACTTGGGTGATGAAGATAGACCTTGACAAGCACTATCCGGACTTCATGCGGGAATCTCAAGGCCGCACCATCAACGATGCTATCAACCCCGCACCCGGCGGTAAGCTTGGAAGCTTGATTGCCAAGAGTAGCGCTCTAGAGGGGTAGATGCATCGTAGATAATAATCGTTACCGATGATGAGATCACCTTTGTGTTCTCTAGGACGTGGTGTACCGTCAATGTTGACCTGACCACGACTTGCTACGAGAGCATATAGGTGATAGACTGCATTCATCTCGGCTACAATGGGAACTTGACCATTCCCTATGCTGCAATGAACTGCAAACCATAGACATGATAGGTTCCCTCGTAGATAGAGTTTATTTTTTTAATTATAAGGGGGTGGTCCCTTCAACCACAATCTAATTATATATACTGATATACTGACATGTGCAGGCCAGTGAGCAGTACGTGACCTGCAGATGTTAGAGGGTTGCTGATGGCCCGAACTCTTCAGTTTCATTTTGTCTACACGTCTTGTTTTGTTGCTACTCTGATGTTAGTATTGGACCTCGGTCCTTGAACTCTTTTTGATTTGGATAATCATGTGAACTGCACTTCGGTGCTTAAACTGTTTTAAACTTTCAAGTTTTAATATATTACTTTCTGAAATAAGGATTTTCCTTCCTTCATAATGTCATTTACTACAATTCTATCTAACCCCAATGCTGAGGACAACATTATTTCTAAGGAGGGGAGAATGTGACGTTCCAAGTATTTATACGGCATATGTATAAATATATTGACACGTCACCCGGTATAGATACGCCACCATGGGGTATGGTAACCTAGGGGGTTGACCTAAAAGGGATTAAATTAGCTATGCTAATTTAATTATTAAGGATAATAACCTATAATTAAGGAACTAATATTTAAAAGGGATAATTACGCTAATTATGGTTTGGAAAGGTGCCACTTGGCCAAAATCGATTGGCTAGCATGGTGATGCTACTTTGGACCATTAAGGTGGATCACCACCTCCCATATCGCCACAATTCACCTTGGCGGTTTGAGCCACCCTTGTGACCAGCCGAAAGGCCACCTTGAGCAGCTTGAGCCACCCTTGTGACGGTGAAATGAGCCACCTTGAGCAGTTTGAGCCTACCTTGTGATTGGAGCCGAGCCACCTTGCCCAAGTACTTGCACTGCAGTGATCGAGCCGAAGCATCGAAGTTTCGTAAGGATGGAGGCACCAAACGATAACGGGTCAAGCAGAATAGGTGGGTGGCTAGTATAGGCTGATATTCTAGGGTAGCGCCCCTATTGGGCACTTGTTGTGTTGTTTTGTCTGTTTTCTCTGTGTTTTACTCGTAGGGACTAACCCTTGGTTGTAAAGGTAAGTTCTCTGTATATGCTGATTCTGGATTTGCTCTCAAAGGATGGATTGATAGTTCTTTGCATAGCCTTACTCTGGAAATGGGGGAAATAAGGGGGGTAGAGACCTCTGAGCTCATGTATGATAGTATGCTCCTAGATAGAGCCCTGTAATATTCCCATTAAATGCGGCCTGGTACAAGAGACCATCGGGTCGTAGATGCTATGGTCCGGCTTGGCACCGCAGAAGGGACACAAAGGGGAAGTGGGGGTGGGGTCTTGCACGAACATAAAAGGCTCCTGAGACTCCTACAGTGAGCTAGGCCTGATAGCCGGTCACGTAGAGGGCCGGGTATGGGTCTGACACTCCCCGTATGGGGCACCATGCACTTTGAGTAGATTTAGGGTGAGTAAGTTGGGTATGGATGCGGGGTCGCCGATGTGGCACGTATTCTCTAGCTCACCCATGGAACCACTATGATCCTCGAAGGGGACGCCCCGACCCGCCTCATCGGGACCGGGGGTGTCATGAACCCCCGGAGTAGGCTCAAGAGGGTGATACCTCGAGCCTGGTTTTCAGGAAGGCTATAGCGAAGCCATAGCGTGATTCACCCATCCGCAAAGTGTGCAATGGGGAGGGGCAAATGGAGGGACAACCCTAGCCGATGTTCTATGCCAGCCAACGCCATGTTAAGATTCTGGCCCGCTGATCTCTTGAGACCTAGCCGTCGGTCGATCCTCACCGAGTCCGAGCCGGGTAGAACTATGGGTTTGGGGTGTTTTCTTAGGTTTAGATGCATATTCTTTGCCGTTGGTGTTTGATGGATGCCTACCCTTCGTGGTGGTTATTTATATGCGATTTATCTTTGTGTGCTAACCCTTGTATTCACGCTTCGCGACGTAGGAGCCCCATTGAAGGCGTGGGCGAATGACTTTTCAGTGTCCTTCTTTCGGGCATCATATTATAGATGGCCCGAAATAGACGGAGGGCCCTGCTCATGGCAAGTTGGTCGCCATGGGAGGGGAAAGTCCCCGTATGTATACGGCCGAGGGTCGTATATACTCGGGGAGCGTCACACTTCCTCTTCTCTCAGCAGTACCTTATTCTCTTTGATTTGTTTCCAGGCAGGGGAGGGGCTTCTTCCTGCTTGGTTTGGCCAATTTGGCGTTTCTTTCATGCTGTGGCATGTCCTTTCTCGGCCTTGGCTCTTCTTTAGCCTTCATCCTGTGACCTTCGTCCTTGATTCTAGTTTGTTAAGGAAGTTCTCTGGTATTCGGGCGGTTTGTTGGTTTCATGCGAGCCCCATTCTAGAATCCCATCGATCCGAGACATCGGATCGACATTCTAGAATGGAGCGAGCATGCATGTCTTGCATGCATGCATGCGGCGCATGCCCTTTCTAGTTGGGAGTTCGCTATTTTAGGCGCGGTTCTGCATCAACGTCTCATCGGCGCTTCCTCTTCTCTCGCCCCATTACCTTATTCTCTTTGAACCCACCCTCCCCCCTTCTTTGTTTATTGTATTTGTCGCTTGGCACGCGTGACCAGCCCCTCTATTTGAAGAGGTTTTTGTTTTTGTCGCGTGGCACGCGTGATCAGCCCCTCCACTCTGGGAGGTTTGTTTTGTCTCGTTTGTTTTTGTTGTGTTGGTGACGTTGTGTATGCGGTTGGTTGGCGGCGGCATCTGTTTCGACTTCTCCATCGTGGGTTTTGGGAGTGATTTCTATGCCTTACGCTTGTCCAAGCCCTTGCTTAAGGCTTATCACTAGAGTTTTTCCTCGAAAACCCGAAGGGCGGGTTTTTAATCCCGTGATAAGCTTTCAAGCAGTACACCAGCCATACATCTATTAGCATTGTATTTTTTGGGGTCCAAATAATATAATTGGATTTTCCCTTTATTCGTGGGTAGTTCGCATGTGTGCGGCTACCCATCCCATTATTGTAGAAAATCACGAGATGAATGAGAAGCCTATGGGCGGTTTGTTGGTTTCATGCGAGCCCCATTCTAGAATAGGCAAATAAGACATAAATGTTACTGTGTACTTTTTGGTCATAGATACGCTATTGATTGTCACAAGTTTTGAGTATTCTCAGATACGCCAGAGAGGGGCGGGGAGGGGGGATCGTAAAACGAAAAGGATCGTGCATATTTCAGGCTGTTTCAACTTTTTTTTTTCTCTTGCAGGATCTAAACGGCTTTATATCCATTGTGTTTTCCAGCATACCAATCTTTTTGGCCCATATCTATACATATTTTTATCCTGCATCGTGCTTTCTTAGGATTCCTCCGACACCACCGATAATTCTGGCCTCAACCTTCACTATACACATCATGCTTACCTTTTAAAAGAAAAAACCCAGCACGTCTTTGCAAACTACAAGAAAGTGCTCAAATTTTACCATTTTTTTATTACATGCAGAATATGCCTTGTAAAGATTACCTCACAATGCATCTCCGACACTTCCATGCCGTGGTCAATCTATCTATCTATATATAATAATAATGGCGTTTTTATGATAGTTTGTGCGCATTTTTGGCCATTGGATTGAATAGATGGTCGAGATGCGATTTCTTTTTTTTCCATGAGCAGCTTGGGCCTGGGATGTGGCGCCATCTTGTACGTTGAATTTTTAACTTATTTTCATCCGTTGATTTTGGCGGTTTTGCTTGACGCTCGCTCTCTTCTTCCCGAAATAGTAATCGCTTCATCTTCTTCCTCTTGCCCGATCATCCTTCCTTCTAGGCGTGATATTTTGGTTTCCTTTTATTCTTCTTCTTTACAATGTGCATGGGGTGATGCCTCTTCACGATCGGAGAATCAGAGCAGCATATGCAAAACATCTCAATGGCAAAAGTTCTTCGTGTATTTAAATTGTGGGCACTCATTCCGCCAAAATATTAGGGCCGGTGGTCTGAGGTTTGCCGGATCGTGAGCTAGAAGGTCGGTCGGCTATGGCAATGTGTAAGAAATACCTCATCCGTATTTATTAGGGATTGTGTAAAAGAGGAAGCACATTCTCAACTTTAAAATGTTATTTCAGATCCGACGAGGTTTTATTTAATGCAATTGGCAAAAGTGCCATGTCAAGTTCTCGCCATTCTTTCCAAACGTGTAACCAATAATGCTTCTAAGAAGCATAATCCTGAAATACTTAGTGGCAAGACAGCTGGTAGGACTCATGGAAGTACAACCGTAGGGACTCATGAAGCAAATTGCCTATAATCCGTATAGGAACTTTCCTACCTATGCCCTTAATGCTCTTTCTCGCATCATTACATCATGTACTTCCCGCACACAATATAGCTCCTGTGACCAATGAAGTGACAAGGGTTAAAGAATTGGAACCTAAGATTGGTATTAAGGTTTCAATACCTGGAGCACCTTTGAACAAAGCATATGATGTACAATGAATTCTTTTTAAAGAACAAGGAATCTGCGATCAGATTTGTTGAAGGCAGTTTGTTAAACCACCTTTAAGGTGCTGCTCATCCGCTTGAGGAAATGGACAAGGAAATTTCAGATTGTTTTACAAGTTAAGGCTCATGATGTTGAGAAATCTATAGTGCAGTCATCAAGTACTTTATTAGCTCCTCCTCCCACCCCTCTTTTCTATATCCGCTCTATATGTAAGCTCTCACTAAAGGTGAATGTTCTTGTAGTGTGTCTAAATGCACCCTTTTTGTCTCTTAGAACTGCAAAAATCTTACTAGATTGTGGATGCATATTTTTATTTTTAAAATTTGGGATATGTTCAATCATCATAATCAACTCAATGCTAAGGTGTAATGACAAGAAAAGATTAGAGAGTTAAAGGTGGAGCAGGATGAAGAAGAGAGGTTTCTGTGTAGATCTTAAACAGCCATGCAAACAGAGCTTAGGTATACATTTTCTATTTTATTGTTGTTGATGTTTAGTCTTTTGTTGCTTATATTGTCAGGCACAATGCATGTATGCATTACACTTGATTTGTTCGACATAGGGACCACTCCGATACATGTCAACAACAACAACACTGGACATAATTTTCCAAGCATAAAGAATATATAGGATGGAGTTGTGAATGAGGTTGGCAAAGGTCTACAAAGGAAGTTGGCCAAGACAATTGCTTTTCTCAATGTAGTCATTCGTAGAATGATGTATGGCTGTGCTTGTTAGTAAGTTAATTTTATAAGATCTGTCTCACTATAATTATGCATGTTATATATTCCGTCTTTTGGGCTGATGAATGCCGCTTTCCGGTCATTATGACGTTTGAGAAGTTTTCGAAGAAATGCGATCCTCTTCAAGCATCAATCATGCCCATGTTGTTGACGCTCCTTGCATTGTTTGTGGGTTAAAGGATATTTTCCTTAGGAAGAGTTCTGGTTTACATGTATCGAGAGCGAGCCTCGTGGCCCCGACGGCTTGCATGCTCCAAATGAACAGACTAAGGGAGACAATCGTGCCAAGTGCCAAGGCATATCCTTTGAGGATGGAGGATTGCAACCATTACTGAGACTCTTGGAAGAAGCGTGTCATTTGATATACATTACTAGGTATGAAAAGTCAAGCTTCGGATATGATTCCTTCTTGTTCCTTATTGTAATTGATTTGTTTCTTTGTATCCGTAGCCTGGTGTAAATGATAATGAAAAGCATGCACCTGAATCGGTGATATACTTTATAAATAAAAACTCTCCGACATGTGAATATCATTCCTTATAATTCAAATAAGGCTTAGATTTTAAAAGGCCTTACAAGGTAACGATATGTTATCATCTAAGTTAACCATGTAAATAAAGACGCCGGGCCTCCAATCAATGTTTGTTTTCTCCCCTTTAGATTTTTTTCATGGAAGCTTTGAGCAAGCTTAAACGTTGTTGCATCCATTTGTCAAACCTCGTGGGCCTAGACGTGAATGCAAAAGATGTGGGCAGCTTTGCAATGAATTTCAAAAGATGCCCCTTCAAGTTGATATGCCCCTCCCTTCCATTCAACATTAATGATATGCCACTGCTGCAAATCCAGAAGTTAGAAGGAATCTAATGCAAGCCGTTAACACTTCAGTACTATTCTCTGGCCACAATAATAAATTCCAAATGCTTTTAAGCGTGATTTATCAATTTTTCTTGTAGACTTTCAAAATGTTGCACGTTTAGAATGCTCTACTCTTGGTCGTGTGCATAGGGAGCTTGGCTTTGTGTGCAACAACTTTGTTATTTGTAGAAGATAAATTGTTAGCCTTGTATCAAAAGGTCAGCATATTAAACAATGCTATGCATGTTAATCTAACCAACTATATCTTCGTACCATGAGACAATTTGTTCTGTAAGAAGTTACAAGGTTCTAGATTTAAAATCTCTGCCACAAATAGAATGTAACACAGAGAAAGAAGTCAACATTATACGTACTTGTGGAGCAGACAATGTCATTGAAGAATAGATCAGAGTAATTCAAGTATTATTATGAGATGCATTTTTTGAAGAATGGATCAGAGTAATCCAAGTATTACTTAGTGTGCAAGAATAGATGAGGCATCGATGCAAAATTTTATCAGGCAATGGAGACCTCAGCTCCTATGAGTTGTCTTTCAAGGCCCAGAAATGGTTAGAGTGTAGCCTCTATTATCAACTTGTGCTAAGGAATGTCAAATCTTCTGTATATAGGATGTAAAAAGCCACATGTTAATATTTATTTATTAAATTTGCACGATATCTTTACATGTTTTTCAACTTTTTCCACCATACTGTGTTTTGTTCTGAATGGCATTTAAAGATACTACAAAGTTTTCTTTCTCTTCATTTCTGCAAAGTTTTCTTTTCCTTATTTTTTGCAAAGTTTCGAACATAACTCTTTGTCTACAAATTAGATAAGAAATATAAAAATAACCATCTTACAAATTAATAAAAATGACAATATATATGAATTGGCTGGCACCCCTTGAATTCATAAATCATATTAACTTTAAAATTTAATCTCGATGAAAAGCCCAGCAACGCTGGGCACTTTTTCTAGTCCTCCTATAAAGCTGTATTTCCAAGCAATTGATGGCATCTACTATTACACAGTTGAGGCAATGAAAGAGACATCTTTTTTGATTATTAAAGCAGTGAAACTTATAGTAAGTTCTATGTTAACATAATCATGTTTGAAAAAATCATAATCCGGGGGTCCTGGAGAGAGCAACTCCTGTTCTGGGCGTATGCCCTATTTTGTGGATCAAGTGGTACTTAAAATCTGCATCTGCACATTTTTTGTGACATTTTTGTCCCCCAACTGTTGTTACTTATAGTAGTGTCATCTATGGACTTTGTAAAGCAGACAAAGCATTTGATGCATGCAAGCTTTCGAAAAAGATGCAGAGATCAGGATGTGAACCAAATATTATTACATATAATGCGTTGATTGATGGTCTCTGCAAGGCAAATAAGGTAGATGACGCACATGGTCTCTTGGATGAACTGTTAGAAGACTAGGTTTACTCCTAACGTTAACACGTATGTTAACACATATAGCAGCCCATTGATGGATATTGCAAAATAAAGCCCCTGGACATGCCAGTTAAACTCTTCGAAAAAAGGAAAGGTTTTGTTCACCAAATGTCATAACCTATACCACTTTGATTAACGGCCTTTGGAGTTCAGGACAAATTAATTTTGCAAGAAGAATGTTTAATAAGATGAATAATGCTGTAGACATTTATACATATAATGTGTTACTTAAAGGTCTGTGCAGGGCCATGAACACAGGAGTGCCTGCACAGAGGATGGTCCTGGTTTTCAGGGGATCGTTCTGCAAAAAATTTGAAGACTCATTCAGATTACAACAATAAGTTGCTTACCAATAACACTATGTGCAGCATGAGTTTGACGAAGAATAGTTGCTAATCCAACATCCCCAATCTTCACCTTCCCTAAATCAAGATGAATTATAGGCGGATCATGGCTGTGCAGATAAAGCAAGCCCCACAGAATTTGCCTTGACCAGTTTTTTATGGTTTTATATCAACATGTTTGTGCTTCTTGTGGTACCTTAACATGGCAAACCAGTGAATTCTAAGAACCCTCATGCAAGTACGCTGAGAACAATAAAGGATAAGATCATAAACAGTAACAACTTTCAAGCATAGGTGCAAACAAAAAGGTCAGGTCACTTACTGCCTCAATGTTCCCGATGTAAATATTTCTGTGATGAAATTAACATTCCTATTCTTGGCATCCACTCATGAGTTGTAGTTGATAATGTTTTTGTGCTTAATAGTCTTCAGCAAATGAACCTCTGAATATAACTGCAAGTATTTATGGATTTTAAGCACATATAATTGATTTGAAACAAGACTCGTTTCAAGCAGAAAGAATATTCTATTTGTTTGAAACAAGATCCTGAATGCATATGTTGGGATAGAAGGAGAGCTGGGACCTGCTTGTGTTCTAATACTACAGACATGAATTGTTATAAAACCAAGTTCAAAGCAATCAAAGCAAGAAAAACATGAAGGATCACATATTAAAGCTTCGGTTCGAATGCTCACTTCACGATCTTCCTTTGCAATTCAGAGGTCGCATTGCTCCAGAATATGGACTCTATGGCCAGCTGAGAGAGAAAGTTGTTATATACAATTACGAAGTAATTGTATATCCTCTTTGCATAAACAATATTTACCTCTAAAGTGGGAGTGCTTGAACAGTACCATAGGAGCATCTATATTTTCCATATGGTGCATTATTGTAGTTCGAGAATTGAATAGTCTATGTGCATCCTTGCTTGACTACGTTGCACACATACCATTTTACATAATCAATAGACCACGCTTGGAGTTCTGGTCTGAGGAGTACACTATACATTTCTACGGTCCTTCAATTGTGCCATCTTTGTTTGGAGGCAAGTGTATTCTCACATGATTTGCAAGGGCATGTGAGAAAGAAACCCTGGGTCCAACACCTAGCCACCTTCTACTAATGGCAACTTTAATAAATCATGAGTGCTCTACCACACGATAACCTGCTTCCAAATAAAGCATATTATTAGCAAATCTTAGTTAATATAGAAGACCACGACCCTTTAGATTTAAACTGTATGTAGATGCTGAAAATGCAAAGTAGGCTTTATGTTAGTCTCAATGGAAATGGGCTTAAAATACATGTTGCAATTACATAAAAAATATTAGAAATAATTCATTTTGTCCAAAATGTTCAATTAACAGTTACACTACATTGACATGGTTGCAGGATAAGCTTTGGGCAATCAGATGACACAAAAGAAAGGGTAAATCAATTATGGAGCAAATAGAATAGCTTATTGCATCTTCAATATTGCTCAACAAAGATCGAGCATCCTTCGGTGATTGCATTGCTGGGATTGCATTCTAAGCTTCCCATGCTTTCTCTGCTGGCTGCAGTGTCATAAGATATCAGGTGGATTTTCTCTAAGTGCAATCAGGTTAGCATAATCCCTCATTTTGACTATTGCTGTGAAAATGGATAATACAGAGAAAATAGAAGATCGTTTGGATGGTAATGACCCCTCATTATGAAGCTTTCAATCGCTAATTGACAATGGAGCTGCAGTTATGACCATTGATTAAGAACCTAAAAATTGTGAGCAAAGGAAAAGAAGGTGGAAGGTCATGTACCTGCTAATGGTGGACATTAGGCTACGGATATTACAATGTGCAGAAAAGAAAAACTCACTATGTCACATATGGACATTAAGAAATATGGACATCTTTTGTCTGATTTCTGAAAGTGCTTCTGAATGGAGCAAGGTGCAAGAATGGGTATAACAAATAAGAAAATAATCCCTCTTAAAGAAAACAAGCCATTTCCTAGATGGACCATGAGATCTAACAATAGGGATGGGATCTCAACTTGATGAGGGCAATGGCATTAGAGACTTGATCAGGAAACAAACTATAGTGTTAAATAATTTTTTGTTCTTGTGAAAGCGAATCGCTCAGGAATGTTATGTACCTCAACATGAGTAACGTTCACATGCTCAAAAATTTGGAATCACAAAACTGATGAGCAGCCTTAGACCCTCTCTGCATAACACAAAGTCATATGCACCACGAAAATACTTAAAAAATATGATCTATAGGAAATCAATCATCAACAAATAGTTAATACCTAATATTTAATGGAATACTTACTGCACAAAGGCGGCATTCTAGAGAGGAGAGACTTTTTAAACCTTTTAACTGTATTTGGCTTGGGCAGCATTCTATAATATAAATAAGAATAGAATAGAATAGAATATGATTTTATCGTCCACGGAGACCAACTGGCCTATGGGACCCAAGTACAAAGAGAGAGCAGCAGGCATATTACTACCAGGATTAAAAAACCCCCGCCCCGAAGGGTTTTCGGGGGAAAAACCTTAGTAGCAATAAGGATGCTGACATACTGCACAGTTATATAAGAAAGAGAGATGAAACGACAATGCAAAGGAAAAGACAAAGAATCAGATCTAAGAACCAGCTATAGCTAAATTTCAATGGCTGCTTCCTAGATTCTGTGTTTAATCTCTAACACAACAGTTCATCCTTAAAGCTTATATCTCTGCCAAATGTAAATCACTGCTGAAAGAGTGTTGCTTCAATCAGACGGAAAACCAAACTGACATGTCATATTTAATGTCATTATGATTAGACTTTCAATTAAGTTATGATGTTAGCGTTTGGTCTCTTTTTGTAAGGCAGCTTCCTTCGAAATTCATGCTTGTGTTTTTGCCTCACCAAGCATTTTATTTATTTGGAAAACTGCTATGACTGTCCTGAAGGACAGCATGTTATTAAACACAAGTGGGTCTATAAAACAAACTTCAAGTCAGATTGTACAGATGCCAAGTACAAGGCCAAAGTATGACATTAGTTGGAGTACAGTAGATATGATTCTTTTTCTACCCAACAGCTCTTGGAGCTGCTGTGAGTCGAGTACGTCCATACCTTTTAGAGAATGAGAATGAGAATGATTTTTTTATCGTCCACTAAGGCCAATCGGCCTATGGGACCCATAAGGAGCGCAACAAACTTATTACTGTCCGGGTTAAAAAACCCCCGCCCCGAAGGGTTTTCGAGGGAAAAACCGTGGCAGTAATAAGAATGCTGTCAAACTGTACAAGTATACATCAATGTATATATACATGTTAAGTGTGTGCCCGAGGACATAGCTGATCTCGCATGTCCATAACCTCCTGAAGATATGATCCCAGCACCCGTACGGATGCTGTGCTCAATGTCACATGTAACGGCCGGCCAGGCTTGACCAACTCATCATAGCGTGTCCGAATTTGATCATATACTGGGCAACTTTGAAGGGTATGAGATTCATCCTCAATAACTCCCATTTGGCAGCATTGGTGAGCACGTCTGGCGTGGCTCACCAATCCATCTGCGCCCATCTCAATTCAAAGATGATGTGCCCTCGATGCGAATGGAGGCAATGAGTCTGCGCCTTTTCATGGGCAAGTGGGTACGCAGGTAGCATTGCAGGCCTCGTTCCAATGTGGGATTTATGTGGCGCTGGTAGTGTGTTGTCTTGGCCTGTTCAAGGGCATTGACATCCCAAAGCTTGCTGAGGAAGCAAGCGTCAAGATATTGCCTCAAGCTATGGCGATCTGCCCTCTGTTTGCACATGTATGCACCTGCTGCTCGCACATTCCATCTAGCCAACCATTGAGCTCTCTTTTCCCTCCAAAGGGCCTTGGGGCTGCAAGGCCCCATTGCCATGATATAAGCTAGCTTAGGGGAGATGAGCATCGTCCATATTGACCACCTTCCGAAAATGGACAATGTGGCGATCAAGGGCCGCCCTCGAAGAGGCAAGAATCTGTCTCCCGCGGTAGAATTTGATATGGGACTCGTGGACTTCACCCCTAGTGCTCGTACTAAGAAGGCTTTCGGACTGCTCCAAGTCATTCAAGTAGCAAGTGATACTACTGGGCCCCATACTTCCACCCCCGTATAAAAGGACGGGCTCCACTAAGACCTTGAGCAGGTGTGGTGATGGGTCCAATCATACAACTCCGCTCTATGACTATTGTTTTGCATTGCATATAGTGCCTTCCAGCCTGCCGTCACTCGTAGCCGTATGGATGTGTCCCAGTGCATAGTAGAAGGAAACTCCACTCCCAAATATTTGTATGTGGATGCAACTTCCACATTTCGGCCAGATGGCGAAGGAGGGACCCTCGACTGACGTGAAGATGATATGAAAACCACCTTAGTCTTGGCCAGGTAGACGCGCATATCATTCGCTTGGCAGAATGTGTCCAGGGCATCGAGATGTCGTTGCATGTCTGCTGGTGTGTAAGCTAGAAAGTCCACATCATCAGCATATATTAACTGTCTGATGATCTGATAGAGAAGGTGAGCTCCATCGCCCCCATTATCGCCAAGCCCGGCTCTCCAATTGATCAATGTAAAGCCCAAATAATGTTGGGGAGAGGGCATCCGACGAACCCCGATACTACTATCAAATGGTTGGCTTGTCTGGCACAGAATCGACCCGAAAGCATCTTCATGATAGCTTGTACCTTTGCATTCTGCAAATCTACAGGAACCCCCAGCTGTTGCAGTCTTGCCCATAGTTTTTCTCGAGTCACAGTGTCAAACGCCTTCGCAAAATCCACAACGCAACAATATAGATCGGCGGTTCCTGGCTGTCTTCAATCGAGTTAAGAAGCGTGAAGATGTGGTCAATGGTTGAGTGCCGGGTCCGAATCACATGCGGGTGAGGGCCCGCACCTCCGGTGCCTCGCTTGCCGTCAGCGCCGCTTTCGAGAATCCCGGCAAGCAATTTTGCAAACACCGAACCGACTATGATTGTTCGTAATTGGCTCCGGCGAAGGTGGGTCACCCGCTTTATAGATGGGAACAACTCGCTATTGATCCACCGCAGCGGGAAACCTTCCTATAATGCCTTGTTGAACAAGGCGGTCAAGATCGGTATTATGGACGGCCCCGCCCACTTAAGCAATTCTCGGCCGCATACCATCCAAGTCCGGGGCTTTCCCATTGGCAAGACGCGCCGCGAAGCCTTGTTCCACGCCCAAATCTGTGATTTCCAAAGATCGGGCCTTCTTGCAAGGGTAATGCCGCAAGTATTGCCTCCATCGCCTTCGGGAGTGATATTCCGTGGGTCAGATCGCTTTCTAAGAACCCTTCGCCGTAAGGTCCTAGGATGACGCTCGAGGTAAAACATTTCCCTTTGATGTATTTGCAATGTACCGGCTTTCTTAGCTTTAAGGAAGATGCGCGACCGGCCTCGACCGCATGTGGGCGTAAAGCAGGGTCTGTGACTTGGCGGAGCCAGCGTTTGTGTTCCTTGCACTCTGCATCGATATCCCAAAGCACCTCTCTGCCGTAGTCCTAAGCACATCGGTCCGGCCGGGCTACCGTCATTTGCTCTAGTGTAGGATATTGCAAAATTTACGCGGGTCATCTATAAGCATCCGGGCATAAGCCCCTGCGATGTTGACTTGGCGGAGCCGGCGTTGTGTTCCTTGCACTCGCATCAAACCATTGATTACGTGGGAAGGTTGTGTTCTGGAGGTCCGTCGGGCGGCTTATCCCAAAGCACCTCTCGGCCTTGATCCTAAGCACATCGGTCGGTACCGCCCGTCTGTTGCTCTAGTGTAGGATATTGCAAAATTTCTGCCGGGTCATCTATAAGCATCTGGGCATAAGCCCCTGCATGTTCATAATCCAATCGTAGCTGAGGCATGTGAGGAGTTGTTGCACCGGGGGTTCGGACAACCTGCCAAGCCAACTTCAAGTAAAGTGGTAAGTGGTCTGAGTCGATCTCTTCATCCCTATTAGCTATTCCCACCTGAAAGTGCTTGACGACATGCATATCCTGCACCAGCACATAGTCCACCACACTAGATCCGCCCTCCTGGTTTTCCTGCCTACAAGTGCTCTTGCGGGTGGAAGGCCACTGTGCCAGTCCATTGCAGATTACCAGGTCAAAGATACTGCAGAGCAAAAGCAACTGTCGACCATAGCGCGTGACCTGATTGTCATCTGATGTCCGTGGCCAAGCTCCTTCTGCAGGATGCAACTGCAATATATCATCAGTCAAGGGATCAAATCTCATGGGTTGTTCTATCCCGGTGCGCGCATTGAAGTCTCCAAGGAGTATGACACTGCCCAACTGCTTATGCTGCTGTATGTCATCATATAGATCGACATAGGGGTCCAGCCTATCCACATCCGAGTGGGTGTGATAGAAGTTGCTTTCTGCATGTGGAAAGTAGCATGCTGCCACAAAGAGGGGTCTGCTACTGCAGTTTTGCACACGCACCCACAGTAAAATTTATTGTGTTTGTCTGCCTTGAACAAGGAGATTGATTGTGCCAAGGTTGTTCGGTAGTAGCAGGCAACCCCCCCATGCCCCCGCTTTCCTGTGCAATCATTGAAGATTGAGTAGTGTTGGTATCCTGGCAAGTCAGGTATCCTGTGTCCTGCATGCTCCCATGTTTCCATGAGGAAGATGAGATCCATGTCTGCGCAACCGGAGTTGAGACTATCTCCCTTCTGCCATGGGAAGCCTCGACAATTCCGTAAGACCATGCGGAGGCACAATTCCTATTTGTTGGCAAAGGGGCAGTGGGGGATTCAAAGCGGCAATGTTGAAGGGGGTGGCGTAAGTGGAAGCGACGAGATGTGCGAGAAAAACAGAAGGTGAGGCAACTTGAGCAGGGCATGTGGCTGTAGCAAAGTAAGCAAGCGGGGCCCGCCAGACTCTGGAGGGTTAGCAAGATTCGTAGGAGCATTTGGCGGCCCGAAAATTTGCATCTTGCCCCAAATGGGATCCTGCGGCTCCTCCAGTCTGCTGAGAATGCTTTTAACTTTGGCCAACTTCGTTACTGCGATCTTCTTGTTGGGCGGGATCGGTCTCGGTCAACGAGGGCAGTTCCCTTTAGGCGCCTACCACGGGCGTGGGATGGCTACTTTCACTTGCATCTCGATGCGTGAGCGTGACCACCGTGGGGATGCAGGTCTTTGGGCGCCATGGCGTCTCACCCTAATAATGTTTACCGGCATGGGGGAATGTCATTCGAGCAAGAATCAACATTTGGAGCGGTTAATGAGGTCCTCCCTCGCCTCTTACGTGGGCCCCGCATTACCACCACATTGTGGCTTCTCCGCCTCGGCTCACGGAGCTCTCATTTGTTGGGTCAATCACGCCCGCACAAACAGGAGTTGTTTCTTGTCGGCGGGGCATAGGTTGTGGCCTATGTTGGGGCGAGGGGTGGCATGGAGCGACAGGGGGGTGCATGAGGCGGCCCCCGGGCTGATGCCTTGCTTGGAGACTCTTGGGCGGTGGGACTGGCGTGGCGGTATAGTGGTCTCCTTCCGGCGGGAGCTTAGCTCCTGCTGAAATTGTTTTGCCTTGTCAATTCCATGCGGCATTGCAATTGCTCATGAGCATGCATTGAGGCCCTTGCCTTGTTCAGCAATGGCTGCCCTCGGCTCCCTGCATCTTATGATCTTGGGCTGCGGAGCTATGCTCCGGTTACACGCAGCGAGAGTCCGACGATAGGGTTCATTGCGAGATGAGGCCACTTCTTGTGTCTCGACCCTACTTTGAAGGGCTCTCAATTGTGGTGGCTCTCTTCAAAAGCAACACGGACTTTTTGCATCACGGTAGCAGACCTCCTCGACCCTCGATCGAAGGCGGGAGATGGTTACCATTGTCTCTGCTCAACACGTTGCTTGTCTGTGTCATGGTTTCCATGGCGGATTGTACAAGGAATCTATGCGAACTGCATGTCGCAAGACTCTTCTTATCCTACGCCTTTCAGGGAGTGCACTAGGCGAAGGCCATCTTCAGTCTTTGTATCGCGGTCTCCATGCTAGAAACACGTTGTTTTTGGTGAGCCATTTGCTTCTTGAGCAATTTGGGTGCGGAGGCCTGCATTTCCCCTGCCAAGCAAGCAATTCGAGCTCTGTTGCCCTCTGCCATTGCTTGAACTTGTTTCCAGTGCTCCTCAACTACCTGGTTTGGTGGTGGTGAAGCACGGATACGGCTTGCCGCTAAGCTAGAGTATCTGTCATATGCCTGCCGAGCTATGCTTGTTGCACGAGACTTTGCCCGCGCTTCTCTTGCATTATAAAAGAGGTTGATACATTATAAAAGGATGTATGAATCTTGCAGAAAAGATATCCGAGCTTTACTTCATAGGCTAACTGCAGTTGCCGATATCCTTAGAACTCCTTTGCTGGTTTTACCGCATTATTCAAGTCTTTGCTCGCTATATCATGGAAATATATTCATGGAAATATGTTTGTGCTGGATTCTCAAAAATAGCATAATCTACTGCTGGTCTGATACTACTCATTACATACAGTCTATTTAGAGCCCTACTTAAAAGGGAGCTTTATTAATTTCTTTGTATGCCAATCAATGCAAATTCTCATATTTGTGCTGCAGTTTCAATTTATCATTAATGGAGTGGGACTGTGGGTTTCAACAAAGAATTATAGAACTCTACCATTATCTGCAAACTATATTCATGGAACAATAGCATGAAAATATATTCATGGAAATATATTCATGCTGGATTTTCAAAAAAATAGCATAATCTACTGCTGGTCTGATACTACTCATTACATACAGTCTATTTAGAGCCCTACTTAAAAGGGAGCTTTAATTCCCTTGTATGCCAATCAATGCAAATTCTCAGATAGTTCTGCAATTCTAAGTTATCATTAATGGAATGGAACTGTAAATACAAAAATACTTTTTCTACAACCACGTTCTCCTGAAACACGTAGATACGTTTGGATAAAGACATATGTAGAATGAAACTTCATAGCTTGCTTTGAATAATCTTCTAACCTAGAAACGTCTCCCTGTATAGATCCTACTACAATTAGATACGACACATTTTGACATTTTGCAGGACAAACTGAGGTTCTTGAATCACTCCATTTTCATTATTAGACTGCTATCGAGAGGGTGATACTGTACATCACAGGGGCAAGACAACCATTAATTCCAAAATCAATCCAAAGACAAATTTCATCTTTCATGCTGAGAGAAGCTCATCCATTTGTGTTATTCACCTTATTTTTCAACTTCTAGCATATTATATGCAAATCTACTTGCATTTGAAATTCATATATCTCCACAGACTACATTGATAGCCATAAATATATTGCCTGTATGATTCAGTATCACGGTGTATCCCCATGATGCCTGCTTAAAACTTTATTCTTCATCCAATGGAGCTTTTCTTGCAGCTTCAATCTGATGGGGAAAAAAACAGGAGGGAAAAGAAAACTCAGAAACAACTCCTAATGCAAGAAAATCGCAGAGAATTTGAGGAGATTTCCCACAAACCATTCTTATATGAACGGATTTCTCTTTGCAAAAAGCTATCTCAGTCCGAAGGAGTATATGCTTTCAGTTCGGGGATATATTCAAGAATATCGAAGCTCCATTGGAATGAAGCCTTTAGTTCGAGGACATGTTCGAGGATTTGAAGCCCTTTCCTTCAGATTACTAGAAAGTATCTCTCATGGGATAGAATTTTTGGTGAAGGTACAAAACATCTTCATATGTTCACGACTTGTGGCCATAATGGTAAAATAGCATTTGTAGATACTGATGGCACTATTCATGCACACCATTTGAGCTATGTTCCTATTCCAAAAAAGAGGGAGAATTTGCAGGCCCTTGACGTGAATGAGTTTCCTGAAGATAGTGGCTCACTTGCAGATCCAATTCGCATTGCTAGATCTTTTATAGATGTTGTATTGGAAGCACTTGCCAGGAGGTTTGCAGATGTGAGTGATGTGTTTATTGCTATGAGTTTTTTTAATCCATCTGCATATCCTTCGAATGGTGTGGATAGAGATAAGCAAACTACAGAATGGCTGGAAACTTTACTTTTGACGTTTGCTTCAAAGGTTGATCGGCTACGATGTTTAAGTGAGAGGAGAAGACTTTGTTGGGACAGTTTATAGGGCTGTGAAGAATTAAAGTATGACGGTGGCTTGGTCTATTTGTAGAGATGAAAATGGAACTTGTGATAGCTGGTCCGGCCCTAATGAATTTATGGCGATGTTGCATGGTCTCCTGGAAGCACAACAAGTTGCGAGCGAGGTATTTCTCGTCAAAATGCTATCAAAAGTGCTACCAGAACTCGTATGAACCTAGAGACACTTGATGCAACAATGTTGGTCTCATTGAGTAATGAACCATTTGAATCTATAGATTGGCAAGCGTGTTTTAAGGATTGGTATATAACAAAAGGCAGGAGAGCAATGCCACTCGTTAGTTCATCCATTTATGTACTCTTTCTTGAGTTATAATGCAAGTAATACAAATGGTTTTTTTTTTTTTTTTTTTTGACTAAAAACTTGGATTGAGAACTTTCTGTCATGTCATGCGAAAGGCATAAAATTATTTTGCCTGTCATTAGAAAACCGTCAAATTTTAACACTGACCACCATAAATAAAAATACTTAGTTAGGATTAGGAATGCAATACTTAGTTAGGTTACTATAATAATTAATTATGGGTCGTCAAATTTAACTCGTGGCCAATGCAATTTGCCTGCCAACCATTGAGTATATCCAACAAAATCGAAAACTTCTTGTATTCTTTTTTGCTGTATACACGGTTTTTTGGGCGGGGAAATTTGGAAATTTGGGAAATAGCCGAGCTACTGTGTCGCCAAATCGATTCGTATTGCTGAGACCGTAGAATATTTCGATAAAAAACCCATCGATTGCAGCCAGATTCAATGTCTTGCATGATTCAGACAGCCCAAAGCAGGTCGAAAGCATACAGGCGAAATGCATTTTGGAAGACTTACTGCCAAAGGGCCTAAGATTAAAACGCACAGAGGGATTTATACAGTGAGCCAAGAAAATGATTTTGTTGCATGAAACCAAATCAGAAATTAGCCAAGAGAACAATTTTGCATGAAACCAAATCAGAAGTTCTTTCATCTAGTGGGCTTAGGTTTCTTCATCCCATGATTCTCTGCACACAAACATTCTAAGGGAAAACCCTGGTATGTATTTTAGTTCGCTTGTAACAGAAAATTGCTTATGTTTCAGATTTTTTAACAAAAGCATAAGTTTTATATTCATGTTCGTAGCTTTTATTCAAATGCATCAGTTTGTATTTGCCAATGGGATTGTGGAGAGATCGGTGATCAAATAAAATAGTATCCTTCATTTGAAGCTTGATGGAAGATGCACCAGGTAGGTATCTAGAGCTTCCTTAAATTCATAATTATCTCATATGTTCCTTTTTCTTATTTCTGTCATTTTCATTCATCGGAGTAGGTTCATCCAAGAGGAAAAAGAGAAGGAAAGCAGATCATTGCAGGTCTATGCTCTCCTTTTATAAATTGACTCAAACTTCAATTGTTAGTTCAACCTCTCAGACACAACACCATCAGCAGAGAAGAGTTGTTGAGATCAAATGAATATGTAATAGAAATTGTAGAGGGGTCTACTAGTATTGGAACGGATACGCCTTCTATTGTTAGTTCTTCTTCCATTAACAAGAAAAGAAGATGGAGAAATGAGTGGACCAAGATTCACAAATGGGCTTTCAGGGTTAAAAGTGCAACAGATGGAGATCGTGCAAAGTGTAGCTGGTGTATTGACACCAAGAAGGATAATACTTACACGAGGGAAGGATCCAAAGTGATGCAGTTATCAGCTATAAATGATTATGCAAAATCAAAGGATCATAAATTTGCAGCCGCTAAACATATGCTTAAATTGAAAGGTGAAAATGCAAAAGGCCCAATTGAACATCAAATTGATGCAGCTCACCTTTCAGAAATATCCAGGATTATTGCGTGCATTTAAAATGTACATTTTATGGCTCAATGTACCTTTCTATTGCACAGATTTTATGATCTTTCTCTTCATGGCGGCGCCTACGAACACCTGATATTCCTATGGCGCGTACACCAATAACATCACGAGAGTTTCTTTTAAGTATACGCAATATTTTCAGGGCCAAGTTGTTTGATGAGGTGAGCTTCTCCCCTTACTTTTCCATTCTCATTGATGAGTCTACAGATCGGACGCTTAAAAGACATCTTATTTTTTATATGCAATATCTGACTGAAAATGGGAAGGGCGAACCCAAATGCACGTTTGTAAGGCTTTTATCGCTTCGAAATGGTACTGTTGAAGCTGTTTATGATGTTGTCCAAGCATTATTGATAACTATGGATTTGAATGAAGATAAAATTGTTGCCATTGCCACTGATGGCGCATCTACTATGTTAGGATGTCGCACAGGATGGATAACTAGATTTCAAGCAAGGAATCCAGAAATTAAAGGTGTCCATTGCATAGCCCATAGAGAAGCACTAGCAGTAAAGGATGCATTGACATCGGGGTCAAATGCTTTTGTTTTTTATTTTATTGACAAGCTGGCTAATAAAGTGTACTCTTGGTTGGGAAAGTCATCAAACTGGCATGAAGAGTTCAATAATTTACTAGAATTGTATGATGAGCATCACTTGAATGTTCTACAAATACATGGTGTGTGATGGTTGTCTAGAGGGCTAGTAATAGAGAGATTGGTTTGTCTCATGCCTGCTATTCTAGATCAATGCAAGATGAATGACAAAATTTTTTATGAGACGGCCACTATTTTTCAGGTACAATTTACTATCCATTTCTTATATTTGTAACCTTTTTATTTTTCATAAGTTAATTAAAAGTTCACGTCTTTCAGGTACAATTCATGATACATTTCTTGGCATATGTCTTTATTGAGTTGAATAAGTTAAATTCAGAATTTCAAAGGGAAGGACTTGATGTCACAAAGATAAGCTTATGGTTGGATTGAGTGAAGGAGAAGATTACTAGGAAGTATCTCTCAGGGGATAGAATATTTGGTGAAGGTACAAAACATCTTCATATGTTCATGACTTGTTGCCATGATGGTAAAATAGCATTTGTAGATCTTGATGGCACTATTCATGAACACCATTTGAGGTATGTTCCTATTCCAGAAAAGAGGGAGAATGTGCTCTTGACTTGAATGACATTCAATTCGCATTGCTAGATCTTTTATAGATGTTGTATTGCTAGATCTTTTATAGATGTTAGGTTACTATCTATCTTGTTAAATTGGGATTTTCCGTTATGGTGGAAAATTTTTTTGGTTTTTTTTTTTGGTGTGATTTCCTAAGATTGTTAAGGTTTTGGTGATCGGAAAATATTAACGTTCTTTCAAAAATCGATCACATTTTTTTCGTATGTCTTGGAGCAGGGGTTTTTTGGACCCGATCTATTATATCGGCATGCATGCCACGAATGCTGAAGACTGTAGGAGCGGCTTTGGTTGATTTTTATCCTATTCCATGCCTTGCCCTGTATTGTGGATTCCGGATTGTAGCCACATATGCATCTGAGCGACATCCTCAATTGCATTCCGGAGCATGAGCCTGCGATAATCTGCAGTTTATTGTCACTCTTGCCAAAACCTGGTTATGGCATCTGATCTTGCAAATATCTCCTCTGCTTTGGTGGCTCGGAGTTTCATTCCGCTTTCAGAACTACTGTATTTGTTTCTTGGTTTGATTGGTAGGCACGGTTTCTTGACTGCATAAGATTATCTCTATCCCTAGCCTACATCTTCTTGCAAGATTTTATAGTTTCGGAAGGTAAAACTTCATGGTTCCTGGTTGTGATTTTTGTCGGTTGAATTTCTAGCAGATTATACATGTTGAAGGTGGCATAGGTCAGAAGAATAAATGTTCGAATTTGTAAGTATTTTATCTAATGGATTTGTATAGATCGCTTTCTACTAATGAGGGAAGGGTAACAGCCATGGTGCAAAGCATACCGCGGAAGTTTTCTTCACCACTGGAGTCCTCGAAACTTTGCCTGGCAAATCGTTTCTATATAATATTTATATAGATCTATGACAAGTACGTCTTGATTTCTTTTGTTGGCCTGATTTTCTTTTCCATTCTAGCTAATATCGAGGTGCTATCTGCATATTAGAAGCAAATAAATCACTTCCATTGACCTATAAAAAAACCTACTTCTGCTGGTCGTGTTTGGATCACTATCTTAATAAAGAGCTTAGATGCATGCAGTTCCATGATCTAGGATTATGAATCAAGTTTTCTATGTCTACGGCCCTTAGCCGAATCTCCTTAGCAGGGAATTCAGAGGCATTATGGCAACAAGCTGTAGACCAGATCGTTATGAATACTTACCTATATTCTACTCTGCCACTGCTCTTAGTTGTAATGATCTCCGGTTCAGCAAAAACAGCAATGTACCTTTTGTAAATGCTAGAGGCAAATCAATTTAGGTAAGACTTTTACTTGAGGCAATGCAACAGTCTCTTGATGGTGATGAACAATGCCCTATCCATAAGCAGATAGGATCAGAGCTGGAGACTTCTTGGAACTCCTATTTCTAAGGCATTCACATCTTACATTTAAAAGAAAAATGTACAGATCTACCAAATTCACTGGATCTACCGAATTCACTAGATACTCTTGCTTAGCCTTCAGACCTGCACCTGCAGTAATTGTAAGTCTAAATCACTCCTGCAGTAGACAGTCTTTTGTGAAACATTGTTGAATCCTTGATTGTTATTGCTGGACAGTTACCATGAGCCATAATTTTTTTCAAGTTCATTGTTTGTACTTTTCTTCACGTGCAGGTAATTTTCTGGTGTAATTTTCTGGTTCATAGCTCCAGTTCTCATCGGTTCATAGCTCCAGTTCTCATCTAGGCCAATATGACTTTTCTGTTGTGTCAAATGGGAAATGTAAGTTAATTATCCCATTACCTTGCATATAGTTAAAATTTTAGAAATTTAGAGGCATTTGCCATGCTAAATATTTTGCTAGGCAAGTACACAATTCTTTTAGATATCTGAAATCACTTGCTTAGGACATTAAAAAAATTGCCTAATCTCTTCAATATCCTTAAGTGCGACTATAAAATGTTTTCAAAGGGTATGCATGCTCCGTTGAGCTTGCACTGCTGGGAAGATCTAGGTTCAGATTGAAGCATCTCATGAACTATTGAACAACCTAAGAAGGAACAACTGGGAAACACCTAAGTTTAGCTGGCGGAACATTTTTATGTGATTTGGGGTTTTTGGATTTCCAGGGCATACTAGATGATGCCACATAGAATATGCATGGATTTCAGTGGGATCTATAAGGATGTTTTTAGAGGATTTGCAGGCCACGCGGTGGTTGTTGCTTTATCCTCATTTTCTTTGATAACTGGTTTTGTGTGAATTTGCATGGTAGGGATTTTTCACAGTCTGAGAAAAAATAGAGTTTTGAGTTTTTTTCAACAAGTTTTATCCCGCATGTGCTCCGCATCAGATTCTATATGTAGACAAGTCAGGCATGGCATGGCAGACTTATGGTATAAAAAATGGCCAGATTATATGGTGGTCAACTAATTGTTTTCTTCCTCAGCCATACTATCTCTCCACGAATTGGATGAATGAAGCAGAAAGAATTAAAGAAGCTGAGGTAAATTAAGGTGGTCCACATTGTAACACTCATCTGCCCACATTAACTGTGACATTCATGTTAAACATTTTTTCATCTGAACTGTGACATGCATGTGCCCACACATGCACCGTCTCATTTAGGTGCCACATGAACTGTGACATTGGCAATGTTTCTTCATTGGGTATATCGTGTATAAACAAGCATGTGAACTAGACATGAACCCTATGTGCAAAATCCGGTAAATTTGCTTTATATAAGCTGCTGAAATGCAGAATATTCATTTTGAAAGTGGCGTTGGATCTTGATTCTAATTATTATCAATGGAGCAAGTCACAGATGTGCATGAATATTAATAGACAGTTCCAAGTATAATTTAAGAGGCATTTATTTCTGAAGGGCGCCAACATATTTGTCAGAAATATCTTATTCCATAAAGTGCTACAATTGTATGAAGCTAGGAACATGTGTTTGAATCAGATGCCATGACAAAGAATGCACATCTATATAGGAGGAATAGTGCACCATGGTCCAATTGTGGATTAGACAAAAATAGATAAGATTCTCCAATAGTAGATCAGGCCATAATTATTATATCAATCTAAACCACTAAGGTTGAAAAGAATAGACATTCTTAACCATTAAACCTTAAACCACTAAAGTTGAAAAGAATAGACATTCTTAACCATTAAACCTTGATCCACAATCGGGGCTTTAGACCAGGCCATAATTTATTATATCAATCTAAACCACTGAAGTTGAAAAAAATAGACCTATTCGTAACCATTAAACCTTGATCCATAATTGGGGCTTTCAATGAGTTCTTTCTATTTTTAGATGGTAAAACATATCTACATTTTTTGAAAAAAAATTTGCAAAATACTTAGAACCACGATCTTCTTAGCTATGCAACTTAATTCACAAAAAATCCCCCCCAAAAAAAAAAAAAAAGGGAAGGTGGTGAATACGAGATCTCTTTTAAAACTATAGGTTTAAACCAAAATGTTCGATTTGTATAAACGACAATGTCCAATTGTATAGGCTTATAGGATGGGATGTCGACGTAAAACTATAGGCTTATAGGATGGGATGTCAAAGCATAAACCAAAATGTCCAATAGTAAACTCTTGCTTGCACCACCATCTGTTTACCTAGAGATCAGTATACAAACCTTCTCATTGTAGCATTTAGACTAAGCACCGTCAAATCAATACAAGTTCTTTCCAACATGCACCAATGCATGTGCTCAACCAAATCGCAATAAGCATTGTACATGCATATATGAAAATAATATCATGAAAAACCAACCTTCTCTTTCCATACTAGAGAATATCTAATATACAAAGTTCATACATCTTCATCCACAAACAACTATTACGTGGCACTATCCCATCTTATAAACCCTCAGACTTTAAATATAAAAGTTCACTACACATAGCCCAATCCCATTTTATAAACCATCAACTTAAAATATAAGGTTCATTACACATAGCCCAACGTTCTCTCTCTATATTACATACTATCTAATATTATGTTATGGCAAATTCTAACTCTCAAACGGAATCAAAAGTTTCCAACATCTAATTTGTCCATTTTGTTTGGCATCGCATAATAGCATCCAACTAAATAGCTCACATTAGCTCTATAAGTTATTGACCTCCTCCTCCTCATCATTAGCTAATATCACATTGTGACATCCATGTTCAACTTTAACAATTGATGGTCTATTTACAATCTACTTCCACTCACTTACAGTACATGCATAGAAATATTTTTCGGTGCCACTACTTTAAGTACAAAAAGCTATAACTTCAGGACAACCACCAAACCATCATCCAATTAAATTGGGATTATGTCAACTCCAAAATCACGCCAACCTGCTATTGTCTTCTAGGGGGTTTTTGTTTTTTTTAACCTTTTTTTTTGGACTTCAAAAATAACATAAGGTTGCGATTCACGTGTGACTTTTCATATGCGAATTGAAATATGCAGAAATGAAGAGCAAGTTGCTAACATAGATGAGACCAAAATTGCTTGCTCGATAGATGATAATATTAGGTTTGATAACAACAGATTGCATTATTTGCGAGGCAATTCCAGACTCGAAATTATCGATACATGGCACAAATATCATACAAAAATATCATATATTCCAATAAAACATTAAGGGATCAATCCATGTTTTTCCACGTGTTTAACAAGGTGTGGTTCCATGTCAGCCGTTCTATCCGGTTAAAGTGCAGAATCTAACACTTCACCCACCGTCTTCCCCATAGCCAAATTATGCATAATAGACACAAACTTCACGAGAAAATCATCATCGCATAAAAGTTTTTGGATCGTAAGATGGTGGATTCGGGGACTGCGTTTGATTGTAGAAGCATTTGAGAGCATCATCATCCACTATGATTATATCATCCTTATTCTCGATACCAAGTTAGGTCCATCATGTTACTCAAGTGTTTGATGAAGATAGGCTTGCTTGTTGGATCCTTGGGATTAGTGAACTTCACACATTTGTTACGATCCCAAAGGGTCAACCAATGTCTACGCATTTCCCCAAAGTGCCTCCAAAGTATCCTTGATGTTCCTTAGTTCCATGGATGATCAAATACCAACTCGAAATAACCTGAATGCCTCGTCTAGCATCTCCTTCAAGTGCGCCGCGGATAGATCCACTTGGTGTTTGATTCTCTTGGTGTCACGATGAAAGCGTACTCTAGCCACTTTATTTTTAGGAAAAGTCTTGCAAAGGACTCCGTTTAGGTCGAACACCACAACCTTCTTAGAAGCGCAATGGAAGTGGAAACATCAAACATGTATCCGGTCGACCAAGATACGATAACACAAACAATACAAAGCGGCAAGCGTGATTTGAAATAGTCATAACCAAATCGGCTTCGGCGTGATTTAGTTTGACAACGAAAAATAATCAAAAGCACGCTTGGCGGCGATTTAATTCAAAGGTAATACAAATTAAATCACGCGTGGCGCTATTTAAATGGGCAAGGCCATACCTATCATCTTGGTTTTTTGCCGTCATCGGCGTCATTCTCCCCTTCGCCACCCTTAATCTTCGTCTTCTTACATTTGTTAGAATTGTTATTTTCTATTAGTTCCGCTCACGTCCTTCACAACTGACATTATTTTACTATTGATTTGGCAAACACGTGAATCACTAGAGCCGCCTTCGTTGCCTTCATTTTGGTTTCCTGTCAATTACTTCATTGTTAACACGTGAATCTACTCATTTGTTGCTTGCATCACCCTTAATGTGGGCAAAAATATTCCCTAAGTTCGCCACGCCATCATAAGTACTTTGAGCAAACCGGTTTAGCGGCTATTTGTTCAATCTTCGCTTTCCTTATCAGTTTGCAGATTACTAGGTCCCTCACCGGAAACAGCGTCCACTTTCAAATTGGACAAGTCTACGAGACTTTTGATTCTTTGATGATTTCAGGTTGCCATAAGGGCCTTTAGGAGACTTGGCAAGCACATGCATGAGGAATGGTTCAAGAAAGTCTTTGGCCTGCTCATCACTCACAAAGCAGTGACATCTTCTTGCACCCATAAGAGCCTCTCGGGCAATATAACCTCCAACATGAAGCTCCAAGCAGGTTGTATCAATTGGAGCAAATGCCTCGACGAGGCTTGACCATAGGCGGAAATCCATTTTTATTTAAGGGGCCCTTCTCCTTAGTTTGTAGCTCAGACTTGATTTCCCCCACTTAGGAGGGGTCCCGATCCTCATCCTCTCTCGACTCATCCATCGACCGTGATCCCCGATCCGTATGAAAGAATATAGTTCTTAAGTCTGGATCATCTAGAAGAAAACATTCCCATGCACTGCTATTGTCACCCTTGGCCTTAGCAATATCATATTCGTCGTCTGATAGCATGGCTATCATAATGAAGATCACATGTGCCATCTTTCGTGCTGTTCGCAGCTCATTATCCTTAACATCATATATTAGGCATCCCTCCCTAATAACTTTGAGGCACTCCAGATCATGAGCAGCGGATAGTGCATGCAGATGTGACTCACCTGAAGGACAAACGATGACAATAGTGAAGGACCTCTCAGTTGTCAATCCTATACGGTGGTAAAGAAGGCTGCTGTAGTCCTTACGGTTCATGCCCATATCTCCTCTCCTGTCCAACACAAAGAGTGATATATTTTTAAGGCCAGAAGTTGATTCTGGCAAGAGACCTTTGTACCCAATGGAGACTGAATACTGGACAGCGTCGTCTTCTCCAGTAATCTTCTTCACAAGGGCCACTTTTCTTCTCAACTCAGCCAGTACCTTAGGGGGTAGAGTCTCCTTATGTTTTGTATTTTTAGCCTTCCAATTCTTTAGGAAGTCCTTTGACCAGAATACAAACTTCTTGATGTCATCATTCTTGACCTTGTATTTGTCCGGCAATCCAATTTGAGATAATGCCACATCCCCGATAGCCTTTGTAACTCGGCTCCTACGGTGACTTCATTATCATTACATCCTTTACATGGGCAAAGCACTCAACGAAGGACATCCTATCCTTGGTGAAAGCACCCTTCTTGTATAAGACTTCCTTCTTTAAATCGGTCTAAAACCCAAATGGTCTCAAATCGCCTAGCCCCCGAGTCTTTCTCATCTCTGTCACATTCAAGTCAAATATGCTTACATCAACGGGGAGGCACCCTACCCATAGTGTCCGGCAGCTTCCCTTGTGCATAAAGCGCCCTGAATTCATTCCACTTGAGCCATACTACCTCCTTACAAAACACAATCTTATACGAGTCTGTTGGTCGACTGCTTTGGATGAGCTTTGGAAGGATCTGCAATGTCATCACCACCTTTTTCTTTGATTTTTCTTGCGGTCTTCTTCTTCTCTGTATAATTGTTCATGCGGCAGTCCGCTCCGGCCAGCCTTGAATGCCTCGGACTTTGACCCGCCCATGCGGTGGGCAATGGGCAGCCATATTCCACCCATCGTTGGCGGGCATGGCGCAGGTTGTTCAACGTATGGACCGCAATAGTACGTATACATTGAATCAAGATCATAGAATAGAAACACGCCGAGGGCGATTTGAATAGAATTGATCAAGAGAAAAATCACGCTGGCGTGAAATGAATAAAGTTACTAATGCAATCCACGCCCGGGCATGCTTTAAAATCAAATCAATTCCGCCTAGGCGTGTTTTCAAATCAATCAATTCACGCCCGCGTGTTTTCAGATCAATTGGTTGACTTGAAAACACGCGTGGAATTCGATTGATTTGAAAACACGCCGGGCGTGAATTGGTTTGATTTGAAACACGCCCGGGCGTGAATACAATTTATGAAACGGTAGATTTGAAAACACGCTGGCGTGAATTGATTGATTTGAAAAACGCTGGCGTGAATATTAAAATGCATTGGAATAGATGCGGTTAGTTACCTTTTGTATAGAAATGTCTTCCCATTTCATTCAAAGTTGCGCTTAATCTCGGTAAATCTGCGGTGAAGTATTAGCATCCAAGATAACGACACCTCCTATACGCATAGTGATTGTAGAACGCGTTTTTGGCCTGTTTGTTCTTTTGCCGATGAGGGCCTTCGTGCCTCAACAGATCTTTGCCCGTCGATGACGATTTAATTTAATATTTTCATTTAACATTAACTCACGGAAGTTCGTCCACACAACGGGCTTGTTCGAGATCATATCCCAAGGTAACACATCCGTGGCATAGGCATTTGACACGGATTACTAATCATGCTCGAACAATCTCCATGGCATGTCTTTGGATCATATCTTACGCTAACATAAATGGAGCTTGGTGAACGGATGAGGGACTTCACATGGATCGCAAAAGTTTCCTTAAGACCCAATGGATAATGGTCGAGTATTTATTGACTTGTTCATCGCCTCTAGTTGCGCCCACTGTCCTCTGTTCATTCTCAAAAAGCGAAGCCTCCATGCCTTCGACAACCGGGTTGAACATCCTTCCCTAGATCTAGGACCCTCTTAGAAGCTTTCAAGTCGGCTAATTCCTAGCTTGTCGCAAATAGTGACTTGGTGTCGGTTTAGTGAACATGCCTCTACGCACAAACCTGTAACCCCTTGGCAAATAGATATTGACGTAATCGCTACATTGGTTGGCCAACCATACTTAAAACATGTCTCACCGTTCACATCCGTCTTCATGAGCGTATCCTTGTATCAGTAGTTCTCAAAGTGAATAAGTCCGAGCAGATCTTTCTTCCGCTTGTGTAATCTCCAAGAGCAATTTGCGGTTGGTGTCATCCTCTTCCTCACAAGAGATTAGGATCCCTTGTTTGGCCATCTTGTTGCGCTTCCTTTTTCCTCGAGAAGAGAGTTAAGTCGAGCTTGCCATTTGTCTTGGCAAGGTCAACGTACCACTCGGCACCCTCGTCCATTTCCTCTTCAGGGCAGGCAGGGTCAGTGGTTGCTATAAGAATCGGCCCTTCATCATCTAAGGTGAGATCATATGGTATCGCATCCGGGTCGCCCCGCCCTTGCTTTCTTGGCGAGGATTAGAACCCAATTATTAGGGATTTTCTTCCTCTTGAGCAATCGCAAAGAAGATGAGCACTTTTTAGAGTACTTTTCAGAACAAGAGATCACGCTTGGCGTGCATTTAAACCTAAATTAGTACAAATCACGCTTGGCGTGTTGGTAGCTCCTATTATTGACCATGCTATGCGTGAATTTGAAACTAAATTATTTTGCATCCACATTTTAAGCTACATACCCTTCATGAATCCATATTTCACACTATTTATCCTCATTGAACATTGCTATCTCCAACTGTCTAACACCGCTATATTCTATATATAAAACAGAGCAAAATTATGTTCTACTGATGTTAATACTTAAAATTCATGCAAAGCATAATAACTCAAACTCATGCAAAGCATATTAAGTGAAAGGAAATATCTCAAATTCATGCAAGCATAATACTCTCCACACAGTGTGTATTCTGTGGCAAATTAAATACCTTGAATAGGGTTCTGTGTATTCTGTGTATTCTGATCAACGTCCTCTGAAGCTTGAGAAGTGCCGGGTTTTGGGATTCCTCTTCCACCGCTTCCTCTGCCCCGTCCGCCTCGACCTCGATTCGTTTTAGAAGACATCTCCGGAGTCGCCTAGTAACAGAGTCGGAAGGTCGCTCGGATACGCGCTCGAGCTGCTCGAGAAATAGCTGGCAAGAAATAGCTTTTTCTACCTGTACGAGAAATAGAGAAATTTGAATTTCAAGAAAACACAAAATGCAGTTTCGAAATATTCTTGACACATACAAATAATAATGATTTAAGACCCGGTCAACGACTTCTTTTATTAAGTTTTTAAAACCAATCTATCCAAAAAGTATCCGCCAAATTTATCCCGCCTAAACGTAGTTAACCTAATCTTTCTTCTAATTGAATTTTCCCAGTAAGCGAGTTTCCATAGTGCCTTGACTTCTCAAATCAAACAGAGACTCAAATCAGCTTCTCAAGAATGGCTACGATTGCGGGTACTCATCTCATTCCAATAGCTTGAACATTAATTTCCAATAGTAGGTGTTCGAATAGCAATTTTCTGCGATGTCGAAGATGAATGTTTCATGTTAACTTCAAATCGAGAAAAGGAAAGTAGGATTATGCAAGATCGACTCCATCGATCCATTCATGCTTGTCATGGAATTCCTTTCGGGGATAAGTATGTCCGAAGTTTGGTGATTAATCTAGCTGCGCTATGGATGAAGCTTTACCTCATGAGACACCCCGATGGGGATACGGTTGGAGAAAGTGTTGGAACATTTGTTGCATGGCAAGAAACCGCTTAAAAAGGTATGTAACATGTATTACATTGTAGAAATATAGAAGTAGACAAAATTTGTTGTATTCATTGGAAAAAGATTACAATTGTATATAATCTGGATAAACTGGATAAACCGGACAAAATCCCGGACATTTTTTGTTTCAAGCCCAGTCAAGCTCCATTGGTTGAACCTCCAATGCATCGTATATAGCGCTGCGGTAGTGGTTCCATTGGTTGAGCCATCTCCATTGCATCGTATACCACTTTGTGGTAGTGGTTCGTGTTGGGGCATCCAGGGCATAGAGGCTAACCACTAAGAAACGCTGACTCCTCATTTTGAATCTCGTGGCCGGATGCGAGATTCACTCTCGATCAATGCATGTCTTGCATTCTCGAAGTGATTAGATAAGAGGGCCGACCTCCGATGCGATTGCAAGGGCCCCGAGCCCGTGATCTATCATTGCCCTGCGACCGCCTTTGCCATCATCATTACTTGATCCAAGTACTCCGGGGGGTTGCAAGGATCGGGTGCTCAGCCGGACCGGGTGCTCTACCGCAGTTCAACCGGTTGGAGATTGGAGCCGTAAACCGAGGTGAAACGTGATGATCGGCCCAAATGTAATTCAATGCATCTTCGTCACCTGTAGGGTGATTAATGTAACTTGGCATCTATCAATAGGAAGTGGCCGAATTATCGGTATTCCGCCTAAGCGTGTTATATTTATTTATTTATAAACTTAGAAACTAAGAACCGCCCGTGTTTAAGCGTAAAAGTTGAAAGTAGGGATACAATTGTTTGCATTTCGGTGTAAACCGCTATATAGGAAAAACTATACACGCTTCGTGCATTAAAGAGGGAGGGAAAAAAAGCAGATAGATAGATAAGTAAATAGATAAAGGCCGGGCAAATATTAAAGCGTGTAAATAATTGTCGGCTTTATCTATTTACTATCTATCGCTCTTTTTTTCTCCCTCTCTACGAAAGTGCACGAACGCAGTATTCATGTTGAAGGCTAAGGTTAGCATAAAACACGCTTTTTAGCGTGTTTCAAATATTATCTTTCAGATTTTTCTATTGCTTTCTACTACACTTATTCATAATAGAAACTTGCATGCAATAGCATGATTAATTAGGAGAAGAGAGACTCAAGAATTTACTCGAAACAAAAAGAAGCGGATGAAGTTTATAAAAACTATTACGGTTTTCATAAACATCATCTGCTTCCTGCGCCTCGAGCAAATGCAAAAGCTTGTCTTCTTGGATTAAACACGCCATTGAGATGCAACTTAAAACTAAATGAAAACTAACCTTGAGTCCACGAGGTGGAAGGATTGAAGAACGAGGAGGACTATGCTTGTCGTTTTAATTAGAGGCTTTTCGATTCATGAGACCTTAGTCCTCTGCTTCTGATGATCTCTGAGAACTAAAAGGTGAGTCTTTTAGTAAGTTAAAATTGCGAAACCAAACATTTAACATTCTTTGAATATAAATCGCTCACCAAGATTTCGTGGAGGGCGGATCCAAACATAAACTGCATATTAGCCAAGAAAAAATCGTATGAAGGAAGGAAGAAAATGTAGGAACTTTGAGAGGCGTAAAATGGATTTATATAGGCATAATTAGAAATAAGTTAAGCGTGAATAATTGATTGCTTGAATTAACACGCCATGGCGTTTGATCTTCCCTTAAATACATGACATGTATATGGTATATATGGAGAATATTGCATTTCATGCAATAAATTCTCCATGACATTTTATTCCATTTATTGCATTGAAAAAAAAAAAAAATAGAATTTAGAAATTTTATATAGGCTAACTTAAAAAATGATTTTAAAGGCAAAGTTATCAAGGCTAAAAAATGACTTGTAAGGTTGGGGAATTGTTTTAGGTCGTATAGGAAATTTTTCCCGTGGTTCTTGTGATGCATCGAGAGATTTCTAATGTGGTTGATTTATAGTGTTCGAGAGACTTTGTTGAGACAAAGTTTGCAGATACAAAATTTTAGAGAGACAAAATTTACTTTGAGAGACAAAATTTTAGAGAAAAACGTGACTTGGAGCCAAAATAATTGGAGAATGGTTTGATTTTATTCAAAAAAAATTTATGTCTGAAAATTGCTGTTTGAAGAAAGCTGTTTGAAGACAAAGTTTATGAAGAAAATAGAATTTGATTTCATTAAAAGCAGGTTGTATGTATCAAAGACTAAAGATGCCCGAAGGCTTGGAAGCGATTGCCCAAAGGCTTTTCACACAATTCTGAGAAACAAAATGGTTGAGGCGTGTCCAAAACACGTAAGAATGGAAACAAAAAATGGGCGCCCGGGATCTCGCATCACTTCTTCTTCGCCTTGCAACAAAGAAGAAAGAAAGGTGTTAGAAAAAAAGAGGTGCAAAACAAAAAAAAAAAAAAAAAAAAGAAATCACATGCAAACTGGTTCATCTCTCAACCACTCCAAAAGCGGTCAATTGTCGGCGATCCTCCTCCTCCTCCTCCTCCTCCTCCTCCTCCTCCTCCTCCTCCTCCTCCTCCTCCTCCTCCTCCTCCTCCTCCTCCTCCTCCTCCTCCTCCTCCTCCTCCTCCTCCTCCTCCTCCCCTCCTCCTCCTCCTCCTCCTCCTCCTCCCTCCTCCTCCTCCTCCTCCTCCTCCTCCTCCTCCTCCTCCTCCTCCTCCTCCTCCTCCTCCTCCTCCTCCTCCTCCTCCTCCTCCTCCTCTGTTTGAGGTCAAGCCAACCCAGGCAGGGCTGATCATGTGCTCTTGGGAGGACATCTCCTCCTCTTCCTCCAACTCCTCCTCTTCCTCCTCTTGAGAATCGGAGGAATGGAGGAGCTCAACTCCTCCTCTTCCATTTGAAATCAGAATCATCCTCGAATGGGAATGGGAGGAGAATTGGGCAAGAAAATCTATGAGGGGGAAGAGAGGGGCTCTTCAACAGAGACCTCGGGTTCTTCATGAAGTTCGGTGGCGAGGCTAAGCTTCATGGCGGGCAGAAAAAAAAATTGGGACAGAATGGTCTTGAGGCGTGAACGGTTTATATAGGGTTAATTAGCTCTTAAGCGTGAATAATTTATTGCCTCAAATAACCACGCCCGGTGATCTGAAATTCCCTTGACTATATTATCTAGGGTATATTATTATGGATAATAAATTCTCACGTCTATTAGTTATATGTCTTTTAGTAATCATATATCCAAATTTTCGATAATTAAAATTTGGATATATTTATATAAATGTCATTTCCTTGTTGTTGCCATGAAAATTCTTGTTTTAAATGATTTCGTTTACGCCCATTGTTATTATTATATTAAACCTATTTCCAAGGAATTTCTTGCTTTTAAAAAAATTTGATTTACCTCTACATATTCCATAAATGTACGTACTTTTTTATCTTATGGTGTAATAATTTTTCTTACTCATTGACTAAAAAGGGTGCAATTTGCCTAGGTCAATGGTGCCTCTCCAACTCAAGATGGTGTGCAACATATTGAAAAAACAATATCAATGAAAAACCAACTCCCTAGCAAGAATGTTGAAGAAAAACAATTAGTCCTCTATAGTAGGGTGCAATGGAGGAACAAGAAGGTGAGAATCATGCACAAGTGCAACAAGGAAATAGTAGGCCAAGGAGTCATTGTGCTAGCGAGATCTGGTCAAAAGGCATTAATGATGAAAGGCTAGGGAAGACAATATTGGTATTGCAATTTCGATGTTGGAAGACAAGCTGGAAAGGTAAAGGTTTGGGTGACAAGGAATGTTTTGGTTGTGTCAAGCAATTGGAGGTTCCTTGCATCATGGCATGGCCTATAAGTAGTGTTCAATTTGTGGAGGATTATATTTTTCGAGCACGAGGTTGTTGGGGACAATGATTGTCTTGATATTGATCCATTGGCGGTTGGAACTCTAAACCTAGGCAAAGGGGGAGAAATATCGGTTGCGGACATTATCCTAGCAAAAGAGCCAAGTTGATTAGTGACACCAAGCGTGAGACAATGGTGAAGGTTAGGGGCTCGGATTGTTGTTGGAGTGATTGTATGCAATTCTTCACAATAGAACAATTGGTGGAAGCAAGAGCCACTTTTCAAGAGTACACTGTTGATGAGAGGAGGACCTACATGTACACAATCTTGAGCATGCACTTCAAGATGAAAGAAACCCAAGCAGAAAAAAGATACCCTTTGCTAGGCAAATGGATATGTGCAAAAGCATGGCGAGTATCCATGCAATTCCAACTTCTTCATGGCATAATTGGCAAAAAAAAAGCAGAGGGAACAGGGATTGCTTTACATGGAAATAATGGTTTGTTGAGACTATGACTAGGACCTTGGTGCGAGGGAGATATTTGAAAAATATATTGATTTCAATGCAGAGTCTATGCCCACAAAAGCGAAGGGATGAAAAGGGAAGAAGCGGTTGTTGAGAAAAGGTTGCCATCACATTGTACTCAAAAGAGTATTTTGGAAGAAGTGAATTCCCTACTTGAGGTGGGAATTCTTCCAATATCAACCTAGCTTTAGTAGGTTATGGAAGAAGCATTTCAATCATGTCACCATAGCAACTTCAAACAACTTTGCAAAGTGCAATTTATGTGCTAAGTTGAAGGAGACTCTTGATAAGGCTGTGCAACCTAGTCAAAGGGCTAGGATAAGGGAGCATATGAAGGACCATATGGTGACCAACTATCATGTAGATCATGTTATTGGATGTGGAGGACTTTATCTACATTGGAACCCAATAACTATTTATGTATTATACATGACAAGATGGACCAGCAAAAGACTTGTCTTCCACAATTCAAGTACATACCAAAGTCATGTGGAAGATCATACCCTTCTGAGATCTCAATATTTGGGGCAATCTTGCATGGGCGAGAATCAAACCTACTATGGCCATTTTAGTTTGGAGTTGTGGAGTGATGGTCCAGATTTTCATATTGGGAGTATCATGAGGTGTTTGAGAAACTATAAAATGGATACAATGGTCACCTCGGGACCTTCTGACTAGCCGGGCACTACATAGAGCATTGTTAGATGGAAACCCTAACAATATTGAAAAGTTCAGCAAGGCAAGGTTTAGGAAGCATGGGTCTAATGAACATGTTGGAGCTTCAACTTCCGTGCTAAACCTCAAGATCTACCCAAAAGGTTTCTCTTGCAACTTGATAATTGTGTTGGCCAAAATAAAACAGTGGATGTTTTCTTTCCTATCCTACTTAACAATTTGTGGGGATATTTTGAAAGAGTTAATTTAGGGTTTCTTATGCCCGGGCATACCCATGAGGATGTGGATGCATTATTTGGCAAATATAGTTGTATCTTGAAGCGACAAAGCGGTGACCAACTTTCCTAGGCTAATGGAAATCTTGCATGAATGCACTACTCCAAACCCTATAGCTTCTCTCATAGAAGAAGTGCCCGATTGGAAGAGCTTTGTGGATGGTTATACATTGGATCTTGAAGGTCATTCGGGCCTCTGCAGTTCACTTTTTGGGTGAGAGATGGGATTCCAATCTCTCTGGCAAGCCTATGATACCTCTGCTTTAAAAGAAGTGAAGCAATTGGGATTGACTAAGGAAGGAATCAAGACTATATAAAGCATTGGCAAACCAATCCGGATGACACCAACCGTGCCTTGGTGGCTTACTTGGAAGAAGGTGATTAACTTTGTTGGGGAGATAGACACATCCTCGGATGAATTGAAAGAAGGGTGGTTGCCTAAAACTAGGTGGAAGACCTTAGCGAGTCTTTGAGGATTTTTTGATGACAACTTTTGTAAGTAGCATTCGCAAGCAATATGCTCCTCCTCCTTCTGACAAACACTATGTTGGTCCTAAGAACAATAGGCCAAAGTTTCTAGGCATGGATGCTTATGAACCTTCCACTGACTTGGAATGCCACCAATTTGTGGTAGTAAAGTCATCGATTTAGATACATATCGGTGTGGTTGGGGTTCACTATCTCGATATTTGCAAAGAAGAAGGTAATATTAACTTCAACCATGTGCGGGTGGAATGGTGGTGTCCAGTGCATCAGTTGACCAACGTATCGGATAAAGAAAGGTACTCAGATTGTTGGACAAAGAAATGGAGGAGAAATCCGAGTGATCCTGATCTTTGGCTAGACTATGAAAGTGTTTTGTACTCATGGACTCCAAACACTATTCCAGCTAGAAATGCGAGAATTACAATACCTCAGGATGTCAGGAAGAAGGCTATGATATCATTGGGGGTGCTTGAAGAAAGTTGAATAACTATGTAAATTTTTGTTATCACGTTTTTATGATATGGTGCTATATTGTGAAATATTAACTATTTTGTAAATAACATGATATTACGTTTTCATAATTTTGAGGTGAAATGTGTGAATTTGAATATGCTACTAAAAACATGCAATATGAAATTTGTCCCAAAATTAAGACATAAACCCAATTTAATTGAATGATGGTTACCATGCGTACAGAAAAAGAACTACCAACATCCAATTTACTTAAGCCCGGCCACGCCAGGCAATGTTATTGTAGTCTTCTAAATCCACTTTTAGGCTATATGGTTTGATTCACACACTACTTACGCCATCACAAAGCTATACAGAACTGCATGTGAGCAAAGAAAGAGCCTTGTATTTTTTAAAAGCAAATCTCTTCCCCATCTAGCAATTTCTAAATGGTGAGATCACTTTACTTATCGACATCTTTTAAAATTGTTACTAAGCCCGGCAACGCCGGGCAACCATAACTAGTAATAATTAATTATGGGTCGTCAAATTTAACTTCGTGGCCAATGCAATTTGCACGCCAACCATTAAGTATATCCAAGCGAAATCGAAAACTTCTTGTATTCTTTTCTGCTTTGTATACCACGAAATCTTTTTTATTTTTCAAGTTAATTAATAGTTCCGTCGTTTAGGTACAATTCATGACATATTTCTTGGCGGGGCGTCCTTATTGAGTTGAATAAGTTAAATTCGAATTTCAAAGGGAAGGACTTGATGTCACAAAGATAAGCTTATGATTGGGTTTAGTGAAGAAGAAGTTTACTAGGAAGTATCTCTCACGGGATAGAATATTTGGTGAAGGTGCAAAACATCTTCATATGTCCATGACTTGTTGCCATGATGGTAAAATAGTATTTGTAGATCTTGATGGCACTATTCATGAACACCATTTGAGGTATGTTCCTATTCTAGAAAGAGGGAGAATTTGCTCTTGACTGAATGAGTTTCACGAAGGCAGGTGGCTCACTTGCGAATTCAATTAGCATTGCTAGATGTTTTATAGATGTTGTATTGGAAGCACTTGCGGGGAGGTTTGTAGATGTGAGTGATGTGTTTATTGCTATGAGTTTTTTTAATCCATCTGCATATCCTTCGAATGATGTGGATAGAGATAAACAAACTACAGAATGGTTGGAAACTTTATTTTTGAACTTTGCTTCAAAGGTTGATCGGCTACGATGTTTAAGTGAGAGAGAATTTTTTGTTGGGACAATTTATAGGGCTGTGAAGAATAAAGGTATGACGGTGGCTTGGTCTATTTGTAGAGATTAAAAGCGGAACTTTGTGATAGCTGGTGGAATAGTTTTCGGCCTTAATGAGTTTATGGCAATGTTGCATGTTCATTCTGGAAGCACGACAAGTTCGAGTGAGGTTTTTTCGCCAAAATGCTATCAAAAGTGCTCACGAGAACTTCGTATGAACCTAGAGACACTTGATGCAACAATGTTGGTCTCATTGAGTGATGAACCATTTGAATCTATAGATTGGCAAGCGTGTTTTAAGGATTGGTATGCAACAAAAGACATGAGAGCAATGCCACTCGTTAGTTGATCCATTTATGTACTCTTTTTTGAGTTATAATGCAAAGTAATACAAATGGGTATTTTTAGGTTGCCCCTAAGAGGGTAAACCCTCGTTCATGTGTGTTTTTGGCACATTCTAGGTATATGCCAGTACATGCCCAGAATAAGCCTATGTCTGCTCCAAACCCGTTATTGGGTGTAAATTGGCGGTGGCTACGTTGTTGTGCGATCTCTCGAGGCAAAGCCCCGGAGGCCCGGCTAACAAGGAAGCCGACTACTTTGCTTCTTTCCTTTTTGAAGCTTCGTGCATTGACACAGTCGGCCCCAATGGCTTTGTAGACATGGAATTTCGGCTTCTTGTATGCGCTTATTACTTTATTAAAGAGACCGGGCATGGAAATGCATCTTGTGAATCTTAGCCATAGTCAGATTGATTGCATTACCGATGTCGGATCTTGCAATCGGTGCATTGCCATAGTCGCATTCAGTGCATTGCCATAGTCGCCCATAGTCACATTCGGTGATATTGCAGTCGAAACAGGGGAGTAAAATAGAAGCACGAAGCGGGGGACTTTTTGTCGGAGAAATATGAAGACTCCATTTACGTGTCCGCCCGGCTTGGCTTTGGCTCTTTTTGGTGGCGGTTTCATGCGCTGAAGCAAGATTTCCCACGCCTCTGCGGCCTACGGTAAAAAGCCGTAACTTGTCAATTTGCTACTTTTGTTGCATTTTGTGATCCGATATGTTGTAATTGATATAGCACAAAAGCGTTTGAAGCAAAAGCTTTGCTTTTGAAGTGAAGCTATCTATATCGTGGCGGATGATGATTGGTTATCTTCCTCTTAAATCTTATTCTGTTTTACGAGATGTGAGCATGCAGGAATTGCCATGGAGAGGCAATCCTTGACCGCGGTGGTCTAGCTCTTGGCGGCGAGGCGGGACATGGACATTCCGGCCAATATCGGGGGTTCTTTAGGCGCTTTTTGTGCATCGGCTTCAAAGTATGGAAAGACCCACGGGCATCTACAACATAAAATAGCATTGTGACCTCTTCAGAGCTTATGGCTTTCATTCTTGAGTGCATGATTCAGGGCATTCTCGACTCTAATCGGTTCAGTGACTCTAATCAGTTCAAGCTCACCGCCTTTTGTGCCTGGAATGCCCCCTTTGCATCCCTTGGAGCTTCCTTTTGCCTGTAGAATGAAGCACCTCATAAATTCACATCTCTGCAAAGCATATGCTTGGCTACATGAAGCAGATTTTATTGCGGTTAACTCCATCTCGAGCTTGGAAAGATGGCGTTGGCAATGAAAAACATTGCAGGAAACTATATGCCAATTGGTCGATTCGCCTATAGTTTATCTCGACTCTAAACCCAAGCCATTGCCCTCTGAACAAACCAAGTGTCGGAATGGCTAGATAAGCAAGAAGCAAACTTAAGTTACGTATGTTTCATTTGGCTCCATAGCACACTTTTGTCAAAGCTACAAATTGGCGACTTTTCTTTGGGGTTAAAAGCAACAAAGCAACCCTTTTTGTTAGTGCATGGATTCTTTAGTGTTTGGGTGTTTGTGTGAAGATTTATCTGTGTGAGTTTTTGGATGTAACAAAGGACTATGGCTATATATAACACCTTGGGCACCTCGGATGGAGGTTCTAGGGCACTCTGTTGTAGGGGGTTTTGAGCCATTGTGGATGGAATTCTACATTGGAAAGCATTTATAATGGAGTGTCGGTGCTTGGATGGCCATGGCATGGCGAGCAGAATCTAAAGCGCATGCTACTTGTGAAAAAATGGAAGGTTGCATGGGATTCAAGGAAAAGAAGATGGTATGATAGATCGGAAGGAAGTGCAAGAGAAAGTGGGGATATTAATGCAGCAAGAAGAGGAGCAAGAACTTCGAGAATAAAATGTTGGAATTGAGAGACAAGATGAGATTGGTAATCAAGAAGGGGGTCCTCGGATCAAATCTAGAGTCTTTTGCTATGGCGGTAAAAGAATTTGAAAACAAAATCTATTAAGCGGGGCTAATGAAGGCGATCTGCGATTGTGATGCCTACCATCCAATTCCTATCCTGTTAGGTTCTAGGCGGCCTCATTTGTCAAGGCATGAGGGTCATTATTGTATTTTACTATACATTTATTTATGTCAATATGAACTTTCGTGGCATACCATAAAAAAAAGGTTATCACGATCTTTTTTTGTGGCCTATCCACATCACTTATTGTGACCGGCACATGCACCTTCTTAGCTTTACGAAATATTTTCATCTCTTAGATGCACATTATTGTATAAAGTGAATATAGTTGAGGATGTAAATATGCGGATGAGTAGATATTTTACTAAATGTGGCTTTTTAAGACGCCGGTGATCATATCGAATCAATTTTTGCCGGTAGTTTACCAAGTAATTTTTCTAAAATAGTTGTTTTATCGAGATTCTTGAATGCGACTCCATATCCGGTCAGGTATGGGTTAAGCGTGCAATGTGATGGGTGCTATTTTGGGGCGACCATCATGGCTTCGGTACCAAAAGTTGCATTGAACTAGTTCTAGAAGGCACTAGTTTGGTATGTCAGGTGCATCTAGTCATTTTCCAATATTTCCAATTATTTCGTTTCAAGTTTATACCTATTTTTCCTTAGGTTCACGATGGCCAAAAGGTGGTCCCAAAAAGGTTCTGAGGATTTGAATTTTCGTTCAAGTATCCGGTTATAACGATTGCTCTTCAAGATATTCTTTCTTGAGGATGTGGCGATACATAAAGAATGTGATACGCTTTCAAACATGCCTTTCTGTCATTGCAAGGCATATTAATCACCTTGATTACTTTAATAGTGTAGTACTTGTAAAATGGTTTGAGTCAATGGCATTATTAATGGCTTGTCTCACAAGTACATTACTTATGATACCTCTTTGTGGCATAATGCAATAATTTCTAGTGTGCCTACTGCCTAACAGAACGTTGATAGCTTGAGGACTGATTTTGAAGCCAAACCTAAATGAGGTTCATTGATTAATATATATTATTATCATGGATGCGAAAAATACGACAGAAGATGAGAATGACCTTAAGCCATGAAATTAAAACGTAGTGGGATGTAAGACTCTTTAATTTATGATACCTTTTTGAATATTTTCATTATACATGGACCCGATGTTTGGATCATTATCTTTATGGTTATTTGTCCTTGAAATTAGCTGTAAATTCCTTGTTTCCTTCAATTGTTTTCGCCAAACTTCCAATTTAATTCTTTAATTTATAGGCGTACAACATCCACCTGACACAAGCATTTTAAAGAACAATTATTAAGTTGCAGTTACAATCTCGCAAAAGAAGATGTCGCCTCTAATTAGCACATTATGTACGAACACAATATAATACATATAAAAGTTCTGTTTTGCCACCTATGAGTAAGAAGCTATGGCCAGTCCATCGGGCTATATGCATAGACAAAATCACTGGATTCGTGTTTTGAATGTATTACATATGCCAATGTCAAAACCCTATGCCATATACTCTATCTTTCAGAGTTGTAAGCATATAGATTGCTTTTAGAATGCTCTGCATATATGCACTTGGGAAATTACAATACAGTTAGAACTCCAAAAAATTGCATTATGACAATGGCTGCTGAATGAGTGATTTACTTATAAAGGTTCACTTTAGGATGTCAAAATTATTCATCTTAGTAAGAGCTTTATTCTTGATCTTTTGTGCGAGTTTATGCAAATTCTTAATTCTAATTGCCATTGTTTGCAAAACCTTTCTTATGGTTTTCAATCCAATATTTAGCTTTGCAAAGCCATAAAACCCTGCTTGAAGTTATGCTTCAATTTTGGTATGCCAGATTTTGGAATCGGTGGACAATTTTCAGAACAACATATGCATGCTTTTTAATATGTTTTTTCTGTTGCAGTGTGCACTAATGCGTAGATCTAGAGGGTGCATATGCTAGGCAATGATTTTCTGGCTGATTTTAATGGTTAGCACCCTTTTTTTTTTTTTTTTTTTTTTTTTTTTTGACGTATACACTTGGAATTCTTAAGGCTTCTTTCTAGCATGTAGAATCGAGGTAGCCAATTTAGAGTTGAAGTTGCAGTATGCTGACTCTTCTTCTTCTCCTTCTTCTTTTGTTTTTATCACCATAGCGGATGTCCTTTGCTTGTGTGCTTTGCATGCGCGAGTGCCAACAAACAACGAGAGGTTAATGTGAGGCGATTGAAAATTTAAACATAAAGTATGGTATTGAAAAATCTCACGGGTACACTAAACAATGCAATTGGAATGGTATATGTGGCTTTGCCATTGAGGCATTCGAGGGCATAAGGAACAAAGCGGTATTGCCATAATCATGGCTATTGTCGGTTATTGAATTATATTCCCTACATTATCATTGAAGTCGACTCTCTCTAATCGGATGCAACCCGAAGCGGATGGATTTGGGGCTCTTTCATGGTTGCGACATATTCAGGTAATTAGTTCCTTGTGCGTGAACTATTTTCTTAGGCATATAACAGTTTTGATGCAAAAAAGACCAAGTTTCTCTGTAAACAGAATTCATGTGCAAGGAGATGAGGCTCCATTTCTAGCTATGATACCAGTTCTGCTTGACACAATGATCTACGTGTACCTCATATAGCTCATAAGAGGAGGTAGATTATAGGTTTTACTCTGGTACCAAAGGTATTAGGTTAAGTAAGGCAACAACTCCGGCATCCTTCAGTCTATTTCTCTTAGTCTACTTTAATTTAAATATAGATTGTGAAAACATGAATCACAAATTGATTTAGGCCACTTCACCCCCAAGAAACAGGAAGGCAACCCTCTGTGCGCAGCATCTTGTTTCTATATTTTTGACTAAAAACTTAGATTCTATCATTCTAAATTTTTGTCCGGCATTTGAAAGGTTGGAATTTGAGAACTTTCTATCATGCGAAAGGCGTAAAATTATTTTGCCTGTCATTAAAAAATCGTCAAATTTTAACACTGACCACCATAAATAAAAATACTTAGTTAGGATTAGGAATGCAATACTTAGTTAGGTTACTATAATAATTAATTATGGGTCGTCAAATTTAACTCGTGGCCAATGCAATTTGCCTGCCAACCATTAAGTATATCCAACGAAATCGAAAACTTCTTGTATTCTTTTCTGCTGTATACACGAAATCTTTTTATTTTTCAACTTAATTAATACTTCACGTCGTTTAGGTACAATTCATGACATATTTCTTGGCAGACGTCCTTATTGAGTTGAATAAGTTAAATTCAGAATTTCAAAGGGAAGGACTTGATGTCACAAAGATAAGCTTATGATTGGGTTTAGTGAAGAAGAAGTTTACTAGGAAGTATCTCTCACGGGATAGAATATTTGGTGAAGGTGCAAAACATCTTCATATGTTCATGACTTGTTGCCATGATGGTAAAATAGTATTTGTAGATACGGATGGCACTATTCATGAACACCATTTGAGGTATGTTCCTATTCTAGAAAAGAGGAGAATTTGCTCTTGACTTGAATGAGTTTTTACGAAGATAGTGGCTCACTTGCACATTCAATTAGCATTGCTAGATCTTTTATAGATGTTGTATTGGAAGCACTTGCGAGGGGTGTTTTGCGGATGTGAGTGATGTGTTTATTGCTATGAGTTTTTTTAATCCATCTGCATATCCTTCGAATGATGTGGATAGAGATAAACAAACTGCAAAAAGGCTGGAAACTTTACTTTTGAAGTGTGCTTCAAAGGTTTATCGGTTACGATGTTTAAGTGAGAGAGAAGACTTTGTTGGGACAATTTATAGGGTTGTGAAGAATAAAAGGTATGGCCGGTGGCTTGGTCTATTTGTAGAGATGAAAATGGAACTTGTGATAGCTTGTGGAATAGTTTTAGGCCCTAATGAATTTATGGCAATGTTGCATGTTCATTCCTGGAAGTACAGCAAGTTGCGAGCGATGTTTTTCTTGCCAAAATGCTATCAAAAGTGCTACGAGAACTCGTATGAACCTAAAGACACTTGATGCAACAATGTTGGTCTCATTGAGTGATGAACCATTTGAATCTATAGATTGGCAAAAGTGTTTTACGGATTGGTATACAACAAAAGACAGGAGAGCAATGCCACTCGTTAGTTGATCCATTTACGTACTCTCTTTTGAGTTATAATGCAAGTAATACAAAATGGGTATTTTTTCTATATTTTTTGACTAAAAACTTAATTTTTGTCCGTCATTTTGAAGGTTGGAATTTGAGAACTTTTTGTGATGCGAAATGCATAAAATTATTTTGTCTGTCATTAGAAAACTGTCAAATTTTAACAGTGGAAGCCGTATTAAAGCATTATCGGTTTCAAATACGTTTTTGTGGCACAAGTTCATCCTCGTTCATTGAGAAAAATAATTGATAGTGTTATGCAAGAACATCAAAGTTTTGCATTAATTTCAAAGATCTATTTATGGCATTGCCTATGAATAATTGTGTGACATGATTGGTAATGTTCTAAATTTACTGAACACGCATCTTTGCATGTGGGATCCTCATGGTCTAAAGCTCGATGACATCTCACGAGAGGCTAAAATTCAAAAAGAAAAGTGTTAGGTTTGTCTACTTCCTTTTTCTCGTCCATAATTTAAAGGGATAACATAGAATCTCAACAAAAAAAGAGCAGTTTGGTGGAATTGTGTTGGTCGTTACGTCAGTAGCTAGTAGTGGGAAGGCGATGGTTCACGTGAAATAATGTTGTCAGGGTACTTGAGGGTATGGTGCTAAGCTGATGGACCAGGGCATACAATGAAGGTATTGGAGGGTATGGTGCTAAGCTGGAGGGATGGTGCTAAGCTGATGGACGAGGGCATATAATGTTGTTGAAGTACTGGGGAGGGTGGTGCTCCACTGAAGACGACGAGGGGGTGGTAGTGGGGCACAACCTACTATCAGTGACAAATGGACCCATATAGCATCTGGACAAAATTCAAACATGGATGAACAGAAATAACATAACAAGCATGCAAGCAAGGACGCCAAGCCAAAAGGCACAAAATTGTCATCCATATCCTGCCAAGAGAAAAGGGCCCAAAGGGGTCCTTTGGCAACCGACCACATCGAGAAAACAGCCACAAGGGGGCGAAAAAGTATTTGACACATTAAACGGTTAGGATTAGGTCCAACAATCTAGGACTCATGGGTTTTTCTCCTGCCCATCCGACGGTTAAGATTCGTTCAAGGATCTAGGACTCGTGGGTTTATTTCTTACTTCCTCCTCCATTTTTATCCGTTCTAAAGGCTTTCAGGCGACCATTTTAGATGCTGGATCTAGTAGTTGCGACCTACTTCATATTTTTGATCTGAAATAGAGCCCAAGTGCTGCATGTCGTCTGATTTGCTGCTGAATCTCATGATTCTTTGTAGCCAAGTGGAAAATCCTGGTTTTTTTGTGTTTACAGAGCATGTGCCATTGATTGACAGATTAATCCGTGAAGTACTCAGGTGAGACAAGGAAGGGACATGGCCCTCTGATGAAGCTCCGCGATTCTGCCCTGTTAGATGTAAGCATGTTTTCTTATCCAGAACCAGACAAGCTTCACATGCTCTGCTATATAAACTCTTTCATACTTTGATATCTTGTGATCAGGTCCCAATATCTAGCGATTTGGGAACCAATCTTAGCGCATTCATCATCTCAGCCTATAAATCTTACTTTTCTGCTTCAATCCCTTCATATTTTGCTTCTTCAATTATGGCACCCCTGCCTCCTCAAGTTCATACCGTTTTATCTGTTCTGTGGAACCACCCAATACTGTCCTGTTCTGTTCTGCTGCTATTCAGCCCTCCATTTTACAATATTCTGATGTTTTTCTCGCCCCTTTTGATATCCACTGCTCTGTTTGTGGTTGCCCTTGTGGGTATGGGGCCTCATTTTGAAGAAACCAAGGATTGCAGTGCAAAAGAGGTAGATGATAACGTGAAGGATCTATCCTCCAAGACAAACAGCACCTGGATGGATTGGGCCAAAGAAATCCAGGACAAGGCTAAGTCATGGTTAGAAAACAAGTTCAATGGTGATCACAAGAGTGATATGGATGAGAAGCGTTCTGCTTTTTATCATCAGCGAAGAAACTTTCATGGTTCCTGCTTCAGAATACCTCCAGCCTCTGACGATAAGGCTCCTGAAGTGGAAAATGAACAGTCAGAGGTTGCCAAAGAGGATAAGGTCTTAGAAGAAAAAACAGCCGAGAACTTATTGGAAGAAATTGCAGATGAAGGGATTCCAAAGGTTAGAGCTGTAGAGGTTTATAGCAATGGAGTCTCAGCAATTCAGCCTACTAATTCTGAAGTATCTGAATCTGAGGAGATGGATAACAAGAATTCTGGATCTGATCGAGTAGATAAACAGGAACAACAAGTGGAAAAAGGAGCAGAGGCAGAGGCACAAGCAGAAATTTCTTCCTCTGATAAGAAACAGTATACATGGGCACGCCGATCTTCGGTGCCAATTCAATCTGCTGGCCTATCTGAAATTGAAGAAGAGGAGGATGCTGCCTCTCAGACCTCCTCCATCACAAAGGAGATCGGATCAAACGATCCTTCTTCAATTTAACTGCAGAGCATTCATCTGAAAACTGTGGCAATAGTAAGGATTACTCAACTCTGCCACATGTATAAGTTAAATTCCTTGCACTGCACATAGATGCAAGTATGATCTATAACTTTGTACTTGGCAATTTTGCTGTAAATTTGAGTACTTAGAAATTCTGCTGCAGTTTATCAGAGATACTCTGCCTGGCTGAAGCTTTTCTACAAGAGGATTTTCTTCCCTTTGCAGGGTTTCCCTTACCACGGACTAGAATTGATACTACAAAAATATAGTACAACATTCACGTCCATGTTCTGGTTTAATTTCCTCAAACGACGTTCATCTAAAGACTTGAATCATCTACAATGCTCAAATTATTCTTCCTTAAAATCATCTATGTTACAGTAGTCTTGATTTGAAATTTAGCATGTTTATTAACCATCACAGTATCAGCTGCAACCCCGACAGCATAAAATAAAATATATAAGCTTGATAGTTGATCGATGTATAATTTACCGAGTCCACATCTCAAAAGTTCGGGAATTCAATCCTTTGAGATGCTTGAACATGTGTTTCTGAAAGAGATATATATGTCAGGATCCGCCATATTTCCTCTTTTAAGTTTAACAGTATCTGTTATATCATATGTCAGCAAATGCAAAACGGCAGAATAAACTAAAAAAAGCTTAACTGCATCATAATCAACCACCAGATTTTCATAATTTGGACAAATTATTTTACTCTATCTATAGTACTACAGCACTAACCTAAAAAGTTTAACTGCATAATGACAATGAAGCTGTGTAATAATACCTGGTAGTGATCCGTCCATCATCCATCTCCAGAAACTGTTTTATGCATTAAAAAATTGTTGAAGTCCATTGATTCTCCACAAACGCCACCAGATAAATGAGTGAATGTGTTATTATTTTGAAGCATGCGCCCAAACCCTACCCTATCAGATGAGCATGGTTTTTAAGCATGAGGTACTTATTGAATAACAAATTAAATAAGATCAATCAAATCAAACATAAAAACTGGACTGCCGTAGTTGCAGAAGAGAGGACTGGAAAAAAGCTACTTAACTGCGCAAGCGGCCAACGGGCGTCCTCGAGTCAGAGAAGCTCGTTCCCGCCATGGCATTACGACAGGGGGAGTAACCTTTGGACCGAGAGGTCGCCTATGGACCATCGGTCCGAAGGGTGGGGGCCCATTGGGTCGAACCAAGGTCTTGTGCCTGATGGGTACACTAAATAATTGTTAGATTGATGGTCATGTGCTTGCAAAACCAAGGAACATGGCCTCTTACGTCATCCATTTTTGTTGTTACATCCTCTTATGATCAAACACGTTCAAAAAGTCCTCCTTTGGTCAATCCTGAATGAGTAAATAAACAATGCTCGTCAAACTCTTATATACTACACACTTCTCAAAAAGTATCACAATCTCACCATTGGCAACCACCTCATGAATTTGGGTTAGAATGCAGAATAAATTGGCATGGAAGATTCTCGTGATAACCCCACTCCAGTCAATCTCCCATGCAGATCTCACCGTTGATATTTGGATCATGCGGCACTAAGGCACTGCGAATCTGTGCTTGTCATATGTTCTGTCATTCATGATGTGGAGTAGACTGAGAAGTGACAATAAAGAAATGGTTCCAAAAAACTTCTCTGCCCTTGATATTCTCATGTGCAAAACTGGAAACTGATGGATCTGCTTTTGCCTTTGAAATAGAAGATTTACCACTGGGATGAGCGATAAATTTCTCGAGTTGGATCAACCCTCCCCCCTCATGGGTTCGGCATATAACCACTTGGCCGAATGGCCTTGTGGTTACTTTGCATAGCAATCTCTTTTAGTAAACAAAAAGGAAGAAAGGATAATCAACCTCATAGACAAGGCTTGCCAACCTTTGAATATGTGGCACAATAACTGTATGTGAGTGTGCGTGTGCGTGTGTCCTTTTTTTATTTTGGGGGGGAGGGGGGTGTGACGTTCCAGCATAATATACGCCCCCAATATGTATATTATACTGCCACGTCACCCGTACATGTCACGGATGACATGTACTTGGTGGTTGTAGTAGGTTGCACCTAGGGGGCAAGAGTTGCACCTAGAGGGCAACTTTGAATATTGTGCATGTTAAATAAACATACACAATTAATAACCCCATGGACCCCATTGCCAAATGGCTAAACCCCATTTGCCAATGTTTTAACCTAACCCTAAGGGTTTCCCTTAAACCCTAAACCCTTCTCTTTTCCTTGCATTTTAGGGTTTCCATAGAGCTCCTTTCTCATTTCGCATTTAGGGTTTCCTTGCGCCATTTCGGCCAAGTGAAGACCCCATTTCGCATTGCTCGGCTTTGCAAAGCCGTCTTTGCACAACAGATTATTGAGTAGCAGCCGTCTTCAGCAAGATCAGAGACATGGATGCGTTCCGAGGATCCGGAGCAGGTCAAGGACCAGGTATCTAGTCATTCTGTTGTGCAAAGCCGTCTTTGGGCTAAGCAATGAGGTAGTTTAGCATATTCATTTAGCCATAGAGGCCTTATAGATCCCGAGATCATAAGCCCTAACTAAGGAACCTAACTCTGTGTTTAGGTAGATAGATTAAGATGATATTCTTCATTTCAAGTTCTGTGATGATGATGGTATTCCATTCTGTGACCTCCATGTATTGGGAAGGGGGGTAGAGACCCTAGCTGCCTTGTAGAAGATGATCCTAGAATAGTATCATTAGTACCCAATTATTGCAGCCTGTACACAGGAGCCCACCGGGTTGAAGGTGAAGGGGCCAGACCGGCAGAATAAGGAGGTACTTGTCCCAACACAGATCAGTCCCTCTGGTGTATAAAGCCTACCAGGGATTCTAGTGAGCTAGGTCTAATGCCTTGTCACTGCGTGTGGGCAAGGCATGGGCTCGACACCCGTGGAGTGATGCATCACTCTCCATTGGGTTCAAGTCGAATAAGGGCAGTGGCCCTCTAGCCACCTGTGTTGAGCATGGAATCCTCTGGACGAAGGGCGACCTTCCTACTGCCTCATCGGGGCTGGGGAGATGCAACCCAGCAGTAGCCCTCTTGGCTACGTACCCGGCAGGCTACAATCCAGTCCCAATACCTATCAAGCCACTCTGCAAAGTGTGTACAGGAGGGGCGGATGGAGTGGACTACCCAACGGCCATGTTCCTTTGCCACATTGCCATGACTTCTGGAGGCCAAGCTGTCAGTCGCACCCCCTTGAGTCAGAGCCCAGGGTAGGATTCCCTTGTTTTGATATTGATCATACTGATGATGTTGTATATATGATGATGATGTTGTGCTCACCCTTCGAGGTGATTGTATTTATATACTGTTAGTTTGTGCTCATGTTTGTTTATTCATGCTTCCGCAGATAGGTCGACCCGATGGGAGACGGGTGAATGACACATCTATTCTTCCCTTGCTGGCTCATTCCACTGGGAGTGGAGTCAGGTGGATAGCCCCTGTCAGTGTAGCTGCTAGGGGGAATGCTCCTCCTTCGGATACGATGTGTGCATCGTATAAGGAGTAGGGGACGTCACAGTGGTATTAGAGCATGATCTTAGCAGACCAAGATCGAGCACTGACCATTTTCCCATAGGACTAACAGTAGATTCAAGCCTTGGGAAATAGCCACCCAAGCAGGGACCTCGAAAATTGGAATTTTTTTTTCCAATTTCTAGTGTAGTAAATAGGTTAATGCTAAGTTAGTAGTAAGTTAGCAGAAACCCAACCTAAAACAGCCAAGAATAGGTGACCCCTCACAGGGTGCGCCCAGACCAAATCGATTTGCAAACCAATTCGACCTTGGTGCACTGTGTGAGTGGTGGACCCTTGTTGACCTAGTTAGATGTGTAATTTAGCCAAAGTAATGGTACAGTTCAGCTTATCTCCTTGATTATAGCTAGTTTTGCATGTTATAACACTAAGAAACCCCTTGTAAATTGAAAATTGGACCCAAAAAGAGGTGACCCCTCACAGAGTGCGCCCAGGCCAAATCCATTTGGAATCCGAATTGACCCTGGCGCACTGTGTGAGTGGTGGATGCTTTTTGGCTAAACAAACCTAAACTACCCCTCATATCTTCACTAATACCTTCTAGATTGGCCCAATATGAAATTGCAGGTCCAAACCCTAAAATTCCCCTGCCTATAAATAGAAAATTAGGGTTCCTCATTTGTCCCCAATGCCGCGGCTTCAGAGAACACGTCCCAGAGAACGATTTCTAGGCGCCCGAGCTCGGATTGCTTCAAACAAAGACATGGTCCGCACCAAACAGACAGCCCGAATTACAGTGCCCCCTGGACATGTGAGCGCCCGGCAGAAGGCCCGACAAACTCAAGAGCGAGCCGAGCGGGATCACGAAAAGCAAGAGGCCCAACCTAACCCAGATACACAGGAGGAGGCCCTTGAGCACCAGGAGGAAGTCTCTGAGCACCAGAAGGAGGGGCAGCCCCAAGGCCTTGAAGAGGTAGCGCAAGAACTTACAGCGGAAGAAGCAACAGAAGTTATTGCGAAGGGGAGCTCGAGAGAGAGCTCTTCCAGACCTTAGCAAGGAGGACAAGAAGGAGAAGAAAAGGAAGCGGGACCACGGGGACGGAGTGGAGAGGAAGTCAAAGGAAGAGCGCCGCAAGGAGAAAGAGGAGCAGCGCAAGAGGAAGGAAGAGAAGAAGCAGAAGAGGGAGGAAAAGAAGAGGCGGCGAGAGGAGCGCGAGAAGCTGAGGGCAGCGAAAGGAAAAGCTCCTGCCCTGCCAAAGGACTCAAAGCGCAAGATGAAGACGACTCCCGCCAAAGGAGTCACTATCCAGGAGCCAGCCCCCGAGAAGCCTCCATCCTCATCTGACACTGAGTCAGATGAGGGAACTAGGATGCCCGACCAGCTGAAGGCTCGGGACCCTCAAATACAGCGCGGGAGGAGGACGGTGTCGTAGCAAGGGCGCCCCCGTACCCTAGATGGCCGTCGCCAAAGCACCCCAGCGATAGCACCAAGAAGCTGAAGCCACAGAGGGAGTCGTATATACTCAAGCAGGACCTTGAGTATAGGAAGAACCTGAAAGAATACACTTCGTACATGAAAATGTACGAAGAATACTCTAAATATTATGACGAGCACAAGGTCACGTTTGTCGAAGGAGGACGGCCGATTAAGAAGAACACTCTGAAGCCGCCACCTGAGAGACCTGAGCCACCAAAGAAACCCCAGAAGAGGAAGGCGAACTCCAAATTTTCCAGAGCTGCTCAGGAGATCCGACATTTTCAGCAGAGTTACGACCTTCTTATCCCTAGAGCTCCCTTCGCGAGGCTGACACGGGAAATTTTGCAAGAATTCGACAAGGCCAAGCGAGTCACAGATGATATGTTGCTCGCGTTACAGGAGGCAGCCGAGGAGCACGTGGTCAGACACTTCGAAGACTCTGTTGCATGTGCTATGCATGCAAAAAGAGTAACTTGTATGCCCAAGGATATAAGGCTGGCCCAATACATAAAGAAGGAGCCATATTAAGACTTGTAAATAAATTTTGTTAATACAAATTTGTAATTTGGTTACAAATTTGGAGCAAAACCAAGTGTTTTTCGCCCCACCCCTCACAGAGTGCGCCCAGACCAATTCGGTTTGCAAACCGAATCGACCCTGGCGCACTGTGTGAGTGGTCGAGCTTGGTTTCATGCCAAAACTTGTCCAAATGCAGAAAGTAAGTATACCATTATTCGACTCACCTTAATTAGTAGGATTTGACCCCTAGTTTCTAGAAATTAGCCAACCCTAACTCAAATGGAGCCCCACCCCTCACAGAGTGTGTCCAGACCCATTCGGTTTGCAAACCGAATCGACCTGGCGCCTTTGTGTGTGGTGGTAATTCCCAAAACTAGGCCAAAACTTGTCCAAATGAGGCAAGTAAGGGCTCAATCCGACTTATCTCGACGAGATATGCAGGATTCTATCCTTAGTTTCCATGATTGGCATCATCCTTGATCCAAACAAGGCCCCACCCCTCCGCAAAGCGCCCTGGACCAATTGGGTTTGCAAACCAGAATGCGACCACCCGTGCGTGCACTGTGTGAGTGGTCACATTAAAATTGCCCTAACTTGTCCATACTTTCCCCAAATTAGGTGAAATTTGTTGCTATAGGGTCCTTAGAATGCATCCTTTAGCATAGTTAGCCTGTGAATTGTATACCTAGACCTTAGAATCATAGATATTTCCCAACTTTGAATTTTCCCAAAATTAGGGTTTTGCCTATAAATAGGACCACAGGTGTCATTTGCATCCTACACCCTTGCTCCTCACTCCAAGCCAATTTTTCAGGCCCCTAAGGCACTTCCCCATCTGTTTGATATCCCAGCTACTCATAGACCATGGCAACCACTGCATTCAGGCGATGGTACAGCGCCACAGCTCATGTGGCCGAGGCTGACATCAACTCCGTCTTTGTCGTCTTCCAGAAGGAACTTGATGTGGAAGCCACCATCAATGCCACCCCTTTTTACCAAGACATTATGTCTGAGTTCCATGCCAAGATAGGACCGTCCTTGGTAGAACTCCCACCTTGCATAGGATATTTTGCCCCCCGCGTGGCCCTTAAATCAGCCCTGCAGGATATCCCAAACATAGACAAGTACTTAGAGAACAAAGCAGTCCGCCTACCCAATTACATGTCCATCTCTGTCATTAGGGCGGATTTGGGGTCTGAAAATGGCCCTTATCTTGGGCTAAAGATTTCCACGTGCGATTCGCCGGGACCAATGGGGTTGGCGCCTTTTTACTTAAAGTCGATGATACTTGGCGGGTAGAAGGATGGCGGGCTTACTTGGCATCCCACGGCATATTTTCATAGGGGATGGCTGCGCTTTTATTGCAACCATTTTAATGGCCCGTATTTTTCGGGAGTCGCTTCGCCGCCCAAAATAATGGTGACTTTGACCGCCTACTGTCAGCGTCACCAACTCCCTTGTCAAATTTTGGCGCCAAACTTCTGTACTGTCACTCCGGCGCCTCTATGTGCATCCTCTCCGCCTTCACTCCTCATCTGCAATCCATGTCTCCTATAATTTCTGTGTTCTTGCCCCATTTACAGAACTCCCAAGGTCAAGAAGTGGGAGGTTTTGTCTCAATAGGTTCGTGGGTGAGTATGCTGCCATCAACGAGGGGCGAGCATAGAGTTAAGCGACAAAGGCGATCAGACGTGCGGACACATTGGATAGGTAGGATAAAAGAGTTCAAGTTGAATTCTAGCGGCCGGAAAGTGGAAAGTATAACAATACGACATGCATATACCCCTTCTGATATGGCCAAAGAGCTAATCTCCACCAAAAACAGCTTCCCAAAATTGCCCGCAAATGGTAACCACCTTAACGGATCACGACGGCCGAAGCTAGGCATTCGGACTACTTAAGCTAGCGTAGAGATAGTTTCCGTCGTGTGATCTTCTTATCTTTTCATTTCTTTCGTTGACCACGTGTTTACAAACAAATTTATTGTGCGGGTTTATGTTTATCGGGCGTCGTGGATGTCATTCCGTAGAAAGTATTAGTAGTGTACTTGTAGGTGTATCACATAGACATCGAATTGTCCTTTTCAAGGTATGGATGCCGTGACCTTGCGGGGTATAGGCATCTGGTTTTAAGGACATGATTATAACGTAAAGGTCGGGAAACCGAGCTTGAGGCGGTTGAATTGCCCCTTTAAGTGAACTTTGTAAGCCACGGACTAATGAGAACAATGTAATTGCAATGAAGAAATGCATGGTGACGAGGTGCAAGCGGGAAATGCGAAAGCGGAGGGGTGTGAGGATGAGTTTCAAAATCTTCACACCGTTTGAGGTATTTGCTAACATATTCCAGATGGCTTGGGAAGTTGAAAAACTCAGAAGATATATCATGCTTTCTCCCCCCTACTTAGATTTTGTGGATGGCTTATTTTTGGTTCGACACTGGGATGTTGATTCCACGAATCATCCGGTCAACTAACGAAGGTCCGCGTAGTTAAGTCCTCCTTTAAGTTGGATACTTTCTTCCAAAACAATATTTATCGTCAATTGTCAACTAGAGCGAAGGAAAGCGAAAAAGAGAGGTGCACAACTTTTTGGGAGCCGTTTGAGGACCATAAAACACTTTCCGTGCGGTGGATATTCGAGTATGGAGAGGGAGGAAGTCATTTATACGGCCACCATGGAAGCGAATGGCCATTATCGAGCTAAGAGTGCTAATGGAGACGAGAGGAGATTGGCGGCGACTTCCATTATTTTATTGATGGCATTAGGGTTGGTTACGGGCAAGAGGAAATGTAAAGTTTAGTGAGTTAGCGATCAACAAGAAATTGTCTATCGGCTGGCGCTTTGAATCTCGGTTTTTATTTGTGTTTTTACATTTTGATGTTTTTTAGGGTTCCGTATTTTGTCCAGATATTTTTTAGGGTTCCAGTACAATTATTTAAAAAGCGTTACCATCATATTTTACTTTAACTTCTGTTTTTTTACTATTTATCTCTTGCCGGTTGTCTATTTTTGTCGGTGTTAAGTAGTATAAAGCGCCATCATTTGAGAAGCCATGGCAAGAACTAAGCAAACCTGCAAGGATCCATCCAGTGGTGTAAGGCGGTGATTACATTAGTCCGCCTTCTTCATCGACTCACGAAGTCTCGATAGAGATTCTCCTCCTCAAACCATGCCTACCTAGAAGACCCGGAAAAGAAATCCGCGATGGATGGCGGGAGAAGCGACTCGGGAGTAAGTAGGGAGGTGCACTCGGTTCGGAGATAGAGGATGAAAATGTGAGAGACGGTGAAGCGAGAATATGGCGCCCGGATTAATTATTGGGCAGCCGCCTCTTCTTGCTCTTCTGCTCCTCCCTGTTCCTCTGTGGAGGTGCGGGACCTTCAAATCAAAAGGAGGAGGCCCAACGCCCGAGAAAGGGGAAGGCGTCGGGGAATGTGAGGAGAGCTGGGGAAGAGTCGGGCCGTAGAAGCGACTGGGAGATCTTTGGGGGAGGAAGAGTCGGAAGAGTCGGCCGAGCAAATGGGCTCAAATCTTTGGGGTGGGTGAGGGGTAGTGGCCTAAGCGGAAGACTAAGCACGGCATTAAAGTGCCAGCGAGATTAAGAAGTATCGAAGAAAGAGCGAGATGGTCATTCAGCGTCTCCCATTTGCCCGGGCTTCGTGAGAGATTTGCAAAAGAGTGTGGTGCGATGCATCATACCCGATTCTGAAATTCAAGCAAGCGCCTTAAATGCTCTTCAAATGGCTTCGAGGCGGTTGGTGTCGGTCTGTTCGAGGACTCGCGACTTGCGGCAATACATGCCAAGCGGGTGGTTGTCATGCCCAAGGACATGCGCCTCGTCTTACGCATAAGGGATCCGAGTACTATGGTCAAAATTTTATGGTGAATACAACAAGAAGAAAGACCCCCGGAAAAAGGCGGTGAAGTGCCTTTGTGTTTTTCATATGTATAATATTTCTTAATGTAATGGCTTTATAAGCTTAATCTCTTAGTCCATTTCTTTCTTAGAAGCCCGGCCAAGACTTTGTGTTTTTTTTTTTTTTTAATGTTATACGTGAGGATCACCACGATGCACAACAAGCATTGTGCTTTTTGTTGCACATAGTAGTCTTGGCGTCGTGTGATCCAACCTTAACCCTAACCCTAACCCTAACCCTAACCCTAAAATGTGCGGACATATCTCCCCACAGCAACGGTGTCCCCTTCCATGTCGATAAGCGGCTACTTGAGTTCAAAAGTGGCGCCTTACCGGCTCCTAAACATCTTCTTGTTTTCGTCGTTTGCTTCGCCATGGATTGTTATGTGAAGTTCACGGAATGGTATGCATCGCCCCTCATGACAACGAGGAAGTTGCACCATTTGCGATTTATCCGTTCTATTGCAAGGAGTTGGACATCATGGCAAACGATGCTTGAGCTTGGATGCTATCGCGAGGTTGCCTTAGCTTTCACCCCGGACGCTTGGTCTCGGTGCCGCGTCCTTTGCGGATGTCCCGGCTCGTGGATTCTAAAACCAGCTCTAGAGGAGGCGGCTTCCCATTTGCAAGCGAGGGAAGATGTTTTTCAAGAATCTTTGCTAGCGGGCTCCTCTGGCTGCGTCCTTGTGCTTAAGAAGGTATCTTATTTCTCTTTCTTGGTTTGCATTTGCTAGTTATTGCATTACGCTTTCGGCCAAACCGAAGATATACTTGGAAACAATGAAATCTTTAAGCCAAGGGGGTGGGTTATGTGTGATGATCTTGACTATGGCGTAGAAATGGAGATAGATCTACAAGAAGAAGAGCAAGAATGTAGGAGTTTTAGCTTTGGCCGACTTGGCCTTGGGTGAACGGAGGAGGGAGATGATTACGAAGGTGATGAGGATGGGGATGAGGATGAAAAAAGTTGTGCGACATAGCGCCAATTTTAGTGGAAGGCAAAGAATACTTATTGCTAAGTGATATCTTGAGGAACCGTCTTTATTCTGAATGTGTGCTAGGGAAGGCGAGCTTATCGATTACCTTGGCGAATGGGTAAACTTAGGCCTAGATTTTGAAGAGGATTTGGACAAAGAGATGTTTGAAGTGTCTAATTATACGGCAATGCTATAAAGCTTAAAGAAGCCTATGAGAGGCTGGAGTCTCGATTTGCTCAAGATGAGGCGAATCTACCAGCGGAAGAAGAATTCCGGTGTCTCCGTGCAAAGCGCCAACAGGATCTGAGGTTTAGCGGGCCCTTGATCAATGGCTGACATAAGCACAGTAGATGAGGATAAATGTGAAGAAGATAATCTTGAGGGTTCTTATTTGTGGGAAGTAGATGATTTTTCTTGCCGACACATGCACGCGGGGACGGGAAAGATTGAAGGACTCTACATTGTTACGATATATCTCAAGATTCGTTAATGGGGAGATAATCGTCTTTGAGAGAACTTTCGGTCAAAAGGTGCGAGAGTTTGTCTATTACATCCGTGCATTATGCATGTTGGGAACCATTCCCAATTGGCATCAAACGAAAGGGTGATAGCAATTTTTGGGATGTTGTGTTACAATATTTTGGCGACCAAGCGGTCTGCTTGGGCGAGCAATATGTTAAATTTTTTAGGCTGGCGGCTTGACTCACCCAAGGTTGGTGGGGTCGATAACATGGAAGTCATTGCCTTGTTGGATCGGTCTGTGAGGGGATTGAAAGAGCATGAAATTGACGATGAAGCTTGAGAAATTGGAAGTTATATGTTTTCCAACTTGTATCGGTAAAATTATTTATGTCTGCATTGTCCTTCCAAAATTCCTAATAAAAATTATTTTATTTGTATTTATTCACATCACTTGAAATACATCGATCGATTTTTACGTCATATCTAGGTTTTTTCGTGTGATATCTATCTCGAAGAAATGAAATATTATTGGAAAAAGACAATTAATTTATTTATTCCTCACATGGCCGAGAAGCAACTTCGTGTGACTCATGTTATAAATAGAAGACCGATGTCCACGCTGACCTCCGTCGCCTTCGCCTTCTTCTCATCTTCTACTTCCGGCTTCCGCCTTCCACCTTACGCTCAGATGGCATCATCATCTTCCTCTATGGCGACCCGCCAAGATAGCACTCCCGCCCCGAGCTGCGTGGACATCACCCTTGCGGTGGTGATGAAGAGATTCAAGGAGATCCATGATGCTCTTAGTCACAAATCTCGTCGCCGAGAACAATGAGGCGGTCGACAGTTAGCCTTCACGAGGGAGGCTGCTTTGCCGCGGCGAGGCGTTGAGCTCGTGGAAACATTCGCCATGTACCAAGAGGCGACGAGCGCGAGGGCGAGGCGGTTGAAGCTGCTCACATGATTTGCATGAGGCCTTAGAAGATATGGAGAAGAAGCTCCGAAGCCGAGGAGGATGAAGCAGCGACCTTACGGCCGGCTGCGGGACATGAAAATCAGCTAGAGGATCATGAAGATCCCTAGCCGTTGTATCTATCTATTTTTTTGCTTCAAAGAAAAGTTTTTCTCTATTTTTGCTTCTATCTATCTGTTGTTCCAATGTATGTTTGTTTTATTAAAATATCACCACGGCCTTGAAATGCCTTGCTTGCAATTAGGTAGCAATCAATGGATTTGGCGTCGTGTGATCTCCATCTTGTTCTATTTTGCTTCAATGAGAAGTTCTATCTTTAGTTATGTATCGGTAAAATTACTTATGTATAGATTGTATCACCGAAATTATCAATAAAATTATCACCACGAGCTTTTCGGGAAAAAAGGCGTTAGAAGAAATGCGGTCCTTTTCCTCACACGGCGAAATAGCGGTCGATTTTCGACCCACGGCATCCGGCGTCGTGTGACTCAAGCTACTCTGAAATCCACTGTTATAAATAGAAGACCTTCTATCTTGCCGCCCGACCTCCGATCCTCTTAGCCTTCAGCATACGCTCATCTTCTCCGCCTTCCGCCTTCGCCTTCCGCCTTCTCCTCCGATCCTCTTCGCCTTAGCCCCTTACGCTCATCTTCTCCCCTTTAGCCTTCCGCCTTAGCCTTCTCCTCCGATGGCATCTTCATCCTCCTCCGATAGCGGCCGCCCGAGGCTGCCAGCGGACATCACCCGCTTCTTTGTGGTGATGAAGAGATTCAAGGAGGTTCCACGGAAAACCGGCCCGTCTGCCGTGTAGAAGATGGAGGCGATTGGGCGGAGTTAAATTCCGCGAGGGGCTGCTGCATGGCGAGACCTTGAGCTTCAGCGGCAACATTAACCAGTGCAGAGAGGCCAATAGCCCGTAGGTCGAGGCGATTTTAAGCGCACACAATATTTCGCGGCGCTAGAAGATATGGAGAAAAGCATTTGCGGAGGATGAGAGCGCGGCTTTTCGGCTTCCCGACTACTGAGGATCATGAAGATCCGTAGCCATTGTATATATATTTTTTGTTTCAAAGAAAAATTTGCTCTGTTTCTTGCTTCTATCTGTTCTCTTGTTTTGTTTTATTAAAAGATCACACGACGAAATGCCATTCTTGCAATTAGGTAGCAATCAATGGATTTTTGGCGTCGTATGATCTCCTAGCGATACACCTCGTTGTATGTATAAATTCATAATTTATTAATGGAAAAGTATATGTAACACAAATATCTAGCTAGATTATGTGATAACTTGCGGGTAAATGCGAATTTGCATGTGGATGACAAGCGTCTATTCACATCGTGGCTTGTGGATGACAACGTCATGCCAAGGGCGTGGCATCTTGTTGCCACAATAACACTATCTTTTATGCGATCTGCATCTGATGCGGCTAGGATATGCCGGATCCCATGATGCGAACATAGGCTACCGTTGCCTAATTGCATGCTATAATTTCGCCTCGTAGGATTATTACACAACTTTATCGGTTTTTTCGCGAACCGTAGATTCCAATGTATCTCTAGTTTCTATATAAAGCGTCGGAGGCCTTTGTCTTCTCCTATCCGCCATCTCTGTTCTACCACATCAGCCCTTAGCCATCTCTCTGTTCTCCCATCACTTTCAATGGCCTCGGCTCGGTTCCATCCCTGTAGAGATCTTGTCTCAAGTTTTGGTCAAGGAAATTGAGAACATTCGTCTTGAAGCGGAGGAACGGATCCGCCTTCTAAAAGAAAAGAATGATGAAAGCGTCGCCAAGGCTGGTTGCGGCAGAGAGAGAAAAAACCGCCTTCTGAGGGGAGGTGATTTTAGTCTTGCGACAATGCGGGCTGCCTTAGACCGCGCAGTGCGGCGCCCACGAGATATAACCTCAAAAAGAGGCTTAGGGGCCTAATCCAGGCGGGAGAGGCTGCCCGAGCCCAACTTCGATGGCGGGGAAGATAAGGTTGCGGAATATGAAGCGTGGTGGTTGGGGGCGGGCAATCATGTTGGAGGGCGAGAAAAAAATTATCTTTGCCCTCGGGGAAGAGCTTGCGGCGATCATAGGCATCGGGCTCCTCCTAGAGGGGCCGTTTTTTAATGTTTGTAATTGGTTTTATTTCTCAATGGGGAAAAGTTTTTGACAAATGTGCGAATATTACGTTTCCTATTTTTAATTTTCAATATCCGTGGTAGAGAATGACAAGGCGGATCACCTGAAGCGCGAAACCCTTCATAGGGTTTTAAAGCTTCGTGTGCGATTTCAGCGTGGTGTGATATCTGATGTAGTTAGAATAGTTATTAATGTGTTCGGTGGACGGTACCATTAATGTGTTCTAGCGGACAACAAAGCGAGAATCCGCTTCGACACGTGCGGCGGCGGCCGAGTGTGTTTAATATGTTCAAGCACTAATATGTATAAATTGAGGTCCTTGCATTTGTGCTCCTTCCGCCCGGTTAGAGTCTTTGCTCCTCACTTCTATAATCTTAACGTCCCTCCCATTTGTCATCTATGGCCTCCACATCCTCAACGCGATAATGGAAAGCGCAAGAGGATAGAACTCCCTTCTAACATAGTGTTGGGTGTTCTAATGAAGAGGTTGAAGGAGCAAGATGATCTTCTAAAGGAAAACGCCGTTACAATTCAGCAGAAAGAAGAAGAGAATGAATTCAACCTTCTCATGCTTAAGTAGCGGGAGAGGCAAATCGAGGCGGTTGAATAGAAGGCTAGACGAGGATGACATGCCCCAACAAGCTGCTGAGGTGGTTATGGCCGGCAGCGAGGATGCTAATTGAGCTGAAGAACACGTTGTGCTATTGGGACGAGGGGCGGGACATGTACAAAGAGATGGTGGACAGATTGGAGGAGCGTTTGGATAGGGTGATTGCTAAGCTTGAGGGGAAGAGATGAAGGCGAAGGCGAGGGGCGGGCTGATGATGATGATGAAGATAATGAAGAAGAGCTTCGCCTTTGGAGCAACAATGAGTCGTTGTATTTTGTTTTCAATGTAACATCTTTCACAACTTTAATCAAAAGTAACCCTTTTTATTATTATCTTGTAAAGCTTCACACGACGCGAAGCCACATAAATGCAAGCAATAGCGAACTCCCTGATAGCGCGCCGTATGATACAAATAAGATCACCGCGGCGCGAAGCTTCTGATTTATGCAAACAAGGTTGGAGGCAAGTACTTGGCGTCATGTGAACATGCTACACATTACAAGTATACTTTACCCGATTCTTTGTCTCTTAGATCTCCTTTGTTGCGATGCTAGTGGGGCCCTAAATTTTGCCAAGCAACTTTCCGTTTTCTCTTGACATTATGCCAATGGTGTTTCACGACTTACGGGTTGCTCCTTAAAGCGACCTTCTTGTCGTATTTAGCCATCGCCCTTCTATAAAACCACTCTGTCATCTGTCTTAGAGGGTTGGTTCCCACATTTCCACCCCTCTTTGAGTGTTACGATGAAAGGCTATTTTAGCTTGTTTATCGCGACTTCTCCATGCCTTGTGCACTCCACCTTTGCTAGGCTTCCATACTTCCTAAAAACCAAGGTGCATGAGCCCAAAAGATGTGCAAGTAGTCGTGACTTCACTCTCTCCCCATCGTCTATGAAAGCTTTAATAAATTTGTTATTCGCTTGCACGAACATTTCGCATCTTCTCTTGTGAGGTCCATTCTGCGAATGTATGGGAACAATTCGGACAATGCATCCCATGCTTTTTTTTCCTCAATGCGAGCGAGCGCCATCAATGCGGTCCTGCTCGCATCAACCAGCAATTTTCCAAATTCATAGACCTTTTCTCCCATCTGGTTTTCGTTGAGCCCTCTCTATGATTCTTTATGAAGCGTCGAGCTTTCACCCCTCAATTGACACCTTACGAGGCACACTTGTTCTTCACTGCCGTTTCTCATCGAGCTCTAATCTTACATTGCCACCATGCAAACACCTTACGATAGAACATGTTCAACTCTCACGAATTCCTTCCTCTCTTCTCTTCTTATGCGAAATGTTCCACACGAATCTGCGGCTCAAAATATCATCTTGTCGATGATTCTCACAAAGCGTGCAAAGTGCGGATATGAACCCTCTCTAATGGAATGGGGAAAATGCCATGGAACTTGGGATCTTCTTCTCCTCTATTAGGAGCATTTGCTTGGTTAAGGGACAAGGTTGAAGCTTGATCTTCCGATTGCTTGACTTCCTTGCATGATTCGGTCTGGACAACTTTTGCATGTTCCTTGTCCTCCTCCACTTATGTTGTACATTGCTTTCTCGAGTTTTTAAATCGGGCGCCAAGTGAAAAATTACTTTGTAAGATCCATAGTGATCTACTTGCAATTTTCCCCTCCCTCGAATCTAGATATTAGACTTCGGGATGTCGGTTTGATTGAACACCCATTTCAATACCTCGTGGGTTTCTTTTTGAACTTTAAAGAGACCTAACCACCGGTGTCATCTTGATTGACATGAGAACCATTTTTCCATACGCTTCTTCTCCTCGTCAGTCACCTCTACATCTTTTTGTTATTCTTGTTGCTCTTTGATTTAGCATGTGCAATTGCATTCTCAATTGCTCTATTCATGATGACAACGGATACCCTCTCATACTTCTCAAACTTGGTGGGTTCCATTTCATCCAATTTTATGCAAACTTCAATCTCACCATTAGTTTACGCAATTTGTTAAGTCATAATATTTGACAAGGAATTGTAAAAGAGTAACGAGGTCAACCCAAAGATTATTCGTTCATTCATTCCAACTATATCACAACAATCCTTGCCATTCTTATCTTTTTATGGCTATGGCGGGACCGGCACATTCAGCGTGGTGCATCTCTCCTAATATGGCATACACCATCTTTGTCCTAGTAACCCTTGTATTCTCGACAATTTGTGGGCGTGGGCGAATACTTTTTTTGTGCCCATTCTTTTCAGCGCCGTGGAATGGCTTGAATAGAAACGGTAACCAAGCCTCTTGATGCCTACATCATCACAAAGCGATCTGTACATCTGTAAGCTTCTAACTTCTTGTAGATCTCCCCTAGTACCATTTCAATACCATCTTCTTGAGAGGGAGAGTTGTAGGGCTGACAAATCATGTCCACTATCTCCTGTTAGGTCGCTAGGTTCTTCACTCGTAACCAAGATTGCTTCTAGTTTCCCCGGATCTTAGCGGCCTTTGCTAGTGTTGTAAAAGCGGACCTTGTGGCGTGACCACAAGCGTCTGAATGCACCTGATCAAACCGGTTCCTCTATCGATTCGATAATGCTTCTTCCTTTCTCATAAGCCAAGGGGTGTTTTCTTCAAATTCTTTAACCTACATTGAAGCCCAAAGTTTGCTCTTTCGAGCTCTTGGATCTTTTCTTGCAGCTGCCCTATCACCAATTTGGACTTGTCCGCCATTATCTCAAAAAGTTTCCCTCCCCAAGCCGTCATTCCTTTCCTTCATCACGATTGGAGTAATGAAGCGAGAGAAAAAAAGCTCTTTGGTTTAAGTTATAATTCTCTTGTGACAATCGGGCGGCTCATCTCAAAAGGGCGTATTCGATTCGAATGCCTTCATCCTCTCTCAATCTCTCACAATATCCCAAGAGGCGGAGTTACGTCACCACAAAATCGGACTAAACTTGAAGCGTCGAAATGGCGGTTTCTTGCCACTCAGCGGATCAATGGATATAAAGCGCCATCCGCCCGGATGTCGACACTTTTTGAGCACGCAAGGCGCAACATGTCGAGTTTAAGTTCTTATTTTTAGACCTCCTTTTTGCGATTGAAGGCTGGAGCATATTCACGAGTCGGTTGGATCCTTATCCACACATCATTTGGAGCTTCCATACAGCGTGGATCGCCGCGGTAGCGAAATGAATGTGTACAATTTGTATGCTTGGCACAATTAAGCCGTTTGAGGCTCGGTCCGGTACTAACCTCGTTTTTGAAATTTAGCGTGCATATGGAAATCGAAAAGTCCATTCTCCTACAATCCATGCTTTTATACAAAAGCAAATTCAAAATTGAATTGTAGGGGGGGGGAAGCTTTGTATTGGGATGAAGTAAAGATCCGATTCTACGAACTTTTAAAGGCGCAATCGCTTGGCCCCGAAAGCGAAAAGTCTAATACAAAGCTTCAACCTACACATTCAAATTTTGAAATGTAGAAAGCGGGGAATGGACTCTAAATGAAAATAGGGCAAGACAAGAATCGGTGATGCGCATGATTGGTATCGACAAACCAAGAGACACCATCATGAGTTGCGGTATGCTATAATGCAAGTGGCTTTTTAGAAGCGCCGCGTGTTCGTCAATCTGTCGACAACAAGAGAATTAAATACATATGGCGCCATAGATATCGATTCCCCTTATTAGGGAGAATATTCCAAGCAAATCGGCCGGGGAAAAAGGGGGCGGAAATATGGCGTGGAATGGGTGATAGGAGGCCATTTTAGTTCATAAAACATAATATAACTTGGAATGATAGATATTTTATATGCAAATGGGAGACTATTGATGAGGGACTTGTGTTTAATTTTAATTTGACAACAAATAAGAAAGTGGATCTACGATGCGAATTTAGTGTGTTCCATTTTTGTTGCATATGTACTATTAAGCTTGGTGTGATCCTTGAAAAATAATATGCTCTTTGAAAAGGGATAATGACTTATGTACTTAAGAGTGGTAACACATGTAATGATTAAAAAAAAAAAGTTAGGTATTCAAATGGAATTAGAAGCAAAAACTTTTACATTCAAAATTTTTATGGCCGTATGGCTTTACATCATTTTGTAAATTTAAATCTTTGGGAGGCTTCAACTATTCACAACAAAAAGCCGGAGGCTTACTGCGGTCATATGGTAGAAATTTTGGAGGCAAGCTCGACTAAGAACAAGGAAAAAAATAAGAGGTGCTCTGCCCTAACAAATTTCATTCATCTGCTTCACCATCTGCAAAAAAAAAAAAGAAATAACCGTTAGTTGAATGCTTAAGAAAAGAAAAGAAAACATGCATGTACCATGAACTAGCGCCATGAGCTCCTCGAAGTCGGCAGATTCGTCTTCAACTTCTTCATCTTCTTCATCATCTTGACTTCTTAAGGTCGGTGAATACTCATTTCTGAAGAATCTCTATCTAGCCTTCAAGAAACACGTGATGAACTCACGCTCAGAAATTTCCTCACGATTCCTCATTCTCGATTCCTCGTCAAAGGAATGGAGGAGGAATCGAGGCATTAACAAGAACCGGTGGGCGTGAGGAGGGGCTGCCGGAGGAACACCTCTTCCCGGCCGTAATAGAAGCCTCTTGGAGGACACCTCCCGGCTCTTAAGTAGCTGATCTCTTCATGGCGATGGACTAGAAATTGGAAGGAGGATCTAGCGAAGATTGCGGAGATTGGGGGAGAATGAAGCCAATCTAGGCTGGAATAGATATAGGCTGGATTAGGCGTGAAAATCGTAGGAATGATTAAGTATTCAGTCCTATCAACCATCATTACATGCCATTATGTGCATATCTCGAAATTTGAGCCATATCTAATATCTTCCTTTTTAACCTTATACCTAAAAATATCAATATCTTCCTTTTTAACCTTATTCCTAAATATCAATATCTTCATTTTTTAACCTTATTCCTAAACCTATATGATTTGAGTTTAACCTGAAAATGAACACCGATATAATTGAATTTAACATACTATTTAATACCAAGATGCTACGTCACACTATGTCGATAATTGGGATTTAAAAAAAAAACACTCAAACCCTCCTCGAGAAAACCCGTGTAAGTCTTGAGCCTCACTTGTGTTTAAGTTTAATTTGACAACAAGCAACTTCCATCTTGTGTAGATGCCGCGGTAGCGAAATCAAGGTGTGGTATTTTTATGCCCCAACACAATTAAACCGTGTGGTAGCGAGCGTCGATACTAACCGTTTTTGAAATTTACAGCGTGCATATGGAAATCGAAAAGTCCATTCTCCTACAATCCATGCTTTTATACATTAAGCAAATTCAAATTTCGAATTGTAGGGGGAAGCTTTGTATTAGGATGAAGTGAAGATCGGTTAAAAAGCGACCCATGGCCCTCGAAATGAAAGTCGATCGATACAAAGCTTCAACCTACACATTCAAATTTTGAAATGTAGAAAGCGGTGGCGCCGCGCTTACCAAGACACCGTCATGAGTTGCGGTATGCTATAATGCAAAGTGGCATTTTAGAAAGCGCCCGTGTTGCATCGGTCCGTCGACAACCAAGCGAGAATTAAATACATATAAGCCATGAATGTGCAATCCCCTTATTAGGGAAGAATATTCCAAGCAAATCTGTAATTATGAGAGTTTGGTATCCTAGGTGGCATGGGAAAAGGGGGGCGGAAATATGGCGTGGAATGGCTGATAGGAGGCCATTTTGGACCCCAAATCCGCCCTAATGCAATAGGAAGAGGTACTTTTCTATCGGCTGACCATAGCTATTTTCCTATCTCTTGAGGCCAAACCCGGATAGGAGAACCCTCGGTCTGCAGCCCTTAGAAGTTGAACCCATGGCCATGGCGGCAGCGAGAAGAGGGCGGATCGCCTCGAATGCGAGCAGGGAGGGAGAAGAGGAGGAACACGGATCGGATTGAGAAGACATCGGCCTAGAAACGGGGAGAGGCGTGGCGAGCGGCGGCTCAAAGGTTCGAGAAAGGACTCAGAGCAACAAGAAGAGCCCCACCACTTGGGCAAGGAATAACAAGCTTGACCCCAGTGTTCATAGGAGGAGAAGCATACTTAAGCCTCCATGACATTAAAATCTTCCGAATCGAGAGGCGGGGATTTCAAAGTGGATGAAATTCTGCATCTCCTATGGCAACAACCAAATCTTGACGACTTCATCGATCGAGAAACTCAATACTTCCCCATCAGCATAAGGGAAGCCAGTACATACACTGGCAAGACGTCATCGGACATCGAGGCTTACACAGGCATCAGACAAATGATGCCGAGAGGGAATGCGGTCAGGAAGAAGAGTTCACGGCAATCCAAAGGCGCATGGGCATCAAGGGGTAAGTCGACATCGGCCTCTTACCTAGCTCATAAAGAGCGGCACGAGGGGCAACATGGAAGCGACATCAACTGAGGGAAATTAGTGCACCGGGACTTGAGAGGAGGTGGAGGAGGTGCGAGGTTGATGAATCTGTGAGGCGGAACATGATACATAGGGCAACCTCGACATCTGGCGAGAAGCGGGGGCATGATAAAGCCCTTAGGTTCTATCTTTCATTACTCCTAGATGGAAGAATAGCGGTTTATACCGCCAATTCAATACGGGGTGAAGAAGGAGTCTTTATGCTTATCGCCCTCGGGATTTGGAAATCATGCTCGGATGGCCCCAAACGCCGACCATGTCGTCCTTATCAAGAGAGCGATAGCATTAAGTATCTTCGACCCAGCGATCCCCTGAGGGCGGCATGCGGGGTTGGCGATGGCCGGCATATACCGGATAGGAGGATCGAGGACCTAGTGACTGACACTTTAAGGAGGCCGCGACCACAAACATCCTCGGGAACCTAGGGGAGAACAATCGGCCACGGCCCAAGTGAAGAAATTTTTGGAGGACAACCACGATTATTTGAAGAAATTCCAGAAATAAAATTAATAATGTTTTCAATTTTCTGATATCTTGAATGTAAAAGCAATAGTATATCTATGAATATAAGCCATGACCTTAATTATGTTTTATTGTCATATAATTTTGTCCCCTCAATTACATCATCAAACAACCAATGCAATGACAAAATAATGAACTAATCATCAGAGTATAATCTAATGTGTATCCAGCTAGAATACCTAGAAATGTTGAACAACAAGGACATCAAGACCAAGAGCGTACCCCACCAAGGCATTTCCAGCCAAGAAACCTACGTCAAGAGTTTGATGCAGTAACTCCAGAGGAAGAGCTATCACAGATTCGATCCGACATTCATGAGATAAGGGCACTGCTGGCAGTAGCAGCAATAGGAGGGCAAGACCAGAACGTGCCATTGCCAGAAACGCCGGTCGGCCGAACGGTACAACAAAGGAAGAGAAGCCGCAGAAGAAGCTCCCCTAGCTCAGGTGGCTCCTCCGACTCTAGTTCAGACTCTGACTCCGGATCGGAAGAGCAGGAAGAAGAGAGGCAAGACCGCCAGGAGAATCCAAATCATGATAGGGGCAGGGCACAATCTGACTATCAGAAGAAGGTCGACTCAGCGCTCAGTAATGTATGGAAAGCAAAAAAGCTGGAGCAATTTTCAGGGGATAGCAGGTCAGGGATGGAAGCAGAAGCATGGTTGGATGAGATGAAGGAATATGGGAATGCCTATGGCATGAAGGACAAGGACAAAGGCAGAGTAGCTACAGCCAACCTGAAGGGAGCAACTAGGATTTGGTGGAAGGGCTACTCCAAAGCACATGGGTGGCGAGGGGCGATTCTTGAGGTTCAAGAAGTTTGCTAAGGCTTTCAAAGCGCCATTATGTGCCAAAGAGAGCACAAGTGTCACATGATCTGGCGGTTTTTTACGATTCGGCCGGGGCAACAAATCAGTTCAGAAGTACACGGAGGAATTCATGAGACTAAGGCTCTATGTGCCGAAGTTGAGTGAAAGGCACGCAGTGGAGGGTTACATAGAATGGTTGAATGAGGAGATTCGAAAGCTAGTACGAGCAATCAACCCTAGGACGGTGTCAGAAGCAGAATCCAAAGCAGTCAGCTTGCAAGGGACGGGCCCCCAAAGGAATGCACCAAGGCAGCAGTATCCATGACAAGGGAAAGGGCACGGGAGGCTATAGCCCAAGAGCAGCGAGAGTCCAGTGAGCGCGAAGACCTCAGTACAATGCTAATTATGGGAAGCAGGGCAATGCAAACGCTGGCAAGCAGGATAAGAAACATGTGACCTTCAAAGAGCAAGGAGGGGGATCCAACTATTCCAAGGCAAAGGAGGCGTTTTTTGCAATCCATTCCCAAAGAGAAGAAGCAAGAGTGCATAGAGAAGCGGTTTGTGCTTTAAGTGTTTCCAACGAGGGCCGCGGGACAAACAAGCGCCCCTTGATGATGAACAGCGGCTTTAGCGGAGATGGGATGGGAGACACCAGCGGAAAGGCGGCGGCGGCGATGCATTGGACTATATTCATGGTGAGTGCCATATTTTTGCAGCCATTGATACGGAGAACGCAGAAAGCCAGTACCAAGTAATCTCCACAACTGGGAAAGCCAAGGAGAAATCTTTCATAGTCTTGATAGATATAGGGAGCACCCATAACTTTGCATCGCCAAGAATGGTACAGACATTGAAGCTTAAGCCCTTGAAGTCAAAGCCTAGACCGGTTGTGTTGGCTAGTGGTGCAATCAGGCATACAGCAGGAAAAAGAATTAACTTCAACGTAGACTTGCCAGGAGTCAACGTAGCATTGGGAGCTGAAGTGATGAACATCGGCAAATATGATTTGATAATAGGAATGGAGTATCTTGGACCAGGAGGAGCCATCATTGATTGTGGGAAACGTAAGGTGACCTTAACTACACCGGAAGGCAAGATCATCGAGATAGCAGGTAAAGAAGTAACACCAATTATGCAATGCATGTCGAATGAGAAATTACTTAAGTGCATAAGGAAGGAGCAAGTGGCCTACATCTTTCAGGCTCCAAGCGGACGAGGAAGAGACGGAAGAAGAGAAAGAGGCCAAAGCATTGAAAAAACTCCCAAAGCCTATAGCAAAGTTGATAAAGGAATTTCATGACTTGTTTCCTGATGAGATCAAGCAACTTCCACCCTATAGAGGTGTCGAGTGTGAAATAGCCTCGAACCAGGGACTAAGCCAACTAGCAAGGCACCTTATAGAATGTCAACCGAAGAGTTGACGGAGTTGAAGAAGCAACTGCAAGAATTGCTAGACCTGGGTTCATAAGACCTAGTGTCTCTCCTTTTGGAGCGTCTATCATTTTTGTGAAGAAGAAGGATGGAAGCCTTAGGATGTGCATTGACTACCGCCAGTTAAATAAGCACACCATTAAGAATAAGTATGCCTTGCCTAGATCAGATGATCTCATGGACCAGTTGCAGGGAGCGAAGGTCTTTTCTAAGATAGACTTGAGATCAGGTTATCACCAGATCAGGATCAAGGAAGAAGACATCCACAAGTCTGCTTTCAAAACGAGATATGGCCACTATGAGTTCACGGTGATGCCATTCGGGTTGTCCAATGCGAGCAACTTTCATGAGATTCATGAATGACGTCTTCCGTGAATTCCTAGATTCTTTCATCATAGTCTTCTTCGACGACATCTTGGTGTACAGCAAATCTCTGGAAGAGCATGCCCAACATTTGAGAAGGGTGCTCGAAAAGCTAAGAAGGCGCCAACTCTTTGCGAAGCTATCTAAGTGCCACTTCGCCACGGAAAGAGTGGAGTACCTAGGGCATGTGATTACAACGGAAGGCATATCCACGGACCCTGCCAAGATTGAAGCAGTGATAGACTGGCCAGCACCAAAGAACACGCATGAAGTAAGGAGCTTCCTCGGCCTAGCAGGCTATTATAGAAGGTTTGTCAAGAACTTTGCCAAGGTAGCAGCGCCATTAACAGATCTTACGAAAGCAGGGAAGATAAAAGATTGGGCAACTCATTGGCAAAGTAAGGCCCAGAAAGCATTTGACACATTGAAGGAAGCATTGACGACAGCGCCAGTTTTGGTCTTGCCAGACCCGCCCAAAGATAAGCTTGTGGCGACGGACGCTAGCAGAATAGCAACAGGTGCAGTCCTCATGCAGGAGGAAAGGGTAGTGGCCTATGATTCGAAGAAAATGAATGATGCAGAACAGCGCTACCCAACGCATGATCAGGAGCTTCTGGCTATTGTAAGAGCTTTAAGAATTTGGAGGCACTATCTATTGGGAAGAAGATTCCAGCTAGATATGGATCATCAAAGCCTCCTATCTTTACACAACTACTCCTCAATTTGAGGCAAAGGAGGTGGATGGAATTCCTTGAAGAATATGACTTCGAGATAATTTATAAGCCATGAAAGCTCAATGTGGTTGCAGATGCTCTTTCTAGGAAGCCTTTGGCAACAAGAACGCATTGTAATGCAATTTCGATGCTCACGAGTGAGTTCGGCAAAAAGATTGAAGAAAGCTTGCCAACAGATGCCGACTTCAAGGAAGTTTGGGCAAGTCTTTGCAAGGAAGCCAGGACCAACAAGGAAAGGGAAATGTTCAGGCACTATAAGAAGGAGAATAACTTGCTATACCATAAAAACAAATTGTGTGTACCCGAATTTTCAGGAGTTAGGAAGCTAATCCTACATGATACACACAATAGTCCCATAGCAGGGCATGCACGGTTTATGAAGACATACTTCAAAATTAGAAGCAGTTACTTCTGGCCCGGCATGAAGAAGGAGATAGCAAGGTACATTCGGGAGTGCCAGATATGTCAGCAAACAAAGGCGGAACAGCTCCGAATTCCAGGTGCCTTGGAGCCGTTGCACGTATAAACGCTAAGTGGGAGGTAATAAGTATGGATTTTATTCTGGGGACTCCCAAGAACGAGCAAGAGGCAAGGATGCCCGATGGTGGTGGTTGACAAGTTGTCAAAAATGGCACACTTTGTGCCATGTAGGACAACCGATACAAAGATTGGATACTGCCGTCCCATTTGTTAAGGAGATTTTTTCGGACTCCACGGCATGCCAAGGGAGATAATTTGGATAGGGACTCCAAATTCATGAGTGCCTTTTGGCGGGACCTATTCACCACCACCCGGACGAAGCTTTTCGATGAGCACGACATATCATCCCCAAACGGATGGTGGGACGGAGGCGAACCAATAGGATCATCGAAGATATGTTAGAAGCTATGTTTGGAACAAGCAATCTAAGTGGGATGATTTCATCCACTTAGTAGAGTTCAATGACAACAAACACCAAGCGTGAGTCATCGCAGATGAGTCCTTTTATGATCAACTTCACGGGTACCCGTGTGTCTTCCCGGATACTTGGCACAATCATTGTCCAAGGTGGAAGTCTCCCAACAGATGCTTTTCAAGATGCAAGAGTTGGTGGAGGAGGTGAGAGGATACCTCCTAGCAAGTGAAGAAGTAGGGCGAAAAGCATCGCCGGCAAAGTATAGGACGATAAGAGAATTTTGGTGGGAGGCGGGGTGTGGTTGAAGATCAAGGTGAAGCGAGGCCAAGCTCGCGATCGGCAATTGCAAGAAGCTTGCTCCAAGATGGGCTAGACCTTTCAGGATTACCAAAAGAGTAGGTACCCAATCCTACAAGTTGGACCTGCCAACGCATCTAAAAATCCATAGGGTCTTCCACTTAAGTCTCCTAAAGAAACACACTCCTAATAAAACTAAATATTACCTGCATGTAATGTACCTTGCGCTCCTAACACGAAAATTTACCTGTCAGAACAAATCGAGCTGCCAGAATCAAGAAAAGGTAACTGCATGTAAAATGTAACTGCATGTAAACTAGTTTCTCGCCAACAGATCTTGTAATGACGTGCCAGAACCAAAAACCTAACAAAGAACAGAAAGAACAAGTTAGATTTACAAGAAAACAACAGAATAAACAAATTCTTCAAGCGTATCCTCACCAAACAAAACATAACCAAGAACAAAGTTGCCAGAAGCTGCCCGGAAGTGCCTCTACTCCAAAAAACTCCAACAAGTTTCAAGAAACTTGAAGAACTTGAAATTTTTTTAACAAAATCCTATCTACCTAACACGGCGCCTCACCGGAATCGATCAGAACAAGCAGCGCCACTATACCGGCGAGAATCGGCTCGCCGGAATGAAGCAGGGGAAAAAAAAATTTGCTCTGTTCGTAATCCCACCCTTACGTGGGATTACGTAAGGGAATCTACACCCCTCGGGCATCCCCCCTCAGAATATTCCTCGGCGGAGCTGCCAGCCTCGGCGGCGGCGCACTCGCGGCTCCGCCGCTCATGCGCCGCCTCGGAAATTCCTCGGCGGAATGCCCTCGGGGCGTAGATTCCCTATTACAAAAACATGTGCGTTGCTAGTTAAGTTAAATTTTCTTAACATAACAATTTTAACCTTTTAGTGTGTCTTTTAGTTGTGTAGGTACCCTAAGCCCTCTGGAGTTTTTCCTTGCAATTTTTGTCTTGTCGGCCCTTTTCTTGTTGTGTTTTCTTCTGGTCCTTGGTGCTTTCGCCGGGTGCAGAAGACGCTTCTTTTTCTCCTGCTATTTGCCCCTTTTTTGCATCTCTGGTGCGACGTCTGTGGAAGATCTATTTTTAAGCGTCTAAATTGCCGTTCGGCCATAACGGGCTTTTTCTGCGATCATTTTATTTTGGCCTTCTATTCTGTCTGTGGACTGGAGCGATTCAGTCCTAAGGGGCGGTCAACAAAATCAAATGTGAGTAACGGTTCTTACCTCAAAGCCCATCAGTTTTGTCCCTTCGTTGCATTCGGATCAATTCTACAGAGATTAGAATTAGTGGGCGGCAGCACCAATTTGCAATCAGAGTAGAATCTGCAGAGTTTCTTTGTGGCCGATTGCTTGATAGCTCTAATTATTCATATTTGAAGTAGAAAGACGACTTTGTCCTTAGCAGATCAAGCCCCTAGCCTAAGTGTGTTGGTTGGAATTTCACTGGATTTCTTTCTGCCATGCAACCCTAATCCCGCAGCCTGCTTGCTTTTGGCCTGTGCAAGCTCTTCCCTGCTTTCTGTGTTTGAGTCATTTGTCATAGAAAATACTAGGAACAAATTTACTTTTCATTTTTGTCAATGCATCCGAAAGTTCTTCTAGACCAGCAACATTGTACTCTGAGATGATTGCCATGTAGAATTTTGCATTTAGATGACGGAGTCGTTTTCTGTCTACTGTTTGCATCTTCTGATGATAGAGATGGAGCCGTTTGCTGTTTGCTGCTGTATTCCTTGACAGCTATAATAACATGGCTTTTTTCTAGCTCCAACATATGGCATCGTTCTCAGTAGCGCAGAAGATTAAAACATCGAATTTTTGGATTGCCCACATGATTTTTGCAGATCGACATAATCAGAATAAATGTCCTTGTTGATAAGAGGAACAAAGCGTGTTTTAAGAGCTTGCATCTTGCTTTCTTGAGCTCCAGATCAGATCACCTTTCCAAATTCAGTTTCCACTTGTGCACAAAGCTATCGTCAGGAAGACTTTTTACTTTGTTTTTGCTAGCTCTGATATGAGTTGAAGATATGGTGTAACCCCCGCATGTAAAAGTCAAAGGGCCACAGCTCAAAAGATGACAATGATCAATGTATTATAAGTAACAAGTAAACTGGCCTGGAAAATATTATATCATATATAGCAGAATCTCCACTGACTATGAGGAACTAAAGCAATTTTCATACATAAGGAACCCGTTATCTATAAAAAGCCCAATATTGACAGCGGAAGCGTGGATCAGACTGACTGTTATTTTTTAGACTATGGTTGCTTCAATTTCACACTATTCTACAGTTTCTCTGGGCTGTGGCCTTAATTTACAGCAGGATGCTCGAGCAAGTTTGTTCATTCCGGAGTTGTAGCAGCTAAGGGTGCGGGCACTTAGGCTATAAGTTTTGGTTCTAGATCTAAGAGTTGAAATTGAAAATTTTTTCTTCTCTCGTTGCTCTGTTGCACTTATGATGTTGCACTAATGTGTACTATTTTGCCCAGATTTTTTAATTCTCCCCCTTTTTATTTCCCAAGCACGTTTAGAGAGTTATGTAGAGTGGTTTTGAGTATGATTTAATGTGTGAACATTTGGAATATGGGAGTGGTTGAATCTGTGATTTGAGTAGATATTAGACATCTTGCTTATGTAGTTGCCTTTATGTGTATTCTTCATGCAGACCGTTCTCACTCGTTCACTGTCTTCAGATTTGTACCTAGCCACAATTGGGAAGCCTTTGACTACGTTGCATAGATGTGGCATGGATCATTTTGGGCAAGACCTCGTGGTTATTTTAAAGCCATTTTCTTTGCTAGTTCTCATTTTTCAAAGATGCTTGTAGAGCAACAAGAAATCATTTCTCTTAGCTTGTTTATTCAAGGATGCTTGTAGAGCTACAAGAAATCATTCCTATCTCATTTTTGCATCTTACTCTGAATTTTGTTCTACCTAATTGCTTTTGTTGGGTGCCCTGAGGTCGAGATTGAATAAGTTTTTGTGATGAACTTGGATGTACTTAGCCAAGGACTTAATAGATGGCCGAATCATGTTAAATTGTTGCTTCGTACGTTACAACAATTAGACTTGTGACTTTGCAGAAGTGGCAAATTATTTGGAGATGTATACATGAGTAATATTTTCTATTCTGTTTATCAAACATTTTTTCGCCTTGCTTGGCTCCTTGACCTCATCTGAGGTTGTCTAATTGTGTTACATATTTTTAAGATGCTTGCTTAGCATACATTATCGTTTTTTGCTTGTATTATTGTTTTTTGGCCGTCAGATGACGGCACCTTCTACAGAATATGTTGGCTAGGAAGATCCGAGCCACTGGCATCGGATCAACATGGGGTCAAATTGACCCCAATTAATAGGGCCGCTCCTTACGCAACACCATGGGTTAAGATAGTATTTAATCACAGCGATACCCATACAATACAGTACAGCGGCACACAGTAGCAGCATTCAAACCCCAGTTCCAGTTCCAATCCCAGATTAGGGAATCGATTCCATTCCATCAACTTCGATTCCGGCAAACTGGGACATGCTATTCTACCTCCACTCTTCAGATAAAGCAATACTACTTTCATTAAAGTGCTTGCTTGGAAATGGAACCTTCAGGCCTCAAGCTGATGAAACCTATAATCCGGCGTAGCTCCAATAATTCTTCTGACTATCCTTGTTATTGTCTCAGTCCCAGCTCTTACCAAGCTAGTGACGAATAAAAGCGCTCGACTTCAAGCAAATTCCACATAAATCCTCAACGACAGAGCATCTGGGCAAGAAAAACGCTGCCCAGCTGCACAAAACAAAGGGAAGGTATTCATGCTTGTTGATACGCTCTGGTCCAAAGGAAAACAGCGCCGAAATTTGAAAGCACAAACTCTCAAAATCCAAAGAAGGCTTCTAGAGGTAGATACGGTTGGATTTCCTTCATTGAAAGGTAAAAGCCCAAAAGTTTCCGAGGGAAGACCCAGTTACATGACCCACAGTTGGGAAATCGAACCCAAGTTCGCCGGAAACCCAACGATGCCTTATAATTCAAATCCATCTTAGTTAACAACAAAAAGTTATGAACTGGAAAGGAGCTTAGTTCGGCCAGGGAAACAAGCTTAGTTCGCACTTTCAAGCATCTGCAGCAGATCAGCTTCGTGCTCAACCCGCCACCTGCAACAGCCGGAATTGGCAAGCCCATGGCCGGCTATCATCTGTCCAGACCGCACGCGCACTGTTATCCCCAATCCGACCTTCGAAATCAGGAAAATACGGCAAATACGGCTTCTTCCCCTAACTGAGCTGCCAGCGTCAGCTTTCTACCTTTGGAGCTACAAATACAGTAAAAAACCATTACCAATCTTAAGTTATAAATATAGGAAACTTGATCGTGCAAACATTATTGGTTGTGGACATTTATGGTTGTTGTGCGCTTCGAACTTTGATGTTGAGAAAGAAGTTAGAATAGGTCTTCTGAAGTTGCACTTATGGCTATGTCTAGATCTATCTATAGTTTTATAATCATAGAGTTTTTAGGCCTTCAACCTTACAATTGCAATTTTGGCCCTTTATGCAACTCTACCTTACTTGATTCTTCTTAAAATGCTACTTTACAATGAGTCTTCTTGGATAGAGCATGTTGTTTGAATTTGATAGGTTGCCAAATCTTGTGCACTTTTAAGGAATCTTAGAGTACCGTTTGGTTTGGTTTAGTGGTTTGCCCTATGCTAGCAATATTTGCCTAATTCGTGGTCCTTATTGTGGCTTGTGATTTATGAGAGTCTTTAATACTACAAAAGTCTTTTTTTGGGTTGCCTTTAGGGGGCAAACCCTTGTTTATGTGGGTTTTTGGCATATCCAGGCATATGCCAGCATATGCCTAAGATATTCTAGTGACTGCTACAAACTGGATGTTGCCAGTAAATTCTCGGTCAGCCCTCTTCTTATCTGTCGGTGCTATTGGAACCGCATATAAGGAATGAAGTTGGGTTTAGGCTCGCACATTTCCAATCTGTCAATTCCAATCAAAATAATCGGTCCATGGCCCAACAAGCTGCATGACTTCAAATTTGAATACCTCTTACATTCCGATGCCCCATTTCGCTTTCGAACGATGCGAGATCTGGTGATTTTATGCCGCGGGCATGTAAAGGTAATGTCTTGGTCTACCGGTATTCTTTGTTTTCGCCATTGTTTATTGTGATCTTGGGTGACAATGGCAACAATATTCGCAGATTATACACCATTGTTCGATTTGAATGAGAGGCTTGTTTGCAATAAGATATTGCTTGAGGACATCAATCGGTGAGGAATCTTCGGCCCTCTTGCATTGTCTCACTCTTTTTCAGATAAACCAACGGTGTATGTCCGGAAACATTTCGTTTTACGCTTAATCTTGTGAGAAATCACTTTCGAAAGTAGGAGGTGCAAGCGAGAGGGCCGCCAATAAATAGGGGGTTCTTTGCCTCATGGCGCATTGCATTTAAAGTGCCCTCAAGCCAACCGGTATTTGTTGTTGGATTTGTAAAGAATCACTTTTGCTTCAATGAGTGTCTTACTTGTTGCATTTATGACTATCGGCTTACTTCCTTTTATAAAAGGACTGCTGGGAGGGGAAATGAGTTTAATCAACCATTTGCATCTTACTTGACTAGGTAAGTCGTTATGACTTTTCTTTTTTGTGTTACCTATGTGCATGTACCACGTGGTTATGAGGGTTTAGCATAACCGAGAATAATCTGAGGTATATTGTTGCAAAACTTATGTCGTTTGAATGTGGCGGTGCCTTTCAAGCATTTATTATTATTCGAGCCATCGAGAGTACTACTATTGCTCCTAAATTTCTTTAAAAGCTTCGAGATCTTTGGAGAAAAATTCTCATGTCTCCTTAAAGATGAAGGGTGTGAAAGCTCCTTATTTATGGAGGTCATTCTTTGGTTTGCTTATGCAAAATTTGAAAAATCATGTTTTCCAAATATCACGAGAGCATAAAAAGCGAGGTTCTTCAAGTTTTGTCTACCAAACTGGTCGCTTTATGGGTTGCTCAGCGGTGTATTCCTTATGTCGTTACAATTGAACCAAAACTTTTCTCTCTTCCATGGGATTTTGCTTTTTTGCCGTTGACAACATTTTAGGCGAAAGGCGAAGGTAAAAGATTTAGTCTTCTTGAACTTTCTTAAAATCAGCAAAGTGTTTATTGGGGAATTTTTTTTTTAATGTCTAGGTGCAGATAGCGTTTATGCTTGGAAATGCTTGTTAGGCTCGGCTCTTCTGTCACAGTATTTGGTCCCAAATCATACTTTGCAAAGATTAATTCAGGATTAGTGTGTGGCAAATCGATCAAAGGGGATAGAACGGATTCCAACTCCGAAGCTTCCCCTTGATCCAGCAAATCAGATGCATGCTTCGGGAGGTACAAAGAGTTTTCAAATTGGAAAAAATTTGACAAAGATGAAGAATCGGCCAAAGAAAAAGAGAAAATCGCCTTTGGAAAGTAAGCGGGGACGTATTTCTTGATAAAGAGGTTTCTATCTATCATCTATTGCATCTGCGGTGCATCATATATTTCCTTTTAGATGGTATCACATCCATTTTTAACAATGTGAGGTACTTGTAACTTGATGTGTTTGCATATGCAGATCCGTGTACATAAAGATGGCTATATTATGGGTGCTGAATATCTTTCTGATCTTGTCGAAGCAGAGCACAAGCACACAAAGATGGTATTTATGATGTTGCCTTCTTATTTTGTAGGCAACTCAAATTGTTTTTGGAAATAATTAGAGGGCACAAGGAACATGGAAATGCCAAATTTCCTATTTGCCCCGTCAAAATGCTTGTATATGTAAATTTTGGTCATTTCCATTAAATTTGGTGTTACTTTGTTTGTCCCTAAACTTTGCATTCTCACTGCAGTCCATGGGGGAAAGCAAAAATGAACCGATAAGCATGATCATGTCCATGCATTTGAAAAGGATTTTATGAAGCAAGTGAAAGAGATTAAGCGAGCAATTGAAGACCAAGAAGAAGGCGTCGGGTATTTCTACCCCTTATCTCTATTCCAAAAACAGTTTATTTGTTTATTTTCCTCTATTTGTGAGTGGAATAGTGATGATGTAGATGATTAAGAGGTCAACTGGTAATGCACTGATATCCAGATATGTTCTAAGTATCATCATTTTAAAATTTTCCAAGCCTGCAACTTGTACATATCAAGATTTTTATAATGTCATTCTTTTCTATTCTCCTAGATGTTTGGTGTCCTTGGCGTGGGAAGGGTTCTTTGGAAATTTTCATATTTCAATGCATGGCTTGAGCATCTTTGTTGCCCAACATGTGTAATGATTTGAATATCGGCCACGTCATGTTTACAATTGTTGTTGTTCTTATTACTTTCTTATGCATCTGAATAGGTATTTGAGAACGCGAGGCAGGTTAATGTAGGCCATGTCATTCACAACCTATCTTTTGGACGAGAATATCACGGTATTCACAATCTACTTGATGGAACCGTAAGAATACTACATGAGAAAAGTGGGGACGTTCAAGTATTTTATCAAAGGTGAGGTTCGGATCATATTCGCGATTGGATTCTTGTTTGTGTTGGCTATGGCGAGCTTCTTGAAGATTCTGAATCAAAAAGATAGGACTTAGAAGATCTTGACATCCGCAAAAGGCGCCATAATTGTTGTTTTTTTTTCTCTCGAAGCTTGGAAAAGGCGTGGATAATAGGAGACCAACGGCTTTCTTTATTTTCTTGGATTTCGAGGTACCGAAGGGAAGGTAAATCGGCCCAAAGCTTACATCGCCATAGCCGTTGATCAAAAGCGTGCAGATAGGAAGCCAGAAGATCCGGTTTCGGGGGTAGGTTTATCAGCGGTATAATCTTTTACCAAAAACTCTAAATGCGAGGCGGTGGCGTTACAAAACATATGCACAAACCGCCGCAACAAATTGAAAGCGATGAAGCGGGGAGCCATACCTTTAGTGCTAGAATTAGCGTCGATGCAAGCAAGAGAAACGTAGAAGCGGGTTTGGCGGTATTGAGAATTTTTGCAGCTCATGACGGAAGGATGGAGGTGGTCGAGCATGCTCTCACTATGGCGATTTCACGGTGAAGACGATTACGGCAAGATGATTTGGCCACTGACCATGTTGGTTGTGGTGAAGAGGCGATTCGGCAAAGATCAGTTGGCCAACTTGACCATGTTGTGAATATTTTATGGGGAACATTTTGTAATGCAAATCGGTGCCAATATGTGTTGCAATGCCCAAAGGCGGGGGGCTTTTACTCATCTCTCGCTTCTTGCACAAGCTACCATTTCCGCCAAACAAAGAAAAGGGCTCTTGGGCTACTTAAGTTGTTATAAGATACTTGGTGCGAAAAACCTTGCAAGCTAGACATTGGCCTTTACCGGTTCCTTGCCTTTCTAGATCAAACTTGCATTTATCTTCTATCCATTGATCACCATCGACCGATCAATTCTATAGATCAATCTTTTGATCCTGATCTTGTGGTCAATTGATCAAACAAGTTCACTTCCTCTTGCCTCTAATGGATATAAAAAGTTCTTCCAACATTGGAACAACTTTCAAGTATTGAAGTATGTCTAATGTTTTCATTGGGATCTAAACCTTATACCATGTCTCCATTCTTTGGGTTAATTTTACACATTCAAATTTCAAGTCATTTCTTTATTATCATTCTTTGCTGTCAACCTTTCATCTCCTTTATATCTATCTAAATCTGAATCTGAATTTGAATCTCTCTATAGGCCCTTTGTCTTCTAATAATTTGCACACAACCTTGGTTTTCGTTTTGTTCACCGCGTTACTTTCATAAAAAAAAAATTGCTTGCTCCAAGTTAGTGGAAAATTGTTACCTTTTCGTCTTAAGTGGATCTGTTATTAACATTGAATGCAACTTTTAGTTCTAATTAATAAGTCTCCATGTATTCTTAGTAACTTGGAATGAAGATAAAATAGCACGAAACAAAGTGTAATGGGCATTTTATGCGGTGATCAATTAAGGTATATAATTTTATAGTACAAATCCGAAGACAACATCAAAACATAGTAAGGGACCATTCAAATGCTGCCCCTATTATGGATCAAGATTGACGGTCAGATTGGACCCACTTATTTTATCTACTTCATCTGTGGTCTAAGTTCATAGAACAAGAAAAGTTTGATCCACTATTGGTGAAAATTATCTTTTCAATAGAAAATGTATTAGTATTTGTAATAAGATCCACATGGTCTTTCATTAATGGCCCTCCCCTATAGAAGGAAATCATGACTATGGATAACTAATCTATATTCTTATTTGTTCAATTATCTACTTACGTGGAGTGGCTATTATCATATGCTTTACGATTTCATTTATCTACATACGTGGACTGGCTACTATTGGGATGCAAATACGATGTGCGAGTCTAACTTTATCATTATAAAGTCACTTCACCCTCGGGTCACGGAGGGCAACCCTCCGTGCGCAGCACCTTGTTTATAATCCTTTGTTAAATTTCCCCATGGACCATTTTGCCTTTGGATGCTACTATTTCTCTCAACTTTCTTGTGGGTTTTTAATTTAATTTTTGTCATTGTTTGTACACGAGCATTGCGTAACTAGAGGAGTTGAACCACAATGTCTTCTATCTGCCAGTTTTTCTTCTATTTGCATTGTCTGTAACGGTCTTGGGAAGTTAGGGACCAGTATTGTACAAGGTATCCTATATAATAAATTTTTCGTGTGTGTCTGCGATGGAGCCCTAGATTGGGCAGCTAGGATTTATTCTAGTTTGTACATAAATACATGAAGATACATGTATGGCATAGATGCATATGAACAAGGGTTTAGAAAAGGCTTTTTGAGGCTTTTTGAAGACGTGAAGTTCTTCGCAAGAGAAGGCTATTTGGAGCATCAAGGCAGAGAAGCATCGGAGCTTGTCGGAGACGGAGACTGAGACTGCATCAAATCTTTTACTTTCAGGTAGGGTTTCATGTTGATTTTCAGGGTTATCTATGCTGCAACTATGATTAGATTTCTGCACGCTTTCTATGCCATGTCCTCTTCATCCGAAGTTGTATTGGGTTTATTTGAAGCAAAACTTGTGTAAAAAGAGTCAACATGTGAAGGCGATTTGAATGTAATTTGGATATAAAAGCTTACATCAGAAGCTGGGCATGTTTCATGCTGCCAGATTTGATCCATATTTCCTGCTTGCTTCTCTGAACAAATTAGATTTTAAAAAAAAGGAGCAAATTCAAATTTCAACGTACACCTATTTTGTGCTTTCTATTTATGCTTCCTATTGCAGTTTCTTCCTCGATCCCTGGCTTTTTCTTTCATCTTTTCGTGCCGCAGATATGCTCCTTGGATTCGTTATGAAGACTTTGATTGATTTTTTCAGCTTGCTTCTCTGAAAAAACTAGATTCAAAGTGTATTGAGTAGATTTGAATCCCTGGAATATAGAAGCCCAAAAGATGCGCCCAATTTTGTGCTATCTGCTCCAGTTTTTTGCTCGATGCCTTGTTGCATTTGATGCCAAATGTCATGGAAGAAGCAGAATAGAGGCTGACGGGCATGGAGAGGGCGAATAGCTTTGCCTCTTTAGTTTGTGAAATACACTCTGGCAAAGCATAGGAGTGGTTTAAGATCATGCATGGATAGATTCTGTGGGAGGCATGGACAGATTGCAGCTACTTCCCTAAAGCTTTTTGACGATAAGCAGCATCCTCGGTGTTGTTAACAATTTACAGATATGGCCAGAAGAGCTTCAGCATGTTCATGGATGAACATTTGGTTGCAGGTAGCCTACCATTGCAGAAAGAGAGAACGACATATTTTTTTTGTAGAGTTCCTCCATCAGAAGACAGAAGGTAGGTAGTTGTCCATAAAGAGTTCCATGGTGAAGGCATCTGAAGACGGTAGTCAGTTTTTCCACGGTAAAAGCTGTAGGTTCTTCCACAGTGATAACAATTTTGTTGCAGAGCTCCAAAGCCGCCCATGCTTGAGGTTAGCAATTGTTTTAATAAGTATAAGAGTCTTTTAGCATTTTTTAGAACATAGGAGGAGCCCAAAGAAAAAGAATCTAAAACATACTAAGCGTGATTTCAAATCCACGCTTGAGATTAGCAATTTTTTAATAAGCATTTTAGAAAATATAAGTCTTTTAGCACCTTTTTAGAACCAATGGGTTGGGTTGCATAGGAGGGCCTAGGGCGATTTGTAGCAAAAATTTCAACGAAAAAGAATCTAAAACACGCTAAGCGTGATTTCAAACCAATGGGTTGGGTTGCATGGGAGGGATCTAGCACAATTTGCACCCAAAACGTTAGAGAAAGAGAATCTAAAACACATTAAGCGTGTTTATAAAGGAGTAAATACTTTCATTTGATTGGCCATGCGCTCTTTTAGCCCTTATTATCCTTGGTCTATCCCTTTATCTAGCTTTAATATGTGTTTTTTACTTCCTAATCATTGACCTAGAGAATATTTTGTTTTAAATATGTTGTATAATTTAAATATGTTGTTCAAATAATGTTTTCTTTTGGCATCCCTCTTCTTGTTTGTTTTTAGCAACCTTAAACTGTGGCCCTTAGTTTCACTTGTATTAAATGTTCCTTATTTATAACGATTATTAACATTATTGCTTATTTCTTTTACATATTTCAAGTTCTATGTAAAAGACAGATGATTTTCGGGTGAAGTTTATGTCTATTATGAATAATTTGGCTATGAGGATGACAGTGCATGAAGGGTTAAATTCACACCCAGAACTAGATAGAATGACTGACATGGAACCACACCTTGTTAAATACGTGGAAAATATGGATTGATCCTTTAATGTTTTATTGGAATATATGATATTTTTATATGATGTTTGTGTCATGTATCCATAATTTTGGGTCGCAAATAATATAATCTGTTATTATCTAACCTATTATTTTCATCTCAATGCTCTTCAATTTTGATGTCATCTATCTTAGCAACTTGCCCTCCATTTTTGCATATTTCAATTCACATCTGAAACAACACATGGGAATTGCAACCTTATGTTATTTATCAAGTCCAAAAAAAAGATTGAAAAAAAACAAAAACCCCCTAGAAGACAACAACAGGTTAGCGTGATTTTGGAGTTGACATAATCCCAATTTAATTGGATGATGGTTGAAAGTTGAATAAGCCATCTTCATCTGCTAGGGTGTCACCTATTAGAGGTTGAATAAAATTCCAAAAATGATGCAACCAGGCGCAGGTGAAAATACGAGTCGAGATTTCAACTGCCCCACAACCTAACGGACATAATTTAGAGACCTTCTATTTATATTGAGCTAGATATTCATTTGTCTTGAGACTCTTGTTGAGTATAAATATATATATATATTTTTCAGTGGCAAGATATTTTGATTTTATTAATAAGAAAATGGTATACAACCTTATTTATAAGCCTCTCAACATGATAGATAGGAAATATTTGCACCACATCCAAGAGAAAGGGAAGGTGAGGCACTAGTACTAAAATCAAGACACCTCTACATCTTCTCTACTATAACTGGTACTACATCGGACTCTTCAAGCCCCCTCCCATGATCTATAGGTTTTAGCAACACCAATCAATTAGGATATCAATGATTTAGAGCAATGTATGCACATCTGGCCATTTTTCGGCAAGTGTGACGCGAGCACCATTGGCTTTTATCATTTGGTAAGTTTGTCGTTGTACTTGGTGTCTTTGGAGAATGGCGTAGAAGGTAGTGAATGAACATCAGAAGCAAGATATATTCCACTGTCCTGGCCTAATGCCAAGAGACTACTCCTATGCAACATGCTGAAACACTCAAATGGTTATAAATTCAAAGAAGTGCCAAGAAGAAGTAATTAAGCTACCATTTTTGGTACTCAAAAGATAAGGGGTTGCCCATCCACCATGCATTTGCTCTGCTTCTGCCATGATATTTATACCATATTCAGCTCATGGCTGCCTTTGAATCATCCTCTAAGTGACATCAATAAGCAATAATCTGCAGGCTCTAACATTTGTTAGCCGCAAATATTTGACTGAATAATCACTTAGCAAGAGATGGAAATGCTCATGCCTCATAAAGGATAGGAGCATAAAGAGGGGCATATGATTATAATAAACGACATAAGGAGAGGAGCACTGCTCCACATCCACATACACATTTGCAATCTAAATTAATAACTGCCTCACAATCCTTACCCACAACATGTCATCCATGCTTACTACAACAGGAATAAGGGGGTGCCCATATCCACAGCTTTTTAACTTGAGAGTTCCAACATCCGATTTATAACAAAGGGCAAACTTGCTGTCATGCGATAATCACGAGAGCAGCTCTTAGTAGAGCTAGGGCTGTCATGCAGAGGAACATAAGAAGATATGATATGCTTTGGCGCTCAGATGAAGAGACACCCTAAACAAACTGGCTTTGGTTGATCCGTCGATAACGTGTTTTGATTTATGTTTTTCGCTTGTTGTTTTTTTTGTTGGAACTTGTGGTGGCGAGGGTGATAAGGCACCACACTTGTTGTTGATATATTGTATTCGTATCATGAAGAACTCTTATATTTTTATGACAATCGCTAATATAAGATTATTGACCTATAAGCGATGTAGGATTTGTGGTTTTTTGTGGTATATGCGGTGGCACTAGATCCACGATGATCAAACTTTGGAGCATCGAGCTAAGATGCCAATCATACAAAGTGTTAAATAGTAACTGATTGCAATTGTGTAGGACAAGATGTTAGATAGCAATTGATGTCTTAAGAACCTGTTAGTGTGTTCGTGTTTGCATTTATATTCAATTCAGAGTGTACTGTATGAAGAAGGTACATGCAAGTGTACTACATGAGCATATCCATCATGTATTCGTGTATTAATTTAGTTGAACCATTGTGTAATCATATCATAAGTTTGTTTTTTTGGCATATTTTTATACTGTTGGTATTCTGGATTTAAGGTTTCCACGACAGTGGCTAGGATTTAGGAATATGCCAGTTTGGTGCTGAGCCACGATTTAGCCATAAGGTTGATTTAGCCATAAGGATTTAATAAAGTTGTTAGTGGTGGTTTGAAATGAAATACGAAGCAACAGAATCGAGAAAGGACCATCAAGTCAAAATTAAATGGACAGAGCCAAGACAGATTTTGATAAAAGATTTGAGTCCTTGATATTCTTCTCACTATTAGCACCTATTTATGTAAATGTAAAAATAAAATGATATTTGCAAATTGGATAAACCCAAAGCAATATCATACTTTGCCACAAGACATATATAATCGATAATAATGTCCGATAGGGACGTCCACGTGGCCGAAAATGCTAAGCTATAAAGCTTAACGCATGCTTTTCCCGGACTTTTTCCTTTTGCATCGAATGAAAAAAACCGGGCCGCAAGGCGCTTTAGCCATCTAGGGCAACTCCCACGGCGGTCTCACCTTAAACAAAAGCGTGTATGGCGATGTGATGTAATATGAGGAGGAACTTTGGTATTTACTCTTGCCATATATCTGTGATGTGATGAGGGCGAGCTTTTCGAGCAAAGAATGGCTACGAGCGCCAACAGAGAGATAAACAACAAGGCCTTCAAAAAGGTATTGGGAAATGATCTGAAACATGAGAAAGAAGCATGCGTGTTTCTTATCGCTATTGCTTATCGCTTGCAAGGTAAGCTCGAAATTGTGGCTTGCGGACTCTTATCGCTATTTGCTTGCGGGGTTTGCAAGGTGAGCTCGGAATTGAGTATGAGACTTCGGGCGGTAGATGCGATGCGTGGAAGGTGATGATTTGTCAAGTCCGATTTACTAAATCCAAATGCCCCGCAATCGACTTTCTTCATATGCTCTCCCCAAAAGTCTTCCAAAGCATACTCAAAAGGACCGACAGAGCGTGTCTTCTCTTACAATTTTCTTCTTTTCTTTTTGCTTGGAGATGCAAATGAAGAGATCCAGATGTATGTATGGCGGGACAAGGCAAGCTTACATCGATTAGAGTTTGCTTTGGAATTGTTACATTGTGCAAGATGCGGTTGAAATTCAAAAGCAAGGATCTCTAAATAGTTTCTTTAGGGTAAAAGCTCCACCGCGGTCCTAAAAAAGGTATAGGGTTTTGATCATCTGTTATTCTGTAGCTTTGTACTTTGGCTTTCATTTTAATACCACTAGAATAGAAAGTAAGTATGCTTCCAAATTTTTGAAACGTGATTATTCAATTTGGGATTTGTTGTTTTGGTTTTATTGGTGGGTTCAAATCCCATTGGCACCATAGCCATAGTTAAGCAACCACAATGTTTCCTATCCAATATACAGAGATTTGGAAGCTAACAAGGGTCTATACTTATCTTGGTGATCCTCAAAATAAATCGGAAGTTTTTTCAGATTTTTGTAAGTTTGCTAATGCATGCAAGGTAAAGTCTTGAACTTCTTATTAGGAGTTTGTAAGATGCAATTAGAGCTGAAAGTAAACTTCTTTAACATCCGAGGGCGATGTCAACAAGTGTTCTTTGCTACATTATCGCTTCTGTGTTTTCTTCACAAGATTGCTTCGTGTCATTGCATGTTAGCAGGGATGTCCATGAATGATGGGTACACGAGAGTGACGAAGTCGCTTCACTAAATCGGGAAGAATCGGATTGAGCGGATGTGGTAGCAGGGCGGCCCAAAATAAATCTGAAGTTTTTTCAGATTTTTGTTAAGTTTGCTAAAGCATGCAAGGTAAAAGCTTGAACTTCTTATTAGGAGATTGTAACATGCAATTAGAGCTGAAAGTAAACCTGCTGAACATCTGAGGGCGATGCCAACAAGTGTTGCTGCTACATTACTGCTTCCAGGTTTTCGCTTTGATTATCGCTTCAGTCATTGCATGTTAGTAGGGATATCCAAACACATTAGCAAACATTAGCAAAACAAAGTTATCTATTGTTTCCATGTCAAATGTTTCTATTGCAGCTCAAGTTCAAACTGCCTGTTGTTCCCCATTTTCTAATATAGTTGCTAGATATTTATCATGTAGAAATTCTCTCCTCTAATATTGGCAATAATTTTCATTGTGGTTTCGCCTTATTGCTAAGTTGCAACATATGAACAAAGTTGTTAAACACATTTAAAACAAAGATCGTAGTGCTTCAATGTAAAAACATTTTTGTGAAAAATCTTAGCATGTTTAGGAACATATTTCATATTGTTTCAATTGACACTAATTCATATCAAGCAAAGAATCACTATCAAATGTTGGACATTAATAGCATATTTGCACACAGTGGTTTAGAACCAAAGAAATGTTTGCGGCGGCCAGGCCGCCGCAATAAATTTCTTGTATATTATAAACATTCTAATATGAAACATGAAGGTTCTTGAGTATTATATTCGGTTTTAATATTGTTATTTTTGTAAATTTGTTGTGTTGAAAACCATTTTAAGGAGTTATTAGCATATAACAAATGGCTTAAACCGAAAGGATTTAAGTTTAAAATATTGCCCTTAAAAAACAAAGGGGACAACATGTAAATTTAACCCTAGATTGTCATGACATTTCTGTCTACATAACTAAGCCCAAACACAAAATATATGAGATGACCTTTGAAGTAACATTGTAGAAACATTTTCCAGTCTATGTGCTTGGTTGTTTTCTTTCATTTCGAGTCTACGCTTGTTTGTTTTCTTTCACTTCTCTTTTTGAAAGGCTTATGGGCATTGAGAGTTCAATACCAATCAACCGTTTTTGTGCTACGTTTAGGTTTGCGTTTGACTCCTCTAAACCGCCCATTTTCAAAATTTGCCCGAGCAATGAGGCTTTCCAACATCAGCATCTCACTTGAACTTTCTCTGCTTTCTATGGCTCTGAGGAACAAGGGGAAAAATCATGACAGCATGAGCTAATTTTTTTGAAAAAGAAACACATGCTCCTGTAGTGGTTGGTTACCTTTGCAGCAAATCTTCCAGTATTTGTCTCTGAGCAGGGGTAACATAGTAAATGCAGTTTCTTGGACACTGGCCTACAGCAAGCTGAACATGATAGACATCCCCTTGTCCTGCAGCATTATCATCATTGGTTTGATCATAAGCCCCAGCCCTCTTTTGCTTGAAATTTTTTTTTGTTTTAGCCTTTGTATCCAATCAACTTCTATACAGGTATCAAATCTTGCCTTGCATGATGGCGCGTGCACTACCTGTGTCTTCAGAAAACTCAAAAACAAGTGGTGCTCTAGCAACACATGAGTATGGGCATCCTGCAATTGATAGCAACAAAAAAATAGGCTGAATGGGCTGAGAGAACTGTTAACATCATGGGTATAATACCTTTGTGGCAACGAAGGCAACAACAACAGGAATTCTTCTAAGCAATAAAAGAATACTTATTATCTTGAAGTTGATGTCGAATATTTCTTGTCACTACCTGAATTTTTTTTATGACAGCAGTCATATTCTTGGAAAAACCTTACCGATCAGATTGAAAAGAAGTACAATGTTGTTAAATCTAAATTGAGATTCAAAATTTGCTCTACCAATGTCTTGTCTCTTGTATGTAATGGACAGCTAACTGGCAATATGGCCCATTACTTTGTTCTGTTTATATTACTATATAAGGTCGGTAATGTAGGCACACTAAAAAAAAGACTACCTTTCCCTATACAGAGCAGCTCATGAACAAAAATATCCTCGGCCTCAGTTTCTGGTTCTTCAAAAGGGTCAAACTTTTTCCTGCAAAGTCCAGATTCTCTTAGCAAAACTATAAATGAGTGTTCCTTTAGGACATGTGTAGTCTTGAGTTCCAGCCTATAAAGCAAATGGGGAAATAAACTCTGAAAACGTTTTCCTAACCTTGGAATTACTCCCTTTTTCGAATTTTCCATCAGTAACTAGGGTAACAAAAAGCTTTTTATCATTCAAATAGCAGATAAATGATAAACAGAGATGGAGAAAATCACACCTCGTAAGCATTTATAAGACACTGGGTAATAGCTTCAGCATTTTCAGAGCCTTTGTAAACATCAGGATGATAATTTTTGACCTGAGATGAGGACCATAATGTCAGGCCAACTACAAGAAAAACTTCGGGAAACAGAACACCAAACATAAATAATTAGGGTCTAAGGAGCATACATACCTTAGCTCTGAAAGCCGACTTGATATCTTCTGCTGTACAATTTTCTGATAACCCTAGGATGTCCAGGGGATCCGCCTTCATCATCCATTCCAGCAATCCGGCGCTAGTGGGGTATTGGCCAGCAGCAAAAGCGATAGTACTATGCTGGTTTGTAAAGGCAGAGGGGGAAAAATGGCAGGGCAAAGCGCCATAGCTGTGCATTTCGGAGCAGCAGCTTTAGATTTTGCTCGCCATAACCGAGCTTTCATCAATGGAAATTTTTTGTGCTTTTTTTCTGTGCCCCGAAGCATGCCCCATCAGCACGATGTTGACTTGACCAATAGGCCTGGTCAATGGGACTCCATAAGATACAAGACAAGGTGTGTGTGGTGTAGAAAAACAATGGATATTAGTAGAATACAAGGTGCTTAATCTGAGGGTAATTTACGCGGGTTGTCTAGGCACATGGCATCACATCATAAACACTGGCAAGCCTTCTTTCAAGGACCATCTAAACCGTTCTTAAGCATGGCTAGAAGTTCCTCCCCTAAAAATCTGCCCGCTTCTTTTAAATTTCCAAAAAATTTCCAGCAATTTTCTGGCAAAAAAATCAAATTTTTTGGCAAAATACACTAGAAGATGCATTAACATATATTTTTCTGGTAGCCTCAAATACCAAACAACATTTTTTCTGGTTAGACATATTGCTATTTTTGAGCATTGCTAAGGCAAGTTTTGAAGTGCCCATGTCCACATTCATGTCATTCTATAGCCATGACACCCAAGATCTATGTGCCCATTTATCCTTCCATGAAACATATATCACAAAGCCAAAATCCAGTACAATGATCAATGTCGCTGAAAGTTACAACAAATTCACGTAAAAAAACTCAAGGTATCTTGGAAGTGGAGTATTTTAAGGTTTCCTGGAAGTGCCAACTCCACATAAATGGGAGATGCGAACATAATTTAAATAATGAAGAACAAACTACAGAAGCGCATATTTAACATTAATTAAAGAATAGGGGTTGCCTCCTAGGACAAGTATTTTGATGTAGGTATAAGGAGTATTTAAAGAATAGGGGTTGCCTCCTATAAGTATTTTGATGCAGGTATAAGGAGTGCGTTGATGCAAAGAGGAGGAGCCCATGTTTGTTGGGGTTTGAGATTAGTGAGCATTGGCACAACATGGAAATGGGGTCGCTTTTTTTTGCTGAGAGTGAATATTATGCTGCCACCTGGCACATCCCTACAATCCGGAATGGAAAGAGGGAAGCTAATTCCGTGCAGAGGAAAAGTTAATGGCTACAACCGGTTGACACATCCAGCGTACTATGGGATTTGAACCCACAAATCCGTAAGAACTATCATGCCAAAAATATGTTCGGTTGCATCGAACGAAGCTCCTGGAGTTGCATCGTAACAAAGCTAAAAATGACAGAATAGAGGTTAAAGACACCGAATCTTGAGAAAATGCATGCATTGGATCTAGAAATAGCCGAAAACTTAGAAACAAAAGCGGGAAACAAAGAAAAATCTAGAAGCGAGTGAATGACGAAAAGAAAGCTCGTTAAGGGCTTAAGATCTATAAACAAGAAGCATTCCGGGGCTATGGCTTATGCCTTTTGGGCAGCACCACATCTTTGCCCCGTTTTCTCAAAATCGACAAGAAATGGTTAGCGGCAAACCTAAGGAGTCGGCAGGTGATCACATCTTTGCCCTCTTTTAAGAAAATCAACAAGAATAGCGCCAACCTAAGCTTCCGATGAAACGGTAGAAACAAAAAACTAAGGAATAGGTTGCGAGCTTTCCGACGCCGCGAAAGCACCACGGTACGCCAAGCGCCATAGCCGCCGCCGGGCCATCGCGCGGGATCTCCGCCATCGCCATCGCCAAACCGCCATTGCCATCACCAAGGACGCCATCGCCAGAAGCCGCGGAAAAGCCATCGCCACCGCTAGAAGAAAAAACAAGGGCAGAAGAAAGAAAAAGCTCCCCATTTCCATGTTGTGGGGGATGCCCGCGGCCGCATTCCGGTGTGGCGGTGACCCGCTTCCCGCTCACGCCCGTATGGCCCCCACCGTCCACACCGAATGTGCTCCGTTGGGCATCCCCCATACATGATTTAGAAGGGGGTGTTGATTTATTTAAACTTGTGCTATAACTTTTGTAAATTCACACATGAAGAATAAGTAATTATTACTGGTCAAAAAAAATTATCTTATTTAAGTAAATAATCCTTGTCAAGTCTATGACCCAAATAGGCTATGTTTTTGGTATGCAATGATAAACACATGCATGATGTGGAAAAAGCCAACTTCTTTTGGTTTGAAATTAATTGAATTCAATACAAACACCGGGTTCGAAATCGAACTAAGACAATGCAATGCAACGCATCGTTTTTTTCATACACTCAACTTTACATTTGTTCCGCTTCATTGTTCGCGAATTCAACAAGAGCTTGAGCGGTCCGATCGAGCCATAACGCTTAGGTTGTAAAGAGCCCTTGGGAAACCACTTGATGGTAGGGAATCCATAGACCTCATATTTTTGCAAATGCTTTTGTGATGATCACAATCGACTTTGGCTATGAGGACGCTTTTAGTGTTCAAAGGCAGGCATCATATTCAGGGCCAACTTTATACAAGGCCCACATTGTACATAAAACTCCACTAAAACCTCCGGATCCTTAACATTACGCTCAAATATATCCGGGTGAGCACTCAAAACATCAAAAAGCCTTCGAATATGCAACTAATGAAAGCATCACGGCAAAAATGGTCAATACAAGCATGGCGCTTCCGAGATTTTGCCATCTCTGCGGTGTTCTTTGTATCCAAATCCTTTATCTTTTATATTGAAGCTCTTTACCGCTTGCGGTGCTACACTTCATATCATTTATAACGCTTATATAACCTTAGCCCCTGACCTTTTGCCTCAACCTTTTAGAAACTACCTTTTCAAAATGGCATGACGTGAAAACATGTGTTACCACTTCTTTAACGTAAATATCATTGAGCTCAATCTGTTCACCAAAAAGCGTAATCCTTGCACTCACCTTGTTTTGCAGCCTTTATAGCAAAGAATAGCGAGCACAAAGATATGTAGTTTTACTAGTTGTTGGATGGATTTCAGATTGTTTTCTCTCAGGCTTGTGCAATGAGAGCATTTAATGCTTACCTCAGATCTAGTTGTTGCTACATTAGCAATGTTTTGGTGACTTTGATACATGCGTTAAGACACTAACTCAAAGGTTATTAGAATTATTTGCGTGATAGGGAAAGAGTGCAATTCCAATTACTTGATGTTACTAAAGATTACGAAAGTACATCGAACGCAAGCACATGGCGGTTACCTCGCGGTTGTTGTTGCTACATTAGATTGCCTTTGTTTGAATGAAAGTCTCATCGTCGCAATTGGTGATACAATCGACAATTGTTTCCTGCCCTTTATTCGTGATAGCATTACATACAATAGACCTAGCGTGAACTCTCTTCTCACGACCATTATTGCGTTGCCTTTGCACTCCAGGAAATAATAGCCAACATCAAACAAAAACAGAAAATGAGGCTAGAAACTTAACAAATAGATGATAAACGCATAGGAAAAGTGGGGGAAATAGGTCGTGAGAACACTACATTGTTCTGCAACATGGTTCTATACTTTGCAACACATGCTTATGGCTCCATAATTTGATTTGGAATTTGCCCTATTGCATGTTCAGTGCATGTTTCTTCCTGACAGTTGCTTAATAGTATAAGCAAAAGTGAGAAAGAAGATCCACAACAAATGTTTTAATCTAGTCAAACACATGAATTTTTGGGCAGTTTTGCTAGCTGAACTTTGGAGCATCATATCTTGGTGACCAAAGATCATCTTCATGTGATTTTTACATTTTTTTTTTTGAAAGGTTTTGAATGAGGTTTCCAGATTGGATCTGATCAGGCCAAAATTCATCTAGGTCTAGAAGATATCGTAGAAAGAGTGATGATGGGTCAGAATTGAATGCACTATGTATCTTCTTGTATAGTTTGATTCCTAGAGCTAAGAGATGAAAGGAAGGGCATTTTAGAAGGAAAACAATTGCAAGATGGCACGGAAGCATTCTAGAAGCAATTCTCAGGTGAGTGGTTAAGTCTTACACTAGGGGTTGTTCTTGAATTGCTCGAGTGATGTTCTTTGATTGTATTGGAAGCCTTTTGGGATTATGTTACTTGATTTTGATGGTGATTAAATTGAAGAATCAACGATGCATAAGAGAATGAATCATGTTGGATGTTAATAAATAGAATAGATGCATCTTAGATACATTGAATTAGTAGATACAAATCAAAGCTAAGTATATCATATGACATAGTCATATGGGATGCTAGTTCTCTATGAAAAGAAGGCTTTGGGAAACTTATGGGGGCTTCAAAGGACATGGCCATGGCATGGAGCCATTGTGGGACTAATAGATGTACAGTATGAGAGTTTGTGACGTCCATATGGGTATTATACTCGTATGTACAAAGATGGTTGTCGCACGGATACAAAAGAGGGCTCAATGCCCTGATAAGTTCAGCCGAAGCTAAAAAATAAAACCAATTTGTACCATAATAATGGGCTAAGGGGATGAATCTCGTGTTGTCCAAGCTTGCATGAAAAGCTGGGCACTCAAAATTGCACTGCTATCAAACTTGCCCTTTTGCTGGATCTGTTGTTAACATTCTTATAAATGTTTGCTATGTTTGATTTGCTTAGTTTTTAGTCTTTGGCTCTGTTTTCCTTTTTACAGTCGTTGTATCATACTTTCTTGCACCAATTTTTTGATTTCCCTACCCTAAAAGAGTCTCGTCTTTCGCGATAAACACAGTAGCAATTTTGGATGACCTTATGTCGTGATATATTATTTAGTAGATATTTCTAGCTAAACAGAATATTCACCCCTAACAGAAATAAATCCTTGCGTTAACACAACCTGCTTGCTTTTGTCTTGATATATTATTTGGAGATATTTCTGTCTAAGCAAAATATTTATCCTTGGGAACAACGGCTTGTTGTGTTAACACAACATCAATCCAATCCATACTCTAGGTTGTGTTACAATATAAATTGGGGCATAAGGTTGAGGTGTGAATTACCAATCCTTGGATTCTCTCCCACCCTCCCTCCCCCCCGTTTACTCTAAATGTGATAGAATTTCCAACAAACTTTGACTCATTCCCAAACATATGGGAGTCTTTTCTTTTTACTCCAAATGTGTTAGAATTTACAACAACCTTTGATTCATTTCCTAAACATGTGGGAATTAAATGGCCACCACGATAAATTTCTTGCTATCAATAAGCCAAAACTTAGACATAAGTACTGCCAGCGAGTTTGAAATTTGAAATCATGCTTGGCTTCCTTGCTCGATGCTCAGAGACCCGCCTTGTGATAAAAGCATACAGAATTTCCCATCCCCAAGCCCATCCAATTTTATTGTTTCTATCTCCATCCTCCACATGCTTTTTTCCAGGTCATTAATAACTTATTTATAGCACCACAAAAACATAACAGTTTACCCTCACAAGTACTACATGACAGAAAGCACAAGCATGGTAGCGTCATCACTTCGCCACTACAAGTTCAAAAGGATCACCAAATTGTGGTGGTGCCATCACCTCGCCACCACAATTTACAATTTGAAAACATCAAGTTAAACATAAAAGTTGACACACAACAACAAAATCAAACTGTGTTTTCATGTCAGTTCAAGTGCCCATCATCCGAGAGAGCCAAGCATGTCATAGCTCCTTATGTTCCTGTGCATGAGAGCTCTAGCCCTACTAAGAGCTGCCCTCATAACTGACTGATAGATGGCCTTCTTCGGCTCACATCCACACATGCGAGCCAGAGGTCTATGCAACAATTTATATTGCTCATCGTATCGGACAGTTGGCCAACAAAAGCAAATAATCTGCCACAGAGACCATCCACATTCAGCAGTTCTTCAATCTCCAATATGCACACATCTGACTCCAGAATATCATGCAGAGGATTGGAAGTATCAAGTGGTCGAAAGTGGAAGGCACAAAGCAAAACCAACATCAACGGGGTTAACTAGCCTAGCGAAAGCATAGGGATTCTTCCAAAGGAAAACCATGTACAAGCAAGAACTATGAAAAAACGTCATTGGCACCGGACAAAGCGGATAAATAGCTACTCCACAAACCACGGGTTAGATGCCACGATCCACCCAAGCCTGCGCTTCCATTGCCAAAAGAAATGCCCCCAGCCCATCCAGGCGGAATATAGACCATACAAATTTGCCTTAGTTTTCAATCCAAAATACTCAATAGTATTTTGCTCGAAAAAAAACCATATATCTTCCCCATACTGGGTTTGCAAACCATTGCGAAAGCGTACGGTTTTGGCATACATGTAATCTCACAACATAAAACAAAACATGCAAATACACTCTCGAAGTCATTGAGCGACAACCCTTTGGTAGCAAAGACCTTATTAGCCACTCCCTCGTGGCGCAGCACCTTGTTATTTAAGGATTAAATACATAAGATACGGCACCAGAAATCCCAAGTTCCATATGCACAGATTGCCTAGCTGATTTTTTAGTGATCCAATGTGCTTCATGTTTAGCGATCCCATGTGCTTCATGTTTATGCTGATCCGAGGATTAGTCAAATTAGATAATCCATGAGAACTAGTAGTTAATTCATTTTCTAAGCGTTATGCACATTGCACCAACTTTTAGCCTTATATCTTGCTCTTTGCTGCGTTGTAAGAAGAAACAAACCGTATAGCCATGCTTAGGAGGAAAGACACAAAAATAAGCAAACTCCAAGCTACGACTAAATTTTTCCGTTAAGGATTATCATCATAAGGAGGGCAACTGTAGAATCTGTTTTCAAGGTACTTATCACTCTCTAAATGGTGTGATGCTTTAAACGCCTCCTGAAGGCACAATTAAATGTAGTTCTGGCCAGAATCCCATCATATATGAACATTGAAATATCCTTACATAGAAAAGTAGACATTCTTGATGTCCACTCTCAACCTCCAATTCGATGTATAACATGAAAAGTGCGAGCCATTTATTAAAAAACAGATAAAAGTTGTTCATGACTCAAGGGTCATGTTGATGTTGCTCTTCTGATGCTACATCAGTATCCTTTGGAATCTTTGCAACAACGAGAGGATAGGACTACGATGAGATAGATAATCACTTACACTTCCAAGGAAAGTCCTAGCATATAAAAAAATTCAATTAAGATTGAGTTGAAGTGATGCCACTAATTTAAGCATTCTAATCCGTTTAATACCTTGCAATGGTACCCGGGTATGGGGAACCAACAATAACGATGTCCGCCTTTAGTGAAGACAATCGCCATACTTTAGCCTCTGTTGGTCTGTTACCACCATGCCTTCACAGTGTCTGCATAAGCCACTAGCTACTTGAATCATGCTTCAACCGGGGCTGAAAGGAAGGGCGCCGATAGATGGAGAGGTGGCGGTGATGGACAATAGGCGATGGTCCGTCTTTGAAGGCCTATAAGTTTGGTTGTAGCCACCCGATTGACAAGTTTTATTTCTTTCAACATATCGGGTTGCGGGCTTTCCAAAACCGTGGTTTTCCTTTGTTTTGATTAAAAAGAGGAAAGGGGGGGGGAAGGGGCAGGACTTCGATTGTGTTCACTTGTAAGTGCATGATTTATGGCCTTACAATGCACTTTTGCCAAAATAGGAATAGGGCTTGTCTATTAAGGAAGCGAGACAAACACAAAAAGTATATTTCGTGCTATGAAGGGAAAGGAGATCAAACCATTTCTAGTGCCGACAAAGCAACAACAAACAAATTATTAACTGCATTGAAGTACCTTCCCTAATGGTAGAGCCCTGCATTAACCAAAAATGCTTATCATGTTAAATCTTACCCATGTCATATGGAGGATACAAACATTCTCTCTACTCTAGATTTGAATTAATGAAAGCAACTATTTATGACAAAAAAAAAAAAAAAAAAAAAAATTATAAACTTCGCCAATACATGATGAAATATATGACTTATCTGTCCTGATACAATCTAGTACACCCTATATATTCTAAATGAGGTGCATCTTGGACTACCTCAGTTGTCGGATCCGTTCATCCTATGACCCAGGCTGCACGTTGAGGCCGCTAGGCGCCTCTTGTTTCGCTTATGGTCATTTATGATTGGAGGCGCCTATGATTTTGAAATATGAAATATGAGTTCGCCTAAGGTTTTGACAAAATATAGAACCTCTATATGGCTTCACCTAAGGGTTTAGAATATGATGTACAAGAGCTCGAACCTCTACTAAAATAACTCAATGTTCTAATAAGACTGCTTTGACCAATATAACTAGTAAACTAAAGTGTAGTAAGCCACGAATGATCATGGTTTCGTCATTATCCGTCCAGACATTGTTCCTATATGACTTTGATTTTTGGCAGAGATGATGTTAATGGTTATAGCAGGTAAGGAGTCGATTTGGAGATGGAGTTCCACGATGCTCTATATTTGCCTGGCCCCTGTTCTAAGGAAGACGCCGTAATCGTTGAAATGGCTGGAGGTAAGCAGATACGACTTATATTTTCTCTAAAGAATTAGCCTTCTTTTTCTAATTTTGATTTTACATGCTGGACATCCCAAGATTATTTTAGATTACAGGTTTTCGGCTTCAAAACAATTTGGCAAACATCCCCTTTCAGCTTGCCGCATGCATGACACAATTCCTCTGAAGTATCTTCTCACCACTCAGAGTTGCTGGAAACTCTTATCTTATTTCTGATTATCAAAAAATCGAGTTTTCTTTTTCCTATGATTTTGAAACTCGTAATTTTGTTATTCATCCAGTTTTTGGCATGTAGGCCAAGCGTTTCTTTGTAATCCAAGTTCTGCAGTCAGATGCCACGACATCGAAGGCACGTGCTTAGGTTAATTCTCTATGATCAATGGTTTTTTTGGAGGGAATCATGTTTGCTTCAGCGATATACCATGTTTCGGAGCACTGGATTCGAGGATGATGCAAAGGTGAGCTAGCTTTTGCTGCATATTGGCTTGATAGGTATTACTACTGCCGGATTACATGCCCTTGCCAAATTAGATAGCCATGGCACTGGCCCTGTAAAAATTAGATGACCTGCCCTACTTGATGCCCTTGCTACTACCTATACGATGTTCCTAGACCTGATTACAGTCCTTAGTAGATTATATCTTAGCTGTAATTTTGGATTAGATTATGTATGTGGTCTATTTGGCTAGAAAGGGGATCCATTGTGGTAATGTTATTTGTATTTGCAATTAGTTATTCTTAAAAGGATGCTCTGCTTTTAGTTTGTTTCAGTCTTTATGAATATTCATATTGTCTGGGAGTTCTATAATTAATATGGTGCATTGCAGGGTATGCCTCTTCTGCCATTTCATAAATCAAAGGCAGGCATTCTCTTTAATTGAAATTTGTGGATTAATATGCATCAAGCGGTTTCAAATATTTCATTTTGTCAATAATACTCTCGAGTCATTGAATTCGTGAGATGATAGTTTTTTTTAAGGAAGGATGGGGATCTTTTATGGCCTCAGTGTAGAAGTATTTGGTAATTCAAATGCTTTATATTCACTAGAAATCTCTGTATAGATTGCAACTCATTTTAATGGATGTACTACTTGCAGGTTAGTCCTCAAGTCAAAAGGATTACGTTCTTCTTCTCTTCCTCTTGGATATGCTTATGGTTTGACAAGTCTCATTTACCTTCGTTTGCAACGAATAGAAGGTAAATGGACTTCTAAACTAAGGACCGCGTGTCGAGGCGGGTTAGCAACCGCCAGCCCTCGTTCTATTTGTAGTTTGGCTTAGATGTTTCTCCCATCAGCCAAGTATTAGCATCTCCACGCTAGAATTCTTTCGAGGCCTCACACTCAGTCTTTTTGGGATAGGTTTCCCTTTCCTATTGCATCCATTCCATCGACATTTCTTCTCGTATCTCGGGTTGTTGCTCCGTTCTCTGCCATCGTTTCTTTCTCTCAATCTTAGGGAGCTCTTTGGTTGCAAGGAATGGCACCTCGAAGCGATTCTGGTAGAGTAAGCAAATGGCTGCCGTTCATGGATTTGCTTTCTCATGCGGCTCTTAATGGTGCCTCTGAGAGCCTCAATCTGATTTGCAAGCCCTGACTGGGCTCGGGGAAATTATGAAATTGGCCTCGATAGAGCAGACCAATTGTCTTCTTTTGAGGCAAGGATCGTGGCTCAATTACGGTCGCTGACCCTAAAGGCGGAGAGGATTTGACGGCACTTGAGTCCAAGATTACAGCATTACAGGAGGAGATAGAGCGCAAAAGCAAGAAATCGAGAATTCCAATGCTCAAATATCCAAGCAATATCAAGCTGTGGGACAGTCTCAACAACATTGAGGATGCTTTTTCTGATTTAGAGAGCCATCTCCGTTTGTCCAAGATCCTGGATCCGATAGCCAAGGCGAAAATTGATAAAGGTATGTCTGTTGTTTCTGAACAAAAGAATTTAATTTGGATAAGGGATAGGGAGGGCCCAGCTGTTGCAGAATGTCCTGAGTTTGGCGATCTTAGTCCGGGTGATGGTGATAAGAAACTTAGGGAAGCTAGAAGGATGGTTATGGAGTTGAAGGAACTTAGGCAGCAAGAAGCAGCTTAATTGTTTTATTTGCCCAGCATGTGTTCTGTTTATGGAGATGCTCACAAGGGCCATTTTGTCCACCTTGTCACTATAGCTCTAGAAGAGGAAAAAATCTAGAAGAAAACCTTTATGCATATACTCCTTGTGAACAACAACATGTGTCTCTATAAAGATGAAGTTATGCTCTCTTTGGAACAATATAATGGACTTGTCAAGAGTACAAAATGGTGTTATCCGTTATGTAACATGTTGCATGTATTTAGTTAAGGATAGATAGATAAATACATAGAATGTAGCTAAGAGATCTTATTTGCTAATCTTCTACCACATATGAATTGATTATTGGCATACCACTGATTGTATCAAAAATTGTTGCTGAGTTTTAGAAGGATGTGAGGGGCAAACCGGTTTTTGAAAAGAGCATTGTACCATCTATGGATATTCATTTGCAAGTTCAAGTTTCTTTGCTACAACTACCATATGCAAAAGATTGCATTAGGACTTTCTATTTGTATTTTGAAGACAATTGGGAAAGCCATGTTGTTCTTTTCAGACACTCAAGCTTCAACTAAAAGGTAAGGCTTATTAGTCATATAGGTCCAAAATTAAGAGCCCTTTTAATCTTTGGATGTGAAGTCGTAGAAGGCTTCAGGGCTATTTTTGGGTTGCCCCTAGGGGAAAATCCTCGCTTTATGTGGGTTAGTGGCATATCCGGGTATATCTTTGGCATATGCCTAGGATATCTTGGTGATCGCTCCAAACCGGCTGTTGCCCGATAAATTGTGGTCAGCCCACATTTGCCGGTTGGTGTTGTTGAACGGCGTTCTTCTTCTAGTATGTGGCGGTAGTCGGAATAGGATGCCGACACTCTCTTCTAATGCAAGAATTGCATTCGGATCAACATTCCTTTTGTCCTAGTGTCGATCTTGGGAGGAGGTCACATGGCTCGCAAGTTTAAATGCGCGACGTTTGAAAAAATTGACGGATCAAAAAGGGGCGATCTAAAGGAGTCTGGATATGTTTGTGTGGAGCTCGCCGGATCTCCCATTTTCTGATGTGTTGGAGGAAGTGCAAAAATATGTTGTAGGCAATACTTCGGGCCTGATTTTGATAAGGATGTTTCGTCTTAATATTGTGCTCCATGACGAACCTATTTCTCATTCGAGGGTTTGTCTTTTTATCTGCTTTGTCGTTTCTCGCATTTGCCTCCAAAAATCTTCCTGTTTCTATCTAAAGTCTGGCCTCTAATCATTATAATTTAGCAAGCTTTGGAAGATCTGGTCCAGACTAGCAAGAAACAACTCCATTTTTTAATCCTTCTATAGTTCTCAGTGCATTCAGATCCATATATATTTATGAAATTCTCTTCTAAGAAATGACCCTTCTTGCAGCAGCAATTTGTGAAAATCTACTCACAGAAATGCTCAGATACAGTCCTGATTTTACTCATTTTCACTTTGATACCATGTTGGTGATATAAGTCCTGGGGGATGGAGAGATGCACAAAAGGAGACAACAGATCAATCTTGACAGCATAAAGTAATTTGATTTATTGGAAGAAAGACATCTTAATTACAACAATAAAGTCCCCTTATCTTCATCTTGGTCTGGTAGGCGCTGGTCCTTGGTTTGAACATGCTCTGGCCCTTTGACATGTGACATTATTACTTTCCATATGGGGCAAATAGGTGTAACTAATACATGGTATTGCAACAATAAGTGGATCATTACATCTAATTCTAGGCCTTAATGCATTCTATGCTTGATTTGGCGTCTGCTTTTACTCGTTAAACTCATTTTGTATATGATGATGTCAATACAGCTTCCACATATGCTGCCATCAGAGTCCACTTTCGCTGCTGCGATATCGGCCTTGAGATTCAAAAATCGCGATAATGTTGTCATATATGATGGAAATGGTATTTTTTGATGCGACGCGTGCATGGTGTTGAGTCACCTAATCAAGTTTTTAGTTGTTTATGTGATGCAAGTCTAGCTGAATGTATGTGTGATTGACCGGGATATTCAAGGCTTTTGGCCATAAAAAGGTGTGGTTTCTAGATGGAGGTCTTCCAAAATGGAAATCATCTGGATATCAGCTTGATGCTACGTTGCAGAAGGGATGCTTGAGAAAATACATGAATCCTCAAATCTTTGTAAAAAGTCAAATCTTTGGACAACAGGTAGTTGTGAAGGATTTGTGATTTTTTCATATGTTTTAGATACATGAATTCTTTGTCTCAGCATTTTAGCCATTATTGATTTAACAGGTTGCAACTGGCTTCAAAGCTTCATTTCAGCTTCACCTGGTTTGGTCGCTTGATGAGTTACCATGGCAAGTTTATTTGTCTTAGTGAGGTAGTATATGCCTAGCACAACGAATAGGGATGATATAAATAAGAGAGCAGTTTATAGGAACATGTTTTAGGCAAGAGGCATTTTTTTTAGTGAGACATTGTGCCATACAAATATTACAATTCCAGCATCATTTGGAACATATACAGGGGGTTGAGTGAGCCTTTGCAAGGAACAAAATGCATCCTGTCAATAGAGATCTCGCATGTGCAACAGCTTTTCTAACACTTCATCAGATTCACTGTTTGAAGCATTTGCTGGTTACATAACCATAGTTCAGTGTTAACTTTTTGCACTACAGTATGGTAGCTTAGATTTGTTATGATTGACAACATTCATCTAATATTTCCTTGAAAGATTTTGCTGGGGGCTTTAGGTGAAGAAAAATTTGGAAGAGAAAAAATACCAGTTGATGCCAGAAGCAAACCCAAGTAATAATGATCATAGTAGATTCGATATTTACTTGAAATTTAATGGATATGTTTTGCTTATAACTAGATTTGATGGTATTGCTCATGAACCACATAAAGGAATCAGATCAAGGCATATCCCTGGAGCAAATGTAGTCCGTTCAATGAGGTCCATGTTATCTTCACTTTAGTCTCATGTTGTGGAGTGCAAGGATAAGCTTCTAGGTTAAATCATTTGCTGCAACCCATGGCCAGCCCCTGGATGACCTTCTGGCTGATTCAAAAAGTCCCAAGTGGGCATTGATTTCAAAGGAGTTTTGTGGAGGTAAGTCGAATGCCTTGGGGATAAGCCTTCTAACCAGATTACAGAATTTTGCAACTCAGCCACAACAAATTATAGATAAGCATTTGTTATTCTTCCTTGCTTTTCATGCTCTATTTTAGTGGCACTACATCTTCTGGCCTTCTTCTAGATCTTCAAAACAGTCATGATTTTATTTCACCTTCGAAAAAGCTCCAGATGTGATACTCTGCATCTTGAAAGGAGGTTTTGGACCATTTCACTAAGGTTTTCACAAAGTAAAAGTTCCAGGTGGTCTGTCCTACTAGCTCCAAGCATGTTTTCTCATGTCTCTGTGATTGCTTCAGTGTTAATGCAAAGATGGATTTATCCAATACAATCTTAGATTGAAGATTCGACAGATAGAGGCACTCCCCAGATTTTGGTTATGTAATGTTTATATTCAAGCATAACTCTATCTTTTGAAGGACCATCCAAAAGCAATAAATCATCTAGCATTTAACGGTTATCCTTCCTCTATAAGATACTTTCCTCCATAAGATACACGATACTACAAGCCTGTTACCTTTAAGAACAGATGTAGATCATCTGTTTTCTTGTATCCTAGAATTGACTAACTTTATTAGTTCACCACAAGATTTCCATAATTAAATACAACAGTTAATCAGCTAATCATTGGCATATTTGACATGTATCCCCAAAGCTAAACTATGTAACAAACTGCTACTTACTAGGGTAAAATCACCGCAGTAATTAGAAGGGTTGTGTGCACTATCTGTAACCCATATAGTGTATCCATTAGAGGCAAGCTGAAAACCTCTGTGGTTGAACCCAAGTACTGCTTCCACATCTACCTTCCCTGGTGCTTATGTGATCTTGCAATCATTTCCAAAACATCTGTTTTCTGCCTTTTTTTTTGTTTCCAAACATGCACCCAGAGCCATGTGTGGGCACGGGGATTGCTCTTTGCATTTGATTTTACAGGTGGTGGCACCAAAAGAGATGTGATAATTAGCAAGTCTGAGTGCCTAGTATATTTGTGTTTCATGGCATATGGATCAACGCATTGAACACTGTATATGCAAAAGGACCAAACAGGGTTGCATCGTATGACCATCCAGGTATGTAAAAGCAGTGTCTACCATGTCTGTGGCATTTGGAGTGTTCATTTGTTGGAGTGTTCAATATATCATTGGACTACCACTTTGAAAACAGAAGCATAGGGATTTGATATGTCAAAGTACCACTGGTTGATATTCTAAGAAATATTCCTATGTCAATTGGAATTAACTCTGGATAATAATCTGCCAGAAGATGTTTTCAATGCTTGCAAATACCTCTTGATGCCATCAAACAAAAGCTACAATTTCTGTAGCAAATTTCTAATCATGCAATATGAAGAGCAAGGTTCATATTTAATTGTTGTAGAAATATGTAAATAATTCCAGTATCTATACTAATGTTATATCCTAGAGGTTCAGGCCTGAGAGAAGGCATGCAAGCTCTCAGATTATCATGCTCAACCATATGTAACTTGTACAGTAGATTTCTAAATGTAAGTAGTTGCAGTAGTTAGTTCTGAAAGCATCAAATTTTCATTACTATTGGCCATTCATGCCTGCCATGCATCAACTATACATGTAAGCTCTGCACACTCAAAGTGCCCTTGACGAAACGAGTTGGCATAGATTGTAATTAATAGAACCTATTTGTCATACTTGTATTTCATATGCCTTTGGAGGCTCATGCTCATGGTCGGCTAATTGAGCACCTTGTCACAACCATACGAATAGAATAGAATACGACAACAATGGCCTTGTTATAACTTGTTAGGATGCTCATGTGCTTCCTAGAGGATGTGTCACACCTCCTGACAATGCGAGCATATTATTTTTTACTTTTCGGTCTTCCAAGCTTCACCAAATGGCAATTGCTCTCAGGACTGTTTTGCCATGCTCATTGTTTTGAGTTTAAGTAAACAATATATGGGCAAGAAGTTGAGAGAGAAGATCTACATTTGGACAAACACATCGTAAAAGAATTTCTTTTCTTTTTCACCAAACGGCGGGAGACAAATGGAAAGTATAATTTGAGCGCAGGCAAAGGCAGGTTAAGATTGTTGAGATTCGGTCTGCATGTAATCTGTGAGAATATAATATGTGGTATTAGCAACATTGCAGTTTCAGCTTGGAGCAGGCATATCATGTTATCCTTGTCCGGCATAGCTGTATCATGTTCGTTTACAATGATGGAATGGTGCAGGGCTGAGAGCCAAGGACATAGCCTCAAGCACACAACCTTTATTTCTAAGCTTTTTTAATCCAATGCAAAGTGGATAGAATAATCGCATTTTCTGAAATGCACGGCAGTCCTATCTTGTTGTATATAGATAAGCAATTTGAAATGATGACCATGATATACCGAAATTGTTTCAACAATAAAACTTATGTACTTGCTTAGAGCAAATAGTCCTTATTGACTATTTGCGATTTTGCAGGACCCTATAATTTTGTTTTAATGTTCATATAACATAATTTTGCCAACGTGTGTTGTTGTATAGGAAACCAGTAGAACATAATATATGGGTTAATATATTGATCCTTCACAAGACATGAATATATAATGCACATTAGCTATATTTTATTTCACACCAAGTTCTATCTACAATAGAAATTCTAAAACCCATGTCCCCAAAAGGTAGCAATCTAGAAGCCATCAATCATATTCATGCTAGAGTACCAATCTGATGTATAGTGGAAGACAATGGCATAGACATATTTTGTTTGGTCAAATAAAAAGCATAATGGTAGGGTGGTTTCGCCATTATTATGCATGCAAAAAAGTTTCCTATGAAACATGTAGATTGAAACATGTGCAATAACCATTCCCAAAGTAGTTTACGACGTGATATCCAAACAAGCTCTTGGTATAATGATGTAATTCTATTTAACTAGCAGTTCATCCAAGCAAGCTCTTGGTTTAGTGATATAATTTTTTCTAAATAACCTATCAAACATTCATTTTATGAAATAAGAGGGCTGGATAAAAATCTATACAATTCAATTGCCCCGATCTCCAATTTTCTTCTCTCTCCTGCCTCTTTAAAATCCCAAGCCTGCCCTACTGCTAGTTTTTGGGTTGCCCCTAGGGGGCAAACCCTGTTTTATGTGGGTTTGTGGGATATCCAAGTATATGCCAGCATATGCCTAGGATATGTTGGTGGATACCCAAAACCGGGCCGTTGCCGATAAAAGTGGCGGTAATAATGGGCGGCACCGCCATGGCCAATCGAGAAGCCGCATCGTCGCAATGGGGTCCCTTCGCCCATGCCAATGCAAGGGCACATCAATCCTGATGCGCTGCCTCGCCAAGCTCCTGGCATCGCAAGGATTCCACGTTTTTTTAATAAATGTACAATCTTTTTGCCTTCCCTCCGCTTTCTCAAATCCCCCCCAAATCAGCGGTCCTGGCATCATTTGATCTTCTCCCCCCGCAAGGCCAGCCCCTTCCACAATGCCAATATATGATGGAAACCATTATGGACGCCATTGAAAAGATGCTCCCCTTTGAGCGCCTCTCCGCGATCTTACCCTTGATTTAGGCTACTCTGCCTCTGCATTGTGGTGGATTCCTTTGTTTCTGGGCTGAAGATGTGGCCGATCAATTTCGGGTCCCCGAGTTCCATTTCAAACCTCTTAGCAAGGCGTGTGAGGTCGTCTTTTGCTACCTTCCTCGCCTTATTTCTGAAGGATATATTCCTCTTGAGTCTAAAGAGCACGGAGAGGATGATTTGATACCATTTATGAACGGGATGTTTTCATTGAGTCCAAAGGACCTGCCAGTATCACTACACATGGCAAATCCCCTCATAGAGTATCTAAGGGACATGTACTCAAGGGCCGAGGACATTGACTGGGTAAACAAGTAGAAGAGTATGAGCCTCAAGCAGTTGCCTCAATGTCCAAATTTGTAGGCAACTACATGGCAGTAGGACCCCTGCATTCCCAAGAGCCAAGGAAACTAGGCAAAGAACTTCAGATATGTCTAGAATGGCTAGACACAAAGGAAGACAATTCAATCCTCCACATAGCCTTTGGAACAATCACAAATGTAACTCTTTCAGAATTTGAAGCCCTGAGAAGATGTTTGTATATGTACTCATATTCATGCTATTCAGCCTCTCTGGAAGGTTCAACCTCTCTAGAAGGCTAATTGGAAGAAATGCAATTGTTTGACTATTATATATGAGAAGTTCAACTTGCACACTTTGTACACAATGACTGTAAAAAATGGTGCATGCAGCTTTAATGCTGATGCGTTGCAAGCAGATCTTCCGAGAATACAAATACGAAACCAGATTCATATATCAAATTCATGGCCAACATGGAAGAGCACGAAATGGAGACGATTCTGATTTATAATACAATGAAACATATGTTTTTGGAGTAACAACATATGACTATATGACTACAGCCACATGATAATTGCCCTGACGAGGGTCATTTTGTCCAGTAAGGCTCTAGGCAAGCAGGCCCATGCACCGCCAAGTCTGGAGCCATGAGTGTGCCGCCGAGTGTGGTGGCATTACTGGTGCCTTTACTGGCGAAATGCCCGATTCAACGCAATTACATGATGTAATGATCATAGGGTTCATATTACAAACAAAAGTGTCGAGTCCAAAGAGACAATGAGCACCTTCTTGAGCTAAGAAAATGACAACCTGCGTTCATATCATTTACAAGACTCCACACAAAACAAACAAGATCCAACACAAAAAACGAAAAATGAAAACACACTTTCGGGCCACCGAAGGGCAACCCCTCGTGCGCAGCACCTTGTTTTTTATCATCCACATTAGACAGAAGCTGGAAGAGTTTACTACACATGACTGTACAAATAGCAATGGCATAAAGGCACTAGCAACTAACACAAAAATGAAGGTTTTAAACACAAAGCGAAACCCTTCTATCTTTACAATGATAGACATGAGAAGTCTGACTGCCACTTGAGATCTTTTCCATCGCACATTTGTTATTGACATATTGCAAAATGTGCTATATATCCAGATTTCTGCCTGAATATACACTTGTTCAACCTCACCATTAGTTATGAGTTTAAGATCCAAAAAAGAAAACTGGAAAGCCATGTGTGATTACTTACCTTCCCTCAACGACCCAAGAAATACTGATGTTGGGAACAAATACATGTTGTCTTGCATTGTTAGCTGCAGTTGGGTGAAAGAAGAGAAGAAGAGCCTAGGAAAAAAATAACTTCCCACAAATTTAGCCCCTGTTCTTGCTTGCCCCACTCTTTAAATGCCATTAACTTGTGCAACACATGGCAAAATAGAAAATATTCCAATTGTGAGCTATTATGGCCAAGAACAAAACAAGATGATGAAGAATCATAAGGGGGATACTTGAAATCTTGGCAAAGATCAAACGAGCTATATCAAAAAGCTTTCTCATCTGAACCAAAAATTGCTCGACTACAAGAAAGCCACCAGAGCAAGATAGCAAATTTTTAAGAATGCAGGAAAGGTAAAAGGGAGCAGTCTCTAGTAGTTGTCCTCGTGGCTGGATGAAACATTGTTCCAAAACAAAAAAGATCAGAAATTTTCACGGCCTAAATCTGGTGATTCTCATTCTAAAAATATAAAGTTTAAAAATCAATTCTTTATAAGCCTAAGGCCGAAAAAGAAAATGATTAGGACGAAATGAGTTCTAATCATTGAAAAAAATATTTGGCATCCAAAAAGCCAAAAACCTTAGGTCCATATTTATAGAGAAAATACAAAAATCTTTTTCACTGCCATAAAAGCAATCAGTAATAATGGCCATCAGATCATAAGTTATGCCTACAATATGCCTTAAGGTACCCAAATCCACCCTCCTCCTAACGAATTGCCCCTTAAAAGAAGGCAATCCAAAAAAAAAAAAATTTCACAATGAACATTCATGATTCATAACTACTCAAATATAAACATATCTACCCACCATTACAAATTCATAGTAGAACGTTCATTGTTCACATTTACTTGAATATAAACTTATTTACGCATTGACATTGCATAGGAAACGTGCAAGAACATATGGGAAATTTCGCAGAATGCATTGTAAGCTAAACTTTTGGGTGATATTTTCATTGAAACACATTTAGAACAAAGTTCTCGGCAACAATACATAGTACCCAACATCCAAATGTTGCAACCATCAACAAGACACATGGCAATAAGCAGGCAACAATACATAGTACCCAACATCCAAATGTTGCAACCATCAACAAGACACATGGCAATAAGCAACCATTACATGTGCTCTCTAAGCTCAAACCTACTAGCAACCCTACGAGAAAGGAGCAGAAAAATGTAATGCATGTTTGGCTCAAGTTATGCCCATTTTCTACCATTACCAAGTGCAATTGCCAAATAGTAGAAGATAAGTGGTGCAATTTGAGCCAAAACATGACATTACACTTGGATAATTTTTAAGGAGGGGCTATACTCTTTATAAAGTCTCGACGCCGCTGCCAGACTTGGCATTGTGAGTGGCAGTATGTAATGTTCGAAAGGAAAGCGATTACAACCTATTATATGCTTGGATTACTTCCAATAACATCCCCCACGACATCGTCCATTGCCCCATCTCCCAGATCAAGCAAGATCAAGCAACCTGCCTGGTATCCACAATTTGACGGCTATAATCGCATCCTCCCTTCCCAGGACATTAGCTAATGTGCCTAGAGAGGCCATTACGTGAGCATGCATAGTGGCCTCTACAGGCACATGACCTCTAACATAAGAACAAACACGCCCCTAAACTTCTATCTCATTTAGAATCACTAGGTGTTTACCTTTAGGGTTTTGGAGGGTAGTAGGACGAATCTTTTGTGAGGGGAGGGAATATTTGAGCACAATTATAGACAAAGAATAAAAAACAAAGGGCCAGAAGCAATGGAGCATAAAGCTATGTGGAAGGATGATGACGTGGATGCCACGTGGACGAGGTGTCCGTAAACGTGGAGGAACAAAAGGACATGATAGAGAAAAAAAGAGAGAGAAGGGGGGAACGGAGGGGCACAGATCCAAAGACTAGACTGCGAAGAAGAAGAACAGGGGAATCAGCAGAATAGGGATTTGCTCCATAGCCGCCGCATTGCCTGATTAAACGCTCGATCTGGACCCTCCCCATCGGCCATGAAGAAATAGCTTTGGATATGGGGCAAATAGGAGCCTAGCTCTCACAATGGGTATCGGTTTTGGCTTTGTTTTCGGTTATCGGATTTGCTTCTTCTTTGCTCGCCGGAGCTGAGGGTTAATCAAGCACAAAGTTGTGGGCTTTCTTCCCGCAAGATGGTGGGAGGGGCGCTGCTATGCATGTAATGCGTCGTTTGAAGAGTATTGCCTCTGGGCGATCTTCGATCTCCGACTGCCCCTCCGCGTCTGTACGTTTAAATGCTCTGTTTTCCTTCTTTCGTGCCGTTTTGTTTTGATGCATAATACTATTCATTTCTTTGTCCTAAGAAAACAAGTTCCCAGTATAATGACATTGAGGTGCCATATAAGAACAGTTTTGTGTGTGTTTCGGTCTAAAGGATATCTTTTTGTACTTTCACAAGCAGTTTGCTAGCTTTGTATGTCTAAATGGTTTTCTTCATGATCCACAAGCAATACCCTACTTCTTTGCTTACACTGTTCTACAGATGGAAAAAGAAATGTTTGTTGCTACTTTGGAAATGGTCACCTGCTGTCTGGTCACTTTTGGATTGTTTGAAACAGCTAGGAGATACAGGCACCAAGAGGGCCAAGCTAGAGGAAGGTGGCCAGCAAGACAGCAAGGAAACATTGGCAGGTAATATTGGAGCAGGGGAAAATTTTATGGCATCAGCCAGCGTTGCTTTAGCCACAAATCTAGGAGGAAGTGGTGATATGGTTGCAGCCCCTAAGATAGGAAACAGTGGTGTTGACCAGCTTCCCAAAGAGATGCACGACATGAAAATCCGAGATGATAAGGCGGATCATGGGGATGACAAGGTATGTTTTGTTATCCATATGGCTGCAAACTTTTCTTTGCATAAACTGATAATTTCTCATTAGCAGGAACTTGAAGCCACCATTGTGGATGGGAATGGGACTGAGACAGGCCATATAATTGCAACTACGATTGGCGGTCGTAATGGCCAACCAAAACAGGTCTTTTGGCTCACTGCAGATATCGTGTGTTAACATTTGAAACTTGCATCCTAACAGCATCTTTTTGCTTTCATACAATCAGTTATGTTGCAGAACGTGTTGTGGGTACTGGATCCTTTGGGGTTCTTTTCCAGGTATTGCTCCATTGCATTTTGACTGGCTGCATAGTCTATATAAACCCTCCTTAATATGCATTGGAAAATTGCAGGCCAAATGCTTGGAGAATGGAGAAACTGTAGCCATTAAAAAGGTTCTACAAGATAAGAGATATAAGAATCGTGAATAACAAATAATGCGTCTTCTTGACCATCCCAACATTGTTGCGTTGAAGCACTGCTTCTTTTCTACAACTTATAAAGACGAGCTTTACCCAAATTTGGTTCTGGAATTTGTGCCTGAGACATCACAACAGAATGAGCCAACGAATGCCTCTTATATATGTTAAGCTTTACACTTATCAGGTCTGGCACCTCATGAATTTAATTGGCCATTTGTTCCATTGTTCTCACTGACACCTCTAACAATTATGCCAGATTTGTCGTTCCCTTGCTTACATTCATGGTGGCATAGGCGTATGTCATCGAGATATCAAGCCTCAAAATCTTCTGGTATGCATGATTTGCCTATTGTTGTGGTCGTCATTTTTGACCATGTGATCACTTATATCAAATATTTTTTTTCTTTCAGGTGAATCCGCACACACACCAACTAAAGCTATGTGATTTTGGAAGTGCGAAGGTTCTGGTATGGTCTATCGTCGTGTTTATGTATCCGTTTATTCATGCAACATATTTGGACAGAACACCTTATTCAGCTGTTCCTTTCTGCAGATGAAAGGGGAACCTAATATTTCATACATATGTTCTCGGTATTATCGGGCACCTGAGCTTATCTTTGGTGCAACTGAATATACCACTGCTATTGACATCTGGTCTGTGGGTTGTGTTTTGGCTGAGCTACTCCTTGGACAGGTATTTTATCCTCTGTTTTTGTTTGTTTTTCTGTGCAATTGTGTCTGAGATATTACAATAATAAACTGTTGCAGCCATTATTCCCCGGTGAAAGTGGAGTGGATCAATTAGTGGAGATAATTAAGGTATTGAATAACTTGCAGTCTTTAGAAGCGAAACGATTTGATAGTGGACAATGTTCTAAGTTAAGCATTGGCGGATAGGTTCTCGGAACACCAACTCGGGAGGAAATAAAGTGCATGAACCCAAACTACACAGAGTTCAAATTCCCACAAATAAAAGCACACCCATGGCATAAAGTAAGATGTGATCTTGCGTGATAATTGCATATGATATTTGCTTCTTACAATGACACATATGGTTCCTTTGTCCTTGCAGGTGTTCCATAAGAGAATGCCTCCTGAGGCAGTTGATCTTGTCTCTAGGTTGCTTCAGTACTCACCAAACTTGCGCTATACTGCGGTAGGGCCCTGTTTCAAGCTCGTTGGTATGTTTGATTGGGTAGCTTCCATTGCAGTTACTTAGATATCATGTATTTTGCAGCTCGAGGCCCTAGTTCATCCATTCTTTGACGAGCTACGGGATCCAAATGCCCGGTTACCAAATGGACGTCCATTGCCACCTCTCTTCAACTTTAAACCTTTAGGTAGGATTCTAGTCTATCTTCATCTGTACCAAATCCTTTGTGTGACATTGAGATGATTGATTACTATTTACAGAACTAAAGGGTGCGACACCAGAACTACTTCAACGATTAATACCCGACCATGCAAGAAAACAGGTGCATCTTTGAGTTGAATCTTTTAAGATGAAGACAAGCATGGGTGTAAGGTGCTAAATGGCGGAACGCCGAAGCCTGCAATGTATATGGGCGCTTGCTGATGAGCTTGTCACTATAAAGATAATAGAGCGGCCATGGCGTTCATGTAATATCACTGAAGGGAGGCCTCTGCGCACCCTACATGTATTAGCTTTCGTACATGTATTAGTTAGCCAACGAAGTTATTAGTCGATGTATATCTGCAGATAAATTCTGGCAGCTTTTTGAGTACATGTGGCATGAAAATGCAGCTCGCCTAAGGCAGTTGGAAAGTATGTCTGCAGCGTGAGAAAGAACTCAAATTTTCTGTTTTGCGTCTTGTTGTATCGTGAGCTAGCTCTAACATATATTTTTAACTATTTTGGTGGAGCTTGCCATGTCCACAATTCTGAGCATACTATTTGTAACTTGTCACAACGCTAGGCCAAAGAAATAAGGTGCAATAATGGGCAATTTAGACAAGACAATGATGGGAAATTGACGTATGCAGTTAAAAATTTAGTCGTCTATTGAACGCTGCCTTGCACATCGACAGTCAGATTCAAGCATCTCAAGGTGTATGCATTATTTTGTATCAAATGCGAATCAAAACATATAGGGATCTCCAAGTTTATGCATGATAGTAGGATTTTGCTTGCCAAAATGCCAAAATTCCTGCTGGAAACTAGTAAGATGAAATCCAAACAAAATTTTCTCCTGGTATGCTGCTAAATAACGTCATTCCAAATCTGACTGTCAATTACAACAAATGTTGGAAGCAGTTTGCTTGGTCATTCTTTGAGAACTAAGCTAATTCATCTTGTTTTGCTATACAGACACCAGTGTTTAAAACAAACAATAATCTACATATAGCCATAATCGATAGCATGGCTAGCTCGGCATTTATAGGAATACATGCACTTTTCTGTGAAAAAATTTCAGATGAATGAGCTGATCAGAAAAAAAACTGAGAGATCTTTGTGTCAAGCTCCTAGTTGATATTCCATATTTGAAGCCCTCCAGATCATTCAAGGATGATAAGGGCATAATTACCCTCGGGATGAAAAGGAAACCCTGAAATTTTCTGGCATATCTGGAATGCTCAATTAGAAACTGAATGAAAAATCATCATTTTTCTCTGTTTGTGCATCAGAGTCTTCCTGAAGAGTGTTTTGACCATTCGTATCACCCTCATATACTTTCTGCCCACTGCTATAAGAACCAGAGCTTCTTGTAGCAGAGCTAGCTCCAATCCCATCCTCAGAATCAGAATCTGTTGGTTCGTGAGCTTCATACTTCTTGCCAGGTTGCCTCTTGTTTGGAGAAGTTCTGCCACTGCCAGATCCTGTATTGCGCCTCGCCAGATGTGGATTACAACTATAATAATTCAGGAGCAAAGCATCATCCCATATGATTACAGAAAGCTGAACAGGCCGACGTGCCTCCCGATATTGGATAAATAACTCGCTAATAGAATGTGTATCAAGTGACCTGATCTTTCCTGTTGATGACACCATCCAAGGAGTGATTTTTCTACCAGCCACACGTGAAATTACAAGTTTCTTCTGACATTCACAAGCAGCTCTGAACATTTGGCCAAGTCCAGATCGATCAGCGGGAGTCCTAGGCTCCACAGACTGCACAAAACAGAAACCCTGCAGGAAAGAGGGCTCTTCAATTACACAATATTTTCCATCAACATATGTCTAAAAATTTGAGACAGTGCATCTAAAATATACATCAATCTGTAAACTACCAGCCAGCATTTCAAAACATACAGGAAAATGTGTGTAGCATGCCTAGATTACAGTGTTGAAGATTTCTCCAGGTTAAAGAGCCAACTCCTGGACAGGATACAAGAAACAAAGCAGAAGCTTACAGTATATCCAAACATGATTCAGCATACAAGTACCAACCAGTCAGGATTTACAATGCTGAGAGGGTCACTTCCAGCAAAACGCACATTTCCATAAATAAATACCGTACCTCTTCTGTTAGGTGTTATTACAACCCCAAGGCGCGTTTCACCTTGCGCTGGCATCAATTCAATAGGCACTTCAGCTACTGCAGGACTATACCATAGACGAACTGCCCTTATTATTTCAATGTCTGCAGCCCGCCAATCATGTAAAGCATAATTACCACTATTTGCCACAATTTCTGGAGCTTCCTGTGCTGTAGATCCCCAAAATAGGTTGAACTGGCACCCTGACATATATATAAAAATCTTCCTTATCATTTACAGCATACACTAAAGAAGAAAAAAATGAAATGTGGATAAGAGACCAACCTGTCGAAGAATAGGCTCTGTTTGAATGTTGAGAAAATGAACAGGAACACCAGATCTTTGTGCAGCAGATAACCAGGCCATAGCCCTTGCTGATGTTTCCTCAACACAATTGTATTCCGTGACAAGCTGGTTGGGCTGAAAGGGCATGAGAAGCAACGAAAAAACAGTGTTCGAACTTGGACCACTAAGAAATTGTTGCATTTTTTCAACCCATCTATACTGAAGAGTGCAGTCCTTCAGTTCACTTTTTTGCAAAGCAGATTTAGTTTGTGCCTCTACCCGCTTCCGAGTTTGGTCTGCATAAAACATAATGAACAGTATATAGGGCAGGCATAAGGAAGGAACTTAGCATAGTGTTGAAGCAATTTTAGAACTGTCATGATTTAACACATACCTTGTAAAGCAAAGCACTCCTCCTCTGTTGCATCCATAAGGGTTACAATCCGGTTGGGGTTATCAGCTTCAGCTATAGTGTAGTGCTTTGAAAACATTGATTCTTCTGCCACTACAGATGCACGAACCTCAACCCTATGGGGACCTCGTCTGACCCTTACCATCAACTTATCTTCAGAACTTTGGAGTTTTTTTAACTCGTGCTGAAGCCCACTCTTGCCCCGTGAGAAAGGGGCACTTGTAATAGACCCAGGTTTGGTGTCCCATCTAAGATGCTCCACAACATCGCCGGGGAGGAAAGACTCGTAATTGTATTCATCTTTGCCTGCTGCAACGGATTTCACTATAACTAAAGTCTTATTATGTCCCATGCCTCAGATCGGATCTATCCTAAAACCAATCCTTCTTAAAGCTTGAAGAACGTCGCTGTGGATCCTCTGTTAAGGTCTGCTATAATGTGCTTAAGTAACAGAGCTCCAGTTTATGAGATCGCAGGCTGCTTACACTCTCGAAAAGTCCAAAACGAGATGCAGAATTTAAATATGCAAAACCAAACCAGAATTCTTGCATGATTCACCTGTTTGATCCGAAAAACCTACAAGCAATCCGGAAGCGCCGGATTTGGAGAAGGAGCTGCCGAAGCAAAATGTATAAAGAGTATTAACTCTAACTACCGGATATAGGCAATGGTATTATCCAAAACCGGCAGTAATTGGGGTCTAGAAATCTCCCAAATGTTATTTATTTTATTCTTTTTCTTCTTTGGTGTATGACGTGTGACCCACAATGGCCCTTCCTAGAACTTGGGTTCACACAATATATATTCTTATGTTGAAACATACACCCCCCAATTTCACAATATTCTTATGTGATAGGTAGCCTCATCCTATGCAAGTGCGTTGAGAATCCCTAAAGTTGTTGTCAACTGACAACAACAGAGAACCCAAACTCGTGAAGACTATATTAGAAGCAGCAGCTCAGAGCATCCTGCCATCAACTCTCACCCTCCCAGTTCCTTCAAAGGAAACGAGAAAAATAAAAAGCTTGTGTAATGACTATTGTATCGATATGCTATACTGACTTGGGAGTCTACAAACATGTTGCATATGTCTTTTATTTTTGACAACTGAGAACCCAATCTCGAAAAGACTACATGGCTCAAAAGGTCACTAGGAAGCACCTTCCATGAACTCCCAAGTTCCTTGGTCTTGAAGAAACTTCATTGCACTCCTTCTATAGGGGGGTGAACTTCGAAGTTGATAGTGGCAAATAATTTTCTCTTTGATCAATAATTATTCTAGCACAACTTTTTGTCCTAAACATTATAGGCCCAAACGAACTTTTAAGCATATATGTGCTCTTTGTCCCACTTCAGGGGCCCATGTTCTATCTAACCTTTATGAGGATGTGATATGGAAAAGAGGGAGGGCATTCTTGGCCAACCCCTGACCTATAGAATCCAGGAGAGTGGTTGAGGTGCGGCCGGATTCTACAAGCCAGGGGAGGGGGATGGCAAGGATGCATGATCCTGCAACTACTCTACTCATATTGTACATAATTTTCCTACGTTAATATATACATATAACCTTATCAAAAAAAAAAGGAAGGATGCATGACCCCGTTCCTTTAAGACGAGATATATAGATTCTACAAGTTTTTAGAGGCAATTTGTCATTCTTGATAAGAATGATCCTAGAATCTGCAAAAAGGCATACTAAGTTACCTTGATGTCTATAAAATTTTGTTTTAACTCCACCGATCCATGCTTTACATGTGTAAAGCATAGTTTTATTTTTCTTTAGGTGAAGAATAGGAATCTAAAAGTAGCATTATCTATTGTAGGAACTTCATCTCTTAACGCTTTTACCTTTTTGTTATGTGGAATGGCAAGGGGGGAGACCATTCCCTGTTTGGTAGGAGGCAGTTGGCTATAGCCAGTGATCGGGAGCGCCGCGCCATGTAGGTAGGAATGGCTGCTAGCTGTGGCCCAGCAGCCCCTGCCATACAGGAATGGCCAACCACAACCATTCCGCAATGTCAAGGAAAGAAGGAAAGCTATGGCATTAAGGAGCTTTGAAATTTTTTTGATTAACAGGATTTCATCCAAGATTTTCAGTGAGGTCTTCAGCGATGGTCCTTCAATAAGGTCTTGGGAAGGCATTTCCAGCGATGGCACCAGCTCTTCAGGAATGGTCCTTCAATAAGGTCTTGGAAAGGCATTTCCAGTAGGATTTTCGAACTTGCCATAGCACAAAGCTTCAGCATCTCCAAGTTCTTATACCTGTCATCGCCATCTTCATAGCATCGCCATAGCCACAACATCTTTGTTTTCATTTTCAAAACAGAATTCGTGAAAAAATCCTCCACGCTAGCAAAGGTATGGAGCTCAGGTAACCTGTTGCAAGAGGTCATGATAGAATGGTGTAGTGACTTGTCATTCTAGGATAAAATGGTTGCCACATGACATTACATCATTGGAGGATAAACAAAATGATGACCAACTTAATTTTTTTTTCAACTCCACCAACCTATGACCACAATCTGGCCCTAAACCAAATTTATATATGAAGAATAGGAAATAGCATTACTTATTATAGAAACTTAATCTCTTAATACACAAAATAAACATAAGGCTTTACCTTTTTGTTGTCACGGTGGAAAATATGTAGTTGGACATACATAATATCTTGAGCAAGCTAATGCAGTAAAGCATGGAATCAAGGCAGATCACACAAAGCTAATGTTGTGGAAGCCAATTCTTTCATGTGCTCCATGCTTTCTTCGTGCGAACACAAAAGCATTGCCATAATGACTAGCTGTTAGGCATATTGGCACTTTAATAAAGTTTGCCGCAATTCATATACTAGATATTTTTTCCATGCTTTTCTATCAAAAGTTGGACAAATACGACAAATTGTAAATGGTCACCTAGTGTAGTGTAACTAGCCAAGCTATATTTTAGGCATGGTATATGATAGAGGGCTTCATTGAAGCTTATGGATATCCTTACCAAGAACTGCCTTATAGCAGAATGGCACAATGTAGAATGACTTATAGCAGAATGGCACAATGCCTTACACATTTTTTGGGTTGCTGAAACGGGCAAAACCTTGTTTGATGGTGTAATGTAAGGGGACTAGGAACATTTCCTAGATTCGCAGGTCTTATACATGGTTTTTTAAGAGAAATCTAACGAAATTTGTGATAACATGTGGGAACAAATTGGATCTAGGACAAATGATAAAATTGGGTTCGAAGTGGATAAAAAATTTAGCCATTGCACTTCCTTGTGACAGAAAAAGGCATGCATACTGATATCTCAACTATGACATTTTTGGCTGATTTTTGAAATGATTGCCAAGGAAAATTTTTATTGGCTCATACATGTTCAAAATGGATAAAATTTTCTATTAGTGAAATGTAAAGAAAAAGCCAGCAAACAGTTTTTTGTATCTTGATTTTGATAAGGGTTTTTATTTCAACTATTATAAGTCTGCATAGGATTTGTCAGAAAATGGAAACCTTTAAAACGTTTTTACCCAAAACTCTTTTACAGAAGGCCATGGCGACGAACAGGTGACTTTTCCACTCTAGAACTGCAATGGGATCATAAATTCTAATGCATGCTACCAAATCTGATCATACGGCAAGTGTCACGTTCATGTCTTTCTCTGCAGTTTCAGTTCTTGAATCCAATCTTAAAATCAGACAAGGCAATGGGCAGGAGATTGCAACTGTATTTCTTGTCATAGAGAAATATTCACCAAGCATGTAATATAGAGCAACAAATACTATGGACAATACCGGTAAGAGTTCCATTATTGCCCCATGGCTTTTCCATTGAACTTTCAGAGTACTTAATGGTAAGAACTTCCAGATTCTAGAAGGATGTATGGAAATGATAAGAACTTCCAGATTACTTAAGATAATCACTCGTTTTTGAAAAACAATACTTATAAAATTGTTGCAGGTTGTAATTCTCGAATTTGAAAAAAAAAAACTAGCCAGATTCATATGCTTATAGCATTTTTGACGGTTGGATTTTTGCAAAGAGGTCAACTAGCTCTTGAACTAGACAACCAGAAGTGATAGTGCCCAAGAGTAAGATATCTGGAAGCTAGGAGAAATTGTAGAATGAAATCAAGTAAAAGAAAGTTAATGCAAGTCAAATTGCGATAGACAGATGACTGTCCCACCTCATTGAGAATTGACTTTATCAATGAACTTGGAATGTCGATACTACCCTAAGGACCAAGTCCTATAGACAGAAGATCAACCCTTGACCAAGAAGCGCCAAAGGAAGGAAGGAAGGAAGGAAGGAAGGAAGGAAAAATTTTTAACGTCCACGGAACCCAATCGGGTTATGGGACCAAGTACATAAGGGACCAAGTCCTGGGACAGAAGTCCAAACAAGAACATGGGCCAAGCCCTTAAACCAAAGCACAACGTGAGCTAGAACACAACCATCCCCGGATTAAAACCACACGGGGAAAAACCGCTGCCGGGATGACTATGGTCGCTCCACCGATCCAAAATCCATGTTGCGGTAACAAGCAACAAGCATACCTTCATACCTCCAGCAGACAAGGCTTCACCAAGCAGCTCCAACCGTAACCTCTTCTGGCCAACCGGTGCCGGAAAACAGATGCCCCTAACGCCAATCGCCTGTGACGCGTAGGGAAGGCGGCGCCGTAAAAACCGCCGGGGAAGTCGCCCATCCGGAGGTGCCTCCTCACCTATCCTCGAAGGGCCAAGGCGCTTAGCACCCCTGTGTATACAAGAAGGACATCCACTTTCAGGCACACACAAGGTCGCCATCCTTCACTGCCGCTGCTCCAACGCCATCCGTCACTGCATCTGCTCGGGCAGGCCTCAGGCAGCGCCTCAGGCAGGCGCCAGGCGCTAAGCGCCAGGCGCGAGAAGGAGAAGGACCTCATGTCTAACACACTTCTAATCAATTGTCCTAGGTGGTGCCTACGAATACTATTTGATGAGGTGTCCGTGTCCCGTTCTTTGAAAAAATTGACTGTATAACACCCAATTGGGCTGTCCTAAGCAAGAGAATTCCAGAGAAAGACTGAGTTTTGGAAAGGATTAGCTTAAGGTACAACCCAAATTAACATTAGAGCATCTGCTCTAACTAGTTACAAATTTTAAGAGGAGTTAATGGTACGATGGGCTTGAGCAGGATGTGAATTGTTCACCAGAAGAATTGATAGAGTCCTCTATCCAATTCCACACCAGGATCAATCACCACATATCTCATAAAGATATAATATCCGAAGAAAGGTGAGGAATAAACTAGGTTCAGGGGATCAATGGCAGACTTTGATCCTCCCGAATCAGACTGACCAAATTTGCAGATTATCGTCCCAGCTATCGGATTTAGTCATTGAAACTCTGCCACAGATCCAGCTGTTGATGTCGAGTTACTCGCCGAGATGCTAGGATCTATCCGGATTTGCTGTTGCAGAAGGCCAATGTTCAAGAATGTTCGTTGCCGCCCATTTATATCAGAGGACAAGCCTTTTCTAAAAGGCTTCGATGAACTTAAAGGCATTGCCTTTTATTAGATGTCTTATTTTAACCCTTAAGAATGTTAACTATAGGAATAATAGTTAAGATAGATGCTTGGCTATAAGGCTTTGCATACATATTCTGTCTTTCTCTTTCACTTGCTCCAGACAGCCACTGAGCACCACCATATCAATTCCTCCCCTTCTCGGGACTGATCGTCCTCGACCAAAAAAATTATATGGCAAATTCAACACAATCAAATCCATGGTTGCAACCCTAGTTGAGTCCACAACTAGAAATAATTAAGTCCAGCCCTTCAGGCTAAAAAGTTTCTTTATTATAATAATAATGGACAACGAGATCAACGATTATGCTGCAGACATAAAAAAACATACTGCAATGCAAACAAAATTATTCCTAGAAATTCACCTACCTCCTTCACGGAGCTACACACTTACTAATAACTTAACTAAAACTACTTTAAGTAGGCAATATGCAACTTCGAGCAGAATTTCCTCTATTTGAAACACGTGGGCAGGGAGTCTATTAGGGCGAGGATTTGGTCTATATTCTATTCTGCTTTGATCCCTTCACTCTCCTCAATTGCCTCGGTCATTTTGATCTCGTTTTACATTTAATTTTGGGCAGTCTACTTTAAGATGTGGCCCTCCACAATAAAAACATCCGCTTTTCTTTGACGAAGCTCGGTCAAATTGATTCTCCCACTTGCTTTCTGAGCTTGGACTTGATTATCACCCATGCTTGGTCTGGATCTCTTATTTCATTATGATAATTGGCAGTCAAGTTATAATCTTCGAAAGCTTTTCTAAAGCTTTCCCATGTCAAAATCTTTGAATCTATTCTTTTTCTTCCTTGCCACCAAGTTCTGGCCATATCTGTCAAATATTATCCATAGCCTGAAGCTTCTACTTTTCTATAGTTTTTACTAATTCGAAACAACCTATGTGGAAAGAAATCTGAAAACTGTAGACATGTTAGAAAGTGGGTAGACCTGTAACTTTTTCTAACCATTTACACCAGTTGAAGATTGCTGTACATTGACCTGTGCTTCAATCTGCTGTAGATTCTATGGTGCATTGGTTTGCATAGGAGACTTAGGCAAAGATTTTTAGGCTAAACACAAATATTCTAACTGTCTTTGAAGTTTTGCTTGAGTGGAAGAGGCGGAGATAGCCATTTGGTCTGTTGTGTAGCTGGCATTGCTAATAGTTTGGTTATATGGCTGATTTGGTACGCCGAAGCGATTGGTAGACATATCCAAAGGATTAGTTTGAGGATCAAGAAGCTCTGATACCAAATTGATACGAACACAGAAATTATGGCAAAACTTCAATCACTGAGAAAGCATAAGAAAATAAAATATAAATTAATCAACAAAGTCCAGGCTCCAAGGCTAAGCTCACCACCCAACCGTATGGTTCTGAGCAAGAAAATTCTAGAGAAAGACTGAGCTGGGAAAGGATTGACTTAAGGTACAACCCAAATTAACATTAGAGCATCCGCTCTAACTAGATCACAGATTTTAAAAGAAGAGTTAATGGTAAGATGGGCTTGAGCAGGATGTGAATTGTTCATTAGAAGGATTGATAAAGTCCTCTATCCAATTCCACACCAGGATCAATCAGCACAGATCTCATAAAGATATAATATCCAAAGAAATATGAAGAATAAATTAGGTTCAGGAGATCGATGGCAGACTTTGACCCTCTTGAGTTGGACTGGCTGAATTTGCAGAGTATCGTCCCAGCTGTCGGATTTGATTGCTGAAGCACCTACCATAGATCGAACTCTTGATGTCAAGTTACTAGCCGAGATGCTGAGAACTATCCCGATTTGCTGTTGCAGAAGGCCGATATTCAAGAATGTCCGCTGCTGCCAATTTATATCAGAGGACAAGCCTTTTCTAAAAAGCTTCAATGAACTTAAAGGCATTGCCTTTTATTAGATGTCTTATTTTAATCCTCACGAATACTAACTATAGGAATAACATTTAAGATAGATGCTCCCTACAAGGCTTTGCATACATATTTCTGTCTTTCTTTCACTTTCACTTGCTCTTGCATGACCACTCTCCCTCGAGCACCACCATATCAGGGACCAGGAGAGAGAGAGAGAGAGAGAGAGAGAGAGAGAGGGAGGGAGGGAGGGAGGGAGGGAGGGAGGGGAGGGAGGGAGGGAGGGAGGGAGGGAGATGAAATGAAATGAAATGAAATGAAATCTATTATTAAAGATCTTGAGACCACGTGTCTATGAGACGTTTACAAGTTACATTCAAAATTATAAAACAAGTCATCCGGTCGTCTTCCGAGAGTAACACACTTTGGGCTCCTCTATCTCAATCTCTCATACCTTCGATTTTTCAAACAAGCATCTCTATGTTTAAGAATGTCAACAATATATCCCCCAATGGATGCCCACGGTACAAGAAAAAGAACTCCTCAAGGGAGGTAGCAGCGATCCCATGTATGACTCTTAAGTCCGAATAAGCACGACAACAAAGTAAGATATGAGCCTCATCCTCCACCACACCGTCACTACACAAGTTACGAGTGTCTAAGATCATGAGATATGTCGCCCATCTCCCCTACCTCCACACCAAGATGGTGCGAAGCTTAAGGATCCTCGCAATTGCTTGCCTATGCTTTATAGATATGGGTTCACTAAGATACTACTTTGCCTTCAATGTGGGATTCATCCGAGTTTGATAGTACTCTTTCTTCACGGTGGCGTACTCCATGTCTTAGTGAGAACACTCTTAGGAACCCATCCCTCAATATACGTGCGATTCATGCGCAATTCGTGAATATCCATCCCCATTTCACCAGCCATTTACTAATATCCGCGATACCAACCTTTGTCACTACTCTGGCTGCGGCAATTCTTGGCAAGCTATTCCTGGGCATATCATATAAAACCTTATGCGGATAACGTAAGGTTTTGCAAAGAGCTTCAGCTTCAAGGGGTATCATCCACTCTCCTAACATCATATCATATGGCGTTTGCATTTTAGTGCCGATTCGTGTGAAAAAAATTCTTTTGTATTTTTTCCACCTTTTTCCACCATCATTAGCGAGGCTGGCCCCGGGCTTCACAACCATACAAGATAACTGTTTGTACCAATACTTTAAAGAGCATCGTTTCATTTCAAAGTTCCAAATGTCGGCATTCACACACCTTCTACGCATTGCATATAGTGCCTTTAAGCCCAAGACTCACTCTATGTTATTGCTCGATTCCAATTCGGACTTTGTCTCTGATCAAACCCGGATACTTATAGCTTTCAACGACCTCAACTTGCTTACCCTTGTAAAGTAGCCGCGACATGATCTGTTTTACTTGCTCCAAAAACAACGACCTTAGTCTTTTCGATTCACCGCATACTTTTAGCATCACAAAACCGGCAAGCACATCCAAATGTCTTTGCATCCCATGTATGCTCGAGATAGCAACACAATATCATCAAGCATATAGCAAGAGCATAAGTACATACCCATTCAAGGATGTACCATCCCTCCATGTGCTCTTATCCACCCCTCCGGTGATCTATGAACAATCCAAACAAGGTAGGCGACAAAGGACACCCCTGTTTAACTCCCATATTACTCTCTACTACATCATCACACATTCCAACAAAGGGAAAAGAGAGTTTACTGAGTACTTTTTATAAAGAACACTTACCGCATGCCTAAGCCCCATCGGGATGTCCAAATCTACCATCCTATGCCACAGATTTTTGCCTATTCACCATGTCAAAGGCCTTGCTGAAATCCACAAACCAAAGCATACAAAGGTTTCCTTTTTCCCACCACTGAATCCATCATAGCACGAAGGGTGACCAAATGGACGGTTTGTAGACTTTTTAGGTCTAAAGCCCGCTTGGCCTATTGCTCTAGCATTGTGATCCTCTGTCCGAGGTTGCTTATCTTGCCCTCAAGTATAGAGGCATACGGGTTTTGCGTAAAGGTCGCCAACCATAATGGTGCGATAGTTACCCGGATCGGATGCATCCACGACTTGTGCAATGGCACAACCCTATTAACCTGCCGGGACCTAGAAAACCCATCTCTCAAAGCCATATTGAACATATTGACCAGCCTATTCGTAACCGCTTCTCCAGCCCATTTAAGCATCTGCCGCTTTGCCATTAGCAAGTCTCTTGAGTCCCACCTGAACATCCTCCAGAGTAAAGGTAAGCATATCATCCATCTCACATGTCTCTTCGGCCACCTTATCCTCAACTCCATGGACATGGTATAAATTGCGTACATGCTCCATTAGTGCCTCCGCTTGCAACACATTACCCCCATGCTTCAAGGGTTTAAGCCTATTCCAAAATTTCTTTGGATCAACCAAAGCATTTCTTCCACCATTCGCCTATGTTTACGATGTAAATATGCCTTCTTCTATTTTTGACCAGCTTGGTATACACTCTCCTTTCCCTGTACTTTTAGCCCCTTTGTGCTACTCTAATTTTTGCCTCTCATTTTACATTCCATGTCAAACCATCCATTACATGGCAGCCCCCCTGAATTTTGCGGTGGGATACAAAACATTCATCCGCTGATTCAAGCAGAGAAATGAAATGAAATGAAATGAAATGAAATTTATTATTACGTTTCGAAGACCGCCAGGTCTATGAGACGCATTACATTGCACTCAAAATTATAAAATAAGTCATCCGGTCGTCCTCGAGAACAACACACTTTGGGCTCCTCTACCTCAATCTCGTCACCCTTTGTTGCTTCATCGGGACCTCTCTATGGTTAAGAATGTCCATAATACAACCTCCAATGCATGAGGCGCTGTCGAAAAGAAATCAACAAGCGAAATAGCACTCGACCCCATGCTTGACCCGGATATCCTAATAAGCAGCGACAAAAAAAGCAGGACATGGGCCTCATCTTCTACTACTCCCGCATCACATAGTCGACAATGTCTAAGATCATGCGCAATGTCGCCCATCTCCCAATCTCCACACCAAGTCGGGGTGTGAGCTCAACCGTATTCTTGCGATTGCATGCCTAAGTTTCAGCGATATGGGTTCCCTAAGATCTCAGTCTTTTGCGAGAGATGGATTTATGTGAGCCTTATAATACTCTTTCTTCACATTTGTACGCTCCATGACTTACTCAAGAAACTATCTCGAACCCAACCACTAATGTCCTCTTTGTGCATCTCCAAATCTGTATGTTCATCCCCATTTCATAAGCCATCGTCTATATCTCGCACACCAGCCCTTTATACGGTTTCCTCTAAAGCAAGTCTAGGCAAGCTATTATTCGGCATATCATATAGGACTTTGCACATATAGCGCAGTAGTCTGCAAAGAGCCTCAGCTTCGAGTGGCATCATTCCACTTTCAACTAGCGGGTGAAAGCATGTTAGGGCCTACATAAAAATTACCAAAAGGTTACTTTTCGTGTATATTGCGTGCAAAGTACATAATTGTATTTTTAAAGTACCTAGACTACAAGATTGACTAAAAGAAATTGTGTTATGTTCAAGAGTAGTAGTACATACATGTTGTAAGGTACTTTGTGATGTCAAGAAGATGTTAAGAACTCAAATATATCATCATCTTTGACTACACAGAGTATTTTCCAGGTAGTTTCCAAAACATGTAGGCCCTAACATGCTCTTACCCTAGCATCATGTCATATGGTGTTTGCATCTTTGTGCCCAACTCAGGTATGAAAAAAATTTCTTCGTATCTTTTCCACTTTTGCCGACTATCATTAGCAAGGCCTGGTCCCCACTTCTGACCATATAGCACAACCGTCTGGACAAGCACCTTGTAGAGCATCGCTTCATCTCAAAATTCCATATCTCTGCATTCACACTTCCTTTGCATGGCATACAACGCTTTTAGACCCGATTCACCCTATGTTCCTTTGCTTGATTCAATTAGGACTCTTATCTACGGTTAGGCCCAAATATTTGTAATTCTCTACCACTTCCACTTGCCTATCCTTATAGTAGAATCGAACATGTTAAAGTCTTTTTTGCCCCAAACACCCTTTGCCTTGGTCTTATCTAGATTCACCAAGAGATGCCCTTATCCTCGCCAAAATGCTTCAAGCACATCCAAATGCTTTTGCATCCCTTGTATGCTCCGGGACAGCAATACTACATCATCAGCATATAATAGAAGCATGAATACATACTCTCTCAGAGCGGTACCATCTCCCCCATGTGCTCGTACCCACCCTTCAAGTTGGTCTATGAATAAGCAAAAAGAGTAGGTGACGGTGGACATCCTTGCTTTACTCCCATATTGCTTTCTACCATCTCATCACATAACTCCACAAAGGGGAATGACAGCTGCACTAGAACCTTGCCATAAAGCACACCTACCGCATGTCTGAGCTCAATCGGGATGTTCAGGTCTACCATTCTCTGCCACAAATTCCGCCTATTAACCATGTCAAAAGCTTTGCTAAAGTCTACAAAAGTAGCATACTGAGTGGTTTCTTCTTGCCGCCTCAACGAGTCCATCATAGCACGCGGAGAGTAATCAAGTGGTCAATTGTGGACTTTTTGGGTCTAAAGCCCGCTTGTCCAATGGCTCTAGCATTGTTATCCTCTGCCCAAGCACTTATCTTGCGCTCAAGGATAGAAGCGAATAATTTTGCATATAGATTGCCAACCATAATAGTGCGGTAGTTACTCGGATTGGATACTTCCCCTGATTTATGTAGCGGTACCACCCTATTCACCTGCCAGGATGTTGGAAAGCCATCTCTCAGTGCCATATTAAACATATCTACCAGCTTAATTGCTACTTCTTCTCCTGCCCATTTAAGCATTTCAGCCATAAGACCACAAGCGTCTGCAGCTTTGCCATTGGCAAGCCTTTTAAGCCCATCTTGCACATCAGCTAGAGTGAAAGCAAGTGTATCTAGAGAGAGAGAAGAAGAAGAAGAAGAAGAAGAAGAAGAAGAAGAAGAAGAAGAAGAAGAAGAAGAAGAAGAGTGTAGTGTATTAATCTTTGGGAGGCCTCAAAGGCCTAAAGACATAGAAAGTTTAGTCATAATCATAAAAGAGCAGATAAGTCTCAGAGTCCTCATCTTGCTCGTCACTCTCACTCAACTTATCATCATCATTTAAAATATAGTTCATTCTCTGTAAACAAACTCTCTATATTGCAATAGCTCTATTAAATATGCCCCAACTTTCTCTCCTTCTAAGGAAAAAAAGGACTGGAGATTATCAGCGTGGATCCCATGCTGCTCTCGTAATAAGTGGTAAGCACTACATCTGAGTAGTGCATGGGATTCATCTTCTACCTGCTCCTCACCACACACTTTACAATATCTTTCTGTTCTAGGTATGATATACCCCCATCGTCCTGTTTCAACACCCAAATGGTGTGAGCTGAGGCGGATCCTGCCAATCACATGTCTTTTTTTTATTGAGATATTATCTTCTAAATACTTGGCAGCTTCCAAACTTGGATCCATATGTTGCCTGTATAATATCATTTTCGTTTTTGGTTGGGACCACATCTTCTTTTGAACCCTAGCGTAAAGCCATTGCCTCAGGTTTTTCTCAACTAGTATTGCTTCATTCCATTGAATATCCCATCTCCCAAGCCATCGTGTTGCATCATAGAACCAACTTTTATCTTTACTGGCTAGCAATGCTTTATAAGGAAGCCGGTTCTCATCCATATTCATTACTTTTTTCATATAGCGAATGCACCTCAGCATGGCTTCTCCTTCTAGCGGTAGAAGACCGCATTCTGTCAGCATCATCGGGTAAGGAGTCTGGGCCTTCACCCCCAAATCCAGCCTTATAAATTTCTTTAAAATCTGCTCCATATCTTCCCACAATCCCATTGGGAGGCTCGGCCCCCAAACCTCACTGCCATATAATACAACACTTTGCACCAATGACTCAAACAAACTCTTTTTAAGTGTCCAGGCCCACAAATGAGCTTCTCTACATAAACTTTGCATGGCATAAAGAGCCTTATGGCCCCATCAATGCTTGTTGATTAATGCATGCATTCCACTGTGATTCCTATGAAAAATCAGCCCCGGATATTTGTAAGAATCACATGTGCTTACTAGATTCTTCTTATATCTAAAAGAACTTTCTTGTTTAAGTGTTAAATTTGTCATGGCGCTTGTTTTTCCAAGTTCACTTGCATCGGGTTGAGTCACAAAAAGTGGGCAAGCCCATCTAAATGATCTTTGCATGCATTCTCGGGGAGCGGGCAAAAATAACCACATCATCTGCATACATCAACAACTGTATCATAAAAACATGAAGTTCAGTACCACCAGGGCGATTATCTTGCAACCAGGTTTCAAGACCATCTATAAATAACCCAAACAAGGTAGGAGACATTGGGCAGCCTTGTTTAACTCAATATTACTATCAACATATTCCCCTTTTCTATCGACATAGGCGGTGATAAGCGTATGCGAACTTTTTCATATAAGACACGCCTTTGCCTCTTTTCAACTGTTGTGGCACATTAAGTTTCTCCAATATGCTCCACAAATGAGATCTCAGTACCCTGTCAAAGGCTTTTCTAAAATCAACAAAGGCCACATATGCTGGTTTCTTCGTCCCTTTCACAGTGTCAAAAATTGCTTTCAGAACCAATAGGTGATCCACAGTGGATCGCCCAGATCTGAATCCCGCTTGCGTCTCGGCCCTTTTTTCATTAGACTCGGCCCAAATACTGATTTTGGTTTCCAGGATAGATGCTAGAAGTTTTGACAACAGACAACTTACTAGTATGGTTCTATAATTACCAATCTCATTGATAGAACCACCTTTATGTACAGGTACCACCCGATTTACTTGCCATGATAAGGAAAGTCCATGCTTGAGGGCCTTTGTCAGCAGCTCAGCCACAATGTGATAAATCTTCGGGCCAGCCCATTTTAGATGCTCGGCACATAGTCCTTGTAAGTCTCTTGCTTTACCGTAGAGAGAGAGAGAGAGAGAGAGAGAGAGAGAGAGAGAGAGAGAGAGAGAGAGAGAGAGGGGGAGAGAGAGAGAGAGAGAGAGAGAGAGAGAGAGAGAGAGAGAGAGAGAGAGAGAGAGAGAGAGAGAGAGAGAGAGAGAGAGAGAGAGAGAGAGAGAGAGAGAGAGAGCAGGGTTGGCCCCCAGATCCATGAGCTTTTTGGAGATATGAACATAGGTACCAGAACAAGGCACTATCACATAGCGTCCCGACAAATAGGCAGGAATTTTGGCACAAAGTGAATGTATGTGAAACATGACAAATTGAAATAACAAAGCACTACATTGAGCAATCATCTCATTGCATTTGCAAGTTTCAGAAATGTTCATGGGCCTGCCATGCATCCAAATGGAAAGAGGGAATCATAATTACAGCATAAGAACACAAATGTTAACATTCCCAACCGAAAAGGACAGAGGAATGTATGTTCTTGCCTAAATAGACATGCTGAATGCAAATCGAAAATCAATTGAGTCCACATCTCCTAGATGAAGACCAGTTTGATGCAAATACTGATTAATATATGTGGAAAAAGTGGCATGTGTATGTGACGTTCCAGGGGAATATACGCTATAAATACGTATATTCCTGGACCCGTCACCATACAAGTCTACTTATGTAGCCTCGTATGCCTTAGAAAGTGGCAAGGGGTGCACATCTAAGTTAATTGTTTAACTTAGATAACCTTAGGATAAGGCCCATTTCCACATGGCCTTATCCTATTGGGCCAACCGCCACACGGCCTCACCCTAGTGGTGCCACGTGGCATCCCATGTGGACCCAACCTATATTAACATAAACCCTAACCCTAAGCCTCTTTTTCCAGCCCTAGCACCCGGGAGACTCATCTACGTGCGAGACCCCGTTTTGAGCATCGTTAAGTCATAGGCTAGCTTTGGAGCGGCTGACCTCTGGAAGGTGTGCATGATGGTTGAGGGAGCAAGCTTTTCGACCCACGCCAAGGAGCATGGAGACGCCGGGGATGGGAGGAAGCGCTCGGAGGAGGTAGGTTGAGTAGAGTTCGTGTTAGTTCATCTGAAAGTTAGCACTCTAGATGGGCTAGTATTTCGTGTCTTGACTAGAGCCATCCTAGAGCCTTTGATGAACATCTTGAACCCTAATCAAGGAACCCTAACTATTAGTTAGATATGTATGTTTAGGTTAAGATGTTCATACGACGATATTGATCATGATGTGATGTATGTGATGTTGGTTGATCATGTTGCTCCTCTTGTATTGGGAAGGGGGTAGAGACCTAGGGCCATATGTAGTATGCTCCTAGTGTAGATCCCTTAGTTCCTATTAGTTGCGGCTTTGTGCATAGGAACCCACTTAGGGCTATGGAAGCTATGATGTGACTCAAAGACTACACAACGGGCTAGAGGCTTAGATGGAGGGAGGATCCCCGCCGAGTGGGGGGCTACAGGGGATCCCATAGTGGCTAGGCTTATGGTGGTCACTTCGAAAGTGGGCCGAGCATGGGTCCGACACCTCCCAGGGCAATGGTGTCAAGCCCCGCCTCTCAAGAGTTGCAAGTGTCAGCTTGGCTCTTATTTTGGGGGGTTCACTGGGTATGCAATCGTGTGTCGCCACGATTCTCTAGCCGCCCGTGGAGCCTCTAGACCCGGAAGGGGAGATGCAACCCTTCCTACCTCGGACGGACGTGGAGATGCAACCTGGAGTAGTCAGATGGGTGATGCCATGGGATCATGTGATCCAGGAAGGTTAGAGTCATGCCGAGCCCTGATCTAGCCCATCCGCAAAGTATGCATGGGGCCGGCCCGGATGGAGTGGTCAACCCTAGCCATTGTCTTATGCCAGCCCCGCCATTGTTATGACTTCGCCTCGTTTCTATCTTGAGGCCTTACCCGATTAATCGACTTCCCTATGTTGCCGGAGCCACGGGTAGGAGCTCTCATGTTTTATGGCATATGATTATGTTCTTTGCACCTATGGATATGTGGATGAGCTACCCTTCGAGGTAGTATGTTGTATTGCTAGTTGCTAGTTCTGGCGATGTTTATGCTTCCGTTGTGATAGGAGCCCATAGGGGAAGGGCACGCAAGACACCTTTGTCCCCTTCCCGCACTCACGATCATCTCGAGTGCTTGGGATAGGCGGAGGGCCGTCTGGGATGGGGATTTGGCTGAAAGTATCGGCCGGGTGCCGTATGTTTAGCAGGGAGCGTCACAATGGTATCAGAGCGATGTTCTTGGTTGACCAAGAACTAGCACTGACCATAACCATGAAAGTAGTCTAACAGGCCTATAGGGGTATGAAATTAAAAAAAAAAAAAAAAATTACCATCGAACCTCGAAAATAGGGGAAAATTTTTTTTTTCTCCTAGGTAGTGGGTCCGAAATTAGGTTAAGTGTTAGACGAAGAAATGAATAAGTCAAATTCACCTTCTAGTAAATTTGGAGTGAAAATTATGCATCTGCATCAAATTTCACCTAAAATGGGTCAAAGAATTATGCCAATCTGAGACCCGAGTGAAAAATGGCGCAAACCCATAATTTATACTTCAAACTATTAGGAAATTTGGAATTCTAAAGGTATAATACGAATTTAAGTATGTATATTAGAAATTAAATATATGTTAATAATAAGGGTACTTTGGTGTAATTAATAAGGTGGGCTAATAAGTAGGCCTATTAATGGTAGGGAATATTCCCAGGGACCCTCCTTTTTAAATATCCCTGACATCTCATTTTTCCTCCAACTTTTTGCTCCTCCATCTCTCTCTTGCTCAGCCTTACGTCACCCGTTTTCCACACCGTTAAGTATGGCTCGAACCAAGCAGACAGCTAGGAAGTTTGGGGAGAGGCCTACACTCTCGATGGATGGTAGCAGCGCCATCCGCCATGTCAAGAAGATCTCGCCACACCTTCGACCGGCTTCCCAAGCGAAGAGAAGTTCTCCTCCAATGCGGATGACACCTTCCACACCATGGAAGAGGAGGCTTAGCAGCAGCAAAGCAGCCTGGCCGGCCGGGCACCCGTGAGAACCGGGCGAAGTCCCGGGCCACTTTTGACCTTCGTCAGATACCTGAGGTGGAGCAAAGAAGAGCAGCCCAAAGATCGCACCGAGGAGGCGGCCCTTCGCACCAAAGAAGAAGGGAAAGGAGAAGGTGGCGAGTGGGCGTGAGGAAACGGAGGCAAGAAAGAAGAGTAAGAGAGAGAGCTGCCTCGAGAAGGAGCCGCTTAACGAAGAAGAAACGACAGCCTCGCTGGACCGCCGCGGATTGAAGAACCTCAAACCCAATGGGGCCGCATGAGGTGGAAGAGGTAGAAGGAGGCGGGCGGTGATGAAGAGGAAGAGGACGGTCGCTGGGGAGCCTTCGCATCCCAACGCGACGCCCACCCTACCCGGCGGGCCTTGCCACCAAGGTGGTCAAGAAGCGTAAGGTGGGCGAAGGGCCATTTGGCGCCCGCGGAGGACCGCTAATTCAAGCGCAGCCAGAGGCCTACCAGAGTACCTCGCCATTTGGACGAGGTACAATGACTGGGTATTGTAGGCGTAACGGAGCGCTACGCTAAGGGTGGCCACCAAGAAAAATCAGCCGGCCGCCACCTCCACGCCCCGAAAAGCCGGGTTAAGAAGGTCCATCATGGGCCTAACTCCAAGACGCTTTTTCAGGGAGTTTAAGCACTTCCAAAGATTGCACTAATCTCCGATCGTGAAGGCTCCTTTTGAGCTTTGTTGCGGGGAAGTTATGCAGAATTCGTCACCGACTATAGGGTGACATCTTTGACGACAAGAGTCCTGCAGGTGGCAGCCGAAGCGGAGCTAACCCAGCTTTTTGAGGAGGGCAACTTATGCGCAATCCACGCCAAGAGGGTGACCGTAATGCCCAAGGATCTCTACTTGGCGCGGAGGATCCGCAAGGAGTACCCTTGAACCTCCGAATTTTGTACCTGTAATTAAAATTTTGGTGTAAACTGACTATCCTTATTAATATATATCTCCTTCGTCTTGTAAAATTGATGTAAAGAGGTAGTTAGAGAAGTCAAATTGTACTAAAATTTTTTGTATCTAACTTGTAATAGTTCAATTATTCTACCCCTAATTAGAAAAAAAATTGATTTCTGAGCAAAATGGCGAAACCGGGTGGGTCCGCGCCAAATCCCTTTCCGACAGTTTCGGAAGCCCCTTTCGCGCGAACCCTCCCTATTTCGCCTGTAGGTGTCCATTTTGCTCAGGAAAAGTTGCATGCTAGGCTAGAATTGATCAATTAGTCATGTTTAGGATCTTTCCAACCTCAAAAAATTCGTCAAATTTGCTTCAAAATTGCGAAACCGGGTGGGTCCGCGCCAAAGTTTTGGAAGGCCCTTTCGCGCGAACCCTCCCGATTTGGCCCTTTTTGGCCTAATTTGACCAATTTTGACGCAACAAACTGCCATGTAGTGTCTCTTGCTTTGTTTTGCTTTGATTTGCACTTCATGATAGTTTATTTGGACACCCATAGCCATAGAACAGAAGTTTTTCCCATCAAGAACCCTTGTGCACGGAACCCGAGGCACCCCTAGTCTATAAAAAGGGCCCTCATTTGTCATTTTCTCCCCATCAAAACTGCTCTCAGCCCTTTAAGCGATCTTCTAGCTCCTTGCTCATCTTCACAAACCATTTTTCATACTCTCTGCTCAATGGCGCCCTCAAACTTTGTCAGATGGTATGACGCTGCCAATCACATCCGTGATTTTCCTGCTGACCAAGCTTTCCATGTCTTCGATCACCTCTTTGATCTCCATGCCACATTGACTAGGACTCCCTATTACACCGACATCATTTGCCAATATGACCAGCAGATACTACCCTGGGAAGTTAGTTTGCCACCTAGGGGAGGAAAATGGGTTTCTCTAGACTCTCTGACCCAAGCCATAGGTGGGGGATCTAAGGCCAAGAATAAGGTGTGGGATAGAACCAGAAGCATGCCAGATTACATGACCTGTAAGCATCATAGGCACAGATACCTCTCAAACCAAGCAGCCTTAGCTTTGTTCATGCAGTACAAGGCAGTCAACCAACCAGGGGAGCCGTCAATTCAGCCCTTAGATCTAGCACCTCTCGACACCCGAAGGGAGCAGATCAGCATCCATGAGATCGACTCTACCGAGTACGAGTACTATGGCGCGACCTCGGGAACACCCATGCCGCAGTCGAAAGCGGGATTACGGAAAGAAGGGGAGGAGAACCCAAGTTGGGAGATGAGAGAGGCAGCAAGGATGGAGAGGCAAATAGCTAGGCAGGAAGGCACACTAAGGCGAGATTTCGAACCACCACTTGGCATCACAACCCCGTCACCGGTGATCATCGACGGCATGTGAGGAGTACATCTTGGCTAACGACATCCTCAACCTTCCCCATTGCCAAGAAGAAGGTCTCGAGAATCGATTTGAGCTCCTAGGCTTAATTGCATAAGAACAGGCAGGGACTTCATCGATTACTCCTACCACCGAATTTCCAAGGGAAAAGCTGGGAGGCGACACTCTACTGTAGGGGAGACGATGTCGGATATACAAGCTTATCACAGATAAGGCAGATGTATCAACAACAGAACCCATCATCCCGGAAGAGGAGTTCCAAGCAGATACAAAGCATTGTATAAGCGGGGAAGGGGTCCAAGCTCTAGCCGACGAGTGTTTCTAGGAGTTCGCGTGGAGGCACACGCCAACATCAACTTGGAGAACGCTACCACAATGTGGAGGGACCACGAAGACCTCGTAGCAATAGACATCTATGGGGAAGCAGCTAGCAGAAGAGGCACATGGTCCAACATCGTGGGTAAAGGCAAGGCACTTCGATACTATCTTCCAGCTCTTAGCTAAGGGCAGATGATAGTATTCCACAAGGAGTTTTGCCCAAGAGGAGAAGAGTCTGTTGCGCTCCTCATAGCCCTCTCTGGCTTTGGGCAGCACGCCAGACTAGACTACGGATCGGACCATGTCATCCTTTTCAAGAGATCAGTAGCTCTTCACTGCCTCGACTTCGCCAGGGGCCACCTCAGGGATGCACATTTGTCGAAGAGTGGCAAACAACGGCACCGAACTCCCAAAGACCCCGGATGGCTAGAGCACTTGAAGGAGGATCAGCCGCAAGGATCTTGCAGAACGTCGGCAAAGGGCTACATCTCAAGAACATCAAGAACTTCTTCAAGAACATGAAGGGAAAAATTTGCTTTGTTCTCAATTAAATTGTATTGAATAATCTCTCTTTTAGATATTATCATGTATTTCATGAAATGTATTTCTATATACTAATTAATGTCTTACCATGATCTTGACTTGTAAGTGGAATTTTCACATAATTTCTTTTGTACCTAACAACAATTCAATTGTAAGCAAGAATGATTAGTGTGTAACTTAAATAACAAGCATTGATGATTAATCCTTGCAGCAAGGAACACAGGCTCAGGTTCTCAAGGCCAAGGCCGACATCACCAGTGGGTACCTAGAAACCTATTCGGACGTGATCAAGATGACAACAACGAGGAAATGACGTGGAAGCAATCAACATAAGGCTCGTCGGATGAGGACTCGGATGCATCAGCTGATCCTTTGGGCCACCCCATTGATGAATGCCCAAGAATATGCACTGCGCACCACCACCTCCCCACCGCTACCTCAAAGAAGGCATCGAGGAAGGGCCACGGTAGGAGGGGCGGGGACAATTAGGGAAATGTCGAGACGGGGAAGAGGAAAAGGAGAAATGTATGAGTCCAACACCACCTAGCTCCAGTTCATCGACACTTGACGGCCCAAGACAGTTCTAGCTCGAGAAAGTGAGTCCGATACTTCACGAGGTAAGAGCCAGGCAAGGAAGGCAGATGACTATCAAAGAAAGTTGACAATGCTATGAGCAATGTGTGGAAGACTAGGAAGTTGGGTCAGTTCGGGGAAGGACAGTCGTATGGAGGCGGCTGGGTGGATGAAATGGAGGAGTTTAGCAACTCTTATGGCATGAAGGACAAGGATATAGGGAAGGTTGCTAGAATGCGGGTGGAAAGGCTAGAATCGCGGTGGAAAGGCTACGAAAGTCCAATAAGCTCAAAAGGACGATTTGCATTCAAGACCTTCAAAGAAGGCCTTTTCAGACATTATGTGCCTAGGTCACATACTAGTAGGCGATCCAAAGAATTCTACGATTGAACCGTGGTACCTTGTCAAGAGCAAAGTATGAGAGGAATTCATGCGACTCGGGCTCCATGTTCCCGGAGTTTCGGAAAGGCAAGCGGTTGAAACTTACATTGAGGGATTGAACAGCAATATCAAAAGGCTAGTCCGAGCAATCAACCCAAAATCAGTGGCAGAAGCCGAGGATAAAGCCATAAGTTTGGAAGAAGCTCCACCAACGCCAGGGGAGAGACAGTCGGCCTTCAAAGGAAAGTCAACAGGCGTGCACCAAGGGCGTCGTGAGTAAGCAATCAGCAACTACGCCATCAGGAGGCCAGCAGCAAGGAAGAGCTCAGGGTAAGAACTTTGGGGACCGTAAGCCGCAGAATGCATCAGGGGGCAGCGTGCTAAAGCGTATTCTAGACAGCCTGACGAAAGAGAAGAGACAAGAATGTATTGAGAAGAAGCTATGGTTCAGGTGCTTCCAGCCAGGGCACCGAACACATGATTGCCCATTCGTCATGCGAGGTGCCTTTGGCGTAACTTGGGGATTGGGATTCAAACGTACAGATGAAGACGACGACCAACATAGGACTTCATAGATGGTGAGTGCCATATCTGTGCAAATATTGAGTCAGGTGATATTAAAAATCACGGACATCATTGCGGCTGATGGAATCATAGATAGCAACCCATATGTAGTCCCTCATAGACCACAGGTAGCTCTCACAACCGCCTCTCCTAGAATTGGCTGCCCTAATGAAGAACAAGGTATTGAAGTCTAAGCCAAGGCCGGTTGCTATGGCAAAGCCAAGGCCATTCGGCACATTAAGGGGAGGAGAATCACATTCGACATAGACCTTAGTGGAAGTAAGTGGCTGATGGGGGCAGAAGTCATGGAGATTGGAAGGTATGACCTTATAGTAGGAATGGAGTTCCTAAAGCCCCGTGAAAGCCATGATCGATTGCGACCAAGAATGAAGTTGCCATGACAAAGACCGGACGGCACCAAATTCATAGTAAAAAGGTAAGAAGGCAGCTTCTTCTATGCGGTGTATTTCTCCAAGGCGACTAAGGAAAAGTATAGAAAGAAATAAGGTGGATTATATCTTGAGGTTAGAGGCAATTGAGCCCAATAAGCAGGATGGAAGCGACAAAAAGGGGAATCAGTTGCCTAAGCCAGTAGCAAGGCTCATCTCAGAATTTAAGGATGTATTCCCGGATGAAATCCGGCGGCTACCACCTTATAGGGGTGTAGAATGTGAGATCACATTAGCTCCAGATGCAAAGCCTACCAGTAAGGCGCCGTACAGGATGAGCACCCCGGAGTTGATGGAGCTCAAGAAGCAGCTCCAGGAATTGCTTGAGCTGGGTTTTATTAGAGCAAGTGTGTCTCCTTTTGGAGCACCTATACTCTTCGTAAAGAAGAAAGATGGCAGCCTAAGAATGTGTATAGACTATCGCCAGCTCAACAAGCAGACGATTAAGAATAAGTATGCATTGCCAAGGGCAGATGATTTAATGGACCAGCTCCAAGGAGCAAAGGTATTCTCAAAAATTGATTTGAGGTCAGGGTACCATCAAATAAGAATAAAAGAAGAGGATATCCATAAGACCGCCTTTAGAACGCGGTATGGTCACTTTGAGTTTACAGTAATGCCCTTTGGGTTGTCGAATGCTCCAGCAACTTTTATGCGCCTCATGAATGATGTCTTCAGGGATTTCCTAGATGAGTTTGTCATTGTCTTCTTCGACGACATTCTAGTCTAAAGTCCATTGAAGATCATGGTCGGCATTTGAGAAGGGTGTTGGAAAAGTTGAGGCGGCATCGCTTGTATGGAAAGCTCTCCAAATGCCACTTTGCTACCCAAAGAGTGGAGTACTTGGGCCATGTCATATCGGCGGAAGGAATCTCCACCGACCCCGCAAAGATCGAAGCAGTAGTGGATTGGCCAGCTCCAAAGAATGTGGCGGAGGTAAGAAGCTTCCTAGGTCTGGCAGGTTATTACAGAAAGTTCGTGAAGGACTTTGCTAAGTGGGCGTCCCCTTTGACGGACCTCACTAAGAGTGCTAAGGTGAAAGATTGGAGAACACATTGGTTAGAAAATGTTCAAACTTCGTTTGAAAAGCTTAAGGAAGCCTTAACAACAGCACCAGTGCTAGTTCTGCCAGACCCGGACAAGGACAAGATAGTAGCAACAGATGCAAGTAAGATAGCGACAGGTGGAGTCCTTATGCAAGAAGGAAGGGTAGTGGCCTATGATTCCAAGAAGTTGAACGACACCGAGCAGCGCTATCCAACCCATGATCAGGAACTTCTAGCTATTGTAAGAGCTCTTCGTATTTGGAGGCATTATTTGCTTGGGAGGAAATTTCAGTTAGATACTGATCACCAGAGCCTCCAATACATCTTCACCCAACCGCTCCTCAATCTAAGGCAAAGGAGGTGGATGGAATTCCTAGAAGAGTATGATTTCGAGATTGCTTATAAGCCAGGTAAGTTGAATGTGGTTGCTGATGCTCTTTCTAGAAGACCCCTTGAAACGAGAACACATTGTAATGCTATATCAACTCTTTCGAGTGGGTATGGCAAGAAAATTGAGGAGACATTACCATCTGATGGTGATTTCAAGGAGGTATGGGAAAGCCTCTCTAAGGAGGCTAGAACAGATAAGGAACGAGAAGCCTTCAAGTATTATAAGAAGGAAGGCAACTTGTTGTATCATAAGGATAAGTTGTGTGTGCCCGAATCGTCAGGTATAAGGAAGTTAATTCTTCATGACACACACAAATACCCAATAGCTAATGGTGGCATGCAGGGTTTTATGAAGACCTACTTCAAGATTCGAAGTAGCTACTTACGGCGGGAATGAAGAAGCGAGATAGCAAGATATATCCGGGAGTGCCAATTGTGCCAAAGAAACCAAAGCGAACAACTTCGATTCAGTGCCTTAGAGCCTTTGGGGGTGCCAAATGCTAAGTGGGAGGTCATAAGCATGGATTTTATAACAGGACTTCCCAAAACTCTTCGAGGCAAGGATGCACTGATGGTCGTAGTAGACAAACTATCTAAGATGGCACATTTTGTGCCTTGTAAGACTACGGACACAGCATTAGATACCGCCAAGTTATTTGTAAAGGAGATTTTAGGCTCCATGGCATGCCTCGGGAGATAATATCCCGATAGAGATTCTAAGTTTATGAGTGCTTTTTGGCGGGACCTCTTTAGCACCATCCGCATTTAAGCTCTCCATGAGCACGCGATATCATCCCCAAACAGATGGTCGACCGGAGAGGACTTAATCGAATCATTGAAGATATGCTTAGAAGCTTTGTGTGGAATAAGCAGTCCAAGTGGGATGAGTACATCCACTTGGTGGAATTCGCCTACAATAGTGCCAAGCAGAGTCATCTCCAGATGTCTCCTTTCATGGTAAATTACGGGTAAGGTGCTTAACCCTGGATACTTGGCACAATCTCGCGGTCGGTTGAAGTCTCCCAAAGAAATGCTAGGAGATATGCAGCAGCCTGGTGGAAGAAGTAAGGGGTTACCTCCTAGCAGCAAGAAGTCGGGCAGTAAGAGTGTAGCCGATGCATGTAACCGTAAGGGAGTTCAAGGTAGGCAATAGCGTGTGGTTGAAGATCAAGGTCAAGCAAGCTAAGCTTCTCGGATTGGGAGTTGCAAGAAGCTTGCCCCTAGGTGGGCTGGTCCGTTCAAGATTGTGGAGAGAGTGGGCCTCCCAAGCCTACAAGTTGGATCTTCCGCCCATCTCAAAGTTCACAAGGTCTTCCATGTAAGTTTATTGAAAAGGCACAATCCTAACCCCGATGAGGTTTTGGATACTCCAACCTTGTTGGAAATGACCTGAGGAGCAAGTTGAAATTGTGCCCGAAGTTACTTCTTGATAAGTCATTCAAGAAGACTAGGAGGTCTCGCCTTCCAAAGATTTGGTCAAGTGGAAGCACTTGCCCGTGGAAGACGCGACATGGGTATTGGAAGGTGATTTGGAGAAGCAATACCGAGAGTTTATGAAGGAGTTTGATGGGCGAAGTCGCGTCCCACTTGGTCGCACCGACTCTGCCGTGAGGTTAGCTTAGTATGTTTCTTAGTTAGCCTCTAGCCCGCAGATGTATTCTAGCTAGTGGAATACATAGGCCGGAATCTTGGAACATGTGGGCTTATGATGAGATAAGCCGCTAAGGCGTTCTCTAGGCCAACATGCACCAAGAGGTGCGCATGACCAATAGGGTCATAACGAGAGAGAGGAAAGTCATGGTGTGCAATGATGGGACATCGGCCGGATGCTCCCTATGCCACGATGCGCGGGCTCGCACACACCCGCCATAGGGGGTCATGGTGAAGGTCAAAGTGATCATGCGCGATGATGGGATCGTGAGACGTCCCTAGCTTAAAACCCTTGGGGCATGATGCACTAGGGTTTTCGGTGACCGGTAACCGAAAGTACAAGGTAGCACTTGATCATGGGCGATGATGGGATCATCTTAAATGGTCCTTAAGCTCAAATCCGAAAGGGCCATGATCGAGTGCAAGGTATTGGTAAGGGGGGTGGTCCCCTAAAACCACAAACTTACTAATTAAACTAACGTAATGTGCTCTCTGTGCAGGCAAGTGAGAAGCGAGCGTCGAGGGGGGGCGCATTACGAGAAGACGGGGGAGCCATAATTTAGATTATGAACCCTAATAACTCTTATAGTAATGTTTTGAATTATTATAAGAAGGAACCTTGTTAAGGCTATATAATTTTGTATAAGTACAAGTATAGCCTAAATTTTGATATTTAACTCTTTAATAGGAAGCTGATCGTTTAAATTAAATTTAAGTGTATGTTCTGATGTTGTTTTTGCGTGATAGAGTAGGTTTCGTCACCTTTAGCGCAATGTCGAGGACAAAGATTGTCCTAAGGGGGGGAGAATGTGACGTTCCAGGGGAATATACGCTATAAATACATATATTCTTGGACCCGTCACCATACAAGTCTACTTATGTAGCCTCGTATGCCTTAGAAAGTGGCAAGGGGTGCACATCTAAGTTAATTGTTTAACTTAGATAACCTTAGGATAAGGCCCATTTCCACATGGCCTTATCCTATTGGGGCAACCGCCACACGGCCTCACCCTAGTGGTGCCACGTGGCATCCCATGTGGACCCAACCTATATTAACATAAACCCTAACCCTAGGCCTCTTTTCCAGCCCTAGCACCCAGAGACTCATCTACGTGCCCGAGATCCCGTTTCGAGCATCGTTCGTCATAGGCTAGCCTGGAGCAGCAGCCCCTGGAAGGTGTGCATGATCGTTGAGGGAGCAAGCTTTCCACCCACGTCCAGGAGCATGGAGACGCCAGGGATGGGAGGAAGCGCTTCTGGAGGAGGTAGGTTGAGTAGAGTTCGTGTTAGTTCATCTGGAAGTTAGCACCCGGATGGGCTAGTATTTCGTGGTCTTGACTAGAGTCATCCTAGAGTTTTGATGAACATCTTGAACCCTAATCAAGGAACCCTAACTATTAGTTAGATATGTATGTTTAGGTTAAGATGTTCATACGATATTGATCATGATGTGATGTATGTGATGTTGGTTGATCATGTTGCTCCTCTTGTATTGGGAAGGGGGGTAGAGACCTAGGGCCATATGTAGTATGCTCCTAGTGTAGATCCCTTAGTTCCTATTAGTTGCGGCCTGTGCATAGGAACCCACCGGGCTATGGAAGCTATGATGTGACTCAGCACTACACAACGGGGCTAGAGGCGAGATGGAGGGAGGATCCCTGCCGAGTGGGGGCTACGGGGGATCCCATAGTGGGCTAGGCTTATGGTCGGTCACTTGAAAGTGGGGCGAGCATGGGTCCGACACCTCCCTCGGGCGATGGTGCCCTGCCTCTCAAGAGTTGCAAGTGTCAGCTTGGCTCTTGTTTTGGGGGTTCGGGTCGAGTACTTAATTGTGTGTCGCCACGATTCTCTAGCCGCCCGTGGAGCCTCTAGACCCCGGGAAGGGGAGATGCAACCCTTCCTACCTCGACGGACCAGGGAGATGCAACCTAGAGTAGTCCCGATGGGTGATGCCATGGGATTGCGTGATCAGGAAGGTTAGAGTCATGCCGAGCCCCGATCTAGCCCATCCCAAGAAAGTATGCAATGTGAGGGGCGGATGGAGTGGTCAACCCTAGCCATTGTCTTATGCCAGCCCCGCCATTGTTATGACTGGTCTGTTTCTATCTTGAGGCCTTACCCGGTCGTCGACTTCCCTATGTGTCGGAGCCACGGGTAGGAGCTCTCATGTTTTATGGCAATGATTATGTTCTTTGCACCTATGGATATGTGGATGAGCTACCCTTCAAAGTAGTATGTTGTATTGCTAGTTGCTAGTTCTGACGATGTTTATGCTTCCGCTGTGATAGGAGCCCATAGGAGAAGGGCACGCAAGACACCTTCGTGTCCCCTTCCCCCACCATCATCATCTCGAAAAGGGATAGGCCGGAGGGCCCGGGCGGTTGCAGGACCGGATGGGGGATTTTTTGCCGAGTATACAGCCGGGTGCCGTATATTTAGCAGGGAGCGTCACAGTGTGGGTGGACATTCTGCATCTAAAAGCTCTTTGCCGTGCATAAAACTGCATTATCGGCCACAGAAAACACCCACAACAATATCAAAAGAAAGATCATTCTAAGCATAAGTAAAATCACATGAATAGCCCTCTATCCTCCATAAAACCACATGAATCGGCTTCTATTCTCTACCTAAGCCCCCATGAAATGGCTATGGCTATGCCAAATCTGCTGCCCTATTTGCACCTCGTATTACATCGTGGAAGAATAGAGCCACACCCAGCTCTAGAGCAACCGCCATTATCTCCAAACCATCTCCTCCACGCGTCCACATCTCCTCTCTTGCAAAAAAAACCTCGACCCCAATCCAAAGGCCAAAGAAATTCATTGTGCAACCATGGAAAGCTTAAAACCACATTACCAAATCATCAATATATGGTTTTTGGCATACTCATACTTGTTGTGAAAGAGAAACCGGGTCGGGCTTGTTCCACCTCCTTGTCTCATCGCCCCCCCTCCCCCAATGAGGCTCCCCCCAATCGAGCAAATCATTGATGGCGCCCTTAAAAGTCCATATAACAATATAACAACATGCCATCTCAAATGTGGTAGCACGTTTTCTGACTAAACTCAAACAGAGATGTCAATAACTAGTTTGAAGGTGACGAAGTAGCTTGATGTATAACCATCATTCATTTATTTTGGGATTATATCTATTCCAAAATCACACCATTTTGTTGCATATTTAGAGCATATATTGCTGTGGTGCCTCTTTTTTAACGTTCAAAATGTAGTAGTAAAGGTATCATATTACTTGTTGTTTTCACTTTATTGAGAAACCATGGTGAAGTTGACTGCATTAATGCAAACAGAAACATGATTATATCTGCTCTAAATCATGCCACTTAAGCTGGTTTAAAACCATATCATCTTGTGGAGCTCCTATTTCTTAGTTATACAAATACAGTATACACTCCACATATCTATATTTATTTACGTTTTAGTCGAAAAGCACAAGAAAAATATCTCTTTGTTTGGATTTACCAAGAGGAAATCATATGGAAATACAAGTATAAATAACCACTTTAAGCATTCAATTTTTTTATTTACACCATTAAGGGATCAATCCCTCTGCAATATAAGACACTTGGCAGCTGGAAACTACTAGTTAGTTCAAGTATTTTGTGCTTATAACATTTGACATATGCTTAAATTACAGATTGTCGATCCTATATATGGCAATGCATCCATAGAAAAGTGGATATTTATAACCATTTTAGATGATGTAGTCGCAAATAATAATCGCCTCAATGGTCCCTTTGAGCTTACAAATGGGTAAATAACCATTCCAAACTATGCAGCAATGTCTGCTTTGAAGCATGCACATTTCAGGAAGCTCCTTAATCTGCAAACATTATACTTGCGTTTCATACAATGATTAGCCTTCAACTGGTAAAGTCCCGCAAGACAAAAGGAGCAAATGATAATAAACAAGGAGACATTTAAACAAATTTATCTAGTACTACTCGGTGCAAACGATGAGCGTGATTTAGGCCCGTGCAACGTAGCCAGAGAACAATCAATCAAGGGCAAACAAATCATTTATTGCAAAGCAGTCAGGGCAAATCACACTCAGCATGCTTTGAATCTGTAACGGACCTAGGATCTTGCTGTGAGTATGTTATGGAATTTATATTATTAAGGGATGCAAGGAGATAACAAAATTAAAAATACCATACATGCAGAGTATACGTCATATATGTAGAGATTATACAGACAAAATAATGGTGGTTAATAAATGTAAATACAGTATGTGATGGTGAAGCATTTGGAAGGAGATAGATTGCGGATAGATTGCTAAAGGAGCCAGTTGTATGCAGTTTGCAGAAGGGCAAACGGAATTTCCAGGTGGGGATCAAGCCTTACACTTGGGGTTTTCTAGTGTTAGTAAAGCTGTGTTTGATTTATCAGTGATTGTTTCTGGAACCTAGCATAGATTTAGAATTGAATTATAAGGGCGTGGACATAAACACGCATGCATGATTGTATATGGAGATTATTGTATGATTGCATATTTGAAGCTTACAGAAATTATGACAGATCTAATAATTTTTATGAAGCGGATCACTTAAATCCATGATAGAAGAAGCTGGGATAGCTTAGAATAGTTAGAACTTTGAAGAATGGATTAAGATAAAATTGTTTCAGGAACCAGTTAAGACAACAATATTTCTTCTTGCATGCTGCCGTTTGAACCCAGAATCTTGATGATTTGTAACGATTGGAAATCATGGGAACTGACCTGGAATGGATCGATTTGGGCATCTAAGAGGCCGAATTGAGCAAAGAATGCAGAATCAAGGAGCATCAGGTAAGATCTGGCAACTCATGACCCCATTTCTATCAGGCAGAAAATGATGCAGAACCACCTGATTCGGGCCACAATCAGTTCGATTTGGGCCTAGAAATCCCTTAAAAGTCCAAATCGGCCGGAGCCAAGGTGTTGTGGATCGGATCCCATGGCCTGGAGGCCGTAATCGTGGTGCAAAGGTCGCGGTCCCAGCATCTGTAATAGGTTAGGTTTTAAACATAAAAAAATAACAGTTAGTGCGAAACATGATAAAATGTTAATAAATTTAGTTAAAGGAAGGAAGGTATTTTTATCGTCCACGGAGACCAATCGGGCCTACGGACCCAATACAAAAGCGCTAAAGAAGCGGATTACTACCCGGATTAAAAACCCCCCTCGAAGGGTTTTCGAGGGAAAACTGCGGGCAAAGAATCACCGACAAACCGTTCCAATATACAAAATGCAAAAACACAAATATATACATTCATGCACCGCGACCCGTAGTGCCCGACAATGCGGGCAGCCAAAGCGGGGCAAAGGTGAGCTCGCAGATCCGGGGTACCTCGAATGTACGACCCCGTGAGCACGCATCGACGGCGGTGTTCATCGCAAATGTAGGGGCAAATCCGCCGCATTAAGGGTTGATCCGCCCGACCGACCAATGCCGGGCAACTCGAAAGTGTGAGACTCATCCTCAATGGCATCCGTTTGACAAGATCGACAGAGTCCGTCCCGGCAGGCTCCCCAATCCACTTGCCCGCCTCGGATGCGAAGATGGTGGGCACCGTGCTAATGGAGGCAATCGGGCCAGGCTTTTTCGTGGGCAAACCGGGAACATGTGTAGAGTGCTGGGGTTATAAGTTAGTAAGGTTAAGAAAAGAATAGTTAGGGACGAGCTAGGCTAGGGGAATTAAGCGAGAAATTTAAGGCAAAGGTGTTATGAGTGGGAAAAAATCGGTACTGGAAGGCATGATACTAGCTAGTTAAGCTATAGAATAAACCGTTATTAAGGCCATAAATATAAATGAATAAACTCATTTAGTTGAATATTGGGAAATGATAATGGATGTTTTATTTTAAATCTAATGGTGATGGTTGCATGTTGCATTACGGTGGTCGAAATAATTATATGAACCATGGTTGGACTTTTCCTGGTTGCATGAAATGTGTATACAGAATTTCCTGGATGTTGGACTTGCAATGGCATGTATGATAATGGTAATGAGTTATATATGGTATAATTTTTGGATATAAACCTCTGGGGCCGGAGTCTAGGTGTTGTGGTCTAGACTCGCAGTTTTTGCACAGTAAGAATGTAAATAGTACTATTTGAACATCTGGCGTTGGTATCGTATGGTAACGTCATGCGCAGTAAGTGGTCCTCCAATGCTGAACGCAACGTGGATGGGTGTGTACATGTGTACACACGTGGTTACCCTGCCTCTATGTCACTGGCCTGATCAACCGAGTTGACCATGCTCAGACCAGAGGAATATTGGTTGTGATCTATAATGTTATGGTTGCTTAATTACTATTATTATATTATTTTGAATGTTGTAATTGAGTTGCAATGGTTGTATTACATAGTAGATATTCGAGGATAAATTATGCATTGTTGACAAGTTTGTTTGGACTATTAACTTGAGTTTCAGGGGCGAGGCTACTGTAAGGTTAAGTATTGTTGCTGGATTGATGCATTATATATGTCCTAGAACCTCGATCCCCACTTAGTCCGTGTGACTAACCCCATGGTTGATGGTGTAAGCAGAAGTGTGAGATGCTCTAGAGAGTAGCCAAGCTTCGGGAAGGCAATTGTCAATTAAATAAACTTGATTATTATTACTATTATTATTATTTTTGCCTGAAGCTATGATTGTTAAAGGATATTTTTTTGGTTATGGGGTAATGATATATTTGGGACCTTGGAGTATATACACAAAGATTAAATTCTTTACCTAGGTATGCATGAGTAATTTTCCAAGTTCCTAGATTTAAGTAGACCACACGGTCGATATTGATGGGATCTCCGCTACGGGGAGTTTAACCGCCGTGCCCGGCCATGTCACCGCCTCTATTGCAAATCGGTCAAGTCCAAATCATTTGAACATGATTTAAGCCAATGCAATAAGTTAAAGGCATATCAATCAGGGGCATATCAGTTGTTTGTTGCAAGGCATTCAGTTGCAAATCGCATCGATCCGAGCCCTCGGATTGCCATTCTGGGGAGGGACGAGCCATTATATAAGGCTCTTTCCCCTTCAGGACCGGTTATCGGCGTCTTCTCACAGCAGCTTCCTTCCTTCTCGTAGCTTCCCTCCCTTCCCGCCCTGCTCAGTGGGGACGCGTCTGTTTCATTTGTGTTTTGGGCCTTGCACTTTTGTTGTTGTTCACTTTGCATTTACTATAATAATGTTTTTGCATCACTATCATGTCATTTTTTCATATGTTATTTTCCACCCATTGGGTGATGCTTTCTCCACCTTTCAGGTGATGCTATCTCCACCTGTGGGTGATGCTATTTATTTCCACCTTGAGGGTGATGCTATTTATTTCCACCTTGAGGGTGATGCTGTTTATTTCCACCTTGAGGGTGATGCTATTTATTTCCACCTTGAGGGTGATGCTATTTATTTCCACCTTGAGGGTGACGCATAATTGTTTTCCACCCGCTGGGTGATGCTTCTCCACCTTTTTGGGTGCTGCTGTCCCTGCCATGCATGGTAGTTTTTCTAACCATTCACGGTTATTTTTTGGGTTCTTTTGAGTTGCTGCAGGTTTTCCGTGGTCTTCTGGGTCCTGCTATATTTGTGTTCGCCATCAACCCACCTTTTCGGCTCTCCAGGCAACACATTCGGGGATTCCCGCCGTCTTCTGGGGTCCTGCTATATTTGTGTTCGCCATCAATCCATCTCCTTCGGTTTTCCAGGCAACACATTCAAGGTTGTTGGCGACCATTTCTCATTAGGGTTTTCCTCGAAAACCCGAAAGGGCGGGGTTTTTTATCCCGGTGAGAAGTTGTCGCCATTACCCTTCTATATTGCCTCAGGCACATTTCTTTTTACTGGGTAGTCCGATATTGTTCCTATGGTCGGCTACCCCTCCCTATTCTTCAAAACATTGTATACTGCTGCTGTGATGAATGACAAGCCTATCTTTCTATGGGTTTATGGCCATTGGCCCTATGTCAAGTGTGTTTCTACACCCATTTTCCATATATATATATATATATATATATATATATATATATATATATATATATATATATATATATATATATATATATATATATATATATATATATATATATATATATATATATATATATATATATATATATATCTGTATTGGAATGTCACTTTTTGCATTTAGATGTGGAGGTAGATTTGTCCAGTATCGGTTTGCACTTTCGTGCGCGAGTTCTTGTTCTGTTTTGCTATCCTTTTGTTGGACATTTGCTTCACACTTGGTCTTAAAGCATTTTCTTTGTTGTCCTGGTACTCCTGACCTCTTGATATGTTATGTTATGGATTGTCATCTCTACATATGCCCATTTATTTGTCCAGTATAAGATTTTTAATGTTTCTCACGAGTTGCCTTATTTGGTATCTAGATGTGGCATGCTATAATTTCCACATGACAATATGTAGTTGTTGCGTTCTCATTACCCATTTCCTCAGTTGGTTATTGGACTCACCTCATTACTCCTACCCGACCCTTGGCACTCTCAACCTCTATCTCTTCGATATCCTTGGCCGTAATGTTTACCTTTGACTTGGTTTTCACATTTGGCCCTCCTCCCTTCAAACATCACCATCTTAACATTCTCTCGACTTGGGTCTTTTTTACCGATATCCGCGATGTCTTTCGGCTAGGAGCAGCATACGCGACCCTGCAGGATGTGCTCGTGCTCCGTGATTGCTTGATTTCCCTTCTGTCCCCTTGTCTGGTGCTTGCCTCTTGCCATTAGACTGCTCGACTTCAGACATTGGTATACTTTGTTTTTATTCTCTGGTTTAGGCATATTTTTTCGGTCTTTATGCATTTGACATCTTGAAAATGGAATTAGAGGTTACATTGGAATTGTTTTTCTTTGGGCAAATTGCATTTAGGACATTGTTGGGTCTCTTATCTATGCACTTATTCACACCTGGTATCTAGTTTCCTATTGGGTTTTTATATTTTGGCGATGTTCCTTCATGTAATCTATTTTGCTAGACGTCAAATTTCTATTTATCACGGTTTTTTCTTCCACCCGCTGGGTGATGCTTTTTCTCCACTCTCCGGGTGATGCTATCTTCTCTTTTTCATGTATTGTTGATTTTCTTCATTACTAATCGCTCACATCGCTTTGAGTGCTCGTTGTTGTGCAGCTTGCCGCTTCCCCGTCATGCACGTCCATTCGGCCTTATCCTTAGGCGTTCTTTTATATTTTACATTTCCACAGGCGTTCTTCTTTTCTAACATGTTCCTTCCGATAGTCCTTGTGTTTTTGGTTCCTTTATCATGTCCACTACTGTGTTTTTGCTTTAGTATTTCAGACCCTCCATATGGCCCTAGCTTTATTTATAATCCGTCACTTTACCTAGTCATTGTATTTTCATTTATCCCTCTCTGCTATCTGGCTTACCTCCTTGCACCCCATCTTGACCTTAGCAGTTTTGACCCTGATCTTCTCCTTTTCATTGGCCATAACCTCTCTTTTGATTACTTCACCCTCTTTAACATTAACCTTAATCTTAATTTCTCATTAATTTTAATTTGCTCGATTTATGTTGATTTACATTAACCTTCACCTTAATTTTTCCTCTTAACCTTGCTCTTGTTTGTGCTAACATGTCTACAACCTCTTTCATATTCATTCCTTCTTTTGCGTTATAATAGCAGACCATATGTGTGGCACTAGCTTTAGTACTGATATGTCGCGGGGTTCCACATGATGCAGCTCGTGCTCTCGGCCGCTAGCGATCCTCTTCTTCTCACTCTCGCTACGTGCTTCGTGACCCGATTCAACACTTGGAGGTTTCGCAGCGGCTGGGCTTATAGTTAGGAAGTTCTCTGGTAGTCGGCCGATTTTGTGTCTATTGCGAGTCCCTTCCCAGAATCACACTCGGCGTGATGTAGATCTATGCAAATCAATTTCCCTATTGCAAAGCAGTCAGGTTCAAATCACAGTGAGTGTAATTTAGACCAATGCAAATTAGTCAATGGAATAGCAATCAGGGGCAAATCGTTCATTTGTTGCAAACAGTCAGTCTCAATTCACGCTCAGCGTACTAGGGCAATGCAGTCATGGGAAAATCCTTAACGGACCCATGGGAGACCGCTCGAGTAGATCTGGGTATCACATCCCAAACCGCATAAATGGGTAGAAGCAACTACTCATAAACGTCTAGACGATTTTGCCCAGTTGGTTAAGGGCATGTCGGTTAGAACGTTACATTTGGTATCAGAGCAGGGCTCAAGTTCGAGTCTCCATGGGGTCACAGTATGATCCAGAATACCATTGGACGAAAGGTCATGACTTGTTCATGGACACCATGGAGTGGTGTGGTCTATAGTACTGTTTTGCCCAAGGACGAGCATAGTTCTAGTGGGAGAGATTGTAACGGACCCATGGGAGACCGCTCGAGTAGATCTGGTGTCGTTTTCCCGAGGACGAGCATAGTTCTAGTGGGAGGGATTGTAACGGACCCATGGGAGACCGCTCGAGTAGATCTGGGTGTCGCATTCCCGAGACATCGGCATAAATGGGTAGAAGCGACTACGTATAAATGTTTAGACAGTTTTGCCCAATTGGTTAAGGGCATGTCGGTTAGGAACTTACAAAATCAGTTATTTCTTGCAAAGCAGTCAGGCAATCAGGTAACATCGAACAAAAGCCACAGAGATATGCATATAATTTATACTCAAGATTAAACTAGAACATTATGTGATGTGCAACAAAAGCAAAAAAGTAACTTAAGAGTTCAACATATAGATAAAAAAAGAGGAATCTTGTACACATGAATTGTTACCCATTGAAATTGATCCAACCGAGACATTTGTAATAATTTTGTAGCCTGTTGGGACTCAAATATTTGAGCCATGATGACAAATCTCCAACATTCGTTCTTGCATCATATTGTGTGAAACTCGGAGGGTTTGATAGTAGTAACGTCCACATTAAAATAAAGCCCATGGTATTTAAATTATCCCACCCAAAGCCAAACATTTATTTGCAAAGAAAATGTAAAGAACATCAAAACATTCCGGCATTTAAACATTCTGGCATGAGATTTTCAAATCTTCCCTTTCTTCTTCCTAAAGTTTAGGATCTCGATAAACTATTTAGAGAAAAAAAATAGCAGCGATGAGATCATACCCTTTCTGATGCGACCTCAGTGCAGGGATATAAATGATCTAGAACCTCAAACTAGAATGCCAAAATGTTTTGTGCTGGATTCACACAGACGATCTATTGAATCTAAGTGTAGCACAAAATAAGTCAGCCAAAACGAACCATTTTGGCTTTTTTACCTTTTGCAATCATGCTCGTCTAACCAGAATGCCCAAATATTTTGTGTTGGATTCACATGGATGAAACTCTAAATCTCTGTTGAATCCAAAACTTTCATCTATTTAGAGCACATTAAGAATCTGTTGGCCAAAATCCTTGCTGAATATCTGGGCTCTTCAGCTAAACCATTGTAGTGTGCAAAATAAGTTCTCGGTTAACGTACCAATCTTGGTTTTTTTTACTTTTTCAAATCATGTTCATCATTTTTTGTCCAATTTTTGGACCTCACGCCAGGCTCATATATTTGACTGGCCAACTAGCTTTTTGCGTTCACTCTCAGGGCGCCCACTTTATTGGCTCCCGAAATTGACTCGTCAGACCAAGCGGGTTCGCCCAAGCGAACCCCAGAAATTCGCCCAGGCGAACCCGTCGGATTCGCCCAGGCGAACCCGCAAATGACGTGCAGAGGCTAGATTGGCTCGTGAATATTCCTTGTGCTTTTCTGCTTCAAGGCAAAATCAACAGACCCAAGTCCTCACCTCTGGATTTAATCCTTAGCCCATCGAAGGGGGTCTTGTTGAATCGTTTGCTCGAGAATTTAGCCGTGATGCAGCGGCTTCTGCCATTTCCCACCATGCTCCAAGCTCTTCTAATACCAATTTTTCTAAATTTTCTGACGATTGGGAGCACCCATTTGATGGCTATTCTTCAGAATTATGCAAGCAATCCGATTTTTGCGATTTTTGCCCTCGGTCGAGGGATTGATATGAAGCCTTATCGCTTCGAATTAGAAAATATGTCTCCTACCTCTACTCTCTGCTCCTTAGATGCAACGTAAATGTAGCGAATCTCTACTTCATCGAGTTTTAAACCGGTGCAAAACAAGGGATTTTTAACAAATAGTCCCTGCGTTCCTTCCGGATTTGATTATGCCGCAGTTTTTGGAGATGATTCTTGCCTTAGCGATTCACAATCCGACCATCGTTTTTGGTCCTCGGACGAAAAACCCATCAAATTGAAGTGGATTTGGTGCGGGCCTTTCTTCTACAAGCCCATCGCCAGATACAATGGATCTCCTTCTTTTCGCCTCGTATTGGCCTCGCCATATCAGAGAGAGGTTCGCCGGTGGGTTCGCCTGGCGAACCGGCAGGCAGCAATCAATGCTCGCCATCGCCGCCTAACGCCGTCGGTAACCGGTTTGGGGTTCGGCAGGCGAACCCTATAACGCCGCGCAGCATCCCGCCCCGCCATGTCATTTTGGTTCGGGCCGGGCGACGAATCTGGTTCGCTGGCGATTTCTGGGGGTTCGCTTAGGCGAACGGTTGTTGCCTCGAGTTAGTTTCGGGAGCCGATCGAAGCACCGCTCTCAGGGGCATATTTAAAATCATGTTTGTCTCTTGGATGCATTTAAAATGTAATCTTATTCTCTCACACATATTACAATCATGTAGCTTTTGAGCTTATATTTAAATTAACTCATCCCCTGGATGCATTTAGAATGTAATAGTGAATTGATATAGAGGAAACAGCCAAGGGCGCAGTTGAGCTAGTGTCACTCGAGAATTTTTGCATCCTTGATCTTTTCGCTGGGGACCTGAAAGAGGGCATCCTACAAAATGCCCGAAAAAGCTAAGCCGGCCATGTGCTCTACCACGAGGAGTTCATCTCAGTTACTGCATGCATAACAATTGGTTAAAAAACTGACTGATGGCAGCCTAGAAATTTGCAAGTAAAACTGATCCTAAAACTAGACCTAAAAGAACTCTGCATCGAAAAGAATATGAAACAAACTTGCATTTCATGAAGAACTTTCCAGCTTACCTCAAGCAATTCCAGATTATGCTCAAAGGAAATAGCATAATGGAAAGAGCGACAGATCCTTTACCTCCCTTATATAGACAGAGGTTTGGGTGTGAAGTGATTGCTTAATCTTGCTCAGGATTCTTGAATTGGGGCATTTACCCGACAGATCTTCAACATATTTAAATTTGATTAAGAATTGTTGAATTCCTGTGTGCTAAACTCTAAACTTTCTCTATTTCTATAGGGCACACATGATTAAGCACGATTCATCACAAGATAAGTGTAAATCAAGGCTAAACACCCCCCCGGTTATGGGACACGAAAGGTTGGAGGGAAAGCAGTGCATTGGTTAATGCGTGGAGAGGGAAGCTTGTGACCCCCCCACGCAGGCCCTGTGTGGTAGCAGGACTCTATGAACCTCGTGAGTGGGTCCCAACCCGCCAACGAAGCTAGGAGCTCTGTGCGATAGGTGGCACATTCACACACAGTGACATGGACATGGCGCCATGGAGGGACTCCTTGACCCTATGTTGGGGATGATTTAGATTGATGCATCCAACCTGTTTGCCACAAAAACTAACCATTGAATAGCCTACCTCTTTGGGGATCCAATAGCGCTTCCTGTTCGATCTCGTCAATCGAATTGTCCGAGGGGCCTTAAACGCCGATTCACATGCGACAGTCGCCGGGGAGGGGCTCTATTATACCCTTTGCAAGTTAAGGATGCCCTGTGATGGTGGAAATAAAAGGGCGAGGCATTTTACAATGTCCCTACATGGGCTTCTTTAGGCGTCGCCTATACGTCTCCATAATGACCAGTTTCCTAGATTTGGCCAAAGGTTGGGCCCAGGGGGTTGCCTATGGTTGGTGTTCGTGGCCATTTCTTCTCACATCTGTGCATGGCCACAGAGGGCAAGTTCCCTCTTCACGGGAGCTGCTAAAAGCATCCCGACCTTGGCGAGCAGCGAAGCCAGACTGGGGGCCGGGTTTGCGCCCCGGAGGAAGGCGGGTGTGGTGTTGTCCTTGCAGCTTCTGTTGTCTTGGGAAGAGCTTGGTTACAGGTTTCTTGGAAGGTGTAGGTCATCTGTGGAAGGGGCCGCCAGGTAATTGGTGGCAGAAACCCTGAGATGGAAATGCCTGCTGCATTCTGTCTGCATCGGATGTGAAGAGGTGTGCATATTCAAGAGGGTGTATGTGTTTGATTCTAGTTTTGTAGCATGTGGATTACTGGAAGGTTCCTCGGCTTTGCTTTTTGATTGTTTGATGGTTGGACGATTTCTTCCGAAGTCTCTTTTCTCTGTGCTAGAGACGGCACAGACAGAGCAATCTTTTGTGGTATCAATGAGCTTGCTTGAGAAATATGCTGGTTGTGGAGCACTATACCAATTGCCACACTGTGGGTAGAGACGTGGTTGATGGAGGGCCGAGGAGAATTGGAGGTATACAACGGCCCTCTAGTTTGATGGCAGCCTGTTCTGCGATCATTCTTTTGTGTTTCTGGATGGCTGGGAAAGATGAGCTATGCCTTTTGTGCCTTCTGCCTTGTAACATAGTTTTGCTCTGTGTGTTTCCTCTCTCTGTAGTGCGTGTGCCATGGAGTTTTGCGAGTTGCAGGAACAAGATTTGCCATGGCCTGAGCGTGGTCCTGCTCCTTCATGTTATTGTTGCCCTCTGCTTGCTGTATGCTGGCTGTTACAGAGTCTGCACAGGTGCAGCTTTCTTGTTGTGTTGTAGTCGTGTATTTGTGGATAGTGACATGAGTGCTACAGTTGCTTGTAAATGACATTACCTATTGTTGATGTGGTAATATATGGAGCATCCTTTTTGTGCAATTGTGTTTCTGTGATCACTATTTCGTAATCGAATTCATTAGCTTACTTATGGCCACGGCCCTTGCATTGGGGCGTGCTCGCTGATCTGTGAATGTTTGATAGGGAAATAAAGTTTTCATGTCGACACCTTAGTTGGTATTCCTTTTTATGTGTTTCGTATTTCCATACGTACTTGTGGCATATGGGGAGCATCCTGCTATGCGGGGGTGTGAGGTGTAAAATCCCTTGCCCTTGATTTGGCATATTCATACCTTTATCGCTTATTTTGTCTTATGGCCGTCTCATGAATATTCCATCTCTTATTCCAAATGGAGACACCATGGCCGTCTGTTAACCCCTTGGGTCAAATTGCCATTTCCATGTCAGCATATGATTTGGTACCAATGGTTTCCAAGTCAAGATACTGCCCTGCTCCACCGCCTCAACAGGTTGTGCTGCCTAGCAAGCCCGCACCAATTGAACCCCCTGCAGGAAATTGCCATATGGGAAAAACTTCTTCCAAGTGAATCCACTCTGTGAAGAAGCCCAAGCAAAAATCTCACCAAGCATAGAATGTTCATGGAGCTCAAATTCTAGCATCTCAAAATTTGCCTTGGGAAAATAGATAGTGGCCGCTGGCAATTATCTGCACAAACAAAGAATACAGTTTCAAATTCTAAACAAGAAAAGGACATCACAGGGAAATTCAGGAATCTTCAAACTTCAATCCCAGACATTTTGCTTCCAAATCATGGGCTATGGCAGACACTACGGTAGACTGGAAGCCACTTCCAGGTTTTCATATGTTGGTCCCTTTCACAGCCCTGCATGAAAGATATCTATACATGGCAGATCCGGCTTTGTCCTCTCACAACCCTTTCATAGTCGAATTTGAAAAATATGGCTCTTCACAACCCTGCAGATGCATGTGAAGAATAGACCATATGCAAATCCTAAACAAAATACTGGACCTCCACATCTCCAGCAAGAAAAACAAGGTATTAATAGGCTCTGGGAAGAGGCTATGCCAACAAGCGACCTATCAAATCCACCAACAAAACCAGCTCTTTCCATCTCACAGCACTGAAGTATTCGTCCTCCTCCATTACCATACCATCGGCCGCTCACATGAGAAAACCCTATTGGCCAAACCCTATCTACTAGAAACGTCTATTCTAGCTCCTTCATTCCTTCGACCAATATCCGACTTCGTCTCAACTTTCTCTCAAAAAACTAAGCTTATCTCCTCCCTGTAACCTTCGATGTATTGAAACCTATTTTCCACCGTCAGCAATCTACTAATTTATCTATGAATACACCTCCAATACCATTAGGAATATTATGTAAGACAGTACATTTTCTACATTTCTTACACCAATGGTCCTTAAAAAAATATTATAACTTGAGCCATTTAACGCGGTATCCCGAAACTAGGTGGGATTATTTTCGGCAAAAAGAGAGCATTGAAAAAACTTTCCTAAGGCGAAATAGCGGCTATGGTTGCTGCTGCTGCTGCAAATCCCTAGTGTTATCAGAAGTTGGGATATGGCGCATCAGGCTAACGATGAGGACATGGATGTAGATGCACCTGAAAATGTAGATGAGGAGGAGTTAAGCTGTTGGAAGCTGAAATTAGAAACCTGGAAGCAGCTGTGAAGGAAAGGAGGGAAAACGGGTCGCTTGAATACAGGGCATTAGTGAAGCAGCAGCTGCGCAATCTGAGGCCGCAGAACTTTTCTTCCACTTCGAACTTGTATTATAGCATATCGATGCAATATGCAAAAGATGTGGGATTAGGAGTCGTATCTAAAATATAAAAACTGCCATAGAATTGTCTTCAGTGAGAGGGTTTTCAAAATCTTGCTCTTTGTCTGATGTTTCAAGAACGTACCAATATTTTGCAATTGTATTATATTACTACTTTTTCTGCGGAGAGATAGATTTGCATCTCTTCAGATCTATTTCCTCTTTTATAAGCATTCCATGAAAAGCTTGAAAACCAGCTTTTTGCATGTAATAGCCTTTTTTCCATGATTTTGAGCTGTTAAATAGGGTCCTTCATGTTTTATAAGTCGTACGACAATATATGCATTTAAATTCAGTGTTAATTTTAAAATGATGGCTGCTATTCTCATTAACAAAATGCATAACAAACGCAATAAAACTTGTTAGTAGAAGGGCTTTTCTGCAAACACAAATTTCTGAAATGTTTTGTGTTCTTTTTTCTCCTCACTGGGTAGATAAATGGTGACACCTACAAATTATTTCTGTCATTTCAGTTGAAGATGATTATGATAAAGAGATGGCTGATCTGAAGACTAGATTATCTGCAGCAATATTGGTCCTGCCTACATTGAATCAGCGAATGATAAAGTCTAAAGCTGAATTGAGCAAGAGATTTCTCAGATCAAAAAAAGGGGAAAGCCCTTCATGGGGCCTTTGAAAAGGAGTTAGTACAACCTGCAGAGATATTTCGGACCCTCACAAACTCTACAGGAGCACCTGCTTCTATGTAATTTACAATTTGTCAGTCAGTCCTAAATATTAAGTTACGAATGTGACAAATTTTTATTTAACCTTAAGAAAATTCGAACTTTCACGAAGGAACTTTCTTATCTTGATTTTGTTCTTTAAACAGTTTTGATCACGAACTGCATTTCCACTGGAAAGAAAACTAGTAATTAATTGGCAGCTCCTTCCTCTCGTGCCATGCCCTTAGGCTAAATGTGTGCTCCAGGTTGCATAGAGTGCATACAATAGACATAACTTTACTGTTATTTGCTGTAGCCTTAGGTAATGTTTGAATCTTAAACAGCACAGCATTTCATACAACAAATGATGCTCAAATTGCAACAAGGGATCAAGGATTGTAAGATATGTGGTGTGGATTAGAACCAGAGATTCTGGAAGGTTCTCCTTTTGCAACAACGATTTGCTCTGGCCTGCGAACTTTATGGCTGTTAGACAATCATAGCATTGTTATCAATTGACGCCTTGCTGTTGTTGCTCCACAAATTCGTTTTTCTTCCTCTGTTTCTACAAGCAGGTAAGCTTACTCTTTTTAATCTGCATTAACCTATTAACAGCAGAGTTCCCTGTTCAGATTTCTCGCAAGATCTTTCCTTAAATCCTTATCATATAATAACTTGATGGTATGAATAAAAATGGTCCGCAACCTCAAAAATTCTGGATTTTTTTGCTTACAAGAGATAGGAAGATTCATATAAATTGTTGAATGGTATATTTATATGTCGACTGTTATGTAGCATTATCTTTGCTGTAAAAATTTAAGCCGTTAGTTTGCCGTTTTCCTTAAGCGGCATGGGGAGAGCTCAGGATATTCAGCAGGCACAAAACATGAGCCCTATTATGCATTCAAAATGTGTTGCCTGTAGTGCTCAAGAGATTTGCATCTTATCTTATTTTGCAATGTGCAGGAGATTCAAGAATTCAATTAATCTTATCTCTTGCATTTTCAGAAGATTCGGGTCATTCTTTGGTTGGTGCAGAGCTTGATGCAGAGGTTTTGTGACCACTTTGGAGGAGCATAAGTACGTGAGCAGCCACATTTTTTAGGGTAGGCTTATGGTAAAGAGATTTCTAGCACCAGTTTGAAGACTTAGTGAAAATTCTGGGTTGCTTTGGTTTTCTTTGGTGCATAAATAAAACAAGTTGTTGTTCTCTTGCATGCAGCATCAGATATCTCGCACTGTAATTTTATGCTTTGTTTAATATATTCTCAATTTCCAAGGCTTTTCCTCGGCAATTTGCATCTTCTTTCACCTTCGGCAGTACCAAATTGAGATGCAGAATATCAACCACGATCATTAGGCATTTTGATTTCCAGAGGAATCGCTGGAGCGGGTACACCTAAACCATGTTTTATTTGCCATGCTTCTATTATCCCATCTAATGCCTATCTGGTGGAGAAGAGCAGAGATAATGGAATAAACTTCTTAGGCTGTAAACATTTTTTCTAAAGCAAGTTAACCTCTTGGAATCCGTCAATCAGTTAGGATGAGAGATTCAAGCCGTTGTTGTGAGCTCTTTACCCGGGATGTGCGGCTTGATGTTTTGCTTTTCAACTCATTTTTTTCCATGGAAAACCGGCCATAATGTTACTCAAATCTAGTCAAAGAATTTATAAACTTCGTTTTGCAACCTTGCCCTCTGTATTCTCACAATTCTTTTCCTTTGTTTGGTCCTCTGCACAGCTGCTCTCCTTTGCAGCTTTGCACTGTTCATCCGTTTGCACAGATTCCAAATTGTTGTTTGAATTCCCAAAATACATAACTTTGAGGCGAGCCTTAAAGGTGATCAGAGGCATGCTGTGAGAGTCTTAAAGATTATTTATTGTTGAGTTCTTCCTCTTATAGCTATCTTTATTACAACACAAATATTGAGTTCTAGGATAAGACCTTCTTAGGAGAACTGGTTATTGCAGGTATTTGTTGCGAATGCAAACAAGCCATCATAAATAGTGAGCAATAGGAGCAAGCTGCTCCATTTCCTCAGAGATTCTAAGACACAAAATGGTAAAGGTAGCGAACATTAGTATTTCCTCAAGAAATAGCTCTTAATGAATGAGATTGCTAGTTTGGAGCCTAGGCCTGATATATTGTATATTATAATGGTGGTTATTCTTTCTTCCAAAAATTCCAAATGAGCAATTTGTTGTTGCAGATGGCTATGGCCATAATGTCCTGATATATTCTATACATTTTAAATGTTATTTTGTCTAATGAACAATTAGTTTGACCCATCTTTGCCAATTACAGATTCCTTGGAGGAATGATCTATTCTCTGCTTTGTGGATTGTTTCAGTCTACATGGAGTATAGCAGAGTTTATATGAAGTATACAAAAAATCCAGACTGAAAACAGACCTTTTGCACATGTTTGTTTGAGCCACGGTTTATCATATGCTCTTTAGAATGGAGTTTTGTGATCAAATAGAGGTTGTTAGGAGTCTGTCTTTGCATTTGGCTTACTTTGGATAATATGTACTTGATCGAGATATACTCTAATCTACAAGCTTCAAGTTTATGGAGACTTGGTATTTCAAGGGTCTATTTCATGTATTTGATATTTCAGCTTTTTATAGTTATATTTTTTTTTTTTTTTTTTTTTATGATTGACGATCGAAGGTTAACAACTTTGGAATGAAGATGGTAAAACATGCTATTTTCTTTGTGATTTTCGATATGATAATTAAAGGCTAAAGATACCTGAATATTTGGAGTAAAAATGGTTTTGCCTCTATGCGATTTGCCAGCACATCTCTTTGCTAAGTTTATATTAAAGGTTATTTTCTCCATTGAACAATTAGTTTGGCCCAATTCTGCCAATTATAGATTCCTTGGAGGAATGACCTATTCTCTGCTTTGTGGATTGTTTCAGCCTATATAGAATAGAATAGAATAGAATAGAATAGAATATGATTTTATCGTCCACGGAGAGTATAGTAGAATAGAATATGATTTTATCGTCCACGGAGAGTATAGCAAATCTATATGAAGTATACAAAAATTCTATATTGAAAAAAGTCCTTTTGCACATGTTTGTTTGAGACATGGTTTATCATATGCTCTTTAGAATGAACTTTTGTGATCAAGTTGAGGTTGTTAGGAGCTCTTTAGAATGAACTTTTGTGATCAAGTTGAGGTTGTTAGGAGCTGAGCTGGATTTGGCTTACTTTGGATAATATGTACTTGATTGAGATATACTCTAATCTACAAGCTTTAAGTTTATGGAGACTTGGCATTTGAAGGGTTTATTTCATGTATTTGATATTTCTACTTATCAGATATATGTTGTTTCCTTTTATGATTGAGGATTAAGGTTTAGGAGTAATTTCAATAATTGTGCACTTGAAGCTTTTGGCTGTTGACAACTATGTTAGATAATTGAAAGTTTATTCTTGCCAAGGCCAATTATGGAATTTTCTTTTTGCTACTTGGAACTACCGTAACGTAACGTTTTGTGTGCCTTATTTTTGTCGTCGTGCACATACGAATCATCCACCACCTGATGAACGTAGCATCTTTAGGAAAGCGTTTAAAATTTTGACATAAACGGAATAGCTAGTGCAAAAATTTCTTCAAACTCTTACATAATAAACATCCACTAAAAGAACAAACTAGCGGTAGCGACTTGCCACTGCAACAAATTCTTGTTTAAGTAATTTAGTTTGAAGTTTTGTTGTATGCTATCAGATCTTTACATGAACAAAAGAAATTCTTCTTCTTTAACCTTAAAAGCCTTAGCCTTAACAAGTTGCAAATGCAACACAGGGTTGCCCTCTAAACAGAAGTGAAATCTTAGGGGTAATACTCCACAGAAGCATTTATGCATAAGCCCATAGGCGCCATTGCATTTGCAAAAAATTTTTTGTTGTCTCCACTAGATGTATTGCTGAATGGATACAGGATGTATTGTTGAATGGATACAACAATTTATAAAAAATCATCGTCTCTGATATGGGATTTGAGAAGAAGATAGGTTTTTAAAGTCTTTGTGCAATCTGTGGGGGATGATGCTTCGATCTCTGCTCTGATAGGTTTTTAAAGTCTTTGTGCAATCTGTGGGGGATGATGCTTCGATCTCTGCTCTGTGCAACAAGAATCAGGTTTCAACTATGGTGAGTAGCATTTTCAATACTTTCTTGAAAGCAAACGACAGAGATTCCCATGACAAATTACAGACCAATTAGATGTTAAGCAAAGGGGAGGATTTGAGAGGTTGGCGAATACTTAATCCCCAAAGAAAAGAAATTTTGATGTTGTAATACTGTTGCTCTCTGAAACATATTTGTTAATCATGTTTCGCATAATCTTTTATGATAAACTTTGCTTCTCAAATTAAATACACATAGATATTCACAATCCATTTCCACATTCTTTAGAAATTTTGTGGATGTTCTGGTGGACAATTGCTCAGTACTTCTGCTTCTACTGGTCATTCATTGAGTTGTGCTTCGTGCAATACAATTTATCCACGTTTGGTACGCATCTTTATGTCAGTATATAATTATCCAAGTTTTGTGCAGTACATCTTTCTTTATTGTTATGTCTAGGGGTTAAAATAGCTAATAAGTTTTCTTGAATTTTGTAACACATTGATGACATATTCAACAAAACTTAGACTTATTCAGACTTAATAGATAACACTTCAAGGACTCCATTATAAGAATATATATATTATTTAATTTTTCTTGATTGCTATAATTTTAATAAGTTTTAATTATACAAGTTTATTTTTAAGTTAAGACCTTAATGGTTATAAAAATTCAAAATTACTTTTTAGACTAATTTTCACTTGAATTTATTTAGAATTAGACATTTCAATAATATAAAATTTTAATTTTTAGTGATTTAACAAATTTAAAATTTGGCAATCCTGAAAATTCGCAAATGAAATCTGATGGTCCGATAAGTGATTGACATAAAATTATTATAAAGATTAATCCCCCAAAAAAAATTTTTTGATGTAATACTGTTTCTCTCTAAAACATATTGTTAATCATGTTTCGCATAATCTTTTATGATAAACTTTGCTTCTCAAATTAAATACACATGGATATTCACAATCCCCAAAGAAAAGAAATTTTGCTGTTGTAATACTGTTGCTCTCTGAAACATATTTGTTAATCATGTTTCGCATAATCTTTTATGATAAACTTTGCTTCTCAAATTATTTACACATGGATTTTTTTTTTTTTTTTTTTTTTTTTTACACGGATATTTACAATCCATTTCCATATTCTTTAGAAATTTTGTGGATGTTGTGATGGACAATTGCTCAGTACTTCTGCTTCTACTGGTCATTTATTGAGTTGTGCTTCATGCAATAATACAATTTATCCACGTTTGGTATGCATCTTTATATCAGTATACAATTATCCAAGTTTTGTGCAGTACATCTTTCTTTATTGTTATGTCTACAGATTAAAATAACTAATAAGTTGTCTTGAATTTCGTAACACATTGATGACATATTCAACAAAACTTAGACTTATTCAGACTTAATAGATACCACTTCAAGGACTCCATTGTAAGAATATATATACAAGTTACGCACCGATGGGGTGGTGCAAAGGGAGCAGGCGCAAGTTCGGTGTTTTCATAATTATAGTTGTTATTTTTTTGAAGTGTAAAATGAAGCAAAGTAAAGGACCCATGGGGTGGTCCAAAGTAATTGAAGCAATGTATTTCTTTTTGTTTGTTCCCCTTTTAATGCTATTAGGATAACATGAATTAAGCAGATCTATCATTACGCACTAATGGGGTGATGCAAAGGGGCAAGTGCAAGTCCGGTGTTTTCATAATGATTATCCTTTAATGTTTCTGTCAACCAACTTTGAATTGTAAAATGAAGCAAAGTAAAGGACCCATGGGGTGGTCCAAAGTGATGCATGTAAGAAACAAAATGAAGCAAAGTAAACAAGCGACCTATTTCTTTTTGTTTATTTCTTTTTTTTTTTAATGCTATTAGGATGACATGAATTAAGCACATCTATCTAAGTAATATCGTACTACACATCCACAAACGTCATTGTGTGAAACAAAGGCAATAAAGCAATTGCTAATATTCATTCTTAGATCTGGGGTTGCAAAAGTTGGCGGACTACACTGTTGCATATTTAAATACAAAGGCCACAAAACAATTGCTAGTATCCATTGCTAGGTTTGAGTTGCAAAAGTTGAATGTTTACCGTGAAATAGAACAAGGAAAAGTATGTAAATGGTGCGCTCATGAAATTTAGTTTGGATAATGGTCGGGAAGTCATGAAACTTGCTTATATGGGAGTCTATTGATTATGCCAAGGTTACTTGTGGTGGTGACGTATAGACTTGCTAACATTGCTTGCTTCTAGGACATTATTGTATTTTATTTGTTAAAAGGCATGAAGATGCATTGTGTATTAGATATAATGTGATTTGTTTATTTGTGCGAAATGTGCATGAAATCAATCATGTCTCCATTGCAAATTGTATCTTTCAGAAGTGGAGAACCTCTCATCGTGACAAAGCTACATTGTAAAACACAAATGAGATATTTATTGCTGGCTGGACCAAATAGAGTCATGGAAATGAGCAGTTTGTTTGCGAAATAATTATCTTGGTGAAATGAAAGTCTTCTTGGATGATACTGACAAATATCATAGTCATGCAAATTTAACACTAGCAAAAGATGGCCAGTTCCATGCTGACGAATGTAATACAGATTGTATTCCAGGTTGTAAGCTGCAAATAGTTCATTGGAATATGAGCTATGTGGCATGCTCCCTGGATCATTGTTACACTTCATGCCTCATGACATTCTAGGGATTACATCTCCGATGATATACATTGGCATGCTCTTCAGCTTCTTTGCATGGCATGTGGAAGATCATGATCTGCACAGCTTAGATTATTTACACTTGGGTGCACCTAAGACCTGGTACATTGTACCTCCAGATGCAGCCCTTGCACTTCAAGAAATAGCGAGAACGTCTGGGGAAAATATTGGTCCTCAAGCTGCTTTTGCACTTCTAGGAGAAAAAACAACAATCATGTCACTTGAAGTCCTTGTGGGCGCAGGCGTCCCATGTTGCAGACTTGCGCAGAATGCTGCAGAACACATTGTTACAATCCCAAGCACATATCATTTGGGCTTCAGCCATGGTTTCCATCTAGCACATGCTCGAAACTTAAAAGTTCAAGCTTGAAAGAGTTCCAAGCATCAAGACGAAGAAATTATCAAGGTAAAATTCAATGGCACAAAGAGCTCCATGCAACAACAATAGTGTTAAGACAACGATGAGGCAAGCCACTATCTTCTATGTCCCTTAGTTGCCTCTATGCATACGGAAAAAAATTTATTGCTTCTTAAGTTTTAAAGAAATAACATTATCTCTTACACCTGAAATAGACTTGCATTCAAAACATGGAAGACATGGACATAATAAGGTAAACAACCAAGTCTCATATGCAGCTTATTACCATAGGTCCACAAGCATTGCGCATCAATAATACTCCCAATAGCAATTGAACTATAGGTGGGTTATCCACCGTGCAAATTCCTGCTTCATATCAGAACCATTAATTTATGGCCAGCATGATCATAATCGCTCCTGCAATTTTGAGAGGAAAACATGAAAAACTTCACAAATAATAAGCCTTCAACTAAAGTACTAAAGAAGAAAACTTTATCTAAACCTAGTGGATGCATATAGGGAAATCGCAGCGATGTGCCAAGCTCACCAGTCAGAAAAGTCCACAAAAGTAGTATTGGGCCACCTCTAAATACGAAAATACACTTATCGCACAACCCAAAAGTATCAGAAAAGAGCTGCCATTAAGGAGTTTATGCCAAAATCTCAATTATCTTCTTAAAGGATGGGCAAAGCCTCGATCACGCATGAATAAGCGGATCAGCCACAGTTCCTGCAATGGAGAACATCTTTCTAAGAATCGAAACATGAAGTAAATAAAGGAGATACAAACCTTAAAGGTAGTTTAGAATCCCGCTCCCAACTCCAAGATTAGCTTGCAAATCATAAATTTTGATATTTCTGGAGCGAAAGAAAGTAGCTCCACTATGGCCCCTGGTCAAGCAGCTCCGCTATAGCTGCACACAATGAATCAAACTCCGGGCAATGAAAACAAAAATCAGCTCTTCCAGACCACATCAATTAACTCAAGTCGAATTTAATTCATAATTTAATGAGTTGGCATCATGAAGTGCCATTTATGAGTTTGGACGGGAATACATTCCATTTTTTCAGATAAGACAACACAGACTTTTGTTTTTATGAGTTTATGATCCTATAACGTGCTCTCGACAAAGGCAACAGCTTTAGGCATGACCTGCATTCAACACAGAATAAAACCAGAGGGAGATTATGAATAGAGAACATAAGTCTAGGATAAATGTTCTATCTGGTTGAAGGGAATTGGAGCAGCCTTTTGTTGAAGGTGTACCTGGCAAACCTTCAACTCAGTGGCTGAGAACCTCCAGGTTGCTTAAGGCAACCAATCTAAGGCCAAATCCCTGCACAAAAAAACTCAAACTAGCTTGTGAAACACTTGTCCCTAAACAAGAAAAAATAGTCTGCCAAGTATTGCTTGCCAATTGAAGAGGGATGCTTGCTTTATGTTGGGAACACTTACATTTGGACGCCATGGGAATCCTCAAGAAGCCTACAAAAGTCAGGGGCAAGAAGTTGACCGTGAGCTATGTGAGAAATGACTTTCTCGACCGGGTCAATTTTTGGTCAATGACCCTGGCAGAGAGCAAGAATTTGCAAATGAGGATTCACGAGGATATTTTTTGAGTTTCTTTCTCTAAGACCCTTATCCTAGCCTAGAAGACATGTGCATCGTGTGGAAACAAAGAAGGAACATGCAAGAGTATATACAAATGCAATTTTTATGGGTTTCTTTTGTGATACCAGAATGTGAGTTAAAGAAAATGTTTGGAGTCGTGATTTAACAGGATTATTTAGCTTTGAGTAATGGGTGCAGCCTATATGTGGAGCAAGGGAGGGGTTCCCGATGATCAACAACCGGCAAAGAGTGCAATTTGAATAGACCTTTTAGATTTTTGAGAATCTTATGACTGACCTAACAATACAGTATTGAACAAACACCTCTGGCCAAAGTTTAAACTAAGGAAATACTCATACAAACCACCATTGTGTCACTTGTTGGGATAGAGGCGTTTGCTGACCTAAGTTGAACCAAGAAGATTGGATCTTCGTGGATTTGCAAACAAGATCTTCACCAACTTCAAATTTTCATTCAAAGGAGCTTTCAAGAAATTACAATGAGGGAATTTCCCAACAATTCATGATGGAGAAATTCGCAGAAAGAAGGAAACAAAGGTAATCCATGTCTTCAAAAGATAATAAAGAACTTTATTGCATCAAACCTTCAAGAAGTTTGACACAAGGAGGCAATGCAAAGGTAAAAGTAAGTCATTCCCAACACAAGTATCTTTGGATTAGATCGCTCAACGCGCTGGGGTGCTCGAAAAAACTTTGAAACTTTAATGACCTCTTAAATCCGGCAATTTTCGGTCAGTTCTTGATGATACAGTTCGGTTTTTACCTTCTCTGCCCGTAAATGAGTTCTTGATCTGCAAGTCAATCGGTTGAGGTGTAATGCTAATGATTTCTTCTTTGAAGTGGAGTCCCCCTTTCGAATGATCCCCTTCATCGTGGCCTTGCCATTGTCTGACACTATTAAATGAGTTTTTAACAACTTTTGGCGAGATTCTTGGCATTAAAGGGCTAAATCCGGCCGGTTTAATCATGATTTGGCGGTTAATTAGTGGGGCTAATTCTTGGATCTTGCAATAACTTTTAGGGTTCTTCATGGCAACGGATATATCCCACAGGCATTTGGTGAAAAATAGGTTCGAATCCAGGTGGCTAAATGCGGTTGGTCGGGTTATGACATGGTTTTTGGAGGGTATTTTGAGCCACAATATTGGTGCAACTATGGTGTGGCGCGCATCCCAATAAACCCCAAAACTAGGGCTAGATGTGGTCAAAATAGGAATCTTTGACCACCATCTTGCATGTTTTTTTATGGGCTTTCACATAGAAAAAACAAATTTTGAAAATAAGCAACTTCAATTTTGGGCCTTTTTTCATGGTGTATAAGGGGATGTGGCACATGTGAGATGACTAGGCAAATGCTGATGATGTGGCATGGTGAGGTGGAAGGCAAGATGTCAAAGAAATTTTCCCTAGGTAAAATCTTGATGAAGTGTGACAAGGTGTGAGTGACACATGTTGGGTGAGTTGGTGATGATGTGGATGATGTGTGCATGACCTTTGAAGGTGAGGTGGCAATAGATGTTTTTCGACTTAGTCAACTTTGGATCTTTAGGATTTGATCCTTAACTCACTTTGGTCTTGAATTGATCATGTAATGGACTAGTGAAGCTTCTCTCCTCTTTCTTTTTTCTTTTCCTAGAGAGAGAGTGTGCTTCTAATGACTTATCAAGTGCATGGTGATGGATCATGATGTGTGTGTGATGTATAAGGTGCACATGTGTGGAATGTGTGAGATTTTGCCCTAGGGAAAAAACTTTGAGCCATGGAAATGAGATGAATGGAATGAGGAATGAGCATGAGGGATGTATGTGGAGGTGAACAATGCCTTCTTTAGCCAATAACTCTAAAGTAGTGTCAAAATCTCAAAAGTTGGCAAGTTAACATACTTCTTTAGGGGTCTTCCAATCTTTGACTAGGGGTCTTCTCTTTGTGACTTGCTCTCCAACCTTTGACTCAAGTCTTGCTCACTTTTGTCAACTTGAATGCTCCCTTGAATGTTCTCCATTGGTCTTCAACTTGGTGTGAGGATTTGTCTTCATACCTAAACAATGAGCTCCAAATAGAAATGCCTTACTAGTGTCTCTCGATCTTCTTGTGTTTTCTTGTGAAGTTGCTCTTACATGCTGCCACAAGGTGGAAACATCATGCTAAACAAACAGAGGGAGTGTGGAATGGATATGGTGTTCTTCACATGAGCTTGCCAATGTGGTGGAATGGTTGGCAGCACTCAGGGAGAAGGCTTGTGTGCATGGGGGAAGCAAGGATAGTGGAAGTAGGCTGCTTGAGTGTTTAGATGAATATGAATGAATCAAATGATGAACCTGCATGACAGAATAATAAATCTGTTAGCATTTTGACTGCCATGTGGAGGTATGGTGGCAGTTTTTTGACCTGGTTATGAATGAGGTGGAGATGGGGTGAGGGTTTGTAATGGATTTTGGCCAACTTTGAGCAGATTATGTGCTTGTGAGTGTTCTGAAGGGTGGATCTGCATGACAATGTGTGTGACCTGCTATTGGTTTAAGCATGTTTGGAGCTCCTTCTGCTGCTTTTGCTGAGAAGTAAATATGATTAGGAAGTAAGGAAAGTTCTGTTTGCATAACAAAGTAAATCTAGGCCTAGTCAAATCTATTCTAACCTACAATCATCTGGTTTTCTGCAAGCAGGACTATTCAAATAGGTTCAAGGCAACATGCTGTTGCCAGTACCTCTTTAAGTGAAGGATATTGAAAGGATTTGGCAGCGCCTGTGAGATCCTTGAGCCAATAAGCCTCCTTGCCAGCCTCACCAATGATTTCATAGGGTCCTTCCCACAAATTTTCAAACTTCCCTGCTACTTTCTCTCTGGCCTTGTTCCATTTCAGCACGAGTTCTCCTATCTTCATAGTGCCTTGTAACCTGTGAGCAGCTTTGAATGCTGCCACATCCTTAGCCTTTTTCAGCAAGATTGCATTTTCAACATCATACCTGTGCTCCTCAACATGGAATAAATTACTACTCCTATATTTTAGTGTAGCCAAAATAGGTTTGGCTAAACTACCTTCAAATTTGGCATAGAAGTTTCTAACAAAACTAAATGGTCTTTCTTCATCACGGTTTCTTGCTTTTGGCTAAACTTTCACAAAATGGAACGGCAAATATTAGCCATCACACTATAGTAATTTAAAAAAATCCAAGCATTTTGGCAAAGCCATTGAATTTATTGTAAATATATAAACCAACACACAAACATACATGAACATGTTCAAAAACCTAAAAAAAAGGGGACTACATTGTTCCTTTTTCTCTAATGCTTCAACTTTGTACTTGGAACAAGAAAGAAAGTGGAAAAGAAAAGAAAAATATAAACCCTATTTGAAATTTCTTAAAGTTAGTACATACATTGGTGTTGAATTTCGGGCTAATCTATCCATTTTTCCAAGCCCACTCTATCTTAGGTTTAGCTAATCGATGTCCTAATGGATATGTCTGGAGGTAAAGGTTTGGCTATTCAACCTAAAAACTCATTTGGGTGGCAAAAAAATTGGGCTAAAATTTTCTTTTTTTTGGGCATTTTTTCCATTTACTTTAGCCATTTTTCTTGGCAAAACTGCTACAAAATAGCCATTTGGCTAATCTTAGCCGTTATTTTATTCCATGCTCCTCAAGTTGCATCAACCTAATAAACCTGTCTTGCAAGGCATCTTCCATCTTGAGGTTAATAACATGTGCCATTCTTAAGGAAGGCAGTTCTAATTCTACAGGTAAGACAACCTCAATACCATAAACCAAACTAAATGGGGTATGCTTAGTAGCATGCTTTATAGTGGTTCTGTAGGCCCACAATGCATCAGTTAATCTTAAATGCCAGTCTTTCTTGGATATGCTCACTGTTTTTTGCAGAATTGACTTAAGTACCTTGTTTGTTGACTCTGCCTAACCATTTCCTTGGGGATAATATGCTAAACTCTTTGTGTGCTTGATCTTGAGGGTGCAGAGTAGCTGCTCAATCACTTCATTGACAAATTATGAACCTCTATCTAATATTAGCTTCAAGGGAATGCCAAATCTGGCACAGATGTTATCATGAAGGAATCTGGCTGTAGTCATGGCATTTGCTTGTCTCAATGGCACTGCTTCTGCCCATTTTGTGAAATAATCTATAGCCACCAGTATAAACTCATGTTGAGCAGAATAAGGGGGATCTATGGGCCCTATAAAATCCAATCCCCAGACTTGAAAGGGTCCTGGAGATATTATGGTCATCGGTGGAGCGGAGTTGGAGGATTCTCTTCCCAAATATCTGGCATTTGTGGCAACTCCTAATGTTTTCAAAGCAGTCCTTGAAGATTGATGGCCAATAGTAACCTGACCTAAGTATCTTTTTGGCAGTTGTATCTGCAGCAAAGTGACCTCCACATACACCTTCATGACAAGCTTTTAAGACCCGGTTCTCGTCAAACTTGTCCACACACCTTAGCAAGACACCTTCTTCGTTTTACTCGCATAAAACATCACCAATTAGCCTGAATTTCTTTACCTTGTCCTTGAATCTCCTGTTTTGGCTAGGGCTCTGATTCTTTGGCAGCTCTCCTCTTTCAAGGTACTCCCTAATTGCCTGCTGCCAGTCTTCCTCCTCAAGTAAATTAATTGTAGACTCGATATGAGCATCATCTAGATCCTCCAAGTCTTCATGCTTAAACAAAACATCAGTGAGATAACTGCTAGGATCTTTAGATTTGTGAGTTACCTGAATGTCTATGTCATAATCTTGCACTCTGCAGGCCCATCTACATAGCTTGGCTTTTTGTGGCTTCTTTGCAAATAGCAAGGGCAGTGGATTCTTCTTCATGTACACTTGAGTCTTGCTACTTTGGATCAGATGTCCCTGTTTATCAAACAAATACATTAAAGCTGCTGCACTTTTCTCAAGCCTAGCATACCTCATTTCAGTGTCAGACCATATTTTGCTGGAGAAAGTTACAATGTCATCCCCCTGCATCAAAGCAAGGCCTACAGCCTTTTTGGTCACACTCAAGTAGGCTTGGAAAGGCTCATACATGTTTGGTGGCTTGAGCAAGGTTGATTTGCAAATGGCCTCAATGATGCTTCAAAAGAAGCTTGGCATGCTTCTGTCCACTCTACAGGTATGAATTTGCTTTCCTTTTTCGAGAACTTCTTTCCCTTGGTCAAGTTTGTGATGGGATGAGCGTATGAGAAAAAATGTGGCACATACATCCTTAAGAAGCTAGTCATGCCCGAAAGCTTTTGACTTGTTTGATAGTCTTGGGTGGTATCAAGTTTTTTGAGAGCTTGGATCTTGCTTTCGCTACACTGAATCCCCTGACTTGAGACCTCATGTCCAAGTAGATTCCCCTTTGAGCAAAGGAATACACATTTCTTGGGGTTTAAACTCACTCCTCCTACAGCCGGTTGTGTGAGATAAGTCATGTGATCTTCTAGTTTGGTGTTGACACAGATCATCCGAGATAAACTTTGAATGACTTTGGCTCCATGTCTTTGAAAATGGTATCCATTGCCCTCCGAAATGTGGCGAGATGCATTCATGAGCCCAAAGGGCATTCTCTTCATGGCAAAAAGTTCCCCATGGCGTGACAAAGGATGTCTTGGCTTGATCCTCTTCCTTGATGCTTATATCCGGTTAAATCTCGAGAAACCATCCAAAATGAGTATACCTCCTTTCACCTGCAATGACTGCAATACTTCTTCAAGGAAAGGTAAAGGATAGCGATCTTTTATTGTTGCTTTGTTCAAGTTCACGTAGTCAATGCAAATCCTTATGGTTTTGTTCTTCTTTTCAACTTGGTACAATGCAAGGCAGCCCGGTCGAGGTTAATTATCTCCTTTATAACTCCGGCATCTTTCATTTTGAAGAGTTCTTCCCTAATAAGATCCAACAAAGAGTTGTTAATTCTTCTAAGCTTTTAAAATGAGTTTTGATTTTTCTTTTATCTTGATCTCAAATTCACAAACATTCTTATCGACACCTAACAATTCTCTATAATCCCAAGCAAAAACATCACTCCAAGTATTAAAGAAACTTACAAATGCTTCCCTCTGCTCTTCCTTGAACATGTCTCCTACATATAAGACTCTATCTTCATTGTTTTTTCTTACCTTGATTTCCTTTACCTCTTTTTCAGAGCTGGCATTGATTACCAATATTGGATAGAGTTGTTGTAGCTCCTCATCTTCCAGATCTTCCTCCTTAATAGCTCCCTCAGCCAAGTGCTTCATTAGTACATCTCTGCATAGGGAATCTGCTTCAGAGTTAAGCTCTCTAGGTATGTCTTTGCATTTCCAGGTTGTGAACTTTGCTAGTGCCTCTAATGCTTGATCTTTGAGTCTCACCATTTCTTCATGCTTTCTCTGATATTTCCCTTCAATCTGCCTGCATATGAGTTGTGAATCTCCAAAAATAACAAGGTTAGTAACACCCAGATGGTTAGCTTCTTGAAGACATGCAATCAGTGCCTTATATTCTGCCATGTTTGAGGTTAGATCCTGATAGATTCTTCCTACTTTGGCCATCAATCATTTGTCTTTGTCCTTTATGATTGTAGCGGATGAGGCAATGCTTAGCCTTTTGACACGCCTCCATCAAACCACATGTAAGCACTCACTTCCTTGAGCTTACCCTTGTGCATTTCAAAAGTGATTTTCTTTACCAGATTTACTTGTGGGTCATAGGGTGCCTCTCCTCCCTTACTCTTGATAAAATACTCCCCAATTTGTCTAGGAACCAACATCTCTTCTTGAATGAAGTGGTAAGACTCATACTCACCTAATTTGTTGTAAAGTGTAACAGTCCTCCTGCCATCCGAAATGGTGCATTCTCCTTTTGACCAAACTGGTCTTGCATCCACAGTTGATAGCCATCTTCTCCCTAATAATAGGTCATAAATTTCTGATCTTTCATTGGCTCCTTCAAATGCCACTACAACAAAGTTAGCAGCCACCTTGATTCCTTCAATATCAATTGCTACATCACTTATCATGCCTACAGGATTTATTTTTGAATTGGAGAAAGATTTCAGGATCGTGGGGGCCTTTTTATCCACTTCCAATCCACTCAGCTTCATAATATGATGTGGCATGACGTTCAAGGGTGATCCCCCATCCAATAATACCTTGTCTAGGTTCTGACTTCCAACTCTTGCCGTGCAGGTGAAGGCACCAGGATCATGTTCCTCTTGCCTTAGCATCTGCTCAGCTATATGGTTGGTAAAAACCACTTGCTCTTCTCTGGTGAGGTTCACCTGCTCTTCTTTGGACATATCTACAACCTTTTCTCTATAAGAAGGAGCAATTCTTAGTAGGGTCAGCAGATCTACACTTACTTTGGCATTTTTGAGCAAATATTCAAACTCATCATTGTCCTTTTTTAGAAATTTTTGGTAAGGAGGAGGGGGTACAACCTGATTATCGACTTGCTTTGGTTTCTGCACCTCTTGTCCATGAGAATCGAGCCCTGCTTCTTTGCCCTTGGCATTTAGGGCTCCCCTTGTGTGCATAGCCATGATCTCCTCTTCTTTTTGAAAGTTTTCACCCTCAAAGTGCAATGAATTGCTTTCTTCCTGCAAATATCTTATGGAAGCACTAGGCTCAGGTCTTGAAAAACATCTTTCATCCTGCAAAAACTTGTACTTGGCTCAACAGCCTTAGCCTTCTCTTGTCTAGCAAAATATTCTTTAACACTACATTTATCTTCATAGTGTCCTATAGCTTTGCAGAAAGTACAAAGAGGGCATTCCTTACCATAGTGCCCCTTCTTACCACATTTGAGACATGTTCTATACCAACAATAATCTGAGGAATGGGTATTCCTGGTGCAATGAGCACAAGCTGGGTAGACTCTTCTTTCTGGTTGGCTGGCCTTCATTTCCATAAGTTGTTTGGTCACTTCAGCCAAGGCCTCAGTGACTTTGTTGAGATCTGCTCTCATGTCTGACTCAGAGCAGTTTGCATCATCAGTTTTAGTCTTTTTCTTCTCTTTTTGAATGGCATAGACAGGCACAGGAGCAGATCCTATGTATTCTTGATCATAATCAGGAAAAAAAGGGTCATTCGAGGTTTGTAGGTCATCAGGGAGATATGCCAACATTTCAGATGCTTCAATGGATCTTGTGAAAGCTTTGTGTATGGTGTCAAAATCTTCTTGCCTCTGCAGCTTTAGCATTTTTCTGTAAACTCGAGGTCTGCTGCTCAATCCCCTCATAAAAGAGGCAACCAAATGCAAAGTATGGTTAGGTACCTTGTGCACTTGGCACTTGGTAAGATAGCAATTAAATCTTTCAACATATTGGTGGATTGTTTCACCATTTTTGATGTGAAAGTTCTGCAGCTCAAAGACTAGATCTTGTGGCTCAAGAAGCTTTCCGAACCTAGCCAAGAATTTTTTGACAATTTCCTCCCAAGTATTAGCACCATCACTAACCACATATTCTAACCAAACTCCAACCTCCTCATTTTTAAAACATTTCTTAAATTCAGCAAACTTACTCCCTTTTTTGTTGCCACACTCTTGATAATACTCTTCAAAGTTTTTCAGAAAGTTGTTGGCATTGATGCTTGGATCAAAAGTAGGGACAGGAGTAGGGATATTCAGTTCAAAATATGTGCAGAGCATACTTGAACCATTCGGCAATGTGACATGTGGTATTGATGATGATTCAGGGTTTTCTGGCAATTCAGTATGCTCAGAAGCATCAGCAATTCTCCTAGGAGCCATGAGTTCCAAGATCCAGGTGATGTGATCTCGGTAGAACCTCCAAGATGTTGAAGGTGTACCTGGCAAACCTTCAACTCAGTGGCTGAGAACCTCCAGGTTGCTTAAGGCAACCAATCTAAGGCCAAATCCCTGCACAAAACAACTCAAACTAGCTTGTGAAACACTTGTCCCTAAACAAGAAAAAATAGTCTGCCAAGTATTGCTTGCCAATTGAAGAGGGATGCTTGCTTTATGTTGGGAACACTTGCACTGGACGCCCAGGGGAAACCTCAAGAAGCCTACAAAAGTCAGGGGCAAGAAGTTGACCAGAGCTATGTGAGAAACAGCTTCCTGACTGGGTCAATTTTTGGTCAATGACCCTGGCAGAGAGCAAGAATTTGCAAATGAGGATTCACGAGGATATTTTTTGAGTTTCTTTCTCTGAGACCCTTATCCTAGCCTAGAAGACATGTGCATCAGGTGGAAACAGCAAGGAACATGCAGTAGTGTATACAAATGCAATTTTTATGGGTTTCTTTGTGACAGTCTGTAACAAAAATGTTTGGAGTCGTGATTTAACAGGATTATTCAGCTTTGAGTAATGGGTGCAGCCTATGTGGAGCAAGGGAGGGGTTCCTGATGATCAACAACGGCAAAGAATGCAATTTGAATAGACCTTTTAGATTTTTTTGAGAATCTTATGGTGACCTAACAATACAGTATTGAACAAACACCTCTGGCCAAAGTTTAAACTAAGGAAATACTCATACAAACCACCATTGTGTCACTTGTTGGGATAGAGGCTTTTTCTGACCTAAGTTGAACAAGAAGACTGGATCTTCAGGATTTGCAAACAAGATCTTCACCAACTTCAAATTTTCATTCAAAGGAGCTTTCAAGAAATTACAATGAGGGAATTTCCCAACAATTCATGATGGAGAAATTCACGTAAAAGAAGGAAACAAAGGTAATCCATGTCTTCAAAAAGATAATAAAGAACTTTATTGCATCAAACCTTCAAGAAGTTTGACACAAGGAGGCAATCAAAGGTAAAGCAGAGGTCATTCCCAACACAAGTATCTTTGGATTAGATCGCCAACGCTACTGGGTGCTCGAAAAAACTTTGAAACTTTAATGACCTCTTAAATCCGGCAATTTCCGGCCAGTTCTTGATGATACAGTTCGGTTTTTACCTCCTCTGCCCGTAAATGAGTTCTTGATCTGCAAGTCAATCGGTTGAGGTGTAATGCTAATGATTTCTTCTTTGAAGTGGAGTCCCCCTTTCGAATGATCCCCTTCATCGTGGCCTTGCCATTGTCTGACACTATTAAATGAGTTTTTAACAACTTTTGGCGAGATTCTTGGCATTAAAGGGCTAAATCCGGCCGGTTTAATCATGATTTGGCCAGTTAGTGGGGCTAATTCTTTGGATCTTGCAATAACTTTTAGGGTTCTTCATGGCAACGGATATATCCCACAGGCATTTGGTGAAAAATAGGTTCGAATCCAGGTGGCTAAATGCGGTTGGTCGGGTTATGACATGGTATTTGGAGGGTATTTTGAGCCAAAATATTGGTGCAACTAGGGTGTGGCGCGCATCCCAATAAACCCAAAACTAGGGCTAGATGTGGTCAAAATAGGAATCTTTGACCACCATCTTGCATGTTTTTTTATGGGCTTTCACATAGAAAAAACAAATTTTGAAAATAAGCAACTTCAATTTTGGGCCTTTTTTCATGGTGTATAAGGGGATGTGGCACATGTGAGATGACTAGGCAAATGCTGATGATGTGGCATGGTGAGGTGGAAGGCAAGATGTCAAAGAAATTTTCCCTAGGTAAAATCTTGATGAAGTGTGACAAGGTGTGAGTGACACATGTTGGGTGAGTTGGTGATGATGTGGATGATGTGTGCATGACCTTTGAAGGTGAGGTGGCAATAGATGTTTTTCGACTTAGTCAACTTTGGATCTTTAGGATTTGATCCTGAACTCACTTTGGTCTTGAATTGATCATGTAATGGACTAGTGAAGCTTCTCTCCTCTTTCTTTTTTCTTTTCCTAGAGAGAGAGTGTGCTTCTAATGACTTATCAAGTGCATGGTGATGGATCATGATGTGTGTGTGATGTATAAGGTGCACATGTGTGGAATGTGTGAGATTTTGCCCTAGGGAAAAAACTTTGAGCCATGGAAATGAGATGAATGGAATGAGGAATGAGCATGAGGGATGTATGTGGAGGTGAGCAATGCCTTCTTTAGCCAATAACTCTAAAGTAGTGTCAAAATCTCAAAAGTTGGCAAGTTAACATACTTCTTTCTTTAATTCTTTAATTCTTTAGGTGGACTGCGCTTCAAGGGGGTCTCAGTACTAAAGAAGTGTTACTTCGTAAAGGGATTGTGACTGATGATATGTGCCCTCTGGGATGCCACTCACGTGAATCTCTCAGGCATCTTTTTTTTTGTCCCATGATCCATGAATTCTGGTGTTGGGTCTCCCCGATTCTAGGGATTGATTTGGTTCATCTTGCCTGGCCAGAACTACTTATCAGAGCAGATACGTGCATCATTACTGCCTCCATGGTAAATGTGGCACTTTGGGTGATATGGAGACACCGATGTGATGTGGCATTAGGGGGGCAGATAACTTCAGTGACTAAGTTAAAGAACATCTTCAACATGGAAGTGGCTCTTATGGCCTTATCCCACCATAGAAAGATGGGGGTGGCATACAATAAAGATCCGGACGGGGTTGGCAAATTGCGTGGATTTTATAGCTACTTCAAATGTCGAGTGGTCACAAGATGAGGGTCCACTTGATAATGGGGAACGTACTCTTGGTAACTAAGAAAACGGTCCTTTAGCTTATGGTGTGTGGAAACGTGCTATGCCTATCCTATAGTACACCTGGCCTGTGGAGAAGATGGTGATATTTCCCTATAGTATCTACATGTGGGGAAGAAGAGAAAGTGTTTCCAGTAGTACATACACCTAAGGCTCAATGGTCAAGCAATTATGATGTAACCTCTTATCTGTCCTATTAAGGGGACTCACTGTATATTGTACCATCCTATAATAATAATAGTATACTCTTACCTTCAAAAAAAAAAAAACATACTTTTTAGGGGTCTTCCAATCTTTGATTAGGGTCTTCTCTTTGTGACTTGCTCTCCAACCTTTGACTCAAGTCTTGCTCACTTTTTGTCAACTTGAATGCTCCCCTTGAATGTTCTCCATTGGTCTTCAACTTGGTGTGAGGATTTGTCTTCATACCTAAACAATGAGCTCCAAATAGAAATGCCTTGCTAGTGTCTCTCGATCTTCTTGTGTTTTCTTGTGAAGTTGCTCTTACATGCGCCACAAGGTGGCAAAGACCTTCTCAAATCACGAGCAACGAGCTCGGATTCCACTTGCCTCTAAAGTCAATAGCACCGCACGGTATGCAAGCTACATCAATGCCGGATGCCAAAGCCCTCAGAACTAAGATGCTAAACATAAGGATAGAAATGCATTAACGCCAATGAGAGTTCATGTGAGCATGCTAAAGCAAAAAGAGAAAGCTTCGAGGCAACCGCATGACAAAATTTCTAGAGTCAAGCAAGAAACTAAAACGGGAATGCTAGTAAATACTTTCCGTCCATTCTAAAATGATGAAAACTCGAACATACCTGGCATATTTCGAAGAAGGTTCATTCTCAAACACGAAATGCCATCGACCAACAGCTCTGATGGATGATCCAAGGCTGATTTAAAAAGCGCAGCCATGAAGCATAGGCCAATTAAATCCCTTCTAACTGATGGACTGCTCATGATGTCAAATTAGAAAACCTAACGCAAAACCAACATGAGTGTTAGAAATAAAGGCAGAGGCCCACTGTAATCAGTCCGCTATGAATCCATTTAACTCAGCTCCAACTCAGATTGTTTGCACATCAAACTCAGGTTCTTTCTCACTACCACAATCAGGCTCAATTTTGCTCCATATTTCTTCACAACCACAACATATTTAAGGAAAAGTACCTCCTCAAGTCTTTATTTAATGTTTGTAAAGCTACTCCAAGAAAGCTCCGAGCTGTGTCCTTTATCCTAAACCACAAAGTGAATGAAATATCCAGAAGTATTACTTCGGTAGCCAAGACCAGACCCTAAACCATCATCTTTCTTGTTTTTCATTTGTCCTTGACCTTAGAACCCTGACCTACTGGAAAAGAGCTTAAACTCTTTTTAATTTCAATTGCTCATACAACCCATCAATCAAAAACGGAATTGCAACTATCTAAACCCAGAAATCAAAATCACAGCAACATCTCACCTCTTTGCGATCCTGCGGTCCAGTCACGGTCTTTGGCCCCCTTGCTCTCTCCTTTCACAAATTTCGGCCCCGCAAGCTTGTTCCACCCCTTTGTGAACCACTGCAGCTTACCCTCCTTTAATGAATTCCGGCAGTCTGCAAACCCTTCCGGCCCACTGTCCGGCCCACTGTAACCACTTCAACAAAGCTCCGTTGAACTCACCTGCACAAAAATACAACTAGGCTTGCACAATTGCAAGCCCGCGTCTGCACAGCCATAATCCCGACATACACCTTGCTTGCCCCTAACCAGTGATGCTGCACATGCCTATGCTCCCAGAGCATCCAAATTTGCAAATCTCCAATCCCGACCCTTACGCTCAAGCTTCTCTGTTATTGAACCCACTCGAAATAAACCGATCCCTTGGCCTGCCGCATCAAGCCATAAAACACGAGACATCCGAAGCCCACACTCCTGCTCCACTGCCAATACGCAAACACAAACAATGTCCTTGTCCTCCCGAGCAACTCCAGCCGTACATCCCGCCACGTGCCAAAATCAATGGCCCATATTGCCCCAAACGACAAACGGTCGTCCATCCAGACAGGGCCCTATAAGAATATATATAAGGAAGATATTATTTAATTCTTCTTGATTGTTTTTTAATTATAAAAGTTTATTTTTAGGTTAAGACCTTAATGGTTATAAAAATTCAAAATTACTTTTTAGACTAATTTTCACTTGAATTTATTTAGAATTAGACATTTCAAGAATATAAAATTTTAATTTTTAGTGATTTAACAAATTTAAAGTTTGGCAATCCTGAAAATTCGCAAATGAAATCCGATGGTCCGATAAGCGATTGACATAAAATTATTATAAAGATTAATCCCCAAAGAAAAGAAATTTTGATGTTGTAATACTGTTGCTCTCTGAAACATATTTGTTAATCATGTTTCGCATAATCATTTATGATAAACTTTGCTTCTCAAATTAAATACATTGTGTTGTGCTGATTATTCATTGTGTTGTGCTTCATGCAATAATACAATTTATCCACATTTGGTACGCATCTTTATGTCAGTATACAATTATCCAAGTTTTGTGCAGTACATCTTTCTTTATTGTTATGTCTACGGATTAAAATAGCTAATAAGTTGTCTTGAATTTCGTAACACATGTGGGCATTAGAAAATATGGCAAGCTTCTGATTAAAAAGAGGAAGAAGACGCCTCTCTCATGCAGTTTGTCTCTCACATGATGGCTGATATAAAGGTTGTTTTAACATAATAATTTGCAACCTGTTTCTTTATCTCAAAAAAAGGTTGCTCTATAACATAATAATTTGCACCTGTATCTAGATCTCAAAAAGTTGTGCCAAAATGCCACGGGCAATAGGAGTCCAAGTTCAAATTGTCAATTTTTTAGTATAGAATAACATTTACTGGCTTTAGTATAGAATAATGTCTACTGACTCTAGCTACGATATTAAACCTTTTCTGAACAGCCATCCTCTTGGTATATAAATAATTATCCTTAAGTAGCCGAGTATTTCAAGTTGTGCCTTCACGATCGTCTAGCCACCCGTAGAACCATTGTGCTTCAGGGAGGGACTTGTCCCATTCCTGCCTCATATATATTTGCATGTTATTTTAAGATCACTTCATTCGAATGCCCGCCACTTGTCAAGCATGTGCGAAGTCTTCTTGCATGGCCCCTTTTTAAAAGGGCTTCTGGCATATATGCGTAGCCTTTTTTGCCAAACAATCTCCTATGCCCATTACGCTACTGCAACCGAGGCGTCCATCTGCCCAACATGCCATCATCCACTCGTTGTTGCCTTCTAACTCTTTGTTGGCACCTCGAAGTCGTCTAATCACTTTCTGATGGCAGCATGCCCTACTAAAGCAGACGGAGGTATTGTGTTCTTCAATATTTTATTCCTTTTATGCATTGAGACTCACTGCGTTGATAAGTGCATGCTAGATCATTGGTACCCTTTTGAACTCGCCTTGGTGCATGCTGGAGAGGAAGGCGCCTCCTGTAACAGTCATGCAGAATCTGTCTCTATCTAAAACCCCCCAGCCCTCTATGGCATTTTATTTTTAAAGCCCCCATGCCGCCCAATTTGGCCTTAGAGCTTCTTCAAAGGATGTAGGAGCATCAGGTTCAAACACAACCATCAAAGAAGGATACCTAACTGGTTGTTTTCCTATTCTTCTAGTTTAGTTTTGTCCATACCATATCTACCAAACATTTTTGGATTATAGTCTATACATGTATCTTTAATCTTTTCCACTTTAGACCTTCTTTTTTGTCTTATATCAACTTTAGGCATAGGCATTGCAGGTTCTGCTCCATTGGCTGATTTCCTCATCGTCCCTTTTACCATCATCATCAGAATCAAAGTTAGTTGTAATATTGGACTTATTAGAGCTAATATGATCATTGAGCTTTAATTTTGGATGTTCTATCCCATCTGTATTTTTATAGAACTTAATTTCATCAAACACAATATCTCTGCTGATTATTATTTTCTTTGTGTAAGGAATGAGCACTCTATATACCTTTTGATTCCTCATCATATCCTATCAGAAAACTTTAGCTTGTGTCTTGTCCTCAAAAACATGAACATATGTCAAACAACTATAAGCTTTAAAGAAATCATACGAGCAAGTTAGCTTACAATTTGACCGCACTTCTTCAAGAATATTATTATTAAAGCTGCTTAAGAGTAACCTATTTTATAAGAAAAATATTGCTTTGACTGCTTCCTCCTAAAGATAATTCGGTAAACGTACAAACTTAATCATTGACCTTGCAGCATCTAGGACTGTTCTATTTTTTCTTTCTGCAACTCCATTTTGTTGAGGTGAATATCTACATTAAATTGTCTTTTTATTCCATGATCGCAAGAAAAAAGTTTAAACATTATTGAGAGGTATTTTCCACCTCTATCAGATCTGATGCATTTAAGTCTATGCCTTGTTTGGCTTTCCATCTCACTTACATATATCTTAAATGCATCTAGAGCTTTATCTTTGGAGGACAACAAATAACATTTTTCCTTTCTACTAAAATCATCAATAAAAGATATATAATATCCTTTACCTGTTCTCCCTTGTACATTTAATGGTCCACAAATATCCGTATGCACAAGGTCAAGAGGTCCTTTTCTCTTTTCATTGATTTGCTAAACGGCAGCCTGCTATTTTGTATAACATACATCCTGGACAAATGAACTTTCCATGTATATCATCCTCTCCATCAATAAAATCCTTCTTTATCATATATCTAATATTATTCACATGTATATGAGCAAGTCTATTATGCCAAACTGAGATTGAAGTAACTGCTAGCATATTTATACTTTTTCTCTCTTTATTTAAAAATTGAAAAAAATTCCCAACATGTTTTGCAAAAAGACCTTAGCTCGTTACCCATAATACCTTACACCTTCTTTTGTCAAACTTTAGCTCATACCCAAGGTCAACCAGTTGACGTACCTATATAAGATTTTTAAAGAACCAGGAACACACAATAGAAATATTCACACCATTTCCTTGCAGATCAAATAATTGCAACATCCCTTTTCCCATTACCTCTTGCCGCTCACATGAGAAAACCCTATTGGCCAAACCCTATCTACTGCTCCTTCATTCCTTCGACCAATATGTAGCATTATAACAGGGGTTTTTTTTTGTGATTTTATACGCTTTTTGGCATGGTTTTCATATGATTTCATGGGCGTATTGCACGAGACATACTAATCAGTATATCTAGAGTGCACTCCGCATTTTATTGTCTAAATTCCATATCATCAATGGTTTACCCCCTTTTATTTTTATTCTCTATTTCTTTTTAATAAGCGAAACATGCAAGCATCGAAATGTTTCACTTTTAGGGTTTTTAGGGTTATCTCAAAGCATTCTCTGTCTCGTCTCTCGTGTATGCAGTCTCGCTGGTTTTGGGTTTATATTTTAGATGGGTCGGATTTGTGTGGCATCCGAACTTTTATGCAGTCTAAGGGCGGTCGGTTCAAGACCGGACCTTGCACTTGTGACATGTAAGCGTAAATGTTTGATGTCGCATGATGGTCTTTTCGGAGTTAATTGCACATTGTTATTTTTTTGGTTGATGCATGATTTGTCTTGAAAAGAAGGAACTTATAGAAACATGGCAGAGGATGGAGAAGCATCAATCTTGAAAATGCAAGGAATTGCTCTATAGCATGCCGGGCTACTAGGTTGGTCCATGACCGATTCTATGAACAGGTTGTTGGCAATTTCATCTCTAGGAAGAAAGTAGCAATGACAAAATCAATTTGTGAGGAGCCTCTTTTCTGCGGGTGGGAGCAACCAATAGTTTGACATTGCATCTCTGCAAGTATAAAAGCCCTAGTAGGTGTGGCAGCACAAGTTGCCCATGTCCAGTCTTATTCTTTCATTTTCTCTTCTCATGCAATCTTTCTATTTTTGTTCTCTATACGTTGCTCTCTTTAAGATATGACACATTTGCGGGGACATTTACCAGAAATATAATGGCTGCAGCACCTGTAATATATTGCAAGAGAAGGTTGGCAACCACGAAGTCGGTTCGTTGAATCATGGTTATTAGCATGTTGCCTTGGTTAGACATGGCATGAGGAATGAAGTGAATCGAAATAGCAACAAATGGGTGCCTCTGGCAGATGGACGGAATTGAAAACTCCAATAGGGTTTTTGTCAGATTTCAAAAGAGCCTGGCCTCTTCAATGACGAAAATCTCTGGAGCCTCATGGACAATGGTTAGCAGGTTGAATGACGGGCAATGTTAAACAGGTTGTCGTGGAGTTGCAGGTTATGCTAGATATTGGTTGAAAGAGGTAGAATGTCTGCTGCTGCTTCTATGAAGGGTTAAGGCATTTTCTTAAAATACTCCAGCAATGCTTGCTTGGTGACAAAGCATTGTGAGGCATTGACAAAGCATGCTGTGTTGCATGTGACATGCTTTGCAGTTGGGGATTCAAGCATATCCTCAAAATGCTTTTTGAAGCCTTTGAGGTCACTGTTTGTTATTGGAATATCAGATAAGTTTTTCAACTCCACCAACTTGTAGGGCATTACGGTGGACATGACTGTGGTCTTCCTTTTCTTATACTGACCAATGCATAAAGTGCAGTCCATTGCTGAATCGGTGTGAAGAAAAATTAAATAATGTATCTTTGAAACTAATTTTATCATTAGACATTGTCAATTGTGAGAGATGCTATGATACGTCGGTGTGGATGGATAAACTGAACAAGTTAGAAAAGAGATAGGATTTAGAATGCTAGTGTTATTGGCTCTCCTCTTGTGCAACTTTCTGAACATTAAATATAATTGTTTTTGTTATTGTTATGTGTAACTTATTTTGCTAGGTTAATTTGTTTTTTCCTTTCCTTGTATTCACTGCCTCTACTTACTGAAGCCAAAGAATGATGTCGTTTTATGCACTTCTGCTCTATTAACTCCTACAAGGAAAACCATGAGTTGTATGCATATTCCAGATTATATATTCAAAAGCTTTATAAATGCACTAATCAGGCTGCAAATTTACATTTCATAACATGTTGGCCTATGGTCCTTACTTGTTATACCTTAAATAATGACATTGGCTGCACATTTCTTTCTTCCTGTTATCGATTGTGGTTGGTTGCTTAGTTGGTATGGTTGTGACTTGACTTGGTTCGTTTAGTTATTTAAGCAAATGTTAGATTCTTCATGGGTCCATTTCCTATACAGATGTTTAGCATATGAAATGCTACTATATAGGGACGTTCCAAATATAAATGCATTTTCCTTGGCATTTTGCATGTAGGTTTCCCACATTGTGTTCATCAATATCACATGCTTTTCTTTTCTATCCTCATCACATTTATCCTTTGATCAATATTCTAGGGTTTCTTTTGTATTCTAATGTCACCCTCACAATGACTTTAATTTTTTGGTCTACTTGCTTATCATAAATTTTATCATAGAAATGCCTATTTAAACATATCTACGACGTCATTACAATTCGGACCCAAATATTTTTTTAATACAACAACGCATATGACACATATATTATCCCCCTTGAAACCCCCTTTGGTTTGGGTGCATATTCACACGGGGGGTGACGTAGGGTAGCGAGAGCCCCTAAAATTATGTTTGGCATGTACAAAATCAACACCATGTAGTATATTACCTCAAATCTTAGTGTATTTTGCAAATCTTGTTATACAGTATAGCAAATTGTGTACATGCATACCCCACAAGTGAGGAACTTTATGTACGGTGTAGATTAAGGAATAAATGGTGAATATGCCTATTCAACAGCTCTCGATGCCCGAAGTTACCCCCCGTGTGAATATCCAGCTTCGTCTCTACTTTCTCCCAAAAAACTAAGCTTATCTCCTCCCTGTAACCTTCGATGTATTGAAACCTATTTTCCACCGTCAGCAATCTACTAATTTATCTACGAATACACCTCTAATACCAATAGGAATATTATATAAAATAGTACATTTTCTACATATCTTACACTTTATGCTGGCATCCAATGGTCCTCAAAAAATATTACAACTTGAGCCATTAACACGGCCTGTGTAGTTTTAGGCGGTATCCCGAAACTAGGTTGGATTATTTTCGGCAAAAATAGAGCATTGCATAAAAACTTTCATCGTTCAAAAATTGAGCAGCTTGCTCAAAACCCTAAGGTGAAATAGCGGCTATAGCGGGGCTGGCTGGCCGGGCCGCAAATCCCTAGTGTTATCGAAGTTGGGATATGGCGATCAGGCTAACGATGAGGACATGGATGTAGATGCACCCGAAAATGTAGATGAGGAGGTTAATTTGTTGGAAGCTGAAATTAGAAACCCGGAAGCATTTGTGAAGGAAAGGAGGGAAAACGGGTCGCTTGAATCTGGGGCACTAGTGGAGCAAAAGAAATTTAACTCGAAGCCCATGAGAACTTTTCTTCCGCTTGAGCGAAGGTAAATACATTTTTCTTGTATTATAGCATATCGATGCAATATGCAAAAGATGTGGGATTAGGAGTCATTATCTAAAATATAAAAAAGCGCCATAGAATTGTCTTGATTGAGAGGGTTTTCAAAATCTTGCTCCTCGTGTCGATGTTTCAAGAACATACCAATATTTTGCAATTGTATTATATTACTACTTTTTCTGAGGAGAGATAGATTTGCATCTCTTCGTGTCTATTCCCTCTTTTATAAGCATTCCATGAAAAGCTTGAAAACCGACTTTTGCAGATTTTGAGTCATTAAATAGGGTCCTTCATGTTTTATAAAAGCCGTGACGACAATATATGCATTTAAATTCAGTGTTAATTTTAAAATGATGGCTGCTATTCTCATTAACAAAATGCATAACAAACTTAATAAAACTTGTTAGTAGAAGGGCTTTTCTCGCAAAACACAAATTTTCGAAACGTTTTGTGTTCTTTTTTTCTCCTCTTTGGGTAGATAAATGGTGACACCTACAAATTATTTCGGGCTCATTTAGGTTGAAGATGATTATGATAAAGAGATGGCTGATCCAAGACTAGATTATCTATGCAGCAATATTGGTCCTGCTACTACATTGAATGTGAATGATAAAGTCTAAAAAGCTGAATTGAGCAAGAGATTTCTCGATCAAAAAGGGAAAAGCCCTTCATGGGGCTTTTGAAAAGGAGTTAGTACAACCCTCGCAGAGATATTTGGGACCCTCACAAACTCTCTGAGAGCACTGCTTCTATGTAACTTACAATTTGTAAGTCAGTCCTAAATATTAAGAGTTACTAATGTGACAAATTTTTCTTTAGCCTTAAGAAAATTCGAACTTTCACGAAGGAACTTTCTTATCTTGATTTTGTTCTTTAAACAGTTTTGATCACGAACTGCATTTCCACTGGAAAGAAAACTAGTAATTAATTGGCAGCTCCTTCCTCTCGTGCCATGCCCTTAGGCTAAATGTGTGCTCCAGGTTGCATAGAGTGCATACAATAGACATAACTTTACTGTTATTTGCTGTAGCCTTAGGTAATGTTTGAATCTTAAACAGCACAGCATGGATACAAGCATTTATATTCATACAACAAATGATGCTCAAATTGCAACAAGGGATCAAGGATTGTAAGATCTGTGGAATGTATTATTTAAGTAATTTAGTTTGAAGTTTTGTTGTATGCTATCAGATCTTTACATGAGCAAAAGAAATTCTTCTTCTTTAACCTTAAAAGCCTTAGCCTTAACAAGTTGCAAACGCAACACAGGGTTGCCCTCTAAACTGAAGTGAAATCTTAGGGGTAATACTCCATGGAAGCATTTATGCATAAGCCCATAGGCGCCATTGCATTTGCAAAAAAATTTTAGTTGCCTCCACTAGATGTATTGTTGAATGGATACAGGATGTATTGCTGAATGGATACAACAATTTATAAAAAAATCATAGTCTCTGATATGGGATTTGAGAAGAATATAGGTTTTTAAAGTCTTTGTGCAATCTGTGGGGGATGATGCTTCGATCTCTGCTCTGTGCGACAAGAATCAGGTTTCAACTATGGTGAGTAGCATTTTCAATACTTTCTTGAAAGCAAACGACAGAGATTCTCATGACAAATTACAGAGCAATTAGATGTTAAACAAAAGGGAGGGTTTGAGAGGTTGGCGAATGCTTAATCCCCAAAGAAAAGAAATTTTAATGTTGTAATACTGTTGCTCTCTGAAACATATTTGTTAATCATGTTTCGCATAATCTTTTATGATAAACTTTGCTTCTCAAATTAAATACACATGGATATTCACAATCCATTTCCATATTCTTTAGAAATTTTGTGGATGTTGTGGTGGACAATTGCTCAGTACTTCTGCTTCTACTGGTCATTCATTGAGTTGTGCTTCATGCAATAATACAATTTATCCATGTTTGGTACGCATATTTATGTCAGTATACAATTATCCAAGTTTTGTGTAGTACATCTTTCTTTATTGTTATGTCTACGGATTAAATTAGCTAATAAGTTGTCTTGAATTTCGTAACACATTGATGACATATTCAACAAAACTTAGACTTATTCAAACTTAATAGATAACACTTCAAGGACTCCATTATAAGAATATATACATATTATGTAATTCTTCTTGATTGTTATAATTTGAATAAGTTTTAATTATAAAAGTTTATTTTTAAATTAAGATCTTAATGGTTATAAAAATTCAAAATTACTTTTTAGACTAATTTTCACTTGAATTTATTTAGAATTAGACATTTCAAGAATATAAAATTTTAATTTTTAGTGATTTAACAAATTTAAAATTTGGCAATCCTGAAAATTCGCAAATGAAATCCAATGGTCCGATAAGCGATTGACATAAAATTATTATAAAGATTAATCCCCAAAGCAAAGAAATTTTGATGTTGTAATACTGTTGCTCTCTGAAACATATTTGTTAATCATGTTTCGCATAATCTTTTATGATAAACTTTGCTTCTCAAATTAAATACACATGGATATTCACAATCCATTTCCATACTCTTTAGAAATTTTGTGGATGTTGTGATGGACAATTGCTCAATGCTTCTGATTCTGTTGGTCATTCATTGAGTTGTGCTTCATGCAATAATATAATTTATCCACGTTTGGTACGCATCTTTATGTCAGTATACAATTATCCAAGTTTTGTGTAGTACATCTTTCTTTATTGTTATGTCTACGGATTAAAATAGCTAATAAATTGTCTTGAATTTCGTAACACATTGATGACATATTCAACAAAACTTAGACTTATTCAGACTTAAAAAATAACATTTCAAGGACTCCATTATAAGAATATATATATTATATTTAATTCTTCTTGATTGTTATAATTTTATTAAGTTTTAATTATAAAAGTTTATTTTTAAGTTAAGACCTTAATGGTTATAAAAATTCAAAATTACTTTTTAGACTAATTTTCACTTGAATTTATTTAGAATTAGACATTTCAAGAATATAAAATTTTAATTTTTAGTGATTTAACAAATTTAAAATTTGGCAATCCTGAAAATTCGCAAATGAAATCCGATGGTCCGATAAGCGATTGACAAACTTTTATATTTTTAAAAATACGTTTAAGAAAGTTTCGAGATCAAAATCAATTAAATTGTAAAGTTAATATTGTAATAACAACTATTAAATAATTTATTATTAATGAAACAAAATATATTGAAAGTTAATCAATAATAAATTATTCAATGTATTTACAAATAAACATAATCATTTAATTAATTCTAAATCTAAAACTTTCTTTACCTATTTTGAAAAAAATAATATTTCAATTATATAGTATTTATTTTAGATAATTCTAAATAAATCAAAGTGAAAATTAATTTAGAAAGCAATTTTATACTTTGGTAACCTTCATACTTTTGATTTAAAGATAAACAAAACAAATGATTAAAATCAATAAGAGTTAAAAATACTGTTGATTTTATTATGATATCATCTAAATTTTGTTAAATATGCCATACTGGGCATTAGAAAATATGGCAAGCTTCTGATTAGAAAGAAGAAGAAGACGCCTCTCTCATGCAGTTTGTCTCTCACATGATGGCTGAATATGTAGCATAATAACAGGGGGTTTTTTTTGTGTTTTTGTATGCTTTTCACAAAGGTTTTCCTAAGATTTCATGGCGTATTTGAATGGATGTACTAATGCGTACATCTAGAGTGCACCATTTCTTAGTCGTTGATTTAGCCTTTTTTTTTCAATGGTCCAATATCCAAGGGCTCACAACAAAAGCCCTCTTCCTCGTGGATAGCATTTTAGGGTTTCATTCCTTCTTCGATTCTATTTTCTTTTTGGAGGGATCGGAAGGTGAAGGCAAAGGGTGAAGGCAAAGGATGAACTCCTTAGTCGGACGAGAGGTTGGGTGTTAGACAAAATAGTTTAAAAAAGGACGAGCCATCTGCTCCAATAAAAAACAGGGAAGCAGCTCAAAAGCTTGTTGAAGTTTTGGTGGACGTGAAGCAAAGTGGCAGTGAGGTGAAGGCTAAGAGCTTAATCGGACGAACTTCACCATCCTGAATCGGTGCAGCAACAAGACCGATTTAGAGTTTTAAATGCTGGCGCTCTTGGTAAAGGTCGGTCACCCAAAGCCTTCAAAAAATTCTTTTTGAGCAAAATCCCTTTTCAAAAAGCCGTCTTCCATTTTGTTCTTGGCAAATCCGTTCTCCTCTTTTGATTTTTTAGCTTGTTAGGAAATGGTTTCTTGGCTTGCGGGGAAGCAAACGAGGGATGTTAGAGCCATGATTAGCCCCATCGGGAAGAAAAGCGGATCTTGGCATGTTCAAGATTTAGAGATGAGATTGGGGTGTCATTTCTGGTAGAAGCCAGATCCGGAGGGGCTCGCCTTTGCTCTGTTCAACCCAAATCATGGGGCTGGGATCATGTGGCTTAAAGGGTCGCTTTTGATTTTTCAGATCCGGCAAGAATTGGTTAATCTGTTCTTTGCATTATTTTTTGTTCAATTATCTGGATTGTACCACGGAGTAGTCATCACGGGAAGCAATATGCTAATGTACGTCCAGATCTGCTAAGGTATTATCAGCATACTAGCAAACAGTTGTCTTTTTGTCTCTACTCACATTATATCTTGATGACTTCATCCCCGCCATGTAATGAAAAAGGACATATTTTGTCAATCGATTTGACGTAAGATTTTGTGCACTATCTGTAACTTCCTACACAAGTTTAAACCTCTTATTTTGCAAAGTGTCCATATTATATTTGCATTGCAATATATAATATTGCATATGCTCAAATCCAGTACCATACATGCCCGTACCATCGTGGTTCATCTTCAATCTGGCTTCATCCGGTGCACGCTTTATTCACCCAGTAGATTTTTAGTTCCAGAGAATATTGTGGCCAATTTATTCCAATAGCTCTTTTTTGTACTATTTTTCCTCGCTTCCCGATCTGCTAAGGTATTATCAGCATACTAGCAAACAGTTGTCTTTTTGTCTCTACTCTTGTTATATCTTGATGACTTCATCCCTGCCATGTAATGAAAAATGACATATTTTGTCAATCGATTTGGACGTAAGATTTTGTCCACTATCTCTAACTTCCTACACAAGTTTAAACCTCTCGATTTTGTAAAGTGTTCATATTATATTTGCATTGCAATATATAATATTGCATATGCTCAAATCCAAGACCATAAACCAGAGCGTAAATTTTAGGCCCGAAGGATCAAATTTTTTTTTCGATATGACAACCAACACATAGCTATCATTAACATTATTAACATAAACACATAACACATATTGCTACATGTTTTAAATGTCTTTTATATTCTCACGTCTGCTTTTTTTTTATGGTCCGAAGGCCAAAAAAATTTTTAGTATAATAACCAACACATAACTACCATTGACATTAATAAATATAACCATTGGATCCAACACATTTAAATTAAAATCCCCTTAAACCCCTTTGGTTTGGGTGCATATTCACAGGGGGTGACTCCGCATCGAGTCGCCGGATTGGCATATTAGCCCCTTATTCCATAATCTACACCGTGACGTAAAGTTCCTCATTTGTGGGGTATGCAAGTACAAGATTTGCTATACTGTATAATAAGATTCGCAAAATACTATAAGATTTCAACCGGAATACTATATGGTGTTGTTTTAACATAATAATTTGCAACATGTTTCTTTATCTCAAAAAAACGTTGCTCTATAACATAATAATTTGCACCTGTATCTAGATCTCAAAAAGTTGTGCCAAAATGCCACGGGCAATAGGAGTCCAAGTTCAAATTGTCAAATTTTTAGCATAGAATAACATTTACTGACTCTAGTATAGAATAATGTTTACTGACTCTAGCTATGATATTAAACCTTTCCTGAACAGTCATCCTGTTGGTATATAAATAGTTATCCTTAAGTAGCTGAGTATTTCAAGTTGTGCCTCCACGATCATCTAGCCACCCATAGAACCATTGTGCTTCAGGGAGGGACTTGTCCCATTCCTGCCTCATATATATTTGCATGTTATTTTAAGATCACTTCATTCAAATGCCCGCCACTTGTCAAGCATGTGCGAAGTCTTCTTGCATGGCCCTTTTTAAAAGGCCTTCCGCATATATCGCGTAGCTTTTTTTTTTTTTTGCCAAACAATCTCCTATGCCCATTACACTACTGCAACCGAGGCGTCCATTTGCCCAGCACACCATCTGTCCACTCGTTGTTGCCTTCTAACTCTTTGTTGGCACCTCGAAGTCGTCTAATCACTTTTTTCGATGGCAAGATGCCCTATTAAAAGGCACGGAGGTATTGTGTTCTTCAATATTTTATTCCTTTTATGCATTGAGACTCCATTGCGTTGATAAGTGCATGCTAGATCATTGGTACCCTTTTGAACTCGCCTTGGTGCATGCTGGAGAGGAAGGCCCCTGTGAATCATCATGCGAGAACTGTCTCCATCTAAGCCACCCCTTAGCCCTCTATGACATTTTATTTTTAAAGCCCCCAGGCTGCCCAATTTGGCCTTAGAGCTTCTTCAAAGGATGTAGGAGCATCAGGTTCAAACACAACCATCAAAGAAGGATACCTAACTGGTTGTTTTCCTATTCTTCTAGTTTAGTTTTATCCATACCTTATCTACCAAACATTTTTGGATTATAGTCTATACATGTATCTTTAATCTTTTCCACTTTAGACCTTCTTTTTTGTCTTATATCAACTTTAGGCATAGGCTCATCATGACAATCAAAGTTAGTTTTAACATTAGACTTATTAGAGCTCATATGATCATTGAGCTTTAATTATGGATGTTCTATCCCATCTCTATTTTTATAGAACTTACTTTCATCAAACACAACATCTCTGTTGATTATTATTTTCTTTGTGTCAGAAATGAGCACTCTATATACCTTTTGAATCCTCATCATATCCTACCAGAAAACATGTCTTGTCCTCAAAAACATGAACATATGTCAAACAACTATAAGCTCTAAAGAAATCATACGAGCAAGTTAGCTTACAATTTGACCACACTTCTTCAGGAATATTATTATTAAAGCTACTTAAGAGTAACCTATTTTATAAGAAAAATATTGCTTTGACTGCTTCCTCCCAAAGATAATTCGGTAAACGTACAAACTTAATCATTGACCTTGCAGCATCTAGGACTGTTCTATTTTTTCTTTCTGCAACTCCATTTTGTTGAGGTGAATATCTACATTAAATTGTCTTTTTATTCCATGATTGCAAGAAAAAAGTTTAAACATTCTTGAGAGGTATTTTCCACCTCTATCAGATCTGATGCATTTAAGTCACATACTGTTTGGCTTTCCATCTCACTTACATATATCTTAAATGCATCTAGAGCTTTATCTTTGGAGGACAACAAATAACATTTTTCCTTTCTACTAAAATCATCAATAAAAGATATATAATATCTTTTACCTGTTCTCCCTTGTACATTTAATGGTCCACAAATATCTGTATGCACAAGGTCAAGAGGTCCTTTTGCTCTTTTCATTGATTTGCTAAACGACATCCTGTTACTTTGCATAACATACATCCTGGACAAATGAACTTTCCATGTATATCATGCTCTCCATCAATAAAATCCTTCTTTATCATATATCTAATATTATTCACATGTATATGAGCAAGTCTATTATGCCAAACTGAGATTGAAGTAACTACTAGCATATTTTCTCTCTTTATTTAAAATTTGAAAAAGATTCCCAACATGTTTTGCAAAAAGACCTTAGCTTGTTACCCATAATACCTTATACCCTCTTTTGTCAAACTTTAGCTCATACCCAAGGTCAACCAGTTGACGTATCTATATAAGATTTTTAAAGAACCAGGAACACACAATAGAAATATTCACACCATTTCCTTGCAGATCAAATAATTGCAACATCCCTTTTCCCATTACCTCTTGCAAGTGTCCATTTCCTAACTGTACATGGCTTAAATCTTTATTGAAACAAACAGAAGGTTCGGAGAGTTCACTACTGATCATTCAGCTCCACTATCAACTATAAACACATCATTAATTTCACAAGTTGATAGGACAAATGGTTTCATCTCTTGATCATCTTGTTCTCTGTTTGGTCTAGTGGTAACACACTAGTTCCTTAGCAATGTGGTCTCGAGTTCGAGACCGCCCAGAATCGCACTCGGTACTGTTGGGGGTCAAACTTAACAGTATTTAATGTAAGGTGGTTGGGGGCAGGGCCCAACCGAGCAATGTAGTGTGGTGTGTGGTCACATGTCCAGTTGGACGCTGCCTAGTGGTGTGACGTTAAAATACTATCTATCTATCTATCTATCTATCCCCCCGGCCGACTTGCGTAATGCTATATGTGACCGCTTTAGGCTTGCTCTGGCCGCCTCCCAATAATCGGTCTGGGAGCCCGTTGTTAGTAGCATTGGGGTGCGCCTTGAGCGCCCTCTATATCCGCTCTTTGGGCTTGTACATTGACCGGCCTAGAAGAATGGCTAGTCGGAAATTTGGGGCTGGGCTTGATTGATGCACACATAATCCGCAACTCATATATGCCGATGATGTTGACACCGCCGCATATACCCCGGAGGACATGCAACGCCACCGGATGCTTTGGACACTACGCCAATTCATCGACATGAGAGTTAACTTGGCCAAGACAAGGGTGCCGCTTGGTCCCATCATCCAAGCACTCCACGCCTTCCCTCATTCACTTACCGGGGGCATGTAGTGGAGGTGGCTCGGGTCTTATAAGTATTTGGGCATTGAGTTTTCTACTACCACCTGCTTGGGATGCATCCATCAGGTTACGGGTCACTGCAGGCTGGAAAGCCCTGTATGCAATGCAAAACAACAGTCACAAGGCAGAGCTGTATGCATGGGGTCACCAGGCACACTTGTTCAGGGCCTTGGTTGAACCGGTCCTCCTCTATGGGGCAGAAGTGTGGGGGCCAGTGATATCCCTCACCACTTGGAACGATCTAGAGCAGGTACAGAAGGCCTTCTTGGCCCGGGCACTGGGAGTGAAATCCACGGTCCCATATCAGATCTTGCTCCGTGAGCGGGCTTCCTTCCATTCTGAGAGGGCTACTACCGGAGCGTCACATTATTTACTTCCGAAGGTGGTGGTCGTGGATGAAGCCCGGTACGCCCAACCTTGCTTTGGCAGTGGGCGATGGGCCCGCAATGACTCAAAGCTCTTTGGAAAGACAAGCAAGCCCGGTGGTTCTCGCTATGGAATGTGCAGGCACCTGACGATGTGGACCGGTGCATACACCGGCGAACGCTGGGCCGCCTTGAAGCAAGATTTGGATGCTTGCTTCATGGCCAAGCTTTGGGATCAGGCCCCGGCCACATGTCAAGGTGGCAAATTATCGCCGCGGGTTAATCCCATGCTCACGAGGGGCCCACACCACTACCGCCAGCACCCATCTACCCATGAAAAGCCGCAGGTGATTGCTTCCATTCAAGAGTGCACACCACCTCCGCATTGAGGCAGGGAGATGGACCGGGAGCCGCGTGAGGACAGAGTCCGTCGGTGCCACCAGCGCCATTGAGGATGAAAGTCAGCCCTCTCCCAGGCTTCCAGATAATCTGAGCATATCAGGGCTCGGATGCTCGGATTAGTTGTGCCCCATCCGGGCCTTGCATGAGCTCGAAAGCCACGGCCTCGTAGGCTTGTTGGGATCGTACCTCGGGAGGTAATGGATCTGTGGACTTCGGTTATGCCCCCGTCCAGACATTAACCTCAAATTGCATTACTTGTGATTATGTATATAAGCGTGCAAGATGTCGGCATCCTTATTGCTTCTGAAGGTTTTTCCAGAAAACCCTTCCGGTGGGTTTTTAATCACGGTAGTAATACTTTCCGCTCTCTCTTTGTACTTGGGTCCCATAGGCCGGTTGGTCTCAGTGGACAATAAAATCATATTCTATTCTATTCTATTCTATTCTATTCTATTCTATTCTATTCTATTCTATTCTATTCTATTCTCAAAATTTTGCTCAGTATCTACCTCTTGAGTTACACAACTCTTGATGTTCTTTTTCTTTCCCTTCCTCTTGATGAGCTTCCTCTTCCCCTTGACCCATAACCTTGAGGTTGAGATGAAATCTCCATTTCAACAGGGGCCGAAACTGCTCTCCAGTCATTTTCTTAGGCCTCTTTGAAGGCAATTTTTCTGATCTAGGAGGCACAAATGGCTTAATAGCCACTGGTAAGGCAGATCGAGTAGCTCTTGTCATGATTTGAGGATTGTTACTGCAGAAATCAGATGTGAATTAGATCTTCATCATATATTATATCAGAAAATCTCAAGAACTGTATCAGACCAGATTGTTGAAAACTTACTCTTATTAACTACGGATTTTGATTTGCAAAGTGATCTTCAAACTTTGTATCGCGGAATTGAGATTGGAATTGTTAAAGGGAGTCGGGCAAATCAAAGCAAGAAGTGGGGCATCAATTCTTGAGCAATGGCGGTGAATTGGAGCCTCCATTTCGGCGTGAGTTTTTGGTAAAAAAAAAAAAAAAACCGGCCGTTATGGCCCTAACCATAAATCTTTGGGGTGCCTAATGGGGAACGCCCCTAACAGCAATTAGGGGGGCAAATTGTCTCTCAGGGGAGAGGCAAATTTTTGTCTCTCCCTATCTCTCGCCATCTCCCATCTCTCCCCATCTCTCATTTTGTCTCTCGGCATGTGGCCAGCGCATCTCTCTCTCTCTCTCTCTCTCTCTCTCTCTCTCTCTCTCTCTCTCTCTCTCTCTCTCTCTCTCTCTCTCTCTCTCTCTCTCTCCCTCCCTCCCTCCCTCCCTCCCTCCCCTCCTCCCTCCCTCCCTCCCTCCCCGGCTCCCTCTCCTCTCCCTCTCCCTCTCCCTCTCCCTCCCTCTCCCTCTCCCTCTCCCTCTCCCTCCCTCTCCCTCTCTCTCTCTCTCTCTCTCTCTCTCATGCTCATGGCTTTACAGAACTCGTAGATCCCGTCATTTTATTCATGGCCTTTTGCTCATAAGCTCAATATCATTCAGGCAGCTTAATGGTAAATAGTTTTTTAGCAGTTTCAACATGCATGCAGGTGAAGAATGCTAAATATATGATCAATAGAATGGATTTGGTTCACTCTTTCGTCCAGTCCAGTGTGGTGTGTGGTCACATGTCCAGTTGGATGTTGCCTCGTGGCGTGACGTTAAAACTACTATCTATCTATCTTTCGTCTCTTTTTGGATACCTTCATTATAATACCTATAATATTCTTACTCGGTTTGCCTCTCGTCGTAGTAGAATTAGTCATGGCAAGTTTGCCCTAGAGAGTACGTTCCCTTCTCAAATCGTAGATCTTGCCTTCTGGCCATCCCCAATACTGCCTCGGTTTCCCAACCTTGGATTAAATCCATTGCTTCTTGCTCTGCATTCACAGTTTTAGCCTCCACTTCTGATGCTCTTGGATAGTTGAAGATCAAAGACCATGTTTTGACGGATTTTGAGCAGAAATGTCTCTGATCCATAAAAAAAAGGGGGAAAAATATATAAAACTATAAATAGTAGTTACAGTGCGAAAAGTACGTCTTCATTCCAGGAGGGAGAAGCATATTCGCACCGTGGTTACTGTGTTAGCTAATCATATTTGTAAGCAGGAACGTTTAAATACCCTTGTATTATCTTATATAAACACACATCATTGGTTTAGACCCATGGCTTCAGGCCCTGTAGTTCCCTTCTTGATACTTGTTTTGGAAGTTATGTAATCCCCCGCCAAAGCAACGAATTGAACTTAACATACTCCGTAGTCTGTTGAGCCAAAGCAAAGAATCGAACTTAACATACTCCCTAGTTGTTGTTTCCAAATGGTAATGCTTTTGTTTAAATTTAAGCTTTCAATTTTCAACCACATGTATGTGTGCAATGATACTTTTAAATCAATAACTATGTTGTATATTTTTTTACCCATTATAAAGAAACAAAATGATACATGATTCTACTACACATGCATATTATGAAGTATTAATAGAAGGAGCTCATCAAATTTACCTCAACCGAACATGATCGATTTGAGTTCTCTTGGCACAAATTTGTGGTTTAAGTTTTGGAATGAAAAAAATTGGGCAGGAATTGAGGGCGGGAGCATCATTATCGGAATCGGTCTCCCTCATTATTGGAATTGAGGGCGCAGCATGATTATTGTTTTTGTCCTATCTGGCCCACACTAAGAGACACGGGCATTGCCTGAACCTACCTATGAATGACACCTGGAAAGCACTTAGGAGGCTCGATATTATAAAAGTTCTGTACAAACTCGCTTCCCCATTCGCCACACGCTTTTTGATGTGGCATGGAGTTATGGCCCTTAAGTGATCCCATATATCCTCTAATGGTCTACGGTTTTGGTGGAACCGAATCTTTTATACGGAATGGAAGTATGGGGGCCAGTGATATCCTTTGCCACTTGTGAAGATTTGAAATGGCCCTATACACTTCCAAAATGTCCTGTTTTTGTGATGATCAAGAATCGTTTTTGACAATTAGCTACATTTTACGATTCCACAACTTTTCAGAGTGTTGTGCAGGACTTGGCATTATACATACTCGAGGTACTAGATGCGCGTCTTCAATTGTTGTGCGATTCTCTTTTATAATCCTCTTTTATAGCTTATTGAATACTGATTTTCTAGTATCATCATTATTGCAATGGTATTAATATTGAGCAAAAGTTACCTATTGCACAAGTTTAAAAAGGGAGTAGCTACAAAGTCGTCCTTCAAATTCCTGTATTTTATGTTTCACTTCTTGAGAGCATATACCAATTGCATGCTTAAGGTTTCATCTTCGCAAAAGAAATGTTCTTTTTATTTTCCATATTAGTGTCTACATGTGTCTCTACGGTTTCCTTTTCACGGATGTTTTATATAATATCCATGCTCTGACTATTAAAAAATGCTAGATAATTATAAGATAGTATTTCCTTTTTTTATAGCAAACCTGGGCTAAAATACAATGTTAAATACCAGTCTCCATTAAAGAGGACCACCATACATTTACTATATGATAATATCTTTCATCAATAATAACAAAAATACAATCTTAATCCCTTGATATAATTGTACAACACAATTAAGCCAAAGCGTGTAATTACAATTCACAATCCACGCACGTCTTTGACAAGGCACAATTCCAACACAATAATCCCTTCCAAGTTCCAAAATAATCCCTTGATAACACACGTTTCCCCAGGACTCGGATAATGTAATAAACAAATAAAAAAATTGACAATTCGTGCACGTCAGGTTTTGTAATTAGCTTACAGACATGATCCCTGTAAAGATGCTCCACCAAGGTCTAGTATGGTGAGAAGTCTTTGGTGCAGATCGACCACCACAGGAAGAAAGCAAAGTAGCCCGATCGCGCGGGCAAAGAACGAAATTTCTGGTGCCCAAAGTAGCTAGAACTTCATGAGGCCCCAGAGCTGGAAGATAATGCAAAATATTACTACATTGCTAGAAGAAGCACTATGGACTGCCAAGAAACAAAACAAGTTCTTGAAGAGTAAAAGAATAGAAAAAACATAAAACAATTGTAGTTACTAACCTTCATGGCTGAACTGTGAGCAATGCAGTTCAAAGTAGTCTGAGTTAGAGCCTAAAGAGGGCACTCTTCCTTCTCGGGCATATTTACAAAGGGCAGCATTTATAATATCTTTCACCGTGGCCTCTGCAGCCACAAGCATCCTCAATGGTCCTGTGCTTCCCAAAACTGTCACTGTCACCAATACCTTGCTTGAGTTTGAATCAACGCATGGCATCCCCTGAAAAAAAAAATGAAGGGTTTTATTCTTGATATATAATACGTTCATTGCCAGACAATTGGGATAAAAAAATAAATAGTAGAAATCATGTCAGATTATCTACAGATGATTCCAAAAGTAAGATGGGACCTGTTTACCAATCGAGTTAGAAAAAACAAAAGGTCTTCCGCATAAATCATGTCAGATTATCTAGAGAAAATCAGATGGGACACGTAAGCTATAGAAAAAAAAAAAAAACCAAGACAGAATCAGTTAAAGCTTTCTGATTTCCTAAGATCTGATGGGACCTCTTTAGATACAGAAAATTTAGTCAGCTAAAGCCTTCTTATCTAGAAGTTCTTGCCTAAAATCTGATGGGCTACGGAAAATTTACTCAATTAAAGCCTTCTTATCTGAAGGTTTTTCCTAACACACGTTCTAAATCACAATGGAGTTTGAAACAGACAAATTCTAGAAAAAGAGATGGATGACAATACGTCTCATCTAATTGGAGTATTAGGCTCCACTTACGAAAAAGTAATTTGAATTTACCTGGAATTGATTGAAAAGGTGAACCAGGCCAAGATAAGGAGAATCCTTTGAATTCGAAGATACTTTCTCAGAAGCTGCAGAGGATAGAGCTCTGGCAGAGACTTCGTCAACCAAAGAGCGGCCTTGACTGGAGCTCCATGAATATGATTCTCTTGCATTAGAAACAGCTCTGGTACGAGATGCAACCTTGTCCAGCAATGCCTGCCCATCAGAAGCATCCCAAGTTCTCGATCGACCCGAAGAAATTTTCTTATTCAAATGATCCTGGCTGTCAGACCTTGTCGAAATTTTCTTATTCAAATGATCTTGACTATCAGACCTTGTCATCCTTCCAGAGGAAGAATTCTCTGGCCTCTTCTTCCGTTTAATATCATTGGCAGAGGGCGAAAAATGACCCTTTGCCATGGCCTTGGGAGATCTGGAACCACCCTTTTGGACTCTTTGCTTGCCAGAATCCATGGCGAAGCCTCTACAGGGCTCAGCAGCAGATGTCACTTCTTTGGAACTTGCAAAATCTGTAAGCTGGTTTGACGAATGGTCTGTCGAGGCAGGGTCTTAGGAAAGAACCTCTGCTCTCAAGAAAAGCGCCGACCATTCGACGAATTGGGGGTCCAGCAAAGAACTGGGAACGCCGGAGAAGCCTGGAGGCTTGATCCCCAAAAGGGGTGTATCTTTCTGGCATTCAGAAACCGAGCAGCATAACAAAATACCCCAATCTTTAGGGTTCCAAGATCAAGAACCCTTAAAACGTTCGCCGGGCTTGAATGAAAGACTACGAATGCTCAAAACGGCCAGCACAAGTGCAAATAAAACCTCCAAAGATCAGAACTCAACGTGGCTTTGGGGAAAACGCTCAAACAAGCTAGAATCGCTCAAAATTTCGCCGATTTGCTGGTACAATCTTTGCAGGTTCAAAGAATCTTACCCGTTGAGCCACTGGCGAGGCAGAGAAACGGACGAATTATGGCGAAATCAGCAATGAGAACTGGCGAAATCAAGCAATCAGAACTGCTGCCGCCCCGGGAATTTGTGGCCGTGCTGCAGCGGCGGCAAGCTCCATCTTTTCTAGGCAAGAATTATTACTCTTCCCTGCCCTTCAAATGACGGCTTTGTCGCCCGTCTCTGACGCGTACAAGATCCGCACGTTATTGCCTGCCACGTGGCTGCATCGAGGCCTCCAGTTTCCAGCGTGTCAAATTGGCCGGTGATATAATTTAGGGTTAGCCACATGCCTAGTGGCAAAATAGGACAAATGTAAATATCAACCACCAAGAATTCTGAAACATTCGCACAAATATTACTTGACCAGAATTTCAAAAGATTTTTGCTTTTTTGTTGGCTCAAGCATGGCCACTCCAAAAACCCTCATGCTTACCATGTGAATTGCTATTGGTTTTTCTACTCCACATTTTGGCTCTATAATTTCCAATTGCAACACTTCTACTAAAGTACTTTCGCCCCATAACTGCCAATTGCAACAACCTTGTCACTCCCCAATTGCAACAAGTGATACCGACCTTGAGTCGACATCTGTGATTCATTCGGGTGTCATTGTGGAATGTTGTTTAACAGCTCCCTAGGATTGTCCAATATTAGGATTGAGCTTTACTTTCCTATGCAACTTCGCACCAATTGAAAAAATACTTTGCATTGGTTTTGGACATTATTGCACAAAACTACCTAAGTTGGGACGTTAGTTTTCCCAGTCCAAACCCAATGCACCTACACCATCCAATAGGGAGGTTTTTGCAGTGACTAATATATGTTGATGACTTGTGATGCCACCTCAAACCCCATACGCTATATCTACTCACCAACACACGCCATCTTACTTACTTTCTTTTGTTACAAAATTTATATAGAAAAAAGGGAAGATGTCTTTAAAAGTTGTGAGGTTATTGTATGTCCGTATACGTATGTTACATTCTTTTAGAATGTACAAGTTACTATATTTTTAATAGGCATGATTATAAAGCAATGTTGGTGTGTTGGTATGCATCTTAGACACACATTCACTTTATGTTTGCATGTCGCCATGTACAAGGGAAAGGAAATTGGAATCCCATTTGGGCTTGGAGGAAGAGGCCCCTTAACTGGTAGCATCCAGGAGCGGGTCTCTTACAGTGAAAGAATGGGAGACCATTTTTCTTTCCCCTACAAAATAGAAGTTGAGGATGCATTTTTGCCTCTTGATGGAAGCAAACCTGGAGCATAAGAGTACCAGATTAGAAGCTTCTTGATTAGAAGCTTCTTGTTTTGCAGAAGAGCACTGATTTGTGAACCTATTCTTAGCAGAAGAACCAATCTGAAGCAAAGCCTTTAGAAGAACCGATTTGAAGCAGAGAAGTAGAAGATTTGAAGCAGAGCCCGAGACTACCGGTTAACAGAAGTAGAGCACTAGTTACCAAATTGGTCTTCACTGGCTAAGTGGAATTGTCGATCCGACTTCGATTCCATGTTTGAGGGAGGGGACACGTGGCAGAACCACAATGAAGATGCAAACCCAATTTCTCTTTTATACGATGTGCATGGAGAGTTGCTTTTCTTCCATTTCTTACTCGATATATGCAAAGATCAAATGGAAAATAAAGACAATAAACAAGGCTGATTAGATACAAGACCGGCCAGAATGCAAGTATACCAAACCAACATTCTGCCAAGAGAACATTAGCTAAATATAAATTTTTTTCAAATACGTGATGTGGGGGACGGGAAGGAGGGAGGGCATTCTTGCCAGCCCCCTAACCTATAGAATCTGGGAGCGCCATCTAGGAGCACCATTGAGGCACGGTCGGATTCTACAGGTTAGGGGGCTGGCAAGAATGCCTAACCCCGGCGTGTTTCCACTACGTCAAGGTAAGAGATTGGATTCTCCCGGTTTTCTACCTGCGAGTTTCCACTTTGGATAAGGATGATCAATGCACAAATAGGGACTCACACCCACTTATCTTGATATTGTGAAATTGTCAACGAGTCACTAATATAAAAATGCTTGTATTGGATCCCATCTCAATAATTACATAGTCCACCAATCAAGTTGCTCCATCCTTATCTAGTGAGTGGGTCTTATCCAATCAATGTCTTGTCCATAAATCCATAGCATAACTTCTATTGGACGCATGATCTTGTAACATTGTTCTTCTATCATCTATTGGACCAGTAGATCAACAAAAGGTTGGAATTCGAAAGCCTCTAGAAGCAATCTCGAGTCCATAATCCAATGGTATAGCTTCTATCACACACATGATCTTGTAACAATGTTCTTCTATCATCCACCATGTTTGGAAGCCTCTAGAAGAGCAATGCCAAAGTTGTTCATGTGAAAAGATAGATACCTTGTGAGATAATCTATCTTGAACCATTTTGTAAACTACAGAAATTATTATCGAGATCTGGCCAAATCTCATAATACCCAAATCTTGGACGTTGGTCGAGAGTATAATCTGAACAATCTCAAGAATACAATCCTAGACGTCTACCATGGAAGTCAAAAACAAAAACCTGATGTACAAAAATTGTAGATTCCTTAATCAAAATGACAAAATACGCCATGTGCCCCCAAGGTTCTTTTTTTTTTTTTTTTTGAAGAACTGAGACACTTATATTAAAAGAATGGCAATGATACAAGACGAGTAGTGAGGAAAAAGAATGCCCCGAAGGGACAAAGACACCTCAGCACTCCATATTAAAAACAATCCCCAACCCAAGGTTCTTGTATAAATCAGATGTGAATATCATATTTATACAACCATAAGAAGAAAGTCCTTTTGGGTCCCGATACGGTTGATGGCAGCTAATGTCTTCGAAGCACCTGCAGATTCGATCATTCTTGATTCCATACATACAAATGTTCAAACAGATGCTTTAGCACAAGATGTTTTAGATCATATTGTTCCAGAACATGCTTCTTGCTCGAGATCCGGACATTTTTGAAGCGGATGATGATGGGTTCAACCCCAAGCAAAAATGGGTTGCTCTTTTCAAAAGCAGTCCTCTAGATGTTCTGGTGGCACTACTCATCTTCAAATCTTATAGTACTTGAAGGGAAAATAAACTATAGATGTTTACTTGTTAGAACAATGCTAGCAATATTTAATGACAATGATTGTATGAATTTCAAGCTTCAAAAATACAAGGTCATTATTCACAATACAATTCGACTATTGCCTGCTATAGTAACTTCACTGTAGAAAAGGTATTGATCATATTTTGACTATCCATTGACCAAATCCAAAATGGCTCAAACCTTTCCAAATTGAAGTCTGCTTCAATGATTCATTCTGCAATTGATGAATACAAGCCTTAAGCTGTTCTTCTTGGTTTATTTATTATCGATCCGCCCGCTATGGCGGACCGAGCGATTTGAATGCCAATTTGGCTCCAAGCTAATTGGCAACTCGTGTAATTTCTTATTGCCATATATATATATTGTATGTCCCTTAATCATTTTCAATGGTTTAACAACCATATTTAGAGTATAGGTTACACCATGCACCATATAGAATTTAATCATGCAAACACACAATTTACGTGGTGCCTTCCCTACATATACTCTTAGGCTAGCATTGCTTAACATGAACTTACTCCAACATTTCCCTTTCATGTTAAGCTAAGGTGAGCTTGTAATCATTTTATTTAACATTGCTTTTGAGGCAGCCTTTGTCGATATATCGGCTAATTGATATTCGGTATTTACATAACTCAATTTGATCAAACCTTTACGTACTACTTTACGATAAAATGCAATTCCGGATCTATATGTTTGGATCTTTCATGCAACACTTGGATCTTTAGACATTGCAATGCATTCTAGTGTTATCACACATCATTTACGTCAGGATCCGATTGTCCAAATCCAAGTTCTATAATTAATCTCCTTTCCCAAAGCAGGTTCTTTTTCTTTTGCCAAAGTGGCTGAAGCATATTGCATCGCACTAGATAGTGCAATGGAGGTTTGTTTTTGCATTTCAAGCTATAGGGGCTCCTCCCAAAAAATGCTAAATATCTAATGTTGACTTCACGTGGTGAGGTCTCCTCCCGATCGCATCATAATATGCTCTCAAAGCCAATTCACTTGTACAATATGTCACTCCAAACTTTCTTTGTGCCCTTGAGATATTTAAGAACTCTTTTATTCAGCTATCGAGTTGTTGCTTTCGAGGATTATTTAAATATCTGCTGAGTATGTTTACAACATATGCTATATCCGGCCTTGAACAATTTGCTACATAGGCTAAGCAACCAACCAATGAACTGTATGGAATATTTTGCATTTCCTCTTTTTTTTTTTTCAGTTTTGGGGCACATCCGGGTGAGAAATTTTATCCGGAACAATAGATGTTTTGTTGATCTTCAATCCTCCATTTTGAACTTTTGCAACATGGATATAATTTGCCCTTCTTGAGTCAACCTTAAGGGTTTTATTTTGTCTATCCTGTGCACCTCAATTCCCAAGAATTTTCTTTAATTCTCCCAAATCATCATTTGAAATATCTTATTCATAGGATGTTTGCAATGCTATACTTTGATCCTTTGGATATCATAATGTTATCATCCACATAGAGGGCAATTATGCATCATTCTCCTTCAAGATGAATTTTATACAAATTACCATCATTCTTGAGTTTTAAGAAACCTTGTTCTCACGAGGTAGCCATCCATACATTTATACCACTCTCTTGGTATTTGTTTCAAACCATAAACCGCCCTATTCAACTTCAAACTTTGTTAATCCCCTTTTTTAAATCCGGTGGTCGTCTCATATATATTTCTTCTTCGAGTTTTGCATTTAAGAATCATTATTCACATCCATATGATGAATTTCCAAATTGCAAGCATTTTGCAATATTCGATACTATTCATTTTCACCAAGGGTGAGAAGGGTTTTCTTCATAGTCCGGCCCTTTTTTGAGAGAACCCTTGAGCTACTAATCGTGCCTTATATTTACTAATCGTGCCTTATATTTAAGCAATGATTCCATCCGGATCTGTTTTAATTTTGAAGAGCCATTTATTACCAACTATATTTTTTATTTTCTCGGGTGTCAACTAACTCATATCTGTCCGATCCGGTAAATAATGCCATTTCATCTTGCATGGCTCTAAGCCATTTTCTTTGTTTAGATCAACTAATACTTCAGCATAATTCTTAGGTACACTTAGGTCGAAAGCATAAGAATCTCAACAAAGGTTATGCATCTCACCTTTTTTCTTCCATAAGTCTTCTCTCCTCCCTTGATCATCTCGACCATGTGCATTAGCATCAATTGTGATATCCGTCATGAACCTACTTTCGAAAAACAAGGAAAATAATGGAAAATCGCTAAGAAATACGGAAGAAATAACGTAAGATCGGCAAAGAATCGATATATGAACAGGGGAATCAATAATACAATAGCTTAGAATACTAGAGGAATACAAGAGGATGCTCAGGAAGGCTCAAGGCGGGCGTTGAGCCAGGAATGGTTTGGAGAAAAGAGATGCCTCCTATATATCTAAACCAACGGTGAGGGATCGCGCCACTCAATGGGTGAGATCGCTAGAAGTGTCAAGAGATGCATTTAGGTTCTAACATTCTAGAACCTTCTAGAGATAGTCCCACATATGAGGAATTGAAGGAATGTCTTGAACAAATATTGGTAGTGCACTTGGCAAGGGTGTATGACTCTGGCTGGAAGGTTGCGAGTTCCAAATCTTGTGCAGCTACCCTTTTGCATCTTGTGGCGACCATCTTTGTACATGCAGGGGTATAATGATGTGATGATGATTTAATATCCTGTGATGGTCGCCACACTATCCTCTCCTAACGGCGGACGGGCAGTCCTCGGCCGGGGCTTTGAGTACTCAAACTTGGCGCATTAGTCAGATTCTCGTACAGGGCTCCGGGTTCTATCACTTGCAGTAACCTTCCCGATCAACAAAAAGTAATGATAGATTACCTGTGAGAAACTTGAGTCCAGAATCTCTCGAACCTCGAACTCCTCTGGCGATCATCAATCTCGGTGGTGGAGGTGGAATTTTCGATCCGAAATGGATTCGCCATATAGGGTTCTAACAAAGACACATGGAATACCGGGTGAAGTCGGTGATGCATGAAGTTCCTGCATTTAAAACATCACCAACTTCGTCAATGATCCGGATGGGGACCTGCTGGCCGGTGAGTCGAAGCTTTGTTACAAGGGCGCAAATCGAGCCTTAAAGAGCCAAACAACAAAATGAGGAGCGGCTTCCGACGCGTCGCCGACCGCGATGATAACGATATGCGCTTGGGCCACGGAGAAGATGGTTTGAAGATCATCCCGAGCATCTGGAGCTTTCTCGAACTGTCCTTCAAGACTGGGATTAGGATCAATCATATCAGAGCAATCAAAGACCAGGGATGCATGCCAAAATTAATAAAGAAGCGAACCGCCCGTGGAGGCATGGGCGTAATTATTATAAGCAAATTACGCCAATGGTAGCCAATCAACCCATCTCATCCTGGCGATAATTGATGAAGCAGCGAAAATCTTACTCAAGGGTTTGATTAGTGCGCTCCATTGGTCCATTGGTCTCTCGGGTGATGTCCAGGAAGAAATGAACGTTCCACATGCAAGAGTTGCAATAGACGCTTCCAAAAGCGGCAACAAATTGAGGGGCGTGGTCAGCGACAATGTTATCTTGGTAAACCATGGAGTCAACCACCTCTTCAAGAGAAGAGAGCGGGTTGGCAACCCACTTAGAGATAGAAGTCTTTATGAGGAATGAAATGTGTCATCTTGGAAAAATGGTCAACAACAACAAGGATGGCATTATGGCCACTGTGAGGATGGGGCTTCGACAATAAAATCCATGAAATACTCTTCAAAGGGCCGGTCAACAGGTAAAAGGCTGACGGTGCCATGAGGGAAGATGCCTTTGGAACCTTCGCTCGACAGCCAGATGTCAGGGATCGAATAAAGCTTCATTTAACGACGAAGACTCCGCCACCAATACTCTCGACTAATAAGTTCAAGAGTCTTGGCTACTTACTCAAAGTGTCAGGCCATAGGTGAATCATGGCAAGCCTGAAAGAACACGAAGCCTGAGCACCATCCCCGCACATATAAAGCCCATCATGGGCGTAAGTCCATCGCCAGACCTCAAACGATCATATAGTCCGGATCCATTCCGAGAAGATGATTGGCCAATGTGTGAGAGAATACATCTTGAGCCAATGGATCGAGGGCGAGAGGCTCAGCAGGGCTCCAACAAGGTCGTATCATGAGGCCTCTCGAACAAAGTGAGCCATGGCCGAACCGTCAGGCCCTAAAATAACCTCGCGGATTGGCCGATCATATGCGGGGGATCACCTAGTTTGGGCGCAAGATAGGGAGCTGCCGACAAGGCACGGGCTTTCCTTGGAGGGCTCCAGGGCGGTGCCGATCACGAAATCAATGGGGATAATACTTAGGTATGCCACCGGCCCGGCGGCCGGTTGAGCACTCGAGCGGGAATGAAAATATTGATTTCGGTGATCCTGGGTGTAGGCGCTGACTTTATAAAGGAGATCCCTCGAAAGCGTCCCACTCCTCAAAAGAATCCACTATCGCCAACAACTCCTTGTCATAAATGGGATAGTTGATTTGACCTGAAACTTTCGTGGAGTGATAGGCGCATTGGATGCAATTCATGGTCAACCCCCTCAGGCGGGGACCCACCAAGCGCAAAATCGAAGCACCGGCTTCGACAACATATAGGGCAAAGGATCAGTATGAGCAAGAAGCGTGGTGGCTTTGTGCTTGAGGGTAACAAAAGGCGATTCCGGCTTACGGTCCATTCAAATGGCACATCCTTGACCGTGAGGCGGAAAAGGAAGAGCAATCTCTGAATAATCCGGATGAAACGCCCGATAGAAATTGGCAAACCCAGGGAAACACCTTGAACATCTCGAGCGGATGAAGGTGTTTGCCACTCCAAACAATGCTAACCTTTTCCGGGTCCATAGAGACTCCATGTGGAGGATCACGATAGCCAAGGAACTCCACATTATCCCGCTCGAATCGACACTTCTCAAGTTTGGCATATAACCCATGCTCAAGCACGGAAGGACTGTCGAACATGCCTCTCATGTTAGGCCGAGTCTTAGAATAAACAAGAATATCATCGGATAGATGATAACAAAGTGTCTAAGAACTCTCCCGAAAAACATCATTGGCCATATCTTTGGAATCTTTAGGGGGCATTGGTAAGTCCAAATGGCATAACCGTACCGAAATGGCCATCCGCAGAAGTACCTAAAAGGCATTTTCCACTCATCACCCTCCGGGATCAAGACAAAGATTGTAGGCACCTAGAAGATCAATCTTCATTAAAATAATGTGCACCTTGAAGTCGGCTCCAACGACTCTACGGGAGGGAAGCGGATCTGGGTCCATTCTGCAAGTGATTTTTGTTGAGGGCGATAATCAACAACCAGTACGTAGCGAATCATCCTTCTTTGACAAAGAAGATAGGCTCAGAATGTCGAATGAAGCGGTGGCTAGATTCTCCTCAATATAATCCCAAAAACCTTCAACTCAAGAGGAGATAGACCATATATCAGGACCATATGGCTGCCGTCCCTAACAAACCAAATCAATGGGACAATCATATGGGACGATGCTCGAGTTTACCGGGCCTTGACTTTGTCAAACACATCGAGAAATCGCCATATTATTTATCACGGGAGCATTGGAGGCGAGCCGATGGTGTCGAAGCTAATGGACGGGTGAACTGGATTGCAAATAACGAACTTGGATCTTGCCTTCTAGATTTATCAAATTCGCGAAGAGAATCTTGAGATCTGAAACTGAGGGCATGAAGAAGCTTCTACAAAAGCAGGAGCAGGAAACATGAGCGGGGAACAGGAGCGTGGAGCAAGAGCAATTGGAACATGAACCGGAGCATGAACCGGATCAAGAACCGAGCAAGTAAAACAGGGACCGGATGAGAGCTGAGCAAGAACAGAGATCGAGCAAGAGCTGAGCAGGAACAGATTCGGAGCAAGAACTGAGCAGAACAGGAACGAACTGAGCAGAAACTGAGCTGCCGACATCATCAAGAATATGATCAGAATCTAGGCATGAACCGGAGTAGAGGCAAGAGGGCTAATCGTAACATGGAACAACAAGGAACTACAAGCCAGGCCCCACGATACTACACTGATCAAGTCGATGTAGAGACCTTGATCAGCAGAGGAACTGGAACTAGAGCTAGAACCAACAAATCGAAATGATCTAGTACGCCAATCAATCATGGGTTATGTAGCTCGAGCCGTAAGTGCACTCCAAGACTATTGGCGATGAGGGCTAGCAAATGAGGATTAAATGAAATACTACAAGAAACTCTCTAACAAAATCAAGAGGCGCAGACATTCGTGTTGCACAGAGATCTCCGTCCATCAATCACTTCACTGAGCGGGATGCTCAACCTTGCTCTAGGGATGGCGTGCTTCTTGGCGAGCGCCTTATCCATAAAGCAAGCTTTTATTTGCACCACAATCCAACTTGGCAACACTTGTAATTCTCAACCGATTTCAATGATATAGGGATGAAGAATGCCTTGCTGACACTTATCAGGTGGAATAAACATGTCGGAAATGTGGAAGATGCGGGAAAATGGCCATGTGAGAACTCTACTACTCGGGCCCAAGCCTGAGTTTTCGTGATTTAGAAAAAGCACGGGGCATCCGCAGCCGATGACCAGCTCCTCCTGATGGGGCAAAGATTAGCCTCTCTCAAAGCCAGCCCTTCTGTGGCAGAGATAAGAGATCCTCAGGCCCCGATCAATGCATAGGCTGGGGCCCTGAACTCACTGGAATTCTGAGATGAGGCCAGGGAAGGCGTAGCTGAGCGCTTGTGTAATTGGAAAGACTGACCACGCCTCTTTGCCCACATTCGGGTTGTTTATCACATCTAGGCCCAAATCCGATGGCTTCTTCCAAACTCTGGGGATCCTCCATAGGACAACAACATATCTTTGACATCCTCTAAACCCCGCCGAAACAATCTCGAGAGTGCAATATCATCCAGGCATTATCGCAATTGACGAATTGATGACATATCGCGATTTCGGCGAGAGCCTTAAGTTGCTAAATTTTGTGACGCTGCTTGTCGACGATCCCGGTGTAAAGCATGCTTCGAAGTTGATAAAGCCCGAGCAAGAAAATCTTTGGTAACTCGGGGCTCCTTTCTCCAATAAAGGAGCAAACCAACTTTAGAGCTTGGGCCTCAGTGGAGAAGAGAACCAATCAACCCTAATTTGTTCTGAGCCGTGGGATATCTATGAGGGATGGAGCTCAATCCACAAGCCGACTGATTCAAAAACCGCGGGCTTGGACCGAAAGTCGTCAAACTTCTCTGGCGCCGATCTTAGGCTCGAGAGCCTCAATCCAGAGCTAGAAGCTGATTCATGAAGTAACACGTTCCTTAAGCTCTTTATTGTCCAAGCGCAATCGCCGCATACTTGAACAAGTCATTGACCCTACATGTGAATAAAAATTCCGGAACCTCCTCCATAGGATAGATATAAAATCACCAACACGAACAAAACAATGCTTGGGATCGAGGCAGGGCCAATGAACCGGTGAAATTCGGTTCAAACGTATGAACCTTCTCGAAAAACAAAAGGAAAAATCGTGGAAAATACGCAAGAAATACGGAAGAAATACGCCAAAGACCAAGAAAAGAATCTGATATATGAACGGGAATCAATAATACAACAGCAGAAGGCAAAGTGAAATCTGACGATGCCGGATGCACAGAAGGCTCAAGGCGTTGGGAACAGGAATGGTGGAACAAGAAAGAAATGCCTCACTTATATATCTAAACCAATTAGGGGATCGCGCCACTCCAATGGGTGAGATGTATTTAGTGTCTTCTAAGAGCCATTTAGGTTCTAGAACATTTCTAGAACCTTCGAGATAGTCCACATATGAGGGAAGGCGGAAGGAATGTCTTCAACAAATGTGGTAGTGCACTTATAAAGGTGTACATGACTTCAGAATCTGGAAGGTTCGCAGTTCAAATCTCAGTTTTGTGCAACTACCTTTTGCATCTGTGGTGGCTAACCATCTTTTAATACATACGAGTATAATGATCGTATGATCTGAATATCCCGTGATGGTTTGCATCACATTAATGACGACCATCTTTTGTACATCACAGGTATAATAATGATCAATCACACTAATATCCGGTCATGATCGCAATATCTTCCTTACATTTGTGCTTTAGTTCTTCTTTTCCTTCTTGATTGTACAACTTTGTTTCCTCTCCCTTGGTTGAACATCCACTTCATTAACAACCTTATCTCTCGGGTTAGAATCCAATATTTTTATTTCATTAACCTAAATAGTTGTAGGTCATCAATATCAAAACTGAAATTTTGTGCTCCATTTTTTCTTGTTGTGATTCAATTTCCATATTTTCAATGCTTTTTTTCTTGTAGATTTACCTTTGGAATAGCTTTATAGTATTGACTTTCATCAAAGGTAACATCCAGGCTTATTAGTACTCTTCTTTTCTTAGGATCATAAAGTTCATATACCTTAAATGATTCATCATAACCAATTAGGTATGATATATAAGCTATGTCATCTAACTTCTTATTAGTTCCTTCGGCACATGAACAAAGCCAAGCATCCATATGCTTTAAATTTATCATATGATGGCATTTTTCCCCACCATAGCATTTGAATTATGCCTTGTAGACTTAGTGATAGCGTTGTATTCTATACCAACCACATTTGCCTTAATCGCTTCATCCCCAAAGGAAGTTTGGCAACCCCGAAGTACTTGAGGATGCTTCTAACAACATTTAGAATAATTACGATTTTTCCTTTTACGCTATTCCATTTTGTTGAGGGGAGAACACAGCAGTCAATTGTCTTCTAATCCCTTTATTCTTACAATATTCTTTTAAATTCATTTTGATACATATTCTCCTCCTCTCTTAGATGATACACTTAACTTTTCTTCGGTTTCTACTTCCATCACATTTACATACTCTCTAAATTGCCCCTCAAAGGTGAGTCTTTTGTTTTTCAAGCAATGAACTTTTAGTCTTCTGCTAAAATCATCTATGAATGTCATAAAATACCTTTTTTTTTTGACAAACTAGTGACATTCAAAGGAGCCACCTACGGGTTAGTATGTACCAAATCCGGCACTCCCTTGGCTCGTTTGTTTGATTTTTAAATGGAAGCCTACTATAACTATGCTTCCCCAAAACAATTTTTTTTTTTTTTTTTTGAGAGAATGAAGTTTTTCCATTAATTATGTAAAAAAAAGATACAAAGGAAATCATTGTCACTAAAGTAGTATGACAATGAAAATATAAATAGCGATGAATACAATAGTAAACTAAAAACCACCTTAGATCTAAGGTCCCAAAGTGCGGATCTTTCAAAACATAATTAAGAGACCATGCTATAATGTCCATGAGCGACCCGGACAAAGAAAAACATAAGAGTTTTGCCGGAAAGATTGCAACTTTGAGAGGAAAATCAGAAGTCAAAAATGTGAAATTAGGAAAAAAGGTGAGGTGATGGAAATGAGAGGATGTGGAAATCAGAATGATAAGGAGTCAATGTATTGGAAAAGGGAAGGGTAGTCCGGTTGAATAATCATGATGTGATTATTTCCCGGTTCAATTCCGAATCAAAGTATCGAATATGTTGTTGCCCTGAAGTATAAAGAGTGCCATAATGCATCCGCCATACTCGGTGGTAATAGCCAGCGAGCCCCATAGTAATCAAATTGATGCTCGGTCGTATTTCTTTGCCAAATGCATTAGAACCACCATAACTCATGCATAAGGTAGGTGCCTGCATAATTCAATTGCCCAGATCCAATCTCTCCTTTCTGGAATATCTAAAATGTCCACATCAGATCCCTGCCTCTAACAATCCACTGTCCAAAAGGCCGGAATAAACTATCTCTTGATCGAGAAAGGCGTTTCCACATGAATGCGGAATTCTCTTCTAAGGTGCATACGAGGTTTGTTCATGTAATCCGATGGGACAGAATCGATGTTAGTGAACTCATCATGACAATTTAATCGAAAAGATTAAAAGAACCATAGAATACACCCAAGTCGTTCCATGTCATCAAAATGATTGTTTTTCTTTGTTTTTTATTACAAGTGGCTGCCAATTCAAGATCATAGATAATGTGTAATTTAATCAAGTGCAAGAGAGCGGAGATGTTTACCATGAAGACATCTATTTAATTGCTTCCAAATATTCCAAAAGCGATGAAGGATAAAGGAATTTAAGAAAAGCATCATTATTTGAAAGAAAGTTCAGCATGGAAGTAGGTTTAGGTATGGCAAAATGATGTTGAAACCAATTCCATAAAAAGTTCACTTAGAACAGATAAAAATGTGAAACATATCTTCCAATTCATTGCATTGTAGAGGACAATGGGCATTTATAGGAGCGACATTCACAGCTTGGATGTCTAGTAATAGAGAGAAGATTAGGAACACTTCCATTAGCCAAAAGCCATATAAAATATTCAATCTTTGGAGTTAGCTTGAATTCACACACACTTTTTAAAAGTTTGAGCTCAGTTCCTCGAGAGATATTCAAAAAGTTTGGCTTTTGAGGTCAGAAGGACTTATTTAAAATTTGTAAATCTTTGGAGACTTTGTAAACACCCTTATTATTTAGAATCCAATCAATATTAGGAGTTTGAACATGCCTCCAGAGTTATGATTGTTGAATGATTGAGTGATATGCTTAAATAGATTCCTATCAGGAAGAGGTTCCCCCTTATTTTTTTTGCCCGGAAGGCCAAGTATTGGAGCTCCTTCCTTTTTCCGAGAAGTAAAATATGATTAGGAAGTAAGGAAGTTCCCCGTTTGCATAACAAAGTAAATCTAGGCTAGTCAAATGTATTCTCTAACCTACAATCATCCGGTTTTTCTGTTAGGGACTATTCAAAATAGGTTCAGAGGCAACATGTTGTGCCGATCCCCCACTAGTGAAGGGATATTGAAAGATTTGGCGACTCGGCCATGCGGAGATCCTTGAGCCAATAAGACTCTTACCCGGCCCTCACAATGATTTCATAGGGTCCTTCCACAAATTTTCAAACTTCCTGCTACTTTCTCTCGGCCTTTTTCCATTTAAAACACAGTTCTCCTATCTTCATAGTGCCTTGTAACACGTGCGACTTTGAATGCTGCCACATCCTTAGCCTTTTCCACAAGATTCATTTTGACATAATACACTGCTCCTCAAGTTGCATCAACCTAATAAACCCTGTCTTGCAAGGCATCTTCCATCTTAGGGTTAATAACATGTGCATTCTTAAGGAAGGCAATTCTAATTTCAAGGCTGACCTCAATACCATAAACCAAACTAAATGGGGGAATTTATGCTTAGTAGCATGCTTTATAGTGGTTGTTCAGGCCCCTGATACATGGGGTTAATCTTAAATGCCATTACTTTCTTGGATATACTCCTGTTTTTCTTGAAATTGACTTAAGTACCTTGTTTGTTGACTACTTTGACCATTTCCTTGGGGATGATATGCTGAACTCTTTTTGTGCTTGATCTTGAAGTGCGGTGTTTGCTCAATCACTTCATTGACAAATTGTGAACCTCTATCTGATATTAGCTTCAAGGGAATGCACAAATCGCTTGGAATGTTATCATGAAGGAATAAGTTTGTAGTCATGGTATTTGCTTGTCTCAATGGCACTTTGCTTACGCCCATTTTGTGAAATGATGCGTAGCCACCGGTATAAACTCATGTTGGCGGAAGAGGGGATCTATGGGCCCCTATAAAATCCAATCCCCCAGGACTTGAAAGGGTCCACAGAGATATTATGTGGAGTGGAAGCAGGTTGGAGGATTCTCTTCCCAAATATGGCATTTTGTGGTAACTTAAGGTCTGACTAGGTGTGTTATTAAAATCACACCGCAATAATCCATGTTTGACAAGATTGAGAAAGAAGCCGGTCATTGATCTGCCAAGTATGTTCTCTAACTGGAATCGATGAGGCATAAATATTGATCACACCAAGGTTAGATCATCATAAGCAAGAATAACAGCTTGCGGCATTTGCAGGGCTATTTATAAACCATATTATGTTTAAATTTCTTCGGATAATACAAATGCCTCCGAAGTTCCACGAGGCTTTAATCAAATGGAGGAGTGACGAGGGGCCAATCCAGTCACCCTAAGTTTAGTATTCAAATTTGGTAGCCTTAGCTCTTGAAAAGGAGAATGATATCGAGTTGTATTTCCCTTATTTGGGAGATAGCCCTCCTTCTTTTTAGGGGACCTTTAAATTCCCCTAAGGTTCCAAGTAAGAATCTTCATAGAAAGAATAGGAGGAAGGAGATGGAGACCAACAAAAGATTGTGGCTCCTAATAACTCTTTAAGAGCTATTTCTTGTATTGGCCATTTGGAGCCGGAGATAGGTGGAACCTTTTGGATTTTTTTGGATTTATTCTTGTACTTCTTGGTGTATTACGTCTAATCGAGGAGCCATTGGAAGTATGATTATTCTCACAACCTATAAAGGGATTGCTTAAAGAAGGGTCATCCTCCCAAATATCGGGGAGGAGGATAAGTTTTGAGGAGGTTTGTTATTTTCTTTATCCAATCCGACATCTGAGTCAGGAGTTTGAGGGCATGAGAACAAGACCAAAATTTAGATTTTACAGGTGTGTAAGTGGGGAGAATCTAAATTAGGAAGGGAGGCGGGGATGGATTTATCATAATTAGAATTTCTATCAATATCCTTGGGAGCGAGGATCTGTCATTTGAAAAGAACAATATTATTTAAATTATGAGAAGCAATGACTAGAATGGAAGGATCTTATGCGGTTTTGTCTCCAAGTTGGGAGTTGACTTGCTGAGTGTTGAGATCTTGAACCTCAATTTCCTTAGGAAACTCTTTGGTGACCCACAGGTGACCCTGAGTGATACGGAATTTCCCTTGTAGATCTTAGTGCATGAATTACATCACATGAGGCTGATGTGTTTATTAAATCTCGACCTGAGAATGTTGTTGATTTCGCATTTGAGAGCATCCATTTGGCTGAATATCCTCAACACCACCCGATGGCATGGCCCGTGATTCTTTTTAGGGGAATTACGTATGGGAAATAATCTCATGATGATTATTTAATGGGGGGAGTGGAGTTCAATTAAGGTGGAATTGAGGAGGTGTTAGGATTGTTTTTGTGTGGGCTGAGCAGAGATGAATTGGAGGGATAGATGGGATCAAAAAATGTCTTGAATGATGGGAGGCGAGAAAAGTTGACAATATCATTTGTTTTCACATTTGACTCCATAAAACCTTAGGTGTAATCATCCTTGGGGTGGACTGGGACAACGAAGTTGTTATAGCCAATGTCGTGATCATCTTGATCGAATGGTCAGGAAAGAGCGGATGATCCTTGACACATGTAGCATCTTTTCAGTATCTTGGAGAACCTTTATCTTTAGAGCAAGTTACTTTGCTTGTCTTCCTTGAGGTCAATTCTTTTTCCATAATAAATGGAACTTCATTGTCTATGCTTGTAGATACATCGAGAATCTTGTGAAATCTTTGCTGGAGTTATATGAATGCCCAATTCTCAAACAATAGAATTTGATGGAGCCTTGTTTAGATTAGCATCCATAAGAATGTTGCAGTGCCATGAAGATCAAAACTTGAGGAGATAGGCATTTTACCTTTGAGAAATCTCTCCTTATTTGAATCCCAGCAATGTTATTTTAGCGAATAATTTTTTATGAAATCCGAGCCATTGGTGTTGTGCTTCTACAAAGAAGTAGGGAGTTTTCCCTTTAGAGTAACACCTTTGTTGAGAATTTTGACTTTAGATTGACATCAAGAGCATAGAGGTGGTGCTTATTGCATAAATAGAAGCAGAACCTTTGATGGAATTTGTTCTTGAGCCTTTAACTCTCTTGCACGGAAATCCTTTTGTAGGCTGCCATTAACTCTTTTCAAGTCATGGGTTGTCCATTGTCATCCATTTTATAGTTTTTTCCAGCATGAGGAGCAGGAACCTCGTAGCTCACGAGAACTTCATTAATCCAAGGTTTTCTTGTCTTTGAATCCGCGAGATCGATGATTGTGTATACGATTGCATCTTTAACATAAATTTGGTAAGCCAACCCATTTAAGTTTCAAGTTAATTTTATTTCCATAAAAGTCAATGATAGGCGAAGTAGGGAATTTGGTTTGGAGATATCAATTTGAACAAAAGCATTTGGGAGAGTCACGTATGGTGAATACTTTCGGATGCGGTATGTGCCAATGGAGTTAAATATTTTTTGGCAGGTCATCATTCCGATTATATTGGGTTTGAGATCACTCATGGTGGCAGAGGCAACTTGGAATTTCTTGAACTCATTCAAGGTAAGGTGGGAAACCATTTGAGGAAAGAAATCTGATATGTATCAAGTGGATCACCTTGAAGTTTCGGTGAAAATTGGAGGTTCTTTCCACATCCACGATACTGCTGAGATAGGGACAATTGAGCGTTATATTGGGTTAATGGTAATCCCTTTATATTCTAAACAAATGATCCCCAAAGTTTCTCAATTTTAAAGGCCAACTTAGTCAACCTTTATAATGTGACACATTTAGATAGCCAGGTCAATTCTAGAGGGAAATCACCGGGGAGAATTCAAATGAATACCTCGAAAGGTTGGACATTGACTAGTGATCTTGATTGCTGATAGGCAAATTCCTCGGCAAGATCTTGATCGATGTGTGTAGGCTCGGTGGGTCGGCACATTGCGGGAGGAGCTCCATTGGCATCAACAGTGGGATCATTGGCTAGATTGTCCCATCGAGGGTGAAATGAAGTGATGCATTTCTTTAATGGGACCAAATCGGTTAGAAATCCCAAATTTTAAAACTTTAGAAGGATGAGTTGAAAGAGCTTAAGCTGAGATAGGAGGTAGGATCTGATCAGTGGTAGAACATGAAGTTATGAAACAAAATGACCAAAGATTGAGTATTTAGGTTAAGCGGGATGGGTGGTAATGAGAATTTGAATATTTTGAGTTTTTTGAGGTATATTTAGCCATTAATGAAAAGAAAAGGTAAAAGGTAAAAAGAAAGAAGGTGAGGGGATGGTGATAAAGATGGGCCGAAAGTGGAAAAGGAGGCAATGGGAGATAGGAAAAGAAATTAAGTTTAAAACTAGAATTGACTTGCAATTATAACCAAAGAAAATTGAGTCCCATTGCGGATCATTATTGAATAAATCTTGTGGGATCTTTTTGATCGGACGACCCAAAATCTTGAAAATGGCCAGTGGGAGAGATGTTTCACTACTGTAAATTCCAAAGTCAAGCTTCAATGATCGTTTTGCGAATTCTTGAGTCGGCTAAAGTATTCCGGGTTGAAAGCGGTGTCCGAGGGAAGAAGCTTCCATAAATTGATACCAAAGATTGAGGAGAAGGAGCCTTGTAGAAAACCACAAGAAATTCTTTGATCTGCTTGGTGTAAAATTTTATGTCCATAGATAGATCCCGGGTACTTTGGGAATGCAATGGAATCCGGCCCTCTACAAGGCCGGGATGGGAATCAAGCAAAGGAGGGATCAATCAAGCGGGGAGGAGAATAAACGAGGCCAAAATTAAGCCAAGAAGTTTCAAATTGAAAAAGACAAAAATCAAAGAAAATAATTTCATTATTTTTTTCAAGCTATTGCCGTTTACAACTTTTCCCCAACTTTGCACACATTTAAATTGACATTATTGCATTCTTGAGGCATTGATCATTCCTTTCCTTATTAATAGTTCAATTTGTTTTGGAATTTACATGGCGAGAGTCTTTCATGCCATGTTTTGATTGTGGAACTGCTTAACAAGATTCAAACTTGGCAAAGATGTTGACATTTAATTCAAAAGATTTCCAAACCTTTTTCTTGTAAGCATGATTTTATTGCCAAACACGCACAATGAAGTTTTTCAAAGACCACCTTATAACCAAGGTCAACCAAGCGACATCTTGAAATCAAATTCCTAACTAATCACCGGAACACTCATGACATCTTCTGGTGAATTACTTTTCCATCAAGATCATAAAAGTTCCAGCATCCACCTGAATTTTTTTATTTCTTGAAGTACTCCATTTCCCATTTGCACATGTCCTCCATTCCTTCCCTTTGCGGTTCTTGAGAAGTTTAGATGAGCATATTCATCCTCTCGACTCTGAATCTAAAATCATAAGCTTAGAGTTATTGTTATCTTTAGTTAAGGTACATAATTAAAATGGACATACCTCAGCATCCTCATTTAGTTCATCCTCTTCTCCCTTTGCTTCTTGTGAAATATTCTTTGAAAGAATTTGCTCTTCACCGCTCCTGCCTCTTGCAAACATATCCCCCTCTGAATCCTTTTTTACCCCCCCTCGCCTTTAGCATTTTTGTTCTCTGGGGCTAGGACAACTAGAGGCCAAATGGCCTTTTCCTTCACAATTGTAGCACACCATTTCCATTGTATTATTAGGACAATGCGCTTTCAAATGTCCACATAGCGTTACAATATATAGCAAGAGCCCTATTTTATCTTTATTGTTATTCTTCTTGCCTTTGTACTTTCCAATGAAAAGCACTTGATATGTTCATCCTCCTCCTATCCATGGCTCCTGCTCAAACTCGGTTCTAACAACTTGTATGGCATGCTCCTTAGATTTTGCCACATTTTTAGCGGTGTGGCTAAGCTCGGGTATTATGAGAAATAGCTCTAGATATGGCTGGCGTTGGTCTTGTTCATTTAAGATGACACCAAAACCCTCTAAATCTGCAATGATAGAGTCAATTTTTTTAAAGAACTACGTTATATTATCCCTATCATGAAGCTTTAGTTTTCTTAGCTTTTTTCTAGAACATCAATCGAGGAGGATGTTTTAACCTCATAATTCCTTACCATATATTCCCACATCTCCTTTGGTGACATACCTCTTAACCCGACGAAAGCTGAACCAACTGCGGTGTAATAATTGCAGGCTTCCATGATATTTAAACTTTCATTACTTATTTGGGGTAGCTGTTGTTTGCCACGGATCCCCAGAGAACCTCCACCCGAGTAGTTGAACCTTGATGGAACTTGAACTTGTTCCCTTTGCATTTGATACCCTTGCAATAACATTTGTCTTGACACGTCTAACACCATTTTCATCTATTAGATACCATAAATTTTCAACCTCAAGAACATGCTGATACTTTGCTTCCAAATCGGAATCCCCTTCACCTTTGTAAACATCTATAGCGTTGAGAAGATTTGCTCAAAGCGATGTAGCCATATTAGCATGAGCTACGATGCAATGAAGGAAAAATAAACTATAGATATTTACTTATTAGAACAATGCTAGCAATATTTAATGACAATGATTGTATGAATTTCAAGCTTCAAAAATACAAGGTCATTATTCACAATACAATTCGACTATTACTGCTATAGTAACTTCATTGTAGAAAAGGTATTGACCATATTTTGACTATCCAGTTGACCAAATCCAAAATGGCATTGCTCAAACCTTCGAATCAAATGTCCTTCAATGATTCATTACTCAATCGATGAATACAAGCCTTATGTTGTTCTTCTTGATTTATTTCTGATACGGTCGATCGGCGCTATAGGCGGTATTGGCGGTTGAATGTCAATTTGGCTCCAACCTAATTGGCAACCTCGTGTAATTTCTTATTGCCATATATATATTGTATGCCCCTTAATCATTTCAATGGTTTAACAACCATATTTAGAGTATAGGTTATACCATGCAAGGTATAGAATTTAACTCAAAAACCCGAATTTACGTGGTGCCTTCCCCTATATACTCTTAGGCTAGCCTTCCCTAACATGAACTTACTCCAGCGATCTTGCCATGACACATACATGGTTGGACATTTTGGAGTCCTTAAAACTTTTCGAGTTGGTTGTTGGGGTATTGGTGGCCTTAAAACATAGTTTTCTTTGAGGACCCGTTCGCACTAGGGCCCTTGACATTTGCTCATATGGATTGCTTAGCCATTGCTTGGGGTTCGAAGATCCATTGAAATCCATTTCTTTTGCTCTTCATTATATATCTTCCATAATCCAAGGTTTTGATGCCATTCTTCTTTGTGGTGGATGATGGGGCCCTAAGATGGCACACTTTGTTCCATGCACAAAACTATTAGCGGCAAGGAGACAACATATACATTGTCATAAAGTATTTACAATATCATGATTTTCGAGATAACATCATTAGTGATCATGGGTCACATCTTGTTTTTGAAGTTTTAGAAGCACTTGTTCAAGTTGTTCAAAATTTCTTGCAAGCTCTTCTCAAGCTATCATCCCAGAGTGATGGCCAAACAAAGCATCAACCGGACTTTGGAGCAATGCCTTCAATCAGCAGGATGATTAATTCGGCTTTTGCATTTTGTAGGTTTGCTTACAACAATCGGCACATTCTTCTATTGAGCATGCTTCCTTCTTTTGCCTCGCTTGACTATATTTCCAAAATCAAGTCTCTAGGAAACTTGCGGTAGAGTATCTAGTCCAACTTCTAGGACTTTAGGCGGTGCTCACCATTGCATAGTGCCTAGGCATCAAATGGCGGCACCAAATCTTCGTTGACTCGATTCTTTCTCAAAGGTACCTAAGTTTTGTGTTGGAGATTGTGTATGGCTGTTGTGGCCTGATGTGAATTCAACCAGGCCATATGACAAGCTGGATCATCAACATCTTGGCCCATTCGTGATTTCTTCCCAAATAAATGACATTGCTTTTATCCAGTCCTTCATGCCTCATTTGTGAAGCCCTATGCATCTAGCTCAATTTTAGCTTGATTTGTTCATCCTCCACTTTAGGTTGCTCATTCTTTGGTTGGGAGGTTGAAGCTATTTTGGATTCTAAGATCATGCATAACAAATTACATTATCTCATGGATTGGTTGGGTTACATACCCAGTGATCAAGCTTGGGAACCTACTGAGAATTTTCATCGTCGGTATCTTGATTACATATATATAGAATAGGTGTCATGATCATATGAGATCTCATACATCCTTGGAGGAATTAAAACTCATTTGCCTTGATGCACATAGGCTTCAATAAACATGCTACCATCATCATAACAATTATTGTAGCATTATGCATCAACCAAGTGATAATAGAATATGTAGCATAATAACGGGGGTTTTCTTTTGTGTTTTTATGCGCTTTTCACTAAGGTTTTCCTATGATTTCGTGATGTATTCAAATGGATGTACTAATGGTACATCTAGAGTGCGCCATTCGAGCCATTGATTTTAGCCCTTTTTTTTTTCAATGGTCAACAACCAATGGCTCACAACAAAAGCCTTTTTTTGTGTGTGTGGTGCATAATGGTCAACAACCAATGGTGACAACAAAAGTCCCTTTTTGTGCGTGTGGTGCATAATGGTCAACAACCAATGGCTCACAAGAAAAGCCCTCTTTTTTATGTGTGTGGTGCATAATGGGCACATGAAGGGCTTGAAGGGCGCATGTAGTGCAGTTTCCCCGCCGGCAACACATTTCTTATCATATCTTTTGATCGAGCTGTTTTCGGATGATTTTTTATTGCGTTGGAAAGCTCTCTCGAGATCTTTTTTGATAGTGTATGATATGGATATATTTTTTAAGTTATCTATGCTAAAACAACAATTTTTTGGCCGGGTTTGGTAGGTTTTTCACATCCTACCCGGTGATTATCTGAGATAAGCTATTGGATATTGTTTTATGGCTCATTAGAATGAAGCTTGCAAACAATTACCATGCATTTTAGATTTTGAGGCGGTTATTAAGCAAATTCCAAGGCTTCTAGATCCTTTTTGCTAACAAGCGAGAAAAGTTCCCCACTTTGGTTTCTCACCACAGAATCCATGGAGGCCAAACGCTTTGTTAAATTCCAGTTGAAAAATGTTTGTGTATGGGTGTTGCAAACTTTATGACTTTCAGAATCTTTGGGATCAATCTGCTCTATCTTTATGGTAACTTTTACTTATGTTCTATTTGTTTTATTGTGATGAAATTCAAAAGCTACGATGCAATTGATAAAAGCCTCAAATGAATTCTAGTTTTTTTGGTTTGAATTCTAAAATTTTTTGTCTGCCCAAGGGGAGGGTGGCGTCTCTAAGGCTAGAAGGGAACAAAAAATTTTGCAACACAAACCATTAACATCAACATATAAAATTAAATCCCCAACATATAACGACCAACACATAACAACCATTGACATCAACAACCAACACATAACTACCATTGACATTAATTAACACAACCATTGGGTCCAACACATTTAAATTAAAATCCCCTTAAACCCCCTTTGGTTTGGGTGCATATTCACCACGGGGGGTGGCGTAGGCCCGTGAGCCCTCATAATTGTATTTTTTGCGTCTGAAATCAACACCACATATTAAATTCCCGAAATCTTATAGTATTTTGCGAATCTTGTTATCTGATGTAAATTTTGTACTTGAATACCCCAAGCGAGGAACTTTTCGGTGTAGATTAAGGAATAAGGGGTGAATATGCCTATCCACGGCTCTCGTTGCGGAGTCACCCAGGTGTGAATATACACCCAAACCAAAGGGGTTTAAGGGGAGTTTTAATTTAAATGTGTTGAACAATGGTTGTGTCAATTATGTCAATAGTAGTGGTTGGTTGATGATCAATAATTGTTATGTGTTGATTCGTTATATGTTGAAGTTTTCCCCATATGTTGAATATGGTTTATGTGTTAATGAATATGAGATGTCATACATCACTTGGAGGACTTAAAGCTGCGACCGCCTTGATGCACATCCTAGACTTCAATAAACATGCTAAAAGTCGTTATAATAATTATTGTAGCATTATGCATGACAACCAAGTGATCAACAAGCTAGGGGTACTATATATTGGGAAGTTCCAATATTGCAAAAGCATTCGATTCAATGCTAGTCTTGGTAATGCATTTGAACCTGCCCTTCTTCTTGTATTTCTTGTGTACAATAAATATTTCTTTTCTTTCAAGCACCAATTATGTTTGGCTTTGGCGTTCACACATCAATTCTCATTTGGTGCAGAAAGAACTCCGGATAGTGATGAGCTAATCTACAACTGTAATATGTCTAATTCAAATCTAAGAATATTATGGGCCCAAACTTCCATAATGATATTTTTCTTCGAGAACAATATGCTTGCGATAATGGATCTTGATGTACTTGATATTGCAATATGTAACACAACATATTGCGGATAAATATTGTTCTTGTCATTAATAACTAAATTTGAAAGAACTTATATCGGGCATGTGTGTATCCTTGCGAGATTGTTATAACATTGTTTAAGGCAATAGCTTATGTTGTTGGAGCATTTAGGGCATACCTAAAGAAAACATAAATCTACCTTTTAAGAAAAGATCGTGTGTACCAAGATTTGTCTCATGTAGCATTTTGTTAAAAAGGCTTCGATATAGAGCAATGAAGAAAGTGATGATGCTTTTTAGATTTAGATTTTGTTGTGTATGAATTAAACTTACGCAAATTGCATGGTTTTGCTTTTCAACGAAATCAATTGGCTACAACTCTCGGTGCTTATTGTTGCTTCACTCAATGAAACTGAAGATTGAAATGGAACTTAGACACATATGAAAGTAGAATTTTGCTTCTAACATAATGGGCTTACAATATCTCTATCAAAATCAAGCAAGAGACTAAAAGTTGAAGACAAGAAAAATAGGAGCACTTTATTGTATTCTAATTTCACTCATTTGAGATGAGGCAGCATCAAACAATAGGGAGATAAATTGGGTACAATAGAAATGAAATGAATGAAAGGGGAAGCTTGATTTCATGAAGGAAGAATCTGTTAAAAACATGAATTGATCAGGGAGTTGAAGTCCATGAGATCAGCTAATACTTTGAAGATTGCTCAATCAATGGCTACAATAATGAAAGCATATGCCAAATGACAAAGAACATGTCTATATATGGAGGAAGTTTTTGTGGAGGTCGAGTTGATTGCATGGGTGAGCAAGCTCCTTTCAGTGAGAAACACATGTGGAGCTCATCCGTGTGAAACATCATGGAAGGTGGTATCTTTGGGAGGTCACGAATCCCATCGTAACACCATTGTGCCGGGAATAGCTTTTCATGTGAAGTAGCCATTTACCTTGTGCCTACTCTAAAACTCGGTAGATTTTTCTTTTTGTTTGTTGAAGGTTTTTCTAGCAATGTATGATATGGAGCCGAAGCCCTGGTCTTTTTTATTATTACTTTCGGACCATGAAAAATCATTATTTTTTGTAAACCTTGACATATGAATACATTTTGCTTTCTCGGAAATGGATAATCCTGATTTCCTTTTAACTAAAATGTAGTTTAGGTTCTCATGTTTTGTTGAATATGATTCTTACAGGTTAAGAAGATGAGAATGATGAAGGTTTTGGCGACATGCAATGTTTAGATCTTAATCTTTAGCGTTTGGGAGATCACATGCATTTTACGTGATAGATTCTAGTCAAGATGTTTGTACTCTTCTATTGGAAATGAGTTCATGTAACACATTTGATATTAATAAAAAATAATCTGTTTATTATCTTTTGTACTTCTCTACTCTGTAATGCTAATAATCATGATCTCTAATGGTTGTTTAATATGCTTTTGTAGTGTTATTACAATGAAAATAATATGAGCTGCTTTGTAGTTGTTCATTGAGAATTAAACATTCATTGTTTAGTTATTCATTCATGGTTTATTTCATATAACTTGGTACTTAAAACTTATGCTATGTTTTGCAATCTTAAATTTGAAGCTCTTGTAGTTGTTCATTGTGAAATTAACACATTGATTGTGTAGTTATTCATTCATGGTTTAGTTCATATAACTTGGTACTTAAAACTTATGCTATGTTTTGCAATCTTAAATCTGAACTGCTGTAGTTGTTCATTGACAGAATTAACTAATTCATTGTTTGATTAATCATTCATGGTTTAGTTCATACAGCTTCACAAACTTGGTACTTAAAACTTATGCTCTGTTTTGCAATCTTAAATCTGAACTGCATTATGTAAAAGACATCACTGAACTCAACACAAAAATGGACCAGAATTGGGATGTCGGATATCTATTAATGTCAATAAATGGAATAGCATTCACATTAAAATGCAGATATAAGTTTTTGAATGAAAGAATCAAATTAAGTTTTTGCCATCTCTATTTTGGAAGATGACATATCTTATCAAGTCTCCTTCCTTCTTCAATTTCTTATTCATGTCTTCAGTTTCATAATAGTTTATATCTGGCAATTCTGCTTCCAAGGGCAACATTTCCAATTCTAAGTCCAAGGCAAAGCCTTTAGGATCCTGAACTTCTCTTTTACTATGCCAAATCCATTCTCTACACAAACTTTTGCCTTTGCAAAATCCTCTTGTTGAATCACGCGGAAGCCATGTGCCATCTGGAAATACCTTCATCAGAACCTTCTGCTTGGATATGCTGAATCCCCTAAAAGCATTGGTGGAATAGTAACTGTCACCTCTGCATCCAGTATTTCACCACTCCTGTTAATCTTTTTTCCAGTCATTTGAACAGTAGGTTCCTACAAAATCTGCTTTGATGCTAGCCTCTTATACAATAGATTCTTCTTGAAGTGATTGAAATCATGCGAGATCTGTTCTACTAACACACATTGATAAACATTTTAGAGTGTGTTACTACATCGTGCATGTGGTGGGAATACCTCTTGTGTTTCTTTGTAATAATCCCCTTTGTCTTTCCTCAAAGGCTTTACGTACAAAAATGTGAGAACCATATTGAACACAAAAATACTAAGTAAATCTATGGCATCTTCAAATTCCTTCATGATATCAAAGGTCTCTCTAACCGAGGGGTAAGGTAATGAATTTTTGTAAAGCATGGTCTTGGATGCTAAAACTAAAGTCACTTTCTTGGTGTATTTTTTGGACTGTGGCTTTTTCCAACATAAAACTTTTGACCAAACAGCGGCATCTCACCATGAGCAAGAAAGTAGAGTACCATAGCTCTTGCTTTCCTAGGATCTGAGGGCCTTACGGCTGGTTTGATCGGGTATGTCACAATAAGGCCAACCGGTTTCTCAACCCTCTCTTCATTACGTAAAGCGATTGCCACATATCATCTTGAATGAGGGAAGGCAATTTCAAGCATGATTGTCAATGTTATCCCATTGGTGGTACATCTCGGACAAACCCCAGAATCTTCTCGATCGCCTTCTTAATCGAGATATTGCAGACTAAAGTAAGATGGAAGATGCACATGAAAAACTAGTGTTGTCTTCTTGAAAATCATCCTCATCCACTATTGCCATGGGATCCTCGAGCTCGTTTTTCTTAGATGAGATCCAAGCAAAATTTTTGCATTGCTAAACCTAGTACAATAGCCCTCTGAAGCATTGCAATCATACCTAAAATGGCCGGATCCATGCTTGAATGGCCGTTGCCGGTGATGATTTTTAAGCCTCAATGGTGTAGAGAATGGATTTTTAAAAAATGAAAGCTTGAAATGGAACCTTGGGAAGGACAGTTATGGCGGCGAACTCGAAAATATCCCATATCATTCATTTTGAAGATTGAGCGAAGAAAGAATTACCCCATATGGGATGGCCGGCCCGAGAATCAAATTGGGAGGAAAAATCGGGGGGAAGAAAACTACTATGTGCATTTGGTAAGGCTCGAGGAGAAGCTCATCTCGATCTTCTCTCGAGCTATCTTCATATAATTTTTTGTCTCGCCATTATCTGACGAGACAAAAATTTAAACATGTGGTTTGAGGGAGGGAGGGAGGGAGAGAGAAGAGAATAGAGAATAGAATAGAATAGAATAGAATAGAATAGAATAGATTTTTTATAGATCCCACGGAGACCAATTGGCCTATGGGATCCAAACAAAAAGAGCAACAAAGCGTGTTCTTGCCCGGGATAAAAAACCCACCAGAAGGGTTTGAGGAAAAAGCGTTAGCGATAATAAGTATGCTGATACAACTATACAATTGTATAGGACAGTTCAATACTATCGGAGGACACAAGCGAGTCCGTGCATCCATAACCTCTTGGAGGTATGACCCAATAAGTCCAGCAGCGGTATTCAATAACTCATGCAGCAGCGGGCCGGGCACTAGTGTCCCAGAATATCTGGCGCTCGGATATGGGCAAATCTTTGGGCAGATCACGGAGGGCATGACATTCATCTTCAATGGCACCACGTGGCAATAGCGGCAAAGCTGTCCTCCTGTTCTTCCAGGCCCAGCGTCCACATCTCAATGCGAGGCGATGTGCACCGTGCGGATGGAAGCTATAAGTCTGCAGCTTCTTCATGGGCAAATGGATGTACAAATGCTGATGTGGGCCTCTCGTGAGCCTAGGATTGACTTCTTGGCGATAGTGTGCCACCTTAGCGTGCGCCCGAACGCCATCCTGAAAGCTTCTGCGAAGAAAAAGTAGCATCTAGATACATCTTAAGTGCCTTGTGATCCTTCTTTATTCGTACAATGCGCATCTGTTTGCTTGTACACTAGCGTGAGAACCATTGAGCTTGCTTGTCCTTCCAACGGGCTTTGAGGCATTGGGGACCCATCGCTATAATAGCGCAAGGTTTAGACAAGCGTGTATCACCATAGCGACCACCTACGGAAGTAAATAAATGGCACTCAATCGGCTGTTGAAGGGTAAAAACACATCTCATGGGTAGGATCGGTATGGAGCTGTGGACTTTACCCCAAAGGGTCCGTTACTCTGAAGGCTTTGCACCTTTCGAGGTCATTCGGTGTTGAGGGATATCACGGACCCCAAACTTCTGCCCCATACAAGAGGACCCGGCTCGACCAAGGCCCTAAATAAGTGTGGGGTGGTGGCCCCGGGCATAAAACTTTGCCTTGTGGTGTTGTTACCGCATAGCATATAGTGCTTTCCACATGCGTGACGTAAACGATGGTAGCATCCCGGTGGGTGGTAGCGAGAACTTCGATCCCCAAGTACTTGTGGGTGGCTGTTGACCCGATTTTTGGCAAATCGGGGTCAACATGGAAAAAACTACTATCAAGGTCTAAAGGGTGGTGAAGATCAAGGGTCAGATTCATTTGTGCTTGTTGTTAGAATCCAGGGCCCATATTAAGTTGTGTTAGTTGTTAAACAAAAGACAAATTTGGTTATGGAGAAGAAGAAGACAAAAACAAAGGATTGATGAGGTGTAAAAAGGAGTGCCAAAGATCATGCCAAGTGGATGGCCAAGATTTATCAAAAATTATAAATATCTTGAGGGACTTGTTCTCCTCCTCTTGGGCTCTAGAATCTCACATGGAGCAAGGGTAGTGGCAGCCACAGGAAGATGGTGTCGAGAGACCTCTTCCCCCTGCAAGATATCTTGAAGCATTGTTTTGTATTACCTTCTTGAATAAAGTGGTGCACCCTCTTTTTATCTTCTACATCTTTTCATTTTTCCATATTTCTACATTTTTCTTCCACACTTCCTTTATCAAATTTTCATTACCAAATTTTTCGTCCTTTTTCCCTTCAAAAATTTTTCTTGGTTCTTGGTTCTTTTGCCTTGCTGCAGCACTATTTGATCCCATGTTTGCCTTTGAAGGTCGATGATGAGGATGTGGGGAAATCCGTCATCATCATGGAGGTCTAGGGATCCTAATTTTCCGAGGGATCAAGTTTTTGGTCTTCTTTGTAATTGTCTCCATCATTCATTCTTGCCATATCTTAAAATTTTCTTGCTCTCTTTTCTGCCATCTTTTTCATATCCGACTTAGTTCTTTCTTTGCACCATTCCTAGTGCTTCTTTGTAAAAATATTGATATGCCAAAAGAGACAAGCTTTTTACACAAAGTTCTTTGGTTCTAAAAAGTGTTGGTTTTGTCCGCGGTGCGGGGCATCTCGAGAGAGAAAAAAGAATGACAAATCAAGAAGGATTGATCTTGCTTATGATTATGGAGGAAACGACAAAGCCCCAGCCCTCAATGCTATGAAATCATGCCTTGTGCTTTTGCTCTTGCCACGATCTTTGTCTTGCATACTTTGCCTTGTTTTCTGTTGCTTCTTCATGCAAGGAAAGCCATAGCCAAGCATGCAAAGGCCAAGAAAAAAAGATCCTCTGCTCTTGCTTCAAGATTCTCAAGCTCCAACGGAAAAACCATTTCCTCTTACTTTCGTTGCCTCTGCTCTCTCTACTCCATGCTCTGTGGGAGACAAAGGATGAGCTAACAAAGACATTGAAGTTTTGCCTAACACTTCTGCGGAACACGCAAAGAGAATGAGGGAGAAGAGGAAATAAGATCAAGAAAGCCACAACCGCCATGCCTATTGCCGAATCCATCAATGGCATGAAGCCCTGTCTACGCCATGCCATATCTGCAAAAGTAAGAAATGGGAAGGGAAGGAGAGAAGAGGAAGAAGGAAGTGCGCCATACGCGCCTCTGTTATCAAGCCATAACTTCTGCTCAACCACACACCAAAAAGCAAGCCGAAGATATTGGATCAAGAAAGAAGAGGAAGAAAGAATCGGATCAAAGGTAGCTGTTGCTCGTTGCCGGAAGGCGGGAAGAAGAAAAAGCAACAAATTTTTGCCCCTCCTTTACTTTTGCCACGTCCTCCTTTTCCTATCATATTTTATTTTTGCCACCACTTTATTTTTCCGTTTATCTTCCTTAGCCACACTATTTTTGAACCACTTTTTGTCTCTTGCCCTTTAGTAACACCATGCTTTCATTATTTTTCCCCACTTATCACGTTGCCTTTTACCACATTATTTTTTATTTACCTTTTGTTATGCCTTGCCATACCTTGCACACATTATTGCCTTTATTGCACCTTCACATATCTTATCTTGCCACTTCCTTATTGTGAAAAAAATTATTATCATTCACCTTGTTACACATCTTGTTGGACACTTTGGCTATCAACTTACATCTTTTTTTGTTTGTGCGACTCTATCTTACCATCCCCAATATCTTTTGACATAGCCCTTTGCATTTTTTTAAGCCCTACCCCCAAGGCCAAATACTATCATCATTTTTTTCAAAATCTCCTATGGCACAAGTTACATTTTGGTGTTGGGTACACCTAAAAACTCAAAATATTATCTTTTTAATAGGTTTGGAGGGTCGATTAAAACCTCCATTTTCTTAATAGGTTTGGTGGGACCGTAAAAACCCGATTAACTCTTCTTTGTGCCAAAAGAGACTAACTTATTGTACTTAAATATGAAAAGTGTTGAAGTCGGTGGCCGGGGACCGACCCACATCTTTTGTTTGTGCGAGATGTTGACGGCCCGATTTTTGCAAAATCGGGGTCAACATCAGGCTACTATCAAGGTCTAAAGGGGTGGTGAAGATCAAGGGTCAATTCATTTTGTGCTTGTTGTTAGAATCCAAGGGCCCATATTAAGTTGTGTTAGTTGTTAAACAAAAGACAAATTTGGTTATGGAGAAGAAGAAGACAAGAAACAAAGGATTGATGAGGTGTAAAAAGTGCCAAGATCATGCCAAGTGGATGACCAAGATTTATCAAAAATTATAAATATCTTGAGGGGACTTGTTCTCCTCCTCTTGAGCTCTAGAATCTCACATGGAGCAAGGGTAGTGGCGACCACAGGGAAGATGGTGTCGAGACCTCTTCCCCTACAAAGGTATCTTGAAGCATTGTTTTTGTATTACCTTCTTGAATAAAGTGGTGCACCCTCTTTTTTTTTATCTTCTACATCTTTTCATTTTCCATATTTCTACATTTTCTTCCACACTTCCTTTATCAAATTTTCATTACCAAATTTTTCGTCCTTTTTTCCTTCAAAAATTTTTCTTGGTTCTTGGTTCTTTTTTTGACACTATTTGATCCCATGTTTGCCTTTGAAGGTCGATGATGAGGATGTGGGAAATCCGTCATCAAGAGCCACCTCTACATCTTGCCCTGAGGTAAGTGAATGGGGAAGCCTTGGCGAGATGAAAAAACCGATTACCTAGTTTTGGCCAGTTAACTTTCGCATGCCAGCAGATCGGCAAAAAGTGTCAAGAGCATCCGGTGACATTGCATGTCCCTCACGGGTATAGGCGAGGAGGTTGACATCGTCGGCATATATGAGTTACCGTTGTGTGATGCATGAGATGGGCATACCCTCCATGTATGAAAGCCAATCTTCGGTAATCAATGTATATGCCAAATTGTGGGGGAGAGGGGCAACCTTGGCGTGCTCAATACTCGCGATTCTGGGGTTGTCGATGATGTGATCGGTCTAAGCATGCCCATGCTTAGCGTATATTGCATTAAGTCAAGTGGGTCCCGGCTGCGCTTAATCGTCCTATAACTTGTCCGGACCTTTGTGTCAAAAAGCTTTTGCAAAATCCATGAAACAACGGTGATGGGAGTTACGTGTCGGTGATTCACGCTATATCCTCAATCGGGGTGTCTTGAGTGAAGATATGATCAATGGTGGAATGCAGGGGCGAAAACGCCTTGTGTGAGAGCTCACACATCGCCTCCTCGACCCATATTGTCGGTGCTGCTCAAAGGATGCCGACCAATAGTTTGCAAAGAGAGCTGAGAGCCATAGTACGATGGTGGTTGGGCATTGAGGGATCCCCTGCCTTGCTTGTATGGGCAACTCTACTAGTGGTCCGCACTGGGAGGGAAGCCTTCTTCTGAGTGCTTTATTGAGAATATCTTGAGGGGCGAGGCACCCGATGGAGGCCGACCCATTTGAGAAGTTTTGCATGCATTCATCTGCTGCCTTCCCATTAGCTTATTTGCGGGCCCACGATGACATCCCTACTGTGTGATGACGAGCATGCATGCGATTGTCATAAGAATGGATTGGCGCCAAGGAACATAGGCGTGGGTAGTCCGCTCCTCCGCTTCTCCCGTGTACACTACTGAGTTAGGGTAAAAAGTCTAGGGCCCGGACCGTGCTTGCTTAGATGCAGTAACAAAAAGGCTACTCTTGGGTTTCATTTCCCCAGCCCGATGGCGGGGAGGAATCCTCCCCTCGGAGAGGCATGCATGCCCATCAGGCGACTAGAGGGCCTTTTTTGCCCTTATTAAACTTGAACCTCATTGAAAGTGGATCACCATCCAATAGGTGTCGAGCTCATGCCTTGCCCCCTGCGCAATGGCAAACCATTAAGCCCTAGCCCACTATGATCCACGGTAGGCTTTACACACGGAGGGATCGGCGGTGATGAGACAAGTCCCCTTTATTCCAGGTCGAGCCCCACCACTCACAACCCGGATGGGCTCTTGGCGGGCCGCGTGGTGGGATTTAATCGGGGCTTATCTAAAATCATCGCTATTGAAGGTTTCGGGGGCCTCTACCCCCATTCCACATACCTTTGGAGAGCATAGAATGGAACATCAATCAAAGAAGCTGAAATCTTGAATAGAATCTAATCTATCTACCTAAACATACATGGTTAGGTTCATTAGATTAAGGCTGATGATCTTTGGATCTATAAGGCTGCTAAAGACTGATCTAACATACTATCATAGCTCATTCTTTGGGCTAAGGTAGGCTTTTGCACAATGGAATCCGACACTAACCCCAACATTTGGTCCACGGTGAAAAAACGATAAAAACAAAATCTGAGTTGTTTTTGAAGGTTGAAAAAAAACCTGCGTAGTTATATGGAATTGTGGTTTTCAAGGATATCTTGTAGTTTTTCTTAAGAATATGTAGTTTTTTTTAAGAATGGGTGGTTTCTTAAGGGTTGTAGTCTCTTTTTTAAGGATGTGTTGTTTTTCTCAAAGCGGTATGGTTTTTGAAGGGATGTTTTTTTTAAAGGTGTTGTTTTTTTAAGGTAGTGTTTTTTGAGATGTGGTTTTTTAAGGTTTTCTAAAATCCATGTATGACCAAGTTGTCCCCACATGCCATTATTGCCACAAAATGGCAGCATACAAAATTATATATGTTTGACACGCTTCACTAGCATTTGACTTCAAACATGCTACCTAGGCTCCAACATGCCAAAATTGGCTCAATATGGCAACTAGGCTTCAACATGCCAAGGTGGCTCAAACATGCCAGGTGACTCCAACATGGCAACTGGAAGCAACATGCCAAGGTGGCTCAAACATGCCAAGGTGGCTCCAACATGGCAACTAAGGCTTCCAACATGCCAAGGTGGCTCAAACATGCCACATAGACTCCAACATGCCAAGGGTGACTCAAACATGCCAAGGTGGCTCAAACATGACACCTCGGCTTTTGACATGCCAAGGTGGCTCAAACATGCCAAGGTGGATCAAACATGCCATCTGCGGGATCCAACTTGTAAAGGTCAACTCAAACATGCCACCTAGGCTCCAATATGCCAAGGTGGCTCAAGCATGCCAAGGTGGCTCCAACATGCCACCTAAGCTCCAACATTATCACCAAGGTGGCTCCAACATGCCACCTAGGCACAAACATAACAAGGTGGCTCAAAGATGCCACCTAGGCTCTAACATATGCCACGTGAGCTCCAACATGCCACCTAGACTCCAACATGCCAATTAGGCTCCAGCGTGCCAAATATGCCACTTAGGCTCAAACATGCCAAGGTGGTTGAAACATGCCATGTGGGCTCCAACATGCCACCTAGGCTCCAACATGCCAAGGTGGCTGGGGCATCACCACCCTAGGCATTCCAAGCGGTGACATGGCATGCCAACTAAGCAAGGCCAAGTTTGACTAGGCCAAAATGAAAAGATGTCCATCTTTGGTCTTTTCATTGGGTGATGTTGGCAAATTTTTAGTTGACATGGCTAGATGGTGGTGATGTGGACATGACTAGAACTTTATGCAAAATATGATAACCTTTAGAATTTTTTTGGTAGAGGAGTTTGCAAGGGATAGAATAGAGGATCTTGAACAACTTAAGCGGCACCTTTCCCCCAAATCGAACCAGGCCGAGGACTTTGCCTGAGCTTCCTCACGGAGGGAGGCACCGGACCCGAGGATGAACCTCAAAGGTTGCGGGTAGCCTTTCACCCTTAGCGATCAGGAGGATGGCCTTGATGCCCCTCTCCCTTCCCCGTATTGTTTCCAGATTAGAAGCTTCTTTGATTAGAAGCTTCTTTGTTTTGCAGAAGAGCACTGATTTGTGAACCTATTCTAGCAGAAGAACCAATCTGAAGCAAAGCCTTTAGAAGAACCGGATTTGAAGCAGAGAAGTAGAAGATTTGGAAGCAGAGCCTCGAGACTACCGTTAACAGAAGTAGAGCACTAGTTACCAAAATTGGTCTTCATCGCTAAGTGGAATTGTCGATCCTAATTTCTCATTCCATGTTTGAGGGAGGGACACGCAGGTAACCACAGAAGATGCGTAAACCCACTTCTCTTTTATACGATGTATGTGGAGAGTTGCTTTTCTTCCATTTCTTACTCGATATGCAAAGATCAAATGGAAAATAAAGACAATAAACAAGGCTGATTAGATAAGACCTACTGTAATGCAAGTATACCAAACCAACATTCTGCTAAGAGAACATTAGCTAAATATAAATTTTTTCAAATACGTGATGGGGACGGAAGGAGGGAGGGAGGTTTTGCTGCCTCTAACCTATAGAATCCGGAGCCATCTAGAGCACCATTGAGCAAAGTTAGCTGGTAAGAATGCCTAACCCTCGCGTGTTTCCACTACGTCAAGGTAAGAGATTGATTCTCCGGTTTTCTACCTGCGAGTTTCCACTTTGGATAAGGATGATCAATGCACAAATAGGGACTCACACCCACTTATCTTGATATTGTGAAATTGTCAACGAGTCACTAATATAAAAATGCTTGTATTGGATCCCACCCTCAATAATTACATAGTCCACCAATCAAGTTGTTGCTCCATCCTTATCTAGTGAGAGGGTCTTATCCAATCAATGTCTTGTCCATAAATCCATAGCATAACTTCTATTGGACGCATGATCTTGCAACATTGTTCTTCTATCATCTATTGGACCAGTAGATCAACAAAGGTTGAATTGAAAAGCTCTAGAAGCAATCTCGAGTCCATAATCCAATGGTATAGTTTCTATCACACACATGATCTTTGTAACAATGTTCTTCTATCATCCACCATGTTTGAAGCCTCTAGAAGAGCAATGCCAAAGTTGTTCATGTGAAAAGATAGATACCTTGTGAGATAATCTATCTTGAACCATTTTGTAAACTACGTAAATTATTATCGAGATCTGGCCAAATCTCATAATACCCAAATCTTGACGTTGGTCGAGAGTATAATAATAACAATCTCAAGAATATACAATCCTAGACGTCTACCATGGAAGTCCAAAAACAAATACCTGATGTACAAAAATTGTAGATTCCTTAATCAAAATGACAAAATACGCCATGTGCCCCCAAGGTTCTTTTTGAAGAACCGAGACACTTATATTAAAAGAATGGCAATGATACAAGACGAGTAGTGAGGAAAAGAATGCCCCGGCGAACAAAGACACCTCAGACTCCATATTAAAAACAATCCCCCAACCCAAGGTTCTTGTATAAATCGATGTGAATATCATATTTATACAACCATAAGAAGAAAGTCCTTTTGGGTCCCGGGACATACGGTTGATGGCGACTAATGTCTTCAAGCACCCCGCAGATTCGATCATTCTTGATTCCATACATACAAATGTTCAAACAGATGCTTTAGCACAAGATGTTTTAGATCATATTGTTCGAGAACATGCTTCTTGCTCGAGATCCGATTATTTTGAATCCGATGATGATGAGTTCAGCAACCGCAAAATGGGTTGCTCTTTCAAACAGTCCTCTAGATGTTCCCCGGTGGCACTACTCATCTTCAAATCTTATAGTAATTGAAGGAAAAATAAACTATAGATGTTTACTTGTTAGAACAATGCTAGCAATATTTAATGACAATGATTGTATGAATTTCAAGCTTCAAAAATACAAGGTCATTATTCACAATACATTCGACTATTGCCGCTATAGTAATCTTCGATCAGAAAAAGGTATTGATCATATTTTGACTATCCATTGACCAAATCCAAAATGGCTCAAACCTTTCCAAATTGAAGTCCGCTTTCAATGATTCATTCCCGCAATTGATGAATACAAGCCTTAACTTGTTCTTCTCTTGGTTTATTTATACGATCCTCCCGCTTATGGCGGACCGACAGCTTGAATGCCAATTTGGCTCCAACGCCAATTGGCAACTCGTGTAATTTCTTATTGCCATATATATATATTGTATGTCCCTTTAATCATTTCAATGGTTTAACAACCATATTTAGAGTATAGGTTACACCATGCACCATATAGAATTTAATCATGCAAACACACAATTTCGGGTGGGTGCCTTCCCCATATACCTAGGCTAGCATTGCTTAACATGAACTTACTCCAACATTTCCCTTTCATGTTAACCGCAGGTCGATCAGAATCATTTTATTTAACATTGCTTTTGGCGTAGCCTTTGTCAAGATATATCACTAATTGATATTCGTGATTTACATAACTCAATTTGATCAAACCTTCTCGTACTACTTCCACGATAAAATGCAATTCCGTGATCTATATGTTTGATCTTTCATGCAACACTGGATCTTTAGACATTGCAATGCAAACTAGTGTTATCACACATCATTTCTCAGATCCGGGATCCGGCCCAAATCCAAGTTCTATAATTAATCTCCTTTTCCAACAAAGTTCTTTTGTCGCAAAGTGGTGAAGCATTATTTCGCTCATTAGACTAGATAGTGCAATGGAGGTTTGTTTTTTGCATTTCCAAGCTATAGGGGCTCCTCCCAAAAATGCTAAATATCCTAATGTTGACTTCCCTCGGGTCGAGGTCTCCTCCCACCCGCATCATAATATGCTCTCAAAGCCAATTCACTTGTACAATATGTCACTCCAAACTTTGTCGTGTTCTTGAGATATTTAAGAACTCTTTTTAGTCGCTATCCAAAGTTGCTTTCGTGATTATTTAAATATCTCACGAGTATGTTTACAACATATGCTATATCCGGCCTTGAACAATTTGCTACATAGGCTAAGCAACCAACCAAGAAACTCAGATGGAATATTTTGCATTTTTTTTTCTTTTTCGCTTTGGGGCAATATCCGTCGAAATTTTATCTTGAACAATAGATGTTTTGTTGATCTTACAATCCTCCATTTTGAACTTTTGCAACATGGATATAATTTGCCCTTCTTGAGTCAACCTTAAGGTTTTATTTTGTCTATCCCCTGCACCCTCAATTCCCAAGAATTTCTTTAATTCTCCCAAATGTCATTTGAAATATCTTATTCGCCAGATGTTTGTAATGCTATACTTTGATCCCTTTGATATCATAATGTTATCATCCACATAGAGGGCAATTATGCATCATTCTCCTTCAAGATGAATTTTATACAAATTACCATCATTCTTGAGTTTTAAGAAACCTTGTTCTCCGAGGTAGCCATCCATACATTTATACCACTCTCTTGGTGATCAAGCTTTCAAACCATAAACCCTATTCAACTTCCAAACTTTGTTAATCCCCTTTAAATCCGTGTGGTCGCCTCATATATATTTCTTCTTCCAGCTTTGCATTTAAGAATGCAAGATTCACATCCATATGATGAATTTCCAAATTGCAAGCATTTGCAATATTCTCGATACTATTCATTTTCACCAAGGGTGAGAAGGTTTCTTCATAGTCCCCGACCCCTTTTTGAGAGAACCCTTGAGCTACTAATCGTGCCTTATATTTACTAATCGTGCCTTATATTTAAGGCTGATTCCATCTGATCCTGTTTTAATTTTGAAGAGCCATTTATTACCAACTATATTTTTTATTTTCTGGAGTGTCAACTAACTCATATCTGTCAGTCCTGGTAAATAATGCCATTTCATCTTGCATGGCTCTAAGCCATTTTCTTTGTTTAGATCAACTAATACTTCAGCATAATTCTTAGGTACACTTAGGTCAGAAAGCATAAGAATCTCAACAAGGTTATGCATCTCACCTTTTTCTTCCATAAGTCTTCTACTCCTCCCTTGATCATCTCGACCATGTGCATTAGCATCAATTCGTATATCTGTCATGAACCTACTCGAAAAACAAGGAAAATACGTGGAAAATACGCAAGAAATACGGAAGAAATACGCCAAGATCGGCAAAGAATCTGATATATGAACAGAATCAATAATACAATAGCCCGGCAAAGCAGAATACAAGACGATGCCTAGAAGGCTCAAGATCGGCGTTGAACCGAATGGTTTGACAAGAAAGAGATGCCTCCTTATATATCTAAACCAACGGTCGATCGCGCCACTCAATGGGTGAGATCACCAAGTGTCGCTAAGATGCATTTAGGTTCTAGAACATTCTAGAACCTTCTAGAGATAGTCCCACATATGAGGAAGACGTGAAGGAATGTCTTGAACAAATATTGGTAGTGCACTTGGCAAGAGGTATGACTCGCAAATCGGAAGGTTGCGAAGTTCAAATCCCTGCTTGTGCAACTACCCTTTTGCATCTTGTGACGACCATCTTTTGTACATACGCAGTATAATGATCGTGATGATACCGAATATCCGTATGGTCGCCACACCATCCCCTCCCACGACGGCGACGCAGTCCTAAAACTGGCTTGTTCGAGTACTCAAACTTACATTAGTCGATTCCCCTCGGCAGGCTCCCGTGTTCTATCACTTGGCGAGTAACCTTCCCAATCAACAAAGTAATACAATCGTCGACGGAGAAACTTGGAGTCCGTAATCTCGAACCTCGAACTCCTCATGATCATCAATCTCGACCGGTGGTGGAGGTGGAGGTACTGATCCGAAATGGATTCGCCATATAGGGTTCTAACAAAGACACATGGAATACCGGGTGAAGTCGAACGATGGCGGAAGTTCCGCATGAAAAGCAAGATCACCAACTCCGGTCAATGATCCGATAGGGACCTGCGCCGTAGTCGAAGCTTGTTACAAAGGGCGAAGCCGCCGGCAAATCCCACGCAAAGAGCCAAACAACCCGCAAAATGAGGAGCGCCCGACGATGCTGATCCGCATGATAACGATAACGTGCTTGGGCCCGGAGAAGATGGTGCCAAGATCATCCCGAGCATGCGAGCTTCTCGAGCCCCCTCTGCGACCGGGATTGACTCAATCATATCCGGAGCAATCAAAGACCACCGGGGATGCATGCCAAAATTAATAAAGAACGGAGTCGGCCCGGGAGGCATGGGGGAAATTATTATAAGCAAATTTCGCCAATGGTAGCCAATCAACCCGAATATCCCGGCCGATAATTGATGAAGCATCGCAAATACGCCAAGGGTTTGATTAGTGCGCCCACCGCCCATTGGTCTCGGGTGATGTCCTAAGAGAGCTTAACGCTCCACATGCAAGAGTTGCAATAGACGCCTCAAAAACCGGCAACAAATTGAGGGCCGTGGTCACCGACAATGTTATCTCGGTAAACCATGGAGTCGAACCACCTCTCGGCAAGAGAACCATTGTGGCTTCACTAGAGATAGAAGTGCCGCAAGGAATGAAATGTGTCATCTTGGAAAAATGGTCAACAACAACAAGGATGGCATTATGGCCCCTGTGGAGGATGGAAGCTCGACAATAAAATCCACCGAAATACTCTTCCAAGGACCGGGTGGAACTGGTAAAGGCTGAAGCAGCCATGAGGAAGATGCCTTGGAACCTTGGCTCGACAAACAGATGTCACAGATCAATAAAAGCTTCGACAGAACGACGAAGACCTGGCCACCAATACTCGACTAATAAGTTCAAGAGTCTTGGCTACTCCAAAGTGTCCGCCATAGGTGAATCATGGCAAGCCCAAGAACCCGAAGCCTCGAAAGCACCATCCGCACATATAGAAGCCCATCATGGAGCGGTCCATCGCGCACCTCAAAACGATCATAGTCTGATCCCATCTCGGCCGAGAAGATGATGCGGCGCCAATGTGTGAGAATACATCTTGAGCCAATGGATCGGAGGGCGTAGAGGCTCCGAATGCACTCCAACAAGGTCAGATCATGAGGCCTCTCGAACAAAGTGAGAGCCATAAGCCGGAACCGATCAGCCCTAAAATAACCTCGTGGATTGCCGATCATATGCGTGGATCACCTAGTTTGGGCGCAAGATAGGAGCCGCCGAGACAAGGCATCGGGCTTTCCTTGAGGGATCCAGACGGTACTTGATCACGCGAAATCAATCCGGATAATACTTGAGTATGCCACCGGCCCCATCGGTGAGCACTCGAAAGCGTAATGAAAATATTCGAGATTTCTATGATCCGTGTAGACCGTGACTTTATAAGGAGATCCCTCCAGAAACGTCTCCACTCCTCAAAAGAATCCACTATCGCCAACAACTCCTTGTCATAAATGGGATAGTTGATTTCAGCAGCCCGAAACTTTCGTGGAGTGATAGGCGATTGGATGCAATTCATGGTCAACCCCTCCCCGACAGATGACCCCACCAAGCGCAAAATCGGCATCCGCTTCGACAACATATGGGCGCCAAAGATCTCGCGATGAGCAAGAACGGGCGCCGCAGTGAAAGCATGCTTCGTGGTAACAAAAGCGCATTCCGCCTCCACAGTCCATTCAAATGGCACATCCTTGACCGTGGAGGCGGTCAAAGGAAGAGCAATCCGAATAATCCCGGATGAAACGCCGATAGAAATTGGCAAACCCGAGGAAACACTGAACATCTCGAACGGATGAAGGTGTTTGCCACTCCAGAACAGTGCTAACCTTTTCGGGGTCCATAGAGACTCCATGTGGAGTGATGCGATAGCCAAGGAACTCCACATTATCCTGCTCGAACTGACACTTCTCAAGTTTGGCATATAACCCATGCTCACGAAGCTTCTGAAGGACCTGTCGAACATGCCTCTCATGTTCGTCGAGAGTCTTAGAATAAACAAGAATATCATCCAGATAGATGATAACAAAAGTGTCTAAGAACTCGAAAACATCATTGGCCATATGCCGGAATACCGGGGCATTGGTAAGTCCAAATGGCATAACTGTACTTTCAAATGGCCATACCGAAAGTACCTAAAAGTCGTTTTCCACTCATCACCCTCCCGATCCGAATAAGATTGTAGGCACTCAAAGATCAATCTTCGTAAAATAATGTGCACCTTGAAGTCGCCCAACAACTCGGGATCGAGAGGAAGCTGGATACCGATTCGGCAATCCGTGGATTTTGTTGAGGCCGCGATAATCAACAACCAGTCAGAAGCGAATCATCCTTCTTTTTGACAAAGAAGATAGGCTCCCAAATAGGGATCGAGAATGTCGAATGAAGCCGGGCTAGATTCTCCTCAATATAATCCCGCGAAAACCTTCAACTCGCCAGAGATAGACCATATATCGGACCATATGGCGGCGCCGTCCCCGGCCGCAAATCAATAGGACAATCATATGGACGATGCTCGAGTTTATCGCCTTGACTTTGTCAAACACATCGAGAAATCGCCATATTTATCCGGGAGCATTGGAGCAGTTTCGATGGTGTCGAAGCTAGCCGACGGGTGAACCCGGATTGCAAATATCGAACTTGGATCTTGCCTTCTAGATTTATCAAATTCGCGAAGAGAAATTCTTCAGATACCAAACCGAGGGCATGAAGAAGCTTCTACAAAAGCGTGAGCAGAACATGAGCAGAACAGAACGTGAGCAAGAGCAATTGGAACATGAACTGGAGCATGAACCGGATCAAGAACTGGAGCGTAAAAGTGGACCTGGATCAAGAGCTGGAGCAAGAACAGAGACCGAGCAAGAGCTGAGCAGAACAGAGACCGGAGCAAGAACTCGAGCAGAACAGAACCGTAACCGAGCGTAAACCGAGTCGAGCCGACATCATCAAGAATATGATCGTAATCTAGGGCATGAACTGGAGTAGAGGGCAAGAGGCTTAATCGAACATGGAACAACAAGGACGGAGTCGTGGGCCCACGATACTACACGGATCAAGTCGATGTTATGTAGAGACTCGATCCGGCAGAGGAACCGAACTAGAGCTAGAACCAACAAATCGAAATGATCTAGTACGCCAATCAATCATGTTATGTAGCTCGGAGCCGTGGCGGACCCAAGACTATTGGCATGAGGGCTAGCAATGAGATTGAAGGAAATACTACAAGAAACTCCCTCGAACAAAACCTGAAGAGGCGCAAGACATTCTCGCGGATCGCACTCGGGAGATCTCCGTCCATCAATCACTTCAACAGGCAGATGCTCAACCTTGCTCCTAGGGATGGCGTGCACACGGGCGAAACGCACTATCCATAAAGCAAGCATTTGCACCACAATCAACTTAAGCGCCAACACTTGTAATTCTCCAACTTCCTCGATTTCAATGATATAGGGATGAAGAATGCCTTGTTGACCTTATCCGATGGAATAAACATGTCGAAATGTGGAAGGAGTCCGGGAAAAGGCGGCCACCAACGAGACTCCTACTACCGGACCGCCCCCCGGTTTTTCGACCGGATTTAGGCGCTACGGGGCATCCACGAAAGATATGACCAGCTCCTCCACAAGAGAGGCAAAGATTAGCCTCTCTCCCCGACGCCGCTTCTACGGGCCAGATAAGGGTCCTCGAACCGCCTCGATCAATGGTGATAGGCTCAGCCCAGACCGCTAGATTCTACGTGATGAGACCGGGAAGGCGAAGCTTCAGCGCTTGTGTAATTGGAAAGACTCCGACTACGTCTCTCTTGCCTACGCTCGAAGAGCCGATTATCACATCGAACCGCAAATCGATGGCTTCTTCCAAACTCGGGGATCCTCCATAGACAACAACATATCTTTGACATCCTCTCGTAACCCCTTCTAAACAATCTCGGTGTAATATCATCCCGTGCAAGATTCACCGCAATTTGACGAAATTTGATGCATATATCGGAAGCTCGAGAGCCTTGCCTTAAGTTGCAAAGTTTTAGACCGCACGCGGCCGACGATCGGTGTCTCCAAAGCATGCTTCGAAGTTCCAGCGAAAGCGGTAAAATCTTGCAACTCGGGGCTCCTTTCTCCAATAAAGGAGCAAACCAACTTAGAGCTGGCCCCTGTGAGAAGAGAAACCAATCAGCCCCACTTGTTCTTGAGCCAGGATATCTATGAGGATGGAGTCAATCACAAGCTCCGGATCGATTCAAAACCACCGAGCTTGGACCGAAAAAAGTGCCGCCAAACTTCTCCTCGGCAAAGCTGATCTTAGGCTCGATAGCCTCAATCCCGAGCTAGAAGCGTATTCATGTGAAGCAATACGTTCCTTAAGCTCTTTATTGTCCAACTCGAGAATCGCCGGCATACTTGAACAAGTTTCTTTGGACTCCGTTTGAATAAAGTCGAACCTCCTCCATAGATATAAAATCACCAAATAATGAAGCAAAACAATGCTTAGGATCGAGCAGCAAGAACCGTAAGGAATTCCGGTTCAAACCGTCATGAACCTACTCGAAAACAAGGAAAATACGCGGAAAATACTTAAAGAAATACCTTAAGAAATACGCCAAGGTCGGCAAAGAATCGATATATGAACAGAATCAATAATACAATAGTCCAAGGCAAGCAGGAATACAAGACGATGCCTAGAAGGCTCAAGACCGGCGTTGAACCTAATGGTTTGACAAGAAAGAAATGCCTCCTTATATATCTAAACCAACGGCCGATCAAGCCACTCAATGGGTGAGATCGCTGCTAAGTGTCGCAAGATGCATTTAGGTTCTAGAACATTCTAGAACCTTCGGAGATAGTCCCACATATGAGGAAGACGTGAAGGAATGTCTTCAACAAATATTGGTAGTGCACTTGGCAAGAGTGTATGACTCTTCAACCGGAAGGTTGCGAGTTCAAATCTCGCCTTGTGCAACTACCCTTTGCATCCGTGGTGGACGACCATCTTTTGTACATACGAGTATAATGATCGTATGATACGAATATCCGTATGGTTTGCATCTGTGTGACGACCATCTTTTGTACATACGAGTATAATGATCGTATGATACGAATATCCGTATGGTCGTCACAATATCTTCCTTGAGCATTTGTGCTTTAGTTCTTCTTTTCCTTCTTGATTGTACAACTTGTTCCTCCTCCCTTGGTTGAACATCTGCTTCATTCTGCACAACCTTATCTCTCGGGTTAGAATCCAATATTTTATTTCTATTAACTGAAATAGTTGTAGGGTCATCAATATCAAAACTGAATTTGTGCTCCATTGGTTTTTCTTGTTGTGATTCAATTTCCATATTTTCAATGCTTTTTTCTTGTAGATTTACCTTTGGAATAGCTTTATAGTATTGACTTTCATCAAAGGTAACATCCCGGCTTATTAGTACTCTTCTTTTCTTAGGATCATAAAGTCTATATGCCTTAAATGATTCATCATAACCAATTAGGTATGATATATAAGCTATGTCATCTAACTTCTTATTCAGTTCCTCTGGCACATGAACAAAAGCCAAGCATCCATATGCTTTAAATTTATCATATGATGGCATTTTTCCTGACCATAGCATTTCAGGAATTATGCCTTGTAGACTTAGTGATAGCAGTGTATTCTATACCAACACAGCTGCCTTAACTGCTTCATCCCAAAGGAAGTTTGGCAACCCTGAGTACTTGAGGATGCTTCTAACAACATTTAGAATGGTACGATTTTTCCTTTCTGCTATTCCATTTTGTTGAGGGGAGAACCTGCAGGTCAATTGTCTTCTAATCCCTTTATTCTTACAATATTCTTTAAATTCATTTGATACATATTCTCCTCCTCTCTTAGAGCGTATACACTTAACTTTTCTTCCAGTTTCTACTTCCATCACATTTACATACTCTCTGAGTGCCTCAAAGGCTGAGTCTTTTGTTTTCAAGCAATAGACTTTAGTCTTCCTGCTAAAATCATCTATGAATGTCATAAAATACCTTTTTTTTTTGACAAACTAGTGACATTCAAAGGGCCACACGGGTTAGTATGTACCAAATCCAGCACTCCCTTGGCTCGTTTGTTTGATTTTTAAATGGAAGCCTACTATGCTTCCCAAGGAAACAACCTGCACATTTTTTTTTTTTTTTTTGAGAGAATGAAGTTTTTTCCATTAATTATGTAAAAAAGATACAAAGGAAATCATTGTCACTAAAGTAGTATGACAATGAAAATATAAGTAGCAGTGAATACAATAGTAAACTAAAAACCACCTTAGATCTAAGGTCCCAAAGTCTGGATGCTGAAACATAATTAAGAGACCATGCTATAATGTCCATGAACGACCAGCTGACAGCAAAAAACATAAGAGTTTTGGCCAGGAAGATTGCAACCTGAGAGGAAAATCAGAAGTCAAAATGTGAAATTAGGAAAAAGGTGAGGTGATGGAAATGAGAGGATGTGGAAATCAGAAATGATATGAGTCAATGTATTGGAAAAGGGAAGGGTAGTCTGGTTGTATAATCATGATGTGATTATTTCCCCAGTTCAATTCCTGAATCAAAGTATCAGAATATGTTGTTGCCCTCTGAAGTATAAGAGTGCCATATGCATCAGCCATACTCCTGTGGTAATAATAGCAGCCCCTATAGTAATCAAATTGATGCTTAGTCATGTTGCTGCCAAATCTGTCTAGGAACCACCACAACTCATGCATAAGGTAGGTGCCTCTGCATAATTCAATTGCCCAGTCAATCTCCCTTTCTGGAATATCTAAAATGTCCACATCAGTCCTGCCTCTAAAATCCCTGTCCAAAGGCCTTCAGAATAAACTATCTCTTGATCAAGAAGCTGTTCCACATGAATCTGGAATTCTCTTCTAAGGTCTGCCTTGAGGTTGTTCATATAATCTGATGGACAGTAAATCAGTGTTAGTGAATTCATCATGACAATTTAATCGAAAAAGATTAAAAGAACCTGTTCCATCTGTCTTCAAAATGATTGTTTTTGCTGTTTTTATTACAAGTGGCTGCCAATTCAAGATCATAGATAATGTGTAATTTAATCCAAGTGCAAGAGACAGAATGTTTACCATGAAGACATCTATTTCTGTGCTTCCAAATATTCCATAGAGCAGTGAAGGATAAGGAATTTAAGAAAGCATCATTATTTGAAAGAAAGTTCAGCATGGAAGTAGGCTTAGGTATGGCAAAATGGTGTTGAAACCAATTCCATAAAGAGTTCAGCTTAGGACAGATAAAAATGTGAAACATATCTTCCAATTCATTGCATTGTAGAGGACAATGGGCATTTATAGGAGCAGCATTCCTGGCTTGATGTCTAGCAATAGAGAGAAGATTAGAAACACTACCATTAGCCAAAAGCCAGATAAAATATTCAATCTTTGGAGTTAGCTTGGAATTCCACACACTTTTAAAAAGTTTGAGCTCGGATTCCTCAGAGATATTCCAAAAAAGTTTGGCTTTTGAGGCTGTAGCAGACTTATTTAAGAATTTGTAAATGCTGGAGACTTTGTAAACACCCTTATTATTTAGAATCCAATCAATATTAGAGTTTGAACATGCCTCCAAGTTATGATTGTTGAATGATTGAGTGATATGCTTAAATAGATTCCTATCAGAAGAGGTTCCCCTTATTTTTTGCCTGAAGGCAGTCCAAGTATTGGAGCTCCTTCTGCTGCTTTTGCTGAGAAGTAAATATGATTAGGAAGTAAGGAAAGTTCTGTTTGCATAACAAAGTAAATCTAGGCCTAGTCAAATGTATTCTAACCTACAATCATCTGGTTTTCTGCAAGCAGGACTATTCAAATAGGTTCAAGGCAACATGCTGTTGCCAGTACCCCTTTAAGTGAAGGATATTGAAAGGATTTGGCAGCTCCTGGCCATCTGTGAGATCCTTGAGCCAATAAGACTCTTGCCAGCCTCACCAATGATTTCATAGGGTCCTTCCCACAAATTTTCAAACTTCCCTGCTACTTTCTCTCTGGCCTTGTTCCATTTCAGCACGAGTTCTCCTATCTTCATAGTGCCTTGTAACCTGTAAGCAGCTTTGAATGCTGCCACATCCTTAGCCTTTTTCAGCAAGATTGCATTTTCAGCATAATACCTGTGCTCCTCAAGTTGCATCAACCTAATAAACCTGTCTTGCAAGGCATCTTCCATCTTGAGGTTAATAACATGTGCCATTCTTAAGGAAGGCAGTTCTAATTCTACAGGTAAGACAGCCTCAATACCATAAACCAAACTAAATGGGGTATGCTTAGTAGCATGCTTTATAGTGGTTCTGTAGGCCCACAATGCATCAGTTAATCTTAAATGCCACTTTCTTGGATATGCTCACTGTTTTTTGCAGAATTGACTTAAGTACCTTGTTTGTTGACTCTGCCTGACCATTTCCTTGGGGATAATATGCTGAACTCTTTGTGTGCTTGATCTTGAGGGTGCAGAGTAGCTGCTCAATCACTTCATTGACAAATTGTGAACCTCTATCTGATATTAGCTTCAAGGGAATGCCAAATCTGGCACAGATGTTATCATGAAGGAATCTGGTTGTAGTCATGGTATTTGCTTGTCTCAATGGCACTGCTTCTGCCCATTTTGTGAAATAGTCTGTAGCCACCAGTATAAACTCATGTTGAGCAGAAGAAGGGGGATCTATGGGCCCTATAAAATCCAATCCCCAGACTTGAAAGGGTCCTGGAGATATTATGGCTGTCAGTGGAGCAGGTTGGAGGATTCTCTTCCCAAATATCTGGCATTTGTGGTAACTTAAGGTCCCAGCTAGGTGTGTTATTAAAATCACCTGCAATAATCCATGTTTGACAAGATTGAGAAAGAAGCCAGTCATTGAGGTCTTGCCAAGTATGTTCTCTAACTCTGGAATCAGTAGAGGCATAAATATTGATCACACCAAAGGTTAGATCATCATGAGCAAGAATAACAGCTTGCCAGCTTTTGCATGGACTGTTATAAACAATATTATGTTTAAATTTCTTCCAGATAATACATATGCCTCCAGAAGTTCCTGAGGCTTCAATCCAAATGGAGGAATGACCAGGGCCAATCCAGTCACCTAAGTTTGAGCATTCAAAATTTGGTAGCCTTAGCTCTTGAAGAAGAATGATATCAGAGTTGTATTCCCTTATTTGGGAGATAGCCCTCCTTCTTTTAAGGGGACCTTTAATTCCCCTAAGGTTCCAAGTAAGAATCTTCATAGAGAAGAATAGGAGGAAGGAAGATGGAGACCAACTTAAAGATTGTGGCTCCTAGTAACTCTTTTAAAGCTATTTCTTGTATTAGCAGCTGGAGTACCAGAGATAATAACAGACCTTTTGGACTTTTTGGATTTATTCTTATGCTTCTTGGTGGTCTGTCTAATCAAGCCATTGGAAGTATGATTATTCTCACAACCTATAAGAGGATTGCTGATAAGGAAGGAGTCATCCTCCCAAATATCAGAGGAGGATAAGTTTTGAGGAGGTTTGTTATTTTCTTTATCCAAATCAGCATCTGAGTCAGAGTTTGAGGCATGAGAACAAGACCAAAATTTAGATTTGCAACAGGTGTGTAAGTCAGGAGAATCTAAATTCTGAGAAGGAGGCAGGATGGATTTATCATAATTAGAATTTCTATCAATATCCTTGAGAACAGGGATGCTGTCATTTGAAAGAACAATATTATTTAAATTATGAGAAGCAATGACTAGAATGGAAGGATCTTGTCTGGTTTTGTCTCCAAGTTGGGAGTTGACTTGCTGAGTGTTGAGATCTTGAACCTCAATTTCCTTAGAAACTACTGAGCTGACCCCTGAGCTGACCCCTGCAGTATTCTGGAATTTCCCTTGTAGATCTTGGTCTGTAATTCTGTCACCTGAGGCTGATATGTTTGTTAAATCTCTGACCACAGAATGTTGTTGCATTTGAGAGCATCCATTTGGCTGAATATCCTCAACACCAACTGATGGCATGACTGACAATTCTTTTATCAGGAATTCTGTGTAAGGGGAAATAATCTCATGATGATTATTTAATGGGGGGGAGTGGAGTTCAATTAAGGTAGGTGGTGAGAGGTCAATGAGATTGTTTTGTGTGGGCTGAGCAAGAGATGAATTAGCAGGATAGATGGGATCAAAAATGTCTTGAATGATGGGAGAGGCAGAAAAGTTGACAATATCATTTGTTTTCACATTTGACTCCATAAAACCTTCAGTGTAATCATCCTTTAGGTCAGCAAGGACACTGAAGTTGTTATGACAAGAAATGTCGTGATCATCTTGATCAGAATGATCAGAAAGAACAGGATGATCCTTGACACATGTAGCATCTTTTCCAGAAATATCTTGAGAACCTTTATCTTTAGAACCGTTACACTGCTTGTCTTCCTTGAGGTCAATTCTTTTTTCCATAATTAATGGAACTTCATTGTCTATGCTTGTAGATGCATCAGAGATACTGTGAAATCTTTGCCTGAGTTATGAATGCCCAATTCTCCAGTAACAATAGAATTTGATGGAGCCTTGTTTAGATTAGCATCCATAAGAATGTTTGCCAGAGTGCCATGAAGATCAAAACTTGAGGAGATAGGCATTTTACCTTTGAGAAATCTCTCCTTATTTGAATCCACAATGTTATTTTTAGCAGAATAATTTTTTATGAAATCAGAGCCATTGGTGTTGATAGCTACAGCAGTAGAGTTTCCCTTTAGAGTAACACCTTTGTTGAGAATTTTGACTTTAGATTGACTGTCAAGAGCATAAGTGAATTTATGTGCATAAATAGAAGCAGAACCTTTGATGGACTGTTGCTGAGCCTTTAACTCTCTTTGCCTGGAAATCCTTTTGTAGCTGCCATTAACTCTTTTCCAAGTCATGAGTTGTCCATTGTCATCAGATTTTATAGTTTCTTTGGCATGAGGAACAGGAACCTCATGGCTACTGAGAACTTCATTAATCCCTGAGTTTTCTTGTGCTGAATCACAGAGATCCTGATGATTGTGTCTCTGATTGCATCTTTAACATAAATTTGGTAAGCCAACCCATTTAAGTTTCAAGTTAATTTTATTTCCATAAAAGTCAATGATAGGCACTGAAGTAGGGACTGGTTTGGAGATATCAATTTGAGCAAAGCATTTGGGAGGTCTGTATGGTGAATACTCAGATGCCAGGTATGTGCCAATGGAGTTAAATATTTTTGAGAAGCAGTCATCATTCCAGTATATTGGGTTGAGATCACTCATGGTGACAGAGGCAACTTGGAATTTCTTGAACTCATTCAAAGGTAAGGTGGGAAACCATTTGAGGAAAGAAATCTGATATTTATCACAAGTGGATCTGCCAAGTTTCAGTAGAAAATTGGAGGTTCTTTCACATCCACATTCTGCTAAGAGATAGGGATAATTGAGCCAGTATATTGAGTTAATGGTAATCCCTTTATGTATTCTAAGCAAATGATCCCAAAGTTTCTCAATTTTAAGGCCAACTTAGTCAACCTTTATAATGACAGCACATTTAGATAGACAGTCAATTCTAGAGGAAATCACAGGAGAATTCAAATGAATACCTCTGAAAGGTTGGACATTGACTAGTGATCTTGATTGCTGATAGGCAAATTCCTCGGCAAGATCTTGATCAGTAATGATAGGCTCAGTAGGTCTCGGTACCAATTGCAGAGGAGCACCATTGGCATCAACAGCAGGATCATTGGCTAGATTGTCCCATCGAGGTGGAGAAGTACAGAAGTGATGCATTTCTTTAGTGGGACAAATCAGGTCAGAGAAATCCCCAAATTTTAAAACTTTAGAAGGATCAGAGTTGAAAGAGCTTAACTGAGATAGGAGGCCGGATCTCTGATCAGCAGGTAGGAGCATGAAGTTATGAAGCAAAGCCAAAGATTGAGTATTTAGGTTAGGCGGGATGGGTGGTAAATGAGGAATTTGAATATTTTGAGTTTTTGAGGTATATTTAGCCATTAATGAAAGAAAAGGGTAAAGGTAAAGAAAGAAGGTAGGGGATGGTGATAAAGATGGACGAGAGTGGAAAAGGAGGCAATGGGAGATAGGAAAAGAAATTAAGTTGAAACTAGAATTGACTTACCAAATTATAACCAAAGAAAATTGAGTCCCCATTGCAGATCATTATTCAGAATAAATCTTGACCGAGATCTTTTGATCAGACCAGTTGCAAAATACTTGAAAATGAGCGGTGGGAGAGATGTTTCTTTTGCCTGTAAATTCCAAAGTCCAAGCTTCAATGATCTCGTTTGCGAATTCTTCAGAGTCCGGCACAAAGGAGTATTCGGGTTGAAACAGGTGATCAGGGAAGAACTGCTTGCAAAAGAATATACCAAAGTTCAGAGAAGGAGCCTTGTAGAAAACCACAAGAAATTCTTTGATCCTGCTTCAGAATTGTAAAGAATTTTATGTCCATAGATAGATCAGAACACGGGGAATGCAATGGAATCCGGCCCTCTACAAGGCCGGGATGGAATCAAGCAAAGGAGGGGATCAATCAAGCAGAGAATAGAGAAACGAGGCCAAAATTAAGCCAAGAAGTTTCAAATTCGAAAAAGACAAAAAATCAAGAAAATAGGCGCTCGTATTTTTTCAAACTGCCGTTTGCAACTTTTCCCCAACCTGCACATTTAAATTCAGCATTATTGCATTGCTGAGCATTGATCATTCCTTTCCTTATTAATAGTTCAACTGTTTTGGAATTTACATGGCAGAGTCTTTCATGCCATGTTTTGATTGTAGGAACTGTAACAAGATTCAAACTTGGCAAAAGATGTTCAGCATTTAATTCAAAAAGATTTCCAAACCTTTTTCTTGTAAGCATGATTTTATTGCCAAGGAACACTTTACAATGAAGTTTTTCAAAGACCACCTTATAACCAAGGTCAACCAACTGACATACTGAAATCAAATTCCTAACTAATCCTGGAACACTCATGACATCTTCTAGTCTGATTACTTTTCCATCAAGATCATAAAGTTCCAGCATCCCTGAATTTTTTATTTCTTGAAGTACTCCATTTCCCATTTGCACATGTCCTCCATTCCTTCCTTTGCAGTTCTTGAGAAGTTTAGATGAGCATGTTACTGTCCTCTCAGCTCCTGAATCTAAAATCATAAGCTTAGAGTTATTGTTATCTTTAGTTAAGGTACATAATTAAAATGGACATACCTCAGCATCCTCATTTAGTTCATCCTCTTCTCCCTTTGCTTCTTGTGAAATATTTACTGAAGAATTTGCTCTTCCTGCTCCTCTGCCTCTTGCAGCATATCCCCCTCTGAATCCTTTACCCCTGCCTCTGCCTTTAGCATTTTGTTCTCTGGGGCTAGGACAACTAGAGGCCAAATGGCCTTTTCCTTCACAATTGTAGCACACCATTTCCATTGTATTATTAGGACAATCTGCTTTCAAATGTCCATAACTGTTACAATTATAGCAAGGCCCTATTTTATCTTTATTGTTATTCTTCTTGCCTTTGTACTTTCCAATGAAAAGCACTTCAGAAGTATGTTCATCCTCCTCCTATCCCATGGCTCCCTGCTCAAACTCAGTTCTAACAACTTGTATGGCATGCTCCTTAGATTTTGCCACATTTCTCAGCAGTGTGGCTAACTGAGTATTATGAGAAATAGCTCTAGATATGGCCAAGCGTTGGTACTGTTCATTTAAGATGACACCAGCACCCTCTAAATCTGCAATGATAGAGTCAATTTTTTAAAAGAACTCTGTTATATTATCCCTGTCATGAAGCTTTAGTTTTCTTAACTGTTTTTCTAGAACATCAATCTGAGAGGATGTTTTAACCTCATAATTCCTTACCATATATTCCCACATCTCCTTTGGTGACATACCTCTTAACTTCAGCTTGATAACTGAACCAACTTTGCAGGTAATAATTGCCTGAGCTTCCATGATATTTAAACTTTCATTACTTATTTCTGAGGTAACTGTTGTTGCCACAGATCCCCCAGAACCTCCACCAGTAGTTGAACCAGCAGTAGAACTTGAACTTGTTCCCCCTGCATTTGATACCCTTGCAATAACATTTGTACTGACACGTCTAACACCATTTTCATCTATTAGATACCATAAATTTTCAACCTCAAGAACTTGTCTGATACTTTGCTTCCAAATCTGGAATCCCCCTTCACCTTTGTAAACATCTATAGCGTTGAGAAGATTTGCTCCAAAACGTGTAGCCATATTAGCATGAGCTCTGATACCAATGAAGGAAAAATAAACTATAGATATTTACTTATTAGAACAATGCTAGCAATATTTAATGACAATGATTGTATGAATTTCAAGCTTCAAAAATACAAGGTCATTATTCACAATACAATTCGACTATTGCCTGCTATAGTAACTTCATTGTAGAAAAGGTATTGACCATATTTTGACTATCCGTTGACCAAATCCAAAATGGCATTGCTCAAACCTTTCCGAATCGAAATCTGCTTCAATGATTCATTCTCTTGTCGATGAATACAAGCCTTAACTTGCTTTCTTCTTGATTTATTTACAACGATCCTATGGCTATGGCGGACCGACAGTTTGAATGTCAATTTGGCTCCAACCCTAATTGGCAACTCGTGTAATTTCTTATTGCCATATATATATTGTATGCCCCTTAATCATTTCAATGGTTTAACAACCATATTTAGAGTATAGGTTATACCATGCACCGTATAGAATTTAACTCACGCAAACACAGAATTTCTGTGGTGCCTTCCCCTATATACTCTTAGGCTAGCACTGCTTAACATGAACTTACTCCAACAGTACTGCCATGACACATACATGGTTGGACATTTTGGAGTCCTTAAAACTTTCGAGTTGGTTGTTCGGGAGTATTGGTGGCCTTAGCTTTGTAGTTTTCTTTGAGGACTTCGTTCGCACTAGGGCCTTGACATTGCTCATATGGATTGCTTAGCCATTGCCGGTTCCAGAAGATCCATTGAAATCCATTTCTTTTGCTCTTCATTATATATCTTCCATAATCCAAGGTTTTGATGCCATTCTTACTGTGGTGGATGATCGGAGCCCTAAGATGGCACACTTTGTTCCATGCACAAAAACTATTAGCAGCAAGGAGACAACATATCTGTTAATGCGCAAAGTATTTACAATATCATGATTTTCCAGATAACATCATTAGTGATCATGGGTCACATCTTGTTTTGAAGTTTTAGAAGCACTTGTTCAAGTTGTTCAAAATTTCTTGCAAGCTCTTCTCAAGCTATCATCCCAAGAGTGATGGCCAAACAAAGAGCATCAACCAGACTTTGGAGCAATGCCTTCAATCAACAGGATGATTGGTCGGCTTTTTGCATTTTGTGGAGTTTGCTTACAACAATGCGGCACATTCTTCTATTGAGCATGCTTCCTTCTTTGCCTCGCTTGACTATATTTCCAAAATCCAAGTCTCTAGGAAACTTGCAGTAGAGTATCTAGTCCAACTTCTAGGACTTTAGGCCGAGCTTGCTCACCATTGCATAGTGCCTAGGCATCAGCAAACTGGCTGCAAATCTTCGTTGACTCGATTCTTTCTCAAAGGTACCTAAGTTTTGTGTTGGAGATTGTGTATGGTGTTGTGGCTCGATGTGAATTCAACCAGTGCCATATGACACAAGCGGATCATCAACATCTTGGCCCATTCGTGATTTCTTCCCAAATAAATGACATTGCTTTTATCCAGTCCTTCATGCCTCATTTGTGAAGCCCTATGCATCTAGCTCAATTTTAGCTTGATTTGTTCATCCTCCACTTGCAGTTGCTCATTGCTGGTTCAGAGGTTGAAGCTATTTTGGATTCTAAGATCATGCATAACAAATTACATTATCTCATGGATTGGTTGGGTTACATACCCAGTGATCAAGCTTGGGAACCTACTGAGAATTTTCATCGTCGGTATCTTGATTACATATATATAGAATAGGTGTCATGATCATATGAGATCTCATACATCACTTGGAGGAATTAAAGCTACGACTGCCTTGATGCACATAGGCTTCAATAAACATGCTACCATCATCATAACAATTATTGTAGCATTATGCATCACAACCAAGTGATAATAGAATATGTAGCATAATAACAGGGGGTTTTCTTTGTGTTTTTGTACGCTTTTCACTAAGGTTTTCCTATGATTTCGTGATGTATTCAAATGGATGTACTAATGCGTACATCTAGAGTGCACCATTTCTGAGCCATTGATTTTAGCCCTTTTTTTTTCAATGGTCAACAACCAATGGCTCACAACAAAAGCCTTTTTTTTGTGCGTGTGGTGCATAATGGTCAACAACCAATGGTTCGACAACAAAAGTCCCTTTTTGTGCGTGTGGTGCATAATGGTCAACAACCAATGGCTCACAAGAAAAGCCCTCTTTTTATGTGTGTGGTGCATAATGGGCACATGAAGGGCTTGAAGGGCGCATGTAGTGCAGTTTCCCCGCCGGCAACACATTTCTTATCATATCTTTTGATCCGTAGCTCGTTTTCGTGATGATTTTTTATTATTGGAAAGCTCTCTCCGAGATCTTTTGATAGTGTATGATATGGATATATTTTTTTAAGTTATCTATGCTAAAACAACAATTTTTGGCCGGGTTTGGTAGGTTTTCACATCCTACCAAATTAATCTGAGGATTGCGCTTATTGGATATTGTTTTATGGCTCATTCGAATGAAGCTTTGCAAACAATTACCATGCATTTTAGATTTTGAGGCAGTTATTAAGCAAATTCCAAGGCTTCTAGATCCTTTTGCTAACAAGCGTAAAAGTTCCCCACTTTGGTTTCTCACCACAAGAATCCATGGAGGCCAAACGTTAAATTCCAGTTGAAAAATGTTTGTGTATGGGTGTTGCAAACTTTATGACTTTCTTTAATCTTTCGATCAATCTGCTCTATCTTTATGGTAACTTTTACTTATGTTCTATTTGTTTTATTGTGATGAAATTCAAAAGCTACAAAGACAGTGTGATAAAAGCCTCAAATGAATTCTAGTTTTTTTCTCGGTTTGAATTCTAAAAATTTTGTCACACCGGGGAGGGGGTGACGTCTCTAAGGCCCCGGGGAACCAAAAATTTTTGCAACAAAAACCATTAACATCCAACATATAAAATTAAATCCCCAACATATAACGACCAACACATAACAACCATTGACATCAACAACCAACACATAACTACCATTGACATTAATTAACACAACCATTGGGTCCAACACATTTAAATTAAAATCCCCTTTAAACCCCTTTGGTTTGGGTGCATATTCACACGGGGTGACGTAGGGCAGCCGAGAGCCCTCATAATTGTATTTTTGCACGCATTGAAATCAACACCACATAGTATTCCGCTTGAAATCTTATAGTATTTTGCTGAATCTTGTTATACAAGATAGCAAATTTTGTACTTTGAATACCCCACAAACGAGGAACTTTACGCATGGTGTAGATTAAGGAATAAGGGGTGAATATGCCTATCCAACAGCTCTCGTTGCCCGGAGTCACCCCCCGTGTGAATATACACCCAAACCAAAGGGGGTTTAAGGGGGATTTTAATTTAAATGTGTTGGACCCAATGGTTGTGTTAATTAATGTCAATGGTAGTTATGTGTTGGTTGTTGATGTCAATGGTTGTTATGTGTTGGTCGTTATATGTTGGGGGATTTAATTTTTATATGTTGGATGTTAATGGTTTGTGTTGGTAGTTATGAGATGTCATACATCACTTGGAGGACTTAAAGCTACGACCGCCTTGATGCACATCCTAGACTTCAATAAACATGCTACCGTCGTTATAATAATTATTGTAGCATTATGCATGACAACCAAGTGATCAACAAGCTAGGGGTACTATATATTGGGAAGTTCCAATATTGCAAAAGCATTCTGATTCAATGCTAGTCTTCGAGTAATGCATTTGAACCTGCCCTTCTTCTTGTATTTCTTGTGTACAATAAATATTTCTTTTCTTTTCAACGCAATTATGTTTGGCTTTGGCGTTCACACATCAATTCTCATTTGGTACGAAAGAACTCCAGATAGTGATGAGCTAATCTACAACCTGTAATATGTCTAATTCAAATCTAAGAATATTATGGAACTGAAACTTCCATAATGATATTTTTTTCTTTCAGAACAATATGCTTGCAGTAATGGATACTGATGTACTTGATATTGCAATATGTAACACAACATATTGCAGATAAATATTTGTTCTTGTCATTAATAACTAAATTTGAAAGAACTTATATCAGGCATGTGTGTATCCTTGCGAGATTGTTATAACATTGTTTAAGGCAATAGCTTATGTTGTTGGAGCATTTAGGGCATACCTAAGAAAACATAAATCTACCTTTTTAAGAAAAGATGCGTGTGTACCAAGATTTGTCTCATGTAGCATTTTGTTAAAAGGCTGCGAAGTAGAGGCAATGAAGAAAGTGATGATGCTTTTTTAGATTTAGATTTTGTTGTGTACGAATTAAACTTCTGCAAATTGCATGGTTTTGCTTTTCAACGAAATCAATTGGCTACAACTCGCTTATTGTTGCTTCACCAATGAACCCAAGATTGAAATGGAACTTAGACACATAACGAAAGTAGAGACTGCTTCTAACATAATAGGCTTACAATATCTCTATCAAAATCAAGCAAGAGACTACCGAGATTGAAGACAAGAAAAAATAGGAGCACTTTATTGTATTCTAATTTCACTCATTTGAGATGAGACGCATCCAAACAATAGGGAGATAAATTGGAGGTACAATAGAGAAATGAAATGAATGAAAAGGGGAAGCTTGATTTCATGAAGGAAGAATCTGTTAAAAAACATGAATTGATCAGGGAGTTGAAGTCCATGAGATCAGCTAATACTTTGAAGATTGCTCAATCAATGGCTACAATGACAGAAAGCATATGCCAAATGACAAAGAACATGTCTATATATGGAGGAAGTTTTTGTGGAGGTCGAGTTGATTGCATGGGCTGAGCAAGCTCCTTTCCAGCAGAAACACATGTGGAGCTCATCCACGTGAAACATCATGGAAGGTGGTATCTTTGGGAGGTCCAATCCCATCTCAGAATCTCGCAGAAAACTCGCCTCTAATAGCTTTTTCATGTGAAGTAGCCATTTACCTTGTGCCTACTCTAAAACTCAGCCGATTTTTCTTTTTTGTTTGTTGAAGGTTTTTTCTAGCAATGTATGATATGGAACCGGCCACAGGTCTTTTGTGTACTCAGACCATGAAAAATCGTATTTTTTGTAAACCTTGACATATGAATACATTTTGCTTTCTCGGAAATGGATAATCCTGATTTCCTTTTAACTAAAATGTAGTTTAGGTTCTCATGTTTTGTTGAATATGATTCTTACAGGTTAAGAAGATGAGAATGATGAAGGTTTTGACGACATGCAATGTTTAGATCTTAATCTTTAGCGTTTCAGAGATCACATGCATTTCTGTGATAGATTCTAGTCAAGATGTTTGTACTCTTCTATTGGAAATGAGTTCATGTAACACATTTGATATTAATAAAAAATAATCTGTTTATTATCTTTTGTACTTCTCTACTCTGTAATGCTAATAATCTGTGATCTCTAATGGTTGTTTAATGTCTGCACTGTAGTGTTATTACAATGAAAGGAAATAATATGAACTGCTGTAGTTGTTCATTGACAGAATTAACACATTCATTGTTTAGTTATTCATTCATGGTTTATTTCATATAACTTGGTACTTAAAACTTATGCTATGTTTTGCAATCTTAAATATGAACCTCCTGAAGTTGTTCATTGACGTAATTAACACATTGATTGTGTAGTTATTCATTCATGGTTTAGTTCATATAACTTGGTACTTAAAACTTATGCTATGTTTTGCAATCTTAAATCTGAATCATGCCAGTAGTTGTTCATTGACAGAATTAACTAATTCATTGTTTGATTAATCATTCATGGTTTAGTTCATACAGCTTCACAAACTTGGTACTTAAAACTTATGCTCTGTTTTGCAATCTTAAATCTGAACTGCATTATGTAAAAGACATCACTGAACTCAACACAAAAAAATGGACCGAATTGGGATGTCTGATATCTATTAATGTCAATAAATGGAATAGCATTCACATTCCGTACAGATATAAGTTTTTGAATGAAAGAATCAAATTAAGTTTTTGCCATCTCTATTTTGGAAGATGACATATCTTATCAAGTCTCCTTCCTTCTTCAATTTCTTATTCATGTCTTCGGGCCATAATAGTTTATATCCGCAATTACGCTTCCAAGGGCAACATTTCCAATTCTAAGTCCAAGGCAAAGCCTTTAGGATCCCCGAACTTCTTTTTACTATGCCAAATCCATTCTCTACACAAACTCGCCTTTGCAAATCCTCTTGTTGAATCTGCCGTAGCCCCCGCGCCATCCGAAATACCTTCATCAAGAACCTTCGCTTGGATATGCCAATCCCCTAAAAGCATTGGTGGAATAGTAATCACACACCTCTCCATCCAGATTTCACCACTCCCCGTTAATCTTTTTTCCAGTCCATTTGAACAAAGAGGTTCCTACAAAATCTGCTTTGATGCTAGCCTCTTATACAATAGATTCTTCTTGAACTGATTGAAATCATGCACAGATCCTGTTCTACTAACACACACATTGATAAACATTTTAGAGTGTGTTACTACATCGTGCATGTGACAGGAATGCCTCTTGTGTTTGCTGTAATAATCCCCTTTGTCTTTCCTCCAAGGCTTTCTGTACAAAAAATGTGAGAACCATCAGCAGCACAAAAAATACTAAGTAAATCTATGGCATCTTCAAATTCCTTCATGATATCAAGGAGTCTCTAACCCGAGGGTAAGGTAATGAATTTTTTGTAAAGCATGGTCTTGGATGCTAAAACTAAAGTCACTTTCTTGGTGTATTTTTGGACTGTGGCTTTTCCAACATAAAACTTTTGACCAACATGCAACGGCATCTCACCATGAGCAAGAAAGTAGAGTACCATAGCTACTGCTTTCCTAGGATCTACAGGGGCCTTCTGGCCTGGTTTGATCAGGTATGTCACAATAAGGCCAACCGCTCAACCCTCTTTCATTCTCAGAAACCGATGCCACATATCATCTTCGAATGAGGGAAGGCAATTCCAAGCATGATTGTCAATGTTATCCCATTGAGTGGTCTGTCTCGGACAAACCCAGAATCTTCTCGGTCGCCTTCTTAATCGAGATATTGCAGCTAAGAGTAAGATGGAAGATGCACATGAAAAACTAGTGTTGTCTTCTTGAAAATCATCCTCATCCACTATTGCCATGGGATCCTCGAGCTCGTTTTCTTAGATGAGATCCAAGCAAAATTTTTGCATTGCTAAACCTAGTACAATAGCCCTACGAAGCATTGCAATCATACCTAAAATGACCGGATCCATGCTTGAATGACGCTGTCGGTGATGATTTTCGGCCTCAATGGTGTAGGGAATGGATTTTTTACAAAAATCAGCTTGAAATGGGACGCGGGAAGTCTGTGTGGGCGAACTCGAAATATCCCATATCATTCATTTTGAAGATTGAACGAAGAAAGAATTACCCCATATGGGATGGCCAGCCAGAATCAAATTGGAGGGAAAAATCCGGCGGGGACGAAGAAAACTGCCTGTAACGGCCGCTGTTAAGGCTCGAGAGAAGCTCATCTCTGATCTTCTCTCGAAGCTATATCAGATATTTTGTCTCTCGACCGTGACCTGAGAGACAAAAAAATTTTTAAGCATGTGGCCGACCTGAGAGGGAGGGAGGGAGAGAGAGAAGAGAATAGAGAATAGAATAGAATAGAATAGAATAGAATAGAATAGATTTTTTTATCGTCCACGGAGACCAATTGGCCTATGGGATCCAAACAAAGAGAGCAAAGAAACGACATCGCTGTGATAAAAACCCACCCCAAGGGTTTTTGAGGGAAAAAACGCTAGCGTAATAAGTATGCCGATACACCGCATAATTGTATAGGATAGCTCAATACTATCCCGAGGACACAATCCGAAGTCCGCGGCATCCATAACCTCTTGGAGGTATGACCCCAATAAGTCCACTGACGCCGTATTCAATAACTCATGCAACGACAGGCCAGGCACTAGTAATCGAATATACCGCGCTCGGATATGGGCAAATGCCGGGCAGATCCGAGGGCATGACATTCATCTTCAATGGCACCCCGATGGCAACACCGCAAAGCCCGCCCCTCCCCGCGGCTTCCCGAGCCCAACGCCCCGCCTCAATGAGACGATGTGCACCCGTGCGGATGGAAGCTATAAGTCTACGCTTCTTCATGGGCAAATGGATGTACAAGTACTGATGTGGGCCTCTCGTGAGCCTAGGGATTGACTTGTCACCGATAGTGTGCCACCTTAACGCGTGCATCGAGCATATGCATCCTAGAGCTTGAAGAAAAAGTAGCATCTAGATACATCTTAAGTGCCTTGTGATCCTTCTTTGTCCGCATCAGACGACTGCTTGCTTGTACACCCCAACGTGAGAACCATTGAGCTTGCTTTGTCCTTCCAACAAAGCTTTGAGGCATTGGGGACCCATCGCTATGGCCAACGAAGGTTGGGCAAGCGTGTATCACCCATAGCTTACCACCTTCGAAGTAAATAATATGGCACTCCAATCAGCCTGCTGAAGGGGTAAAACCCGCCTCATGGAGTAGGATCCGTATGGAATCGCGGACTTTACCCCAAGGGTCCGTTCTACGAAGGCTTTCTGCACCTCGCCGAGGTCATTCCGTGTTGAGGGATATCACCGACCCCAAACTTCCCCCATACAAGAGGACCGGCTCACCAAGGCCCTAAATAAGTGTGGCGGTGGCCCTGTGCATAAAACTTTGCCTTGTGGTCGTTGTTCCTCATAGCATATAGTGCTTTCCACTGCCGTGACCCCGTAACTCGATGGCCGCATCCCAGTGGGTGGTAGCAGAGAACTCGATCCCCAAGTACTTGTAGAATGTCGAGCTGCTTGGATCCGATTTTTGGCAAAATCGGGGTCAACATGGAAGAACACTATCAAGGTCTAAAGGGTGGTGAAGATCAAGGGTCCGCATTCATTTGTGCTTGTTGTTAGAATCCAAGGGCCCATATTAAGTTGTGTTAGTTGTTAAACAAAAAGACAAATTTGGTTATGGAGAAGAAGAAGACAAAAACAAAGGATTGATGAGGTGTAAAAAGGAGTGCCAAGATCATGCCAAGTGGATGGCCAAGATTTATCAAAAAATTATAAATATCTTGAGGGGACTTGTTCTCCTCCTCTTTGGGCTCTAGAATCTCACATGGAGCAAGGGTAGTGGCAGCCCCAGGAAGATGGTGTCGAGACCTCTTCCCCAAGATATCTTGAAGCATTGTTTTGTATTACCTTCTTGAATAAAGTGGTGCACCCTCTTTTTTATCTTCTACATCTTTTTTCATTTTTCCATATTTCTACATTTTCTTCCACACTTCCTTTATCAAATTTTCATTACCAAATTTTCGGCCCTTTTTCCCTTCAAAAAATTTTTCTTGGTTCTTGGTTCTTTTGCCTTGTCAGCAAAGACTATTTGATCCCATGTTTGCCTTTTGAAGGTCGATGATGAGGATGTGGGAAATCCGCCATCATCATGGAGGTCCTACCGATCCTAATTTTCCCCGATCAAGTTTTGGTGCTGGGCCGTAATTGTCTCCATCATTCATTCTTGCCATATCTTAAATTTTCTTGCTTTTCCTGCCATCTTTTTCATATCCAAATTTTCGTTTTTTTGGTGCACCATTCCTAGTGCTTGTCGTAAAAATGACAAGATGCCAAAAGAGACAAGCTTTTCTACACAAGTTGCCGGTTCTAAAAGTGTTGGTTTTGTCACAAAGCATTCAGGCATCTCGAGAGAGAAAGAATGACAAATCAAGAAGGATTGATGTCGCTTATGATTATTTCGAGAGCCAAAGAAACGCCAAAATCTCCAATGCTATGAAATCATGCCTTGTGCCCCTCGCTTGCCCTCAGGTTGTCCGTGATACTTTGCCTTGTTTCTCCGCTGCTTCTTCATGCAAGGAAAGCCATAGCCAAGCATGCAAAGGCCAAGAAGAAAAAGATCCTCTCGCTTGCTTCAAGTTCTCCAAGCTCCAACGTAAAAACCATTTCCTCTTACTGCGTTGCCCTCGCTTCTACTCCATGCCTGTGGGGAGACAAAAGGATGAGCTAACAAAGACATTCGTTTGCCCTAAGCTTGTCAAACCCGCAAGAGAATGAGGAGAGAAGAGGAGGTAAGATCAAGAAGCCACAACCGCCCGCCTATTGCCGAATCCATCTGTCGCCGTAAGCTCTCGCCATCGCCATCCGCAAGTAAAGAAATGGGAAGGGAAGGAGAGAAGAGGAAGAAGTCTTCCGCCATAGTCGCCTCTATCGCCATAACTCGCTCCAACCACCAGAAGCAAGCCAAGAAAGATATTGATCAAGAAAGAAGAGGAAGAGAAAGAATCGGGATCAAGAGAGTAGTCGTTGTTCGTTGTCACCGAAGCGGGGAAGAAGAAAAGCAACAAATTTTTGCCCTCCTTTACTTTTTGCCACGCCCTCCTTTCCTATCATATTTTATTTTTGCCACCACTTTATTTTTCCACGTTTATCTTCCTTAGCCACACTATTTTTTTGAACCACTTTTTGTCTCTTGCCCTTTAGTAACACCATGCTTTCATTATTTTCCCCACTTATCACGTTGCCTTTTACCACATTATTTTTTATTTACCTTTGTTATGCCTTGCCATACCTTGCACACATTATTGCCTTTATTGCACCTTCACATATCTTATCTTGCCACTTCCTTATTGTGAAAAAATTATTATCATTCACCTTGTTACACATCTTGTTGGATACTTTGGCTATCAACTTACATCTTTTTGTTTGTGCGACTCTATCTTACCATCCCCAATATCTTTATGACATAGCCCCTTTGCATTTTTAAGCCCTACCCCAAGGCCAAATACTATCATCATTTTTTCAAAATCTCCTATGGCACAAGTTACATTTTGGTGTTGGAGTACACCTAAAAAACTCCAAAATATTATCTTTTTTAATAGGTTTGGAGGGTCCGTTAAAACCTCCATTTTCTTAATAGGTTTGGTGGGACCAGAAACCCCTTAGCTAGCTTTCTTTGTGCCAAAGAAGACTAACTTATTGTACTTAAATATGAAAAGTGTTGAAGTTCCGCGGCCCGAGGGACCGCCACATCTTTTTGTTTGTGCGAGATGTTGACCCGATTTTTGGCAAAATCGGGGTCAACATGGAAGAACACTATCAAGGTCTAAAGGGGTGGTGAAGATCAAGGGTCCAGATTCATTTGTGCTTGTTGTTAGAATCCAAGGGCCCATATTAAGTTGTGTTAGTTGTTAAACAAAAAGACAAATTTGGTTATGGAGAAGAAGAAGACAAGAAACAAAGGATTGATGAGGTGTAAAAAAGGAGTGCCAAGATCATGCCAAGTGGATGACCAAGATTTATCAAAAAAATTATAAATATCTTGAGGGGACTTGTTCTCCTCCTCTTGGGCTCTAGAATCTCACATGGAGCAAGGGTAGTGGCAGCCCTGGGAAGATGGTGTCAGAGACCTCTTCCCCCTACAAGGTATCTTGAAGCATTGTTTTGTATTACCTTCTTGAATAAAGTGGTGCACCCTCTTTTTATCTTCTACATCTTTTTCATTTTTCCATATTTCTACATTTTCTTCCACACTTCCTTTATCAAATTTTCATTACCAAATTTTCGTCCTTTTTTCCCTTCAAAAATTTTTCTTGGTTCTTGGTTCTTTTGCCTTGCAGCAGCACTATTTGATCCCATGTTTGCCTTTGAAGGTCGATGATGAGGATGTGGGGAAATCCGTCATCAAGAGCCACCTCTACATCTTGCCCCTGGTAAGTGAATGAGGGAAGCCTTGGTTGACGAGATGAGAAAACTAACAGTACCCTAGTTTTGGCCAAGTTAACTCGCATGCCAATGAATCGGCAAAAAGTGTCAAGAGCATCCAGTGACATTGCATGTCCTCCGAGTATAGGCCGAGGTTGACATCGCCAAGATATATGAGTTGCCGATTGTGTGATGCATGAGATGGGCGCCGCACCTCCATGCTCGTAAAGCCAATCTTCCACCGGGTCAATGTATATGCCAAAGAGTGGGGGAGAGGGGCAACCTTTGACGCATCTAATACTACCGACACGGTTGTCCCCGATGATGTGATACGGTCTAAGCATGCCTCAGATAGCTCGTATATTGCATTCTCGCAAGTCAAGTGGGTCCCTCAAATGCCGCAAACTGGCCCCATAACTTGTCCCGCCATCGCGGTCAAAAGCTTTTGCAAAATCCATGAAACAACAAGAGAGGTTCTCGCTGATTCCTCGCTATCCTCAATCGTGGTGTGCGTAGTGAAGATATGATCAATGGTGGAATGCCTGACGAAAAGCCTCGCCAGTGTGAGAGCTCACACATCCGCCTCCCCTCGCCCATATTGTCACCGGCCGCCAAGGATGCCAGCCAATAGTTTTGCAAAAAGAGAGTCGACCATAATAGTACGATAGTCGGTTGGGCATTGAGGATCCCCCTCGCTTTGTATATGGGCACAACTCTACTAGTGGTCCACCGTGAGGGAAGCCTTCTTACGTTGCTTTTATTGAATAATGCCGCGGAGGACAGCACCGCTGAGGCCCACCCCATTTCGTGTTCCTTTGCGATGCCAAATAAATCTGCTGCCTTCCCATTAGCTAGGGCGCTATGTGCCCCATGACATCCCTCTCGTGATGACCCCGTGAGCCATGCCCGCTTGTCATAAGAATGGATTGGGCCGGCATAGGAACATGGCCGTGGGTAGTCCGCTCCATCCGCTTCTCCCTGTACACTTTGCGTAGTAGGGTAAAGAGTCTAGGGATCGGACCGTAGCTTCTCACGTGCACCAAAAAGGCTACCACCGGGTTTCATTTCCCCTGTACGATGAGGCGGTGAAGGGAATCACTCTCCGTAGGGCATGCATGCCCATCACAAAAGCTAGAGGGCCACCGCCTGCCCTTATTCGACTTGAACCTCATTGAAAGTGGATCACCATCCAATAGGTGTCGAGCTCATGCCTTGCCCACACGCAATGGCAAACCATTAAGCCTAGCCCACTATGATCCCTGGTAGGCTTTACACACCAGAGGGATCAGGCAGTGATGAGACAAGTCCCCTTTATTCCACCGGTCGAGCCCCACCACTCACAACCAGATGGGCTCTTGTACACGGGCCGCATTAATTGGGATTTAATCAGGCTTATCTAAAATCATCTGCTATTGAAGGTTTCAGGGCCTCTACCCCCCATTCCCACATACACTGGAGAGCATAGAATGGAACATCAATCAAAGAACTGAAATACTGAATAGAATCTAATCTATCTACCTAAACATACATGGTTAGGTTCATTCGTTAAGGCTGATGATCTTTGGATCTATAAGGCTGCTAAGACTGATCTAACATACTATCATAGCTCATTGCTGGGCTAAGAGTCGGCTTTGCACAATGGAATCACAGCACACTAACCCCAACATTTGGTCCACCTACCGAAACAACAAGAAAAAAAAAATACGAGTTGTTTTTGAAGATTTGAAAAAACCTACACGAAGTTATATGGGGTGTGGTTTTCCAAGGATATACTCAGTAGTTTTTCTTAAGAATATGTAGTTTTTTAAGAATGGGTGGTTTCTTGAGTTGTAGTCTCTTTTTAAGGATGTGTTGTTTTCAAGCAAAGATGGTTTTTGAAGGATGTTTTTTAAAGGTGTTGTTTTTTAAGGTAGTGTTTTTTTGAGATGTGGTTTTTTAAGGTTTTCTAAAAATCCATGTATGACCAAGTTGTCCACATGCCATTATTGCCACAAAATGGCAGCATACAAGAGTTATATATGTTTGACACGCTTCACTAGCATTTGACTTCAAACATGCTACCTAGGCTCCAACATGCCAAGGTGGCTCCAATATGGCAACTAGGCTTCAACATGCCAAGGTGGCTCAAACATGCCAAGGTGACTCCAACATGGCAACTAGGCTTCAACATGCCAAGGTGGCTCAAACATGCCAAGGTGGCTCCAACATGGCAACTAGGCTTCAACATGCCAAGGTGGCTCAAACATGCCACATAGACTCCAACATGCCAAGGTGACTCAAACATGCCAAGGTGGCTCAAACATGACACCTCGGCTTTAACATGCCAAGGTGGCTCAAACATGCCAAGGTGGATCAAACATGCCATGCGGATCCAACTTGTCAAGGTGGTTCAAACATGCCACCTAGGCTCCAATATGCCAAGGTGGCTCAAGCATGCCAAGGTGGCTCCAACATGCCACCTAGGTTCCAACATGCCAAGGTGGCTCCAACATGCCACCTAGGCACAACATGGCAAGGTGGCTCAAAGATGCCACCTAGGCTCCAACATATGCCACGTGAGCTCCAACATGCCACCTAGACTCCAACATGCCAATTAGGCTCCAACGTGCCAAATATGCCACTTAGGCTCAAACATGCCAAGGTGGTTGAAACATGCCATGTGGGCTCCAACATGCCACCTAGGCTCCAACATGCCAAGGTGGCTCGCATGCCACCTAGGCATTCCAAGCGGTGACATGGCATGCCAACTAAGCAAGGCCAAGTTTTGACTAGGCCAAAAATGAAAAGATGTCCATCTTTGGTCTTTTCATTGGGTGATGTTGGCAAATTTTAGTTGACATGGCTAGATGGTGGTGATGTGGACATGATGACTAGAACTTTATGCAAGAAATATGATAACCTTTAGAATTTTTGGTAGAGGAGTTTGGCAAGGGATAGAATAGAGGGATCTTGAACAACTTAAACGCCACACCTTTCCCCAAATCGAACCAAAGCCGGGACTTTTGCAGACTTCCTCACCGAGGGGGAGAGCTCGAGACCCGTGAGATGAACCTCAAAAAGGTTGCGGAGGTAGCCTTTCCTCGCCAACGATCCGGAGGGCAAACGCCAATGCCCCCCTCTCCCCCCCCCTCCTGGAGCTCAATTTCCCCTATCCGATTGTTGAATCCACCGCTCAAGTAACCTCGCTTCAAAGTAAATTCAAAAAACCCAAGTCCGTCGAAAGAACTTATCAAACCGCTGAGCGCCCTACTCGGCCAGTGTAGAAACCCAAGTGTTTTGTCGTTCGAAAGCATAAAAAACTCGAAATGGAGATTTGACTTATGTGTCATCCTAAATAGTAAATTTACCCTAGGAACCAAGTTATACGGTCATTTTGGCAACAAAAGAAACACGGACCTCTACATGGCGTTATTCCTGCCACCACCTCTTAGGCCAATTGACTACGAACGTATTGGACATGAGCTACCTTGATGCTTCTTGGAGAAAGGGTGGTCTTCTGCCCACAAAACTTGGTCTCGAGGGTAATGTCGATGTTTTGAGTCCATTGGCAAAGTCAGTTTATAGTTCCGGAGTGGGAGAGTTGCCCATCCGTGGCCAAGGGCCTTCAGGAGAGGACCTTTGGGGCGAACTGCGTCTGGAAGGTTTTAAGGGTCCATCTTCTGGCATCAACACCCTCCCTGTACGTGATCACATTGTGCAAGATCCTGGTCGAATCTGACTAGGATATGGCCCTCCAAAATGTAAACCCTGTGGTTTGCTAGGTTATTGAAGGGTTTACGTTATGGAGGTTTCGATTTAGTCGGTTGCACTTGGGACATGGTCAAGAAGTTGCAGTTAAAAACATGAAGCAATAGGAACTGAAGGAATGGGGTTTGGATCTATTGGCCATCCCGAATGATCCCAAACAATTTTGCTACTGCAAAAGGCGCTCTTGGCTTCTATCTGTCATTATGGGAGGAGGATAAATCCAAACCCCATTCCGTCAATTCCTATTGCTTCATGTTTTCAATTGCAGCTTCTTGGCCATGTCCCAAGTGCAACCGACAAAAACTCGGCCTCCAAAACGTAAACCCTTCAATACCCTAGCAACACACAGGGTTTACGTTTCGGAGGCCATATCCTAATCAGATTTGACAAGGATCTTGCACAATGTCATCACGTAGAGGGAGGGTGTTGACACCAGAAGATGGACCCTTAAAACCTTCCAGACAGTTCATCCCAAAGATCCTCTCCCAAAGGCCCTTGGCCACGGACAGGCAACTCTCCCACTCCAAAATTGTAAACTGACTCTGCCAATGGACTCAAAACGTCAAGATTACCCTCGGGGCCAAGTTTCGTGAGCAGAAGACCACTCCTTCTCCAAGAAGTGCCAAAGTAGGTCATCTCCAATACATTCCTAGTCAATTGGCGTAAGAGATGGCTGCAGAATATTGTCATGTAGAGGGTTCATGTTTCTTTCGTTGCCAAAAATGACCGTATAACTTGGTCCCTAGGGTAATGTCACCATTCCGGACGATATGGCGAAGTCGAATCTCCATTCCGGAGCCTTTGTACTGCTCGAATGACAAAATACTTGGGTTTCTACATGGTCGAGCGCAGGACGCTTCACGGTTTGATAAGTTTCCCCGACGGATCTTGATTTTTTTTGAACCCGCCGGCGAGGTTACTTGAACGGTGGATTCAACTGGCCGGATAGAGAAATCGAAAGCTCCCGAAGGGGGCATTGGCATTTGCCCGCCTCGGCGAGCGGCCGGGCAGAAAGGCTGCCTCGGCAACCTTTCTGAGCTTCGTCCCCTGGGGTCTGGCCTCTTCCCTCTGGTGAGGAAGCCGCGCAAAGTCCTGGCCTAGTTCGATTTGGGGAAGGGTGTCAGCGCAAGATCCCTCTATTCTATCCATTGCCAAACTCCTCTACCAAAAATTCCAAAGGTTATCATATTTCTTGCATAAAGTCCTAGTCATCATGTCCATGTCACCACCATCTAGCCATGTCACCCAAAATTTGCCAACATCACCCAATGAAAAGGGACATCTTTTCATTTTTGTCCTAGTCAAAACTTGGCCTTGCTTACTTGGCATGCCATGCCACCATTTGGAGTGCCTAGATGGCATGCTTGAGCCTAGGTGGCATGCTTGAGCCACCTTGGCATGTTGGAGCCCTGGTGGCATGTTGGACCCTGCGGTGGCATGTTGGAGCCACCTGGCATGTTTGAGCTTAGGTGGCATGTTTGAGCCACCTTGGCATGTTGGAGTCCACATGGCATGTTGCACCACGTGGCATGTTTGAGCCACCTTGGCATGTTGGAGCCCACGTGGCATGTTGGAGCTCACGGGCATGTTTGAGCCACCTTGTCATGTTGGAGCCTAGGTGGCATGTTTGAGCCCCGTTGGCATGTTGGAGCGACCTTGGCCCAACATGCCAAGGTTTGCTCAAACATGCCACCTAGGCCCCAACATGCCACCTAAGCTCAAACATGCCCGCGTGGTTCAATATGCCACCTAGGCTCCAACATGCCAGCGTGGCTCAAACATGCCACGTGAAACCAACATGCCACCTAAGCTCAAACATGCCACGTGGGCTCCAACATGCCACCTTGGCTCCAACATGCCAAGATTGGCTCAAACATGCCACCTAGTCTCCAACATGCCACCAAGGCTCAAACATACCAAGGTAGCTCAAACATGCCACGTGGGCTCAAACATGCCACGTGGGCTTTAACATGCCACCTAGGCTCAAACATGCCACCTAGGCTCCAACATGCCAAGGTGGCTCAAACATGCCACGTGGGCTCCAACATGCCACCTAGGCTCCAACATGCCAAAGTGGCTCAAACATGACATGTGGGCTCCAACATGCCACCTAGGCTCCAACATGCCAAGGTGGCTCAAACATGCCACGTGGCATGTTGGAGCCTAGGTGGCATGTTTGAGCCACCTTGGCATGTTTGAGCCTAGGTGGCATGTTTAAGCCGAGTTGGCATGTTGGGGCCTAGATGGCATGCTTGAGTCAGCTTGGTATGTTGGAGCCTAGGTGGCGGTTTGAGCCACCTTGGCATGTTGGAGCCCACGTGGCATGGTTGAGCCACGCTGGCATGTTGGAGCCTAGGTGGCGTGTTGGAGCCTAGGTGGCATGTTTGAGCCACCTCGCATGTTGGAGCCTAGGTGGCATTTTGGAGCCCACGCGTGGCATGTTTGAGCCACCTTGGCATGTTGGAGCCTAGGTGGCATGTTTGAGCCACCTTTTCATGTTGGAGCCTAGGTGGCATGTTTGAGCCACCTAGGCACGTTCGAGCCTAGGTGGCATGGTTAAGCCACCTAGGCATGTTGGAGCCTAGGTGGCGTGTTTGAGCCTAGATGGCGGTTTGGAGCCACCTTGACATGTTGAGCCTAGATGCCCGTGTTTGAGCCTAAGTGGCATGTTGGAGCCTAGGTGGCCACCTTGGCATGTTTGAGCCACCTTGGCATTTTTGAGCCACCTTGGCATGTTGGAGCCTAGGTGGCATGTTGGAGCCATCTTGGCATGTTTGAGCCACCTTGGCATGTTTGAGCCTAGGTGGCATGTTTGAGCCTAGGTGGCATGTTGGCTTGCCTTTTCAAATATGTCTACGATGGCGTGCCTAGCCTAGTCTTTGGTTTCTTCTTTGTTGGGTTATGGTCGCATATGATTTAGTCGCATGTGCATGCTTTCGCTTTGGAGCTTATTAGGTTCGTGCTTGGGCTTGATCGAACCACTGGCATGTGCACGTATTTGCACATTTTGGTGTATCCATTTTATACGTGATAATTCAATGGTTTAACAATGGTTAAAACTTAAAAAAAAAATACAAAAGGTTGCACTTAGACGATAAGGTTGCACTTAGACACGGGCATTTTAATAATTCGTCTCAGGGGCAAACATGGGTATTATTAGCAAACATGGGCATTTTAACAATTTGTGAAAATACAGGGGTATTTTTATAATTTTCCCATAAAATAATGAATTTGCTAGGCGTGGAAAATAAAATAATATTTTATATACGGCGTGATTTTTGTCAAAGGCCGAGATAAACGGCACAGATCTTGATCCGAGTCCTTAGATCTTATTGGTCTTTATTTAGCGGTTCAGATTGACTCAAAGATGAATGGTATAGATGTTGATCCTAGTCCTATGATATTACTGGCTACTAAAATGAAGGGCTGAGATTGAAATCCGAGATTATCCGGCCATTGTGCATCTTGTGTTTCTTTCTCCAAACCGCAACCGCAGCTATGGCGTTATCGCGGTAGCAGAAAGCGGTGCTATGGCGATGGTAGTTCCTACCGGCTATGGCGATGGTAGTTCCAAATGGCCATGGCGATGGCGACCCGGCAGATCCGGATGGCTATGGCGATGGCGATCCGGCGGATGGGCTATGGTGTCTTTGGCGATGGCAAACGTGTTTTTCCATTCTAGTTTTACCCTAAAAACAAAGCCGGTAGCATTTCGCCGCCGATTTGATTCCCAAGAAGGCGGGCTTTGCTTGTCCTTCAAGGAATGCGTAAAAAGAGAAAGCAATGAGGGCTTCCGGCCCAACTTGAAGCTCCAACCGGTAAATCCGCAATCGACCCTACTTGAAGCTCCATTTGTGTTATTTTCGGATTCGTTGGAGCTGATGTCGCCTTCAATCTCGGGATCATCGACATTTGAATGCCTCACCTATTTTGTTAAAAGGAAGAATGAGAAGAGGCGACCACTTCACCGGGCCGACCCGTGATGCCATTGCTTTCTCGCAACTCCTTCATTTGGCCGACCACTACCAAGGTACGCCCTGAATTTTTATATTGGTTTTGCTTTGCTTTTGTGTTGTTTTCACAATTTCATGCCTTGCAAGGTGCTTTCTGCGAATGAAATGCCGGTCGAAAAATTTGGACGGTTGTTATTTCTAAGACTTATTTCAATCTCAATGTCCCTCTCACTTGAAGGCCTCCACCATGTTCATGGCATCTCACGACAGATTTTTACTTTAATGACCCTTCAAGATCAGGTCAATGAGTTTCAAAGGCCGTTGCAAAATCCAAAATCCAGAAGATTATCGTACATCTGGAATCTTGCAAACAGATTGCAAATACAGTCTTTTAGAGGTCCAGTGGTTGAATAATAAAGACAAGAACGAGAATGGTTTGAATGATTTGTATTTTATTTCCTTCTGTTTCTTTCATTCAATAAGGATGATCATATTATTTGTCTCAATGCCTTTGTTTTACTATGAAGAATTCAAAATATTCACAATATACCTTCGTTTACAATCAAGAATTCGAAATATTCAAAATATATGAATGTCTTGACTATTGAATAAGAGCTAAACAACAACAAATACAATCCCCAAAGATAAAAGGAATAGGTTTGGTTTTTGAACGAAAACAATGTTAGGAAATTAAAAAAAAAAGCATATCTCTTTTTAAGGAAACAACGTTAGCAATTTAAAGAAACAACGTTAGATTGCTTAAAAGCATATATATTTTTGAAGGAAACAATGGTAGGTTGCTTAAAAACAATATATAGAAACCAAATTTGTACCCTAGAAAACCACACAAGTTTTCTACCTGTAATAACTACACATAAAAACTACACCTTTCTACATGTGGATATTTTTCTAAACTATGTTATTATATAGTAAAAACAACACTTGAAAACAACTACTATTCACGTGGATATTCTGTAAAACCACATGTTGATTTTTTAGTAAAAACAACTACTATTTTCAAAACCATATGTTGATATTCTCAGAAAACACATGTTATTTTTTAATAAAAACAAAAACAACACTTAAAAACAATGCATTGATTTTTTTTTCAAAAGGCTGTCAATTTTCTATGCATAGACTTTTTAGCCAAAAACTACACGTTGTTTCTAGCATTTTCGGAACAATACAACAGGTGGGCTTTAAGTGTTGTTTTTCTTCAAAAAAGACAGCGAAAAACTACACATAGAGCGAAATTTGGGGTTAGTGTGCAGGTTACCTGATCCCTGGCTTGCTCCAGCTCCCCAAATCGCATCCATTCCTTCGTTCTTGCTAAAGATGGATGCTCCTGCGAGAACTGTTGTGCAAATGCAGCTCGACGATGCCTGACAATGCAGAATAGCAGTTTGGCTTGGCCGGAATGACCCAAGGAAGCCAAAATACGAAACTGGAAAGGGTTTAGGGTTTCCCCTTTTGTTCCTTTTACATGAACTTTTAGGTTTAGGTTAAAAGGGACCAATGGGGGTTTTGCCATTGGCAAAGGGGTTTAGTTACATATGTTTAATGTACATGTGCAACATACGAGGTTGCCCCCTAGGCACAACCCTTTAAGGCTCTCAAGTACCTATCATAATGACATGTACGCGTGACGTGGCAGTATAATATATGTATTGGGACCGTAGGTTATGCTGGAACGTCACAATCTTCCCACCTTGAATTGATGTTGTCCTCAGCATCATGTTCTCGCCTTTTGGAACCTGCATGAACCTTGCAACATACTATAGTAAGGTGATCTCTCAACCCTTACATTATCATCAATTATTCATAAAATTTTATGGTTTGTACCATTATTATTAACAGAGTTTCAAAATTCCCTAATTAAAGGTTCCTTCGGTCTCCTTGCAACACATTATGACAAAACATGTGTTGCAAGTCTTCGCAGTGCAACCCTCCTGCCGCTAGACACTCCTATTGGCCTGTAGGTCCAATACTACGTTAGTACACGTTTAATTATTATAAAGTTGGTTATTAGGGAATCACCCATTTAATTACAATTTATATGGATGCAAGGCTAATCTCCCGGCGTAGGAAGATGATGTTTCTTCCATCTTGGCCGTGGAGACAGTGCCCTATTATGCCTAAGATGATCACTCATGCATACACCTTTAGTTGCTTTTGGCATGAAGGATGGCGTCCTCCCCCGTAGTAGACATTGACTAGAGGTGCTTTCCTATCAATGCATGTCTAAATGACCTCTTATCTCTCAATTTGTCTACTTCAATGGCGACAGAAGTAGACTTCTTAATCTACCTCACGCTCACATATCGGTTCGGCATCGACTACTTCGGTGACGAGCCGACCCTTGTATTGCTCCATGAATTGTGGATACTGCTTCTCTAGATCTGATTGTAGTACTCACATAGCGTCTTCCACAGGTAAGTGCGTCCATTTCACTAGGTATTGGAGAAATTGGGATCTTCTTGTTTTATTATAGGACCTATCAAGAAGAACCTCTGGGACGATTTCAAGCTGGTCGTCCGTCATTTCCAGTAACTCTGTTGTCTCCAATACTTCCTCTGGATTAGGAGTGTGCCTCTTCAGGAGACTTATATGGAAGACCCTATGGATTTTGATATGTGCCGGCAGATCCAACTCGTAGGATTGGTTACCTACTCTTTTGATTATCTTAAACGGCCCAGCTCATCTTGGAGCAAGTTTCTTGCAGTTGCCGATGCGGAGCTTCGCTTGCTTGATTTTGATCTTCAGCCACACATTGTCCCCTACTTAGAACTTTCTTACTGTTCTGTGCTTATCGGCTACACTCTTTTGCCGGCTCCTTGCTGCTAGAAGATATTCTCTCACTTCTTCTACTAGCTGCTGCATCTCGCCTAGCATCTGCTGGGATACTTTTACCTTGGACACGGGATTGTGCCAAGTGTCTAGGGTCAAGCATTGATACCCATAATTGATCATGAAGGGGAACATCTGGAAAGATTCTTGCTTGGTGCTATTATAGGCAAAATCCACCAAGTGAATGAAATCCTCCCACTTAGATTGCTTGTTCCAGACATAGTTCCTCAACATATCTTTGAGTATCCTCTTTGTGCGCTCCGTCTGCCCATCCGTCTGAGGATGATACGCCATATTCATGGAGAGCTTCATCTGAATTGTTCTGAACAAGTCTTGCCAGAATGCTCTCATGAACTTTGAGTCTCTATCAGAGATTCTCTCTCTTGGCATCCCATGTAGTCTAAAGATTTCCTTCATGAACAACACGACGGTATCCAAATCCATATTCGTGGTCCTGCATGGCAGAAAATGTGCCATTTTCGACAATTTGTCCACTACTACCATTAAGGCGTCCTTGCCCCTTATGGTTCTTGGGAGCCCTGTTATGAAGTCCATGCTTATTACTTCCCATTTGGCATTTGGCACTGGCAATGGCTCTAAAGCCCCAGGGATTCAAAGTTGTTTCGCCTTCATCTGTTGGCATAGCTGGCACTCACGAACGTATCTGGCTATTTGCTTCTTCATGTCGGGCCAGAAGTAGCTACTTCTAATCTTGAAGTACGTCTTCATGAACCCCGCATGCCCGGTTATTGGGCTATTGTGTGTGTCATGGAGTATCAACTTCCTGACTCCTGATGACTCTAATACACACAATTTATTCTTATGGTACAATAGGTTGCCTTCCTTCTTAAAATGCTTGAAGGTTTCCCTCTCTTTGTCCGTTCTTGCCTCCTTAGAAAGGCTTGCCTATACTTCCTTGAAATCTTGGTCCGTTGGCAATATTTCTTCTATCTTCTTGCCAAACTTGCTGATGAGTGTTGATATGGCATTGCAATGGACTCTCGTCGTCAAAGGGTGCCTTGAGAGCGCATCCGCAACTACATTGAGCTTGCCTGACTTCTACATGATAATAAAGTCGTACTTCTCCAGGAACTCCATCCATCTCCTTTGTCTCAAGTTGAGATGCGGTTTGGGTGAAGACATATTGTAGGCTTTGATGATCCATATCTAATTGGAACTTCCTCAATAGATAATGTCTCCATATTCTCAATGCTCTCACTACTGCTAGCAGCTCCTGGTCGTGGGTTGGGTAACGCGTCTCGACGTCATTCATCTTTCTTGAATCGTACGGTACCACCCTCTCCTCCTGCATTAAGACCGCTCATGTTGCAATCTTGCTAGCATCTGTTGCCACCAACTTATCTTTCTCTGGATCGGACAATACTAAGACTGAGGCAGTCGTTAAAGCTTCCTTCAACATCTCAAACGTTGCATGGGCCTTCCGTTGCCAATGACTCGCCCAATCTTTTATCTTCTCCGCTTTGGTGAGGTCCGTTAGTGGTGCTGCTACCTTTGCAAAGTTCTCGACGAATTTTCTGTAATACCCTGCCAAGCCGAGGAAGCTCCTCAATTCATGGATGTTCTTTGGTGCCGGCCAATCAATTACTACTTCAATCTTCGCAGGGTTGGTGGAAATCCCTTCCGCCGTGATCACATGCCCCAAGTACTCTACCCTATCTGTTGTGAAGGGCACTTGGATAGCTTTGCATAAAGCTGATGCCTCCTCAACTTTTCAAGTACTTTTATCAAGTGTTGGGCATGCTCTTCCAAAGATTTGCTGTAGACTAGAATGTCATCAAAGAAAACTATGATGAATGTACCTAGAAATTCGCGGAAAATATCGTTCATGAGCCTCATGAAAGTTGCTGGAGCATTGGACAATCCAAATGGCATCACTGTGAACTCATAATAGCCATATCTCGTCCTGAATGTTGTCTTATGGATGTTTTCTTCCTTGATTCTGATCTGGTGGTATCCCGACCTCAAATCTATCTTGGAGAAAACCTTCGCTTCCTGCAGTTGATCCATCAAGTCATCAGACCAAGGTAGTGCATACTTGTTCTTGATTGTGTGTTTGTTCATTTGACGATAGTCAATGCACATTCTGAGACTTCCATCTCTCTTCTTGACAAAAAAGATCGACGCTCCAAAAGCAGAGATGCTAGATTTTATAAACCCTAGGTCTAGCAACTCCTGCAATTGCTTCTTCAATCCCGTCAACTCCTGAGTTGATATTCTGTAGGGTGCCTTACTTGTTGGCTTCGTCCCTGGCTCAAGTGCTATCTCACACTCGACTCCTCTATAAGGTGGAAGTCACTTGATCTCATCAGAAAATAAATCATGAAATTCCTTCACTAGTTTTGCTATTGGCTTTGGAAACTTGCTCAATGCTTTTGCCTCCTTGTCTTCCTCTGATTCTGGCTCGTTAACTTCGAGCTTAAAGACATAGGCCACTTGCTCCTTTTTTATGCATCTAAGTAACTTCTTACTAGACATGCATTGCATGATTGGGGTGACTTCTTTACCTGTTATCTCAATTATCTTGCCATCTGGCGTCGTTAAGGTTACTTTCCGCTTCCCACAATCAATTATCGCTCCAGCTGATCCAAGGTATTCCATACCTATGATTAAGTCGTACCTGCCGATGTTCATCACTTCTGCTCCCATTTCAACATTGACACCTGGCAAGTCTATGTTGAAGTTTATCCTCTTTCCCACCGTGTGTCAGATTGCCCCACTTGCCAACACAACCAGCCTAGGTTTAGATTTGACAGACTTCAGCTTCAACATTTCTACCATCCTTGGTGAACCAAAGTTGTGGGTGCTCCCCGTGTCTATCAATACTAAGAAATACTTGGTTCTGACTTTTCCAATCGTTGAGATGACCTGGTACTGGCTCTCAGCATTCTCAGAGTCAATGGCGGCAAAAATGTGGCACTCACTCTGGATGTAATCACGCGCCTCTTCTTCGCCAATTTTTGGGGATGTCTCCCATCCTCCTAGCTTTGCTAGCGCGGCATTGAAAGGGGCAATTGTGCCCTGGCTAGAAGCACCTGAAGCACAACTACTTTTCAATACATTATTGCCTCTTCTCCTTAGGAATGAACTGTAAGAACTACTTTACTGCTTTGGAGTAGTTTGAACCAGCTACTTGCTCTTTGTCCCCGAAGCTGACTTGCTTCTTGTCCTGCTTGCCCAATGACTCGCTTTCCCTTGCATTCCCTTGCTTTCCATAGTTTGCATTGTACTGAGGTCTAGCAGCTGCCGAGCTTGTTGCTCTTGGGCTATAGCTTCCCGTGGCTTTCAGCTTCCCGTGGCTTTCCCCTTGTCCTGGATAATCTTGTTGCCTCTCGTCCCACCATCCACGGAGACCCGTTCCCTATAAACTCCGGGCCTTAGACTCGCTTCCGCACTGTTTTTGGGGTTTATGGCTCTCACAAGCTTCCCCGATATCGTCCTCAAGCCTTCAATGTACCCCTCTCTCAAGTGTCTTTTGCGCTCAACTTTGACACATAGAGTCTCAACCTCATGAACTCTTGATTGTATACGGACTGTCTTATTGCCCCCGCTCCCACCTGTAAAATTGTTGCATCATGTGGCACTTGTGTTCTCTTGGTACGTAATGACGCTTAAAAGACGTGGAGAACTTCTTGAATCTGCAGCTATCTCTGCTTAACCCATGGGCTTTGGAATAGCTTTTCCACCAAATTCTAGCTGCTCCCTTATCATACTATAAGCATTCCCGTACTCTTTCATTTCCGTCCCAACCAAGCCTCTAATCCATTCCGCACTTTGTCTTCTAAGAACTGCTCCCATTCCTTGCTCTTCCACACATTGCTCAGTGCGGAGTCGACTTTCTTCTGGTAGTCAGCTTCAATCCTTCACCTATGGTTGGGACCCTCTCGGTGATCCTGCCTATTGTTGTCCTGCTCCTCAGACTCGGAGTCAGAGTCAATGCTAGAGTTGGAGGAATCTGTGCTAGGGAATCTCCTTCTTCAGTTCCTCTTCTTTGCCTTGTCTGTTTTGCCAACAGGTGTTTCGGGTAAGTTGAACATTCTGGTCTAGTGCAATTGCTGCCCTCCCTGCCAGCAAGGCTCTTTTCTTGTGGATGTCTGATCTCATTTGCGATATCTTCTCTTCTGGGGTTGGTGCTTCGAACTCTTGGAACAGGTTCCTTGGCTGAAACTGTCTTGCGGGTGTCTGCTCGTCATGAGGTTGTCGATCTTGTTCTACATTCTTGGGTGCTCTAACTACATACAAAACTAAGAAGGAGAAATCGATGCTAAAATAATAGTAGGTTCCCTCGGCCTGCTCCAACTGATCTGCTCCAACTATATGCTCCACACTGGTTTGTTCCCACCTGTATGCTCCAACTGGTCTGCTCCAACTATCTCCTCCAACTAGCTGTCTCAAAAACTACTGCTCAAAGGTGCTTCCGCTATGGCCCGACACCAATTTTTGTATAAAACAGTAAAATTATTGATATAAATACAAAGCTTTTTAGTGTGTGTTAGTAAGAGGGACTATGATCCCAGAATTGATGTATTAAGTATAGTCTAACATATTAGCGGGCAACTTATAATGTATGACTCGTATCGATTAGTGAAACACACAAACAATTAGTTGATGCACATGGATAGACACAATATGGTCATGAAATATAGGTCATAACAATAATATGGGCATGTCTTAAATGATCTAACACGGAGAAAGAATATTCATAGGAGGAATACAATATGGCCATTGAATATAGAGTTAATATTTGATGGCCACTGAATAGATAGCTTTAACTAGAAAATACAGAACAACTATGAAAAGGGATAAACATACTTAGAATGCTACTCGAAAATTAGAACACAAATATGAAAGGAGGGGTCAGCGGAAGGAGAGAAGGTAAATACATAAATGGGCGATCATCTACTAATCAAAAACGACAGTTTATTAACTACATGGAGGAAGAACGGCCCACCAAGGGTTGGCTAAAATCCTTAGGTAAAGACGTCACCCACATGGCCATGAAGACAAATGAAAAAGCAGGGTACCGGAAAATTAAAGAACAATTTAAATCTATAGGATGGCTACATATCCAAGTGTCAGCCAACTGGTAGTCATCTTGTATAAAGAGACTCGCGGGTATCACACAAGTTCGATGATCTGCCCAGTCTATTCTATTCTATATCCACTCTGGAGGGTTCCATGCCCCACTTGATATCACCTTTTATTATGGAAAGGCTGGAACCCATATTTTTCCCCATTCAAGAGCTTGATCGATGTTTCTCTACATGGCTACAATGATCTGCGTCCACAACATTGTAAGTACAATAGTTATTGGAGTATCAATATGATCATAGTGTACTGACTATAACGCAAAATCAAAGTGTTGTTATTGAGTTGATATCTCAATTAAATCTGACACCTTTATAGCATTTGAATGGGATCTACATCGGGCTTCTCTTAGCCAAGCTAGTATTAAGGAATTGGATTGAACATGTATGCAAATTTATGTGAAAACTGCTTTTATTGTAGGACTTGAAAATGTTAGAATGCTACAACTAACTACATATGACTATGACTCTCATATGCATACAATATGTTGTTGGATAGTTAACAAATTATTGCAAGCAAATTAGCAGATTCTCTAAGAAAAGACATTGACATTAATAATATTAAATATCTGATTTCTCGCAGCAAGTGTAAATGTAGCCCATAGCAGTTTTGTCATAAGATCAGCATCAAATGCATCCATTAAACTATCCCAAATAGATTTATTCCCAAAGGCAAATCCAAATGCTTATAGATGGAGGCATAAAATGCTAAGCATCTGCATATTACTTCACAAGTCGGTTTTAGCAAATATTTTCTGTTCATATGAGTATGTGATTGTTTTATTACTCAACTGCCTTTATTATTTGCTTTTTCTTGAGTGCCAACGCTTTTATAGGTACTAATTATTTTCAACTCATTTAGGACTGCATTTCGCTTTCGCCCAGTGGAGTCTCAGCCATTGTAGTATCTGGAGGAAAAATTTCTCTATCCGTAATTCTTATCTAAACATAAATTATGTAGGTGCAGTTTTTCAAAAAAAGTTTTGTTTTTCCATTCTAATTTTCTTATTCTCATTTCGTAACACCAGATTGTGCTTACTTATTCTCATTTCGTATTTGGTGTTATTTTCTTTATTGTGGCTGCTATATGCTACTTTAGTAGTTTGAAGAGTATTAGTGGTGGAATGCACGATAATATCTAGAATTCTATCCCTTGATAGCATGTAGTAAATGTGTAGCCCTCCCTTAATCATCCTTGTACTTTTATTAGCCATACGCATGACTAGTGGCATGATTAGGGGCATGGTCTAGTGGCAGGACCTTAAACTGCCATATTTGAGGTCACGGGTTCAAGTATGTTCAACATCAGTCTAGTAATGGAGACCTTAAAATCCATTGCCCCGAGTCATGGGTTCAAGCATAACCAATTGGTCCTGTAGTGGAGACCTTGAACCTGCCATATGTACTAGATAATCACATGCAAATTAGCTCCTAGCATGAGTTCCTATAGAGATTTTAAAGAAAAAGGAGGAACTATCTGGAAGGGCAATCAACTGTATTTTTATGTGTTATCCAACTAAACATAAAGGCTGGAAATTATATGATCGTAAGTGTCATCAAGTTTTTGTGTCGAGAAGTGTTTAGTTTGATGAACATGAAGAATATCACGATGATCATGGGGATGACCATAATGAGTTTGAACAAGAGCTTATTATTCAACTCTTTCCACATCTCGACTCTTCCATTTTGAGTACTATTTTTGCAGTAAATTCTTCTGTTGTTTCAGAGTCTCAAAACAGTTTAAAAAATGAGACTTCTACAAGTAGTTTCATTGTGTAACCTTTACCGTTTATTCCTACATAAACAATTATTGTTGAGAATTTACCATTACAGTCTTCCATTAATTCTGGAGAGTCAAATGATCTCTTGGATGACGCTGATGGCTTGGATAATGTTTTGAACATTAGCCCATTCATTTACATGATGAATAATGATGAGTACATGCCTAATTCAAATTTGCAGCTTCAAATCTCATCGCACCTTTTGACATTCAAAATCATTGCGAAGACTAAGAAGGTTAGTTGGTCTCCCTTATGAGGTTGCGTAATCTTGTGAATATAGTCATATGGCTACAACCTATGCTCATAATGATCCTCGACCTTCAAGAAAGCAAGAGGGCCTACGACATTGGGATGATGCCATGAATAAAGAAGAGTTTTCTAATGCTTATGAAACAAGGTACCTAGGGATTAGTGCCTAAACTGAAGGATCAACATGTTATTGGAAATATAAATGGGTGTATAGGACCAAGTTTCATGCAAATGGCAGCATTGCTAAGCCTAAAGCCAAGTTAGTGACTAAAGGCTGCAATCTGAAGTTTGGTCTTGATTACACGGCGTCGCTGCACCAAAAGGTTTGTATGTCCAAAGTGTAAGAGTGGTGATTGCCCTTGCAGCCAACAGGGATTGGCAATTGCATCAGCTTGATTTCAAAAGTGCTTTTCTTAATGGTGATCTAAATGAGCTCATTTATATGCAACACCCAGCTGAGTTTTTCAAACAAGGAGATAGCATCTTATTTGCAAACTAAAAATAATATCCAAGACTTGAAACAAGCCCCAAGGTGTTGGCATGAGAAAATGAACTTATTTCTTCATGCTCAAGGATTCACTAGGTCCAGGGTGGTTTTAAATCTATATGTGGATGGCAATATCATTATAGGTAATGCACTTCATTTGATTGCTGAAATCAAAGAAGAGATGCAGTCTACCTTTGAAGTAACCAACTTAATCGACTTAGGAATGCTGCACATTTGCCTTGGAGTTGAGGTTTGGCAACATCCTATCTTCATTCAACTTACTCAAAGCAAATATATCAAAGATCTGCTTGCTCATTTTTTCATGCAGGACTGTAAGCCTGCTATTACCGCTTGTGAGCATAGTCTCAAGTTGGTCTTGGATCCTAATGGCGAATTGTGTGATGCAACACTATATAGAGAGTTGGTTGGTTCTCTAATAAATCTAAGCATCACAAGGCTAGATCTAGCATTTATTGTTAGGCAAGTCAGCAGGTTTATGCAGATTCGTGCTCAGCTTCATTGGCGAGTAGCCAAAAGAATTCTGGCATACTTAAAGGGAACTATCATTGAAGATCTCATTTATCATAAGCATGATCATCTTACTCTTTCCTTTTACACTAATGCAGATCATGCGGGTAATGATCTTGATATCAGAAAATCTACAACAGGGTATGTTTCCTTCTTTGGCACTAGTTTAATCACTTAGATATCGTGGATACTGTCAGTTTAAGTACAATAAAAGGCTGAGCTTAAACCTCTGTAGATCGGTACACAAGAGATTGCTATGATACATTTATTTTAGGATCTTCAGTTCCCTAACATCGGCCAAGATCTTTGTGGACAACTAGATGCTATAGATTTGGTAAAAGACTACAAATATCATCCAAAAACCAAGCATTTACATCTGAAAGTATGCTTTGTTCAAGAACAATTGTAGCTGTCCATCTTAGACTTATAGTATTGTGAGACAGGCTAACACCTTGCGGATGGTATGACAAAGTCTCTTATTGGTACTTCATTCAGACAGATAAAGAGTTTGTTGGGTATTGAATCCCTCAAACAATGAGTACTCAATCATGTTCTCTTTTCTTAGTTAGAGTTCAATTTCAACAGGGGCATTGGAGTTAGAACCCTTCACTCAAACCTAACCCTAAATAATACTTGTGCCCTAAATAATACTTGGGTGGCTCAGATGATGCCAGGTCATCACCTGCCACATCATCAGTAATAACTATATAAGTCATTACACATCTTGTTACCTTTACCTAGTTTTTCTCTCAAAAAACAATTAGGGTGATTTTCCACTAGAGTGGTGTCTCATATTTTAGCCATTTCTATTGGGCCACATAAGCAAATAAGAAAGCAATAATTTTCTACTTTTAAAAATAAGACATGTCCCATTTAGGTTTGATATACCGGTTTCCCGGTATAAAATAAGACAGTGTCACATATTTTAAAAATATCATTAAAATAAGATGTCTTTTTAGCAGGGTTGCCTAATCCCCCCGCCCACTTTCCTGCGTTCTGAGCTATGCCACGTGGCCTGCCACGTCAGCTGTTTTCTTTTTTAGCCGTCCGATTCTTTATTTTCTGATCGTAGGGTCAGGAAAATTAGAAAAGGAAGTATTTGCCTGCCGGAGTATTCGACCTCTCCGTTATTTCGATCTCGCCCTGTCGGATTTCACTGCCGTTCTAATCTCCACCTTCTCTGTTCTCTTCTATTTTGCCATGGCCAAGCCAAGCCAAGCTTTTCAAGATCTACCAAGCTTTCGTGGTGGCCATAGCCAAGCTTTTAAGGCCAAAATAGGAGTATTATGATCCCGATCGTTCAATGCTTGAACTTGTATTTGCACCTGCGGAAGAATGGATAGGTAAAAGTGATTCCGAGATAATCCATGCGACTATGGAGGAGCTTGCCGCTTTTTCCGCATTTAAATAGCAAGTGATGGAAGCAAAGCAAAAATTTTGAAATATCATGTCGCCAAAACCACAAGGTATCTTTTTTTGCAGAATTGTGGTAAAGACGCTTGAGATTGTGTTTGAATCATGGGCATCTTTAATGCTTCCGTGCATATCCCATTTTCTTAATTTGTGTGATGTTTTTGTAGATCCATGACCTGACCTACAATGAGGTCAGTAGTGAGGTTGGAATTTTGTCTAATTCCAAAGTCTTTGCATGTGGACCCTTTAACCGACCGGGTTGAGGCCATCGCCTTTGCACTTCTCTTAGTTTTTCTGGACAAACTCATCTTATGCAAGATTTGATAAGGCAAGGAAAGCATGGGGATTAGTAACTAATAGGAGCGGGGACTTGAGAAGGCAAGCTCTTTCCTGGATTCGAAGACCTGAGGATGCGTATAAGCTAAAGCTTATTCGGCATTATATTGTAAGTTCTTTCTTTATGCTTATTTAACTTAAGTGCTTTTTATTAATTTGAAGCATTAAGCTTTCATTCAGAATATGTCATACCTCAGGACTTTGAGTATCAGAATCATGCTGGAACTCAGATCAATAGCTTAATCACAGATAAACATGTACCTAAGAGCAAAGAAGCTTTTTGATGGCCAAGATAAGGATAGCGATCAGTAGAATAAGATTGGAGAACATGTAAAAGGTGTGCCTTGTTCCAGACATGGCTATCACCTTTCCATTTGAGCTAGATTCATTTCAAAAGGAGGTAAGTAATGTATTGAAGGGGAATAAGTTCCATCTCGTTCTTTTTTATGCATACTTTACCTAAAGTCAATGGGGATACTGTCAATCAGTGTTAACATTCTAATCATGTTAGAATAAGTTAATTAAGTAGTGTATACAGTAACGCAAACCTTAGAGCGTCTGACTGCCATCTGTGATAAATAATTCGTGTAACTCCAGCATTTTACTGCCTGATAAGCTGGCCAGCAGCTAAGTGAGGACTAAGAGTCATGCTGGATGACTTAATGTGATATGTCGTTGATGAGATAGGAGAAACATGTGTCAGAATAAATGTGCATGGAGCCTTGCGCTTGGTCTTGAATCAGATTTTGTGGTTTACATGCTCGATTATATACAAGGAACTGCGTAATTTAGGTTCACAAGTTTTGATATGGGAAAGAACTGGACTGGAAAGTAAAAGGAATACTTGTAAATGAATAGATCCAGATATTTCGACTGGCGTTTGTGCATTGGACATTGTCCTATTTGCATGCAATCTATCACCTGGAATAGAGTTGATCTGATTTGTGACACCATACTTTTGCAGGGAAAACCGTTGTTGCAGAATATGCTTTTGCTTTAGCTGCAAAGGTATTGTGTATGATAAGATTAGATAGATGCCATTCTTTGAATGCCCAAAGTTCTATGACAATTTGTGTAGACTACTTCATTGATTCTTGGTGTGTTTTAGAGACCACAGAAAACCAATATTAGTACTGGTACCATTTAAACCATTATTGTATGGACCATTATTACTATTGTGTAGGTGTTTCTAAAGCTTTATCAAGTAAAAAAATTGTCATTGTCATGAGTTGAAATAGTTTAAGAGCAAGCTATATCATCAATTTCATAAGCATAGCAATGGAATCCAATAGAGGTGATGGTTTTCATTTGTCTATTGCCCCATTCTATCGTATGCAATCGTGTTGAACTATCCATTCGTGTTCTTAATCCTATAAAAGCGGGGCTAATGGAATGCTTTAACTACTATGAAAGCAAAAATTATCTAAAGCCATGTGTCCATAACTACTATGTCTCGCTAACTAATACAAGCATTTACCTTTCCACCGGGCTTATTGTTCTTTTTATGTGATGGAAAAGCTTTCTTGATCCCCAAGACTATGAATGGTTTTTGTTTTTTTATCATCTTCCCGTGATATTGATGGCTTACCCCGCTCTAATATTAACAGGAATATGGATCAGTTCAGAAATATGTTCGAAAAGCCATTGATCTGTACAAAGACAATGCTCAGAGTGTGACCAGGTTGTAAGATCTTGAAGCATTTGCAACAGTTATCTAGCTCGTCGCAGCAACCACAACAGTGAACAACTTGGGCAGTTAGGTGTTTCTTTGGATTACTCACAGAAGCAGGTGAATGCATTCGTGGCACTGCTAAATGTGTGGGATTTCATTGGAGGCATAGCATGTGGAATGCTTTCAGAGATTGCCCTAAAGAAGCATGGAGTTCCAAGGCCATTTTTTTAGCAGGAGTGGGAATTTCAGCACTAGGGAATGCTTTGATTGCGTTGAATGTTAAGGGCGCATTGTTCATAAGTTCCATATTAGTGGGAACTTACATTGGAGGCCAATGGGCAATGGTATAGACTATTATTGCTGAGTTGTTTGGGCTGGAAAATTATGGGACTTTGCAGAACTTTGTTCAAAAGCAAGAGCAAGTGGGGAATTATGTGTTGTCCGTGACGATGAGTCGGAGCTCTATATGACAAGGAAGTGCGGCGCCAGAAGAGTATTGTATGTCATGGACTGATTTGTTACCACACTACTTACCTCATCTTCGTGGCAGCTTGCATGTTTGGAACTCTATCTGCCGTGGTGTCGTCTGTGAGAACCCTCACATTTTACAGAAGCCTTGCCACCAAACAACGTTGAGCAATCTTCACTTGTCTTCACCTTGTTTTGTTAAATTATGTTTGTCATTAATTCAGACAAATATATGTAGGCATAAGAGGTCATGTGTGCAGCAAATGGCTATACAGAAAATAGCCTATGCAAATCATGCCCATTTACTTTCATATCGATATTATGTGACGCTCTCATGAAAATGCTCCAAACATTTTTCACAGTTCTGTCATTTCTTTTCCCAAAATACACGAGACTGTCCTAACTAAACATGATTGTTCTCTTACTTTTTTAGTCAATAAGTTGCTTGGTCATCCCAAGCTAAAGAATCCATGTATCAAGTCTGATCAGTAGCAAGCTAAAAGATATAAAGCAGATGCATATATGGTTGCCATAAAAGTTGGTTTACCATTTATGATTCTGCTTTGACAAAAAGACATCTTAAATACTCTCAAATTCCTAAACTGTTCTTAAAGTCTGGTGCACATGCATGGGTAAACAGTCCTGCCTTTGACATGTTTGTCAATGTATATGTAGATAGACTATTCTGTCCAGCATAGTGGAAGAGCTCCTTGGATTTCCCCTTCAGAAATGATCTCATGTACTTAGTGTTCTAGCTTATAATAGGAATTATAGCTCCTTTTCCTAGCAATTGATCAAGCGTCCTAATTCATTGAGGAATAAACCACAAAGAAGAAACCCCTGTGGAAGATCTCTTGGCCCCATAGAGAACAAATTATAACTGACCATATTCATCTAAAACACTATATCAACATATTATATAATCGTTAGAAATTGAAAGCTTTGTCTATGATAATGACAAAATTGACTAAAACCTATATTCGCAACATGGGATGGAAATTTCATCGCATTTACTAAACACATAAACAAACTTGCACCAAAATCTTGTCAAAATCTTGGCAAACATAGGTCAAAGTCTTGGCAACTTTAGGTCAAAGTTTTCGCAAACATGTATGCTACTTGTGGCAAAAGTTATTCTAGGCCATAAGCCATGCAAAAGTCCACCTCATCATTCAAGTGACGGTACAATGCCACACCGGTTCAAAATTGAGCTTCTATACATAAGTAGAGTTGGTTTTTGTAGTCATCAACCAAATCCTAACCTTCATCTCAACCCTGCAATTCCGCTAGTTTTTTTTTTGGTTTTCCACTAGCATTTTAATGGTGTCTTATTTTATGACACCTTATAGTGGAAAACCCAACTTCAATTCTTTGTGTCGTATTTTTTGATTTGGAGTCATAAACGGTATCTCAATGTGAGTCTTATTTTATGACTATAGTGGAAATCACCCTTAACCCAATTGGCGCACTCTCGTCTATTTCCAAGTCTTCCAAATTTGGTCAAGTACTCAGTATCTGCAGTATGAGCTACCTCTGTTCATGTGGCAACATGACAGGCCCATTGAGAGACATCAGACAGACTAGAGAAAGGACTTCCAGATACAAAAAATGGTGCCCAATACAATGGGTGTTCATACTTATCTTTTAAAGATATCATGGATTGTCGAAGAGCAGCGGCTACTGTCCAGCCATCTTTCATGTTGACGTAAAATTTATCCATGAGAGCTTTTGTTGCTTGATCATCTACTTTCCATAAGGAAGCCACAACAGTAGGAACCCCTGCTAAGTGGAAGGCCCTGGTCAAACCCAATGTTCCTTCTGCACATATTTGTCCAGTCCCAGAACTGCACGCGCCTAAAACTGTCACAATAGCACTTAGTTCTTCCCCTTCACATATCTGCTCTGCTGTCAACAGATCTTTCCTTCTTGTCTTACTAATTTGAGCTCCTTCTGCCCTGATATTGCAACCTTCTTTGGCTATTTGATTGTCTTCTGCTAGCTCTAGTGCTCCAAACTTGCAAACCATTTCAAATAGTTCACTTGATCTTGCTAGCTCTAGTGATCCACTTGGTATGCGATTAAAGACCGTATGGCAAGATATGTGAATCCAACAACTATTTGGTAACGTGTTTGACACTGCTCCAACCTTAGCTTCGTCACCAGTCAAGCATTGGAGACTCAAGCCAGCCTCTTCCAAAATCTTCGCCACAATTTTTCCTTCTTCCTCTGCATATTTTAAATTTTTCTTTGGATTTGCTACCACAAGAGCTCTCCTGTGCTCTCTTTTTTGTCAGGTACTGCCTCCTCATTTCACAATGCTTGAATAACCTCAGAAAACTAATAGTGCTTATTTCATATTTCTCAATAAGGTACTTACCATCACTACATCTAAGAGCCGCAAATGGTACCATAGACGTTTCCTGCAATGAGAGCAACCCCTGTTATATAATCAAAAAAATAAGGTAAGGACAGAACTCTGGAAGGTAGAATAAACATTTACCTCACTTGTAACAATGACAATGCTCTTGGCCTCAGCCCTTTCTAATGCTTCCTCCCAACATCCGATCAGGAGTTTGAATAAGTCTCGCATCACTTGATCCCATTTTTGCTTGATCTTAGAACCAGTGTCACTGATAGCTGATTTCATAGCCTCTGAAGTTGTTAGTGGCTTCATAGCCTCTGGCACTTTGGAGAAAGGACTTCCCTGATCTGCCAACCCCAAGTGAGGTAGCTTTCCATCCTGGATGAAGTAGGAGCAAAATTGTGAAAATAAAATAAATATTGTCTTGGCACCAGCAAGCTTTGATATCGAGCAAAGTTCAGATAGCGCCACCTCATCATTTTCATCAAATATAGATGAACTGTTAAGGTAATTTACACCAGGCCTGTTTTCTAGAGAATGCAAGAAATCGCGACCACGTTGGCGTTCAGGCCATAGTAGTGCTTTTGATTGTAGTTGACCTGATCCTCGTCCTTCAAACACAATCTTAGCTATGATTGACAACTCCATCTGCCGGAACTTATTTTTATTGTTATCAATGAAAGAAATGCGGTCTATGCTGGAATCAAATTTGCCAGGAGTTTTCATATCCATATCAAGAAGAGCCTCCAATTTCTCACTCGCCTCTTCGTACTTACCTGAGCTAAGATAGAAGTTAACCTCAAGCTCTAGCACAGACCGAAGAAGTATTTGGTATGAACGTCCCAACTCCTCTGCCTCAACAAAGTGATTTTCTATGTCTTCTGTGTTCCCAGATATAAGTGCAATATTTGCAAGATTAAGCAAAGCCTCATGACCTAATTCTAGACGGTGCTTGGCATCCTTCCATGAGATAGCCAATAATTTTAACCAAATTTCCTTTGCTTCCTCAACTTTTGATTTGTGCAAAAGCAACGATGCTTCAGACCTTAAGAAGATTATCTTATAATGCTCATGAGTAGAACTACCGGAAGGTATGCCTCTCAATGCAGTTTCTTCGAACCGTTTCATTCCACCTTCAAATTCCCCATCTTCCACCTTACCTAGCTGTAATTGGCATTGCACTATTTGACATATACAATCACAAATTATTTGTGCAATGGCGTATCCTTTGATTGAATGTGCATTGAACTCCACTTTTTCAAGTTCCGTGATGGCATTTCTAAAAAGATCCACGCATTCTTCATACTTTCCTATTACTGATGAAATTTTCCCCTGGCAAAATAGACTTACACCATCTGCCAAAGGACCACCATACTTTTCTATTTGTCTTTGTAATTCTCTTGCCTTATCATATTGCCCCAGTCCAAAATACGTGCGGAAAAGATCATGCAATGAACAAATCTGGGCATGTGTCCACGTTGTAGCTCTTGCTGCTTCCAAATTCTGCAAGCGGTATGTCAGTCGATCATCAGCTTTGCAAATATCTAAGTGATTAAGTTGATAGCTTGCCAAATACCTAAGGGTGGTGGATTTTCCCAGCACCAAGCTTTGCTTCAATAAGTGTTCGTAGTCCTCACTGTCTTTCGAAAGAGCCATTGCATGGTAATATGAGACCCATGCTCTATTTTCTTCTGCTTCCATGTCGAAGTTTGCTTGCAAGTTACCAAGAATACGAGACTGAAATGACTTCGAGAATGCTTTGGGAATCATGTGGTTATCCTTAGAGCAGAAGGCATGCCATACATTATCAGCTGCAATGATGTGCTCATCGTTCACACTAGCGACTGCATCCTGATGTTCTTTGATCAGTTCAATAAGTAGATCATTAAATCGTTGAAGACGCACTTGCACGACCTGTTTGGTTTTCCTTGCAATGGTTTCCATGTACTGGAATCCGTGCTGTGGAACCCATGCAGTAGAAGAAGGCTCTAGTTTTGCAAATATCGCAATTGCTTCATCAAACGCATCTGAGCACTCCTCCAGCTTATGCATCACATATGCAATCTGCCCATGACAATACATATACAGGCCTTTGCAAACAGGATCTTCATATCGCATGCTTTCTAGCTGTTCTAGAATCCAATCAGGAGAACCATTGAAGGCATGGCAAACATTCACTAGTGCAAGAAATTTCATGCTTGTGTGCTCTGCCACCTGAATTTGCAACTTCGAGCATCTGCTTATTTCATCAAACTTGCCTAACATGTAATAGCATTCTGCCAATCTCCAATATGCCAGACATTTAAGGCGAGATGATTTCGTTAACCTAGGGATGAGCTCCATTACAGATGTAACAATTGTCTTTACCAAATCATTGAGTGGCCATAGAAATGAAATGTAATACAGGGTCCACGCTGGAGTTGCTTCTTCCGCTATGTTGCAGAAGCTTGTTAAGCAACGGTGAACCCTTTCACCAATGTTTGGATTAATGTAGAAGCTGCCATAGTATGACTTTGCTGCATTTATGAATGAGGTGATATGGTCCTGCATCATTTCAATGTTTCCATCATGGACTGCACTTTGATGTAATATAATCCATTCCTCTAATTCATCATCTTCGTCCTTTTTTTGTTCTTTCCTTTCAACAAACCCGCGCCTCATTATCAAATTACCCAATACAGGGTGGTATAACTTTGTTAGTCTAGGGATGAGCTGCATTATGGAACTTAAAATTGTCTTTACTAAATCATTGGGCGGCCACAGAAATGAAATGTAGTACAGAATCCATGCTGGAGTTTCTTCTTCTTCTATGTTGCAGAAGCTTGTTAGGCAACGGTGAACCCTTTCACCAATTTTTGGATTAACATAGAAGCTGCCATAGTGTAGCTTTGCTGCATTTATGAATGAGATGATATAATCTTCCAGCATTTCAATGTTTCCATCATGAACTGCACTCTGGTGTAATACAATGAATTCCTCTATTTCATGACCTTCATCTTCTTTTGGTTCTTTCCATGCTGATGTGACATGGGGTGTGGAACTGTTTGCAGCAAGCCCCATTACTTGAATTGCAGTAGAATATCTATAATTCCACACGTCTCACCAAAATTTATGGTTTGAAATATTCCTAGATCCGTAGCCAGAAGAATGTTAAAAGAGGTAATATTATTATTTAATTCGTGATCCTGTTCTAATCCACCAATATGATGCCTACCTCATTATCAAATTACCAACTATCTCACTGCTTAAATTAAAGAATGGTTGCTGATGGTTGATGTTAAAAGAGGTGTCTCAACCTCCTCCTCAATATCATTTTAAAGCGTCTGCATAGATAGTACTAGCCGTCTCATCACAAATTCTTCTTCATCAAAACATGAAAGATGTTGAATATTTTTAGAAATGCAATGCATGGTGATTTCTCAAAAATGTAACTTGACTTGGACACTGATATGTATGCTTGTATTTATTTACTTTAGCAAGGCAAGGGACAACTATCCTTAGAATTAGAAGTAGTACATCTTTGTGCCCTCTATTGTCCAAGGGAGATGCCAGAACAATGCGATCTTACACAGCCTAGTATAGAACAAGTAAGACAAGTGAATGAGAACTGTCTAAATGTTCCTATTTTATTTACCTGGCAATTCTTGGCTGAAAACACCAGGGTCACTTAAGCAATACAGCTATCACGCATCAACTGATGTTATAATGCGGCCTTGAATTGAAGTGGTGCATCTGCTTTTAAATGCCAACGAAACTCAGGGGCACAAACAACAATCATTTTCATTGCAACTGATTTATGTTGGATTCGCTAATAAAAGGCAAAGGGTCCACCGTTAGAAGGTTGATCTGCCAGAAGACAAAGCCAGTTCGACTAGTGCTTTTCAGATGCCCCTCTTCAGTATCCGAGCCAAGGGTACCATCAGCGGCATTGGAGGTAATTGGAATGGCTATTCTGCTTCTGAGTTTGACATTTGCACAGTGACAGTAGAACCCTTTGGTCGCCTGTTTTCCATTATGCATTTTGGGGTTGCCACGTTACATGCCTCAATAATCAAAGCTTAAATTGCATAGCCTTTGTCTCCCCTGTACAGACATGTCATGCTAATCAACTTTGATTTTGCTCCAGTTTAGCACGAGAATCGATCAAGTTTAAATTGCATCGCATTTTGTCTTTTCTGTACAGGCAATTCAAACTCTTTAATGATGTCCACAGATGCTAGGTTGTGGACCTTCTATGTGTCTTTCATACCTAATGCCTCGTGCCCTTCTTCTGCAAAAAAACTGTAAAAAACGATGAACCCTACTCTGCCTGGTGCGTACAAAAACTGATGAGCCCATAAGAACCCTAAACAGAACCCTAGATCGTGAAGCGTGTAGATCTGGCATGGATACTACATGGGATCGGTATCTGTTCAAGAAATACAATCTGGTGGCGTTAAATCCACTGGAAACCAATGTGCAACTCTTCACCGTTCTGTGCAAGAAGCATCAAGAGGGAAAGCACCCAGTTCTCAACAGCATAGGCTCGCTTGCAGATATCCGTTCTGCAACACCGAGCAATTCTGAATGGGATGAGACAGCAGACAAGATAACATCCTACAGGAAGGGCAAGTTAAAAGAAGATGGGCTGGTGGAAAAGAGAATGAATGGACTGCTCAAATGCGACACATATCAGAGCTGTGGAGTGCTAGCCGGTCTCCTGAAGCTGTTTAAGATTGATGGGGGCAGATCTAAGCAGCTGATCTTCCAAGCCCATAACGTTCAAACTGAATCTATCGACTGCGAGCTTAAGGAGGAGCTCTTCCGCCATTCAGACCCTTTATGGGTTCCTGATATGAAACGCATACAACTGGAGAAGTCAATCAGGTGGGATTTTTAAAGCTTCATCTGTTTTGCTATCACATCTGCCAGATCTAACAAGTTGGGCTGGTTTTTCTAGCAAGGATGGGACGATAGTTCTTCAAGACAAAAAAAGCAAGGATGGGTCGATTGAGCTGTGGGTAGTTACTGAGATCAAATACTGCACTGATATGATGCTAGAATTACGAGACCAAGGCTCCGGAGGTAGCCATATAGGAGTTCCTGTGGAATTAACTGGAAATATTCCTGTTGATTTTAAGGTCGAGGTTACCAAAAACAACGGTTTGAAGATTATTGCTAAGGGCGAACAGGTTCCAATAGGATTCAAGGCTATAAGACTGGTCTATGACTGCAATGGGCAGTTGCAGGGCCGGGCTAATTCGTTGGGAACAGTCCAGCCCTATCTGAGAGCAGGTGATGATGAATGTGATGAATTTGATCCAGACAATGATCCCTGCTACCACATGGCAGGTCTTTATGTTGATGCAAGCCAAGAACACTGCCTCGAAACCGAATGATCTGTGCTGTAATTCCTAGTTCCTAGTTTCTAAATAATAGGCCTATATCTGCAAATAATTTTTTGAGCTTTTAGTTTAAATTCCAAACGATGGCTACCATAGCAGGCCGCCAGATTAGATTTTACTTAAACCGGCAAAATGCTATGCTTTGTTGCTACTTACCGGATTTTTCAGGAAATATCCTCTAAGTTGCCGGATTTAACAAGCATTTTACAAAATTTTGACCGGAAATTTGCCGGCGTTTATTAAAAAAACCGGATTTTAACAACAAACCGGATTTTAACAAACCGGATTTTAACAACTTCAACTGGAAATTATGGGGAGGAACCCCCCAATCTGGAGCCCTGTACCATATGGTATACGGAACGTGTAATGATCCCTTTGTAAAATACTTTCCATTAGCAACCTCACATTCTGTTATAGGTGACAACACGGAAAGTGGGTCGCATTTTTTGTCTGAAAATGGATCACAGGCTGTCATATGGCATATCCCTACAATATGGAATACAATATGGAATTGAAAGTGGGAAGCTAATTCCATGAACAATTAAAGTTACAGGTTGCAACCGGTTAGCATTATTGGGATTTGAACCCACAAATAAATCCGGAAGTATCGAATGGCAAAAGTCGAACCCTAGCATTAGTTGGGATTTGAACCCACAAATAAATCTGGAAGTATCAAATGGCAAAAGTTGAACCCCGATCAAATTATATACACCCGATTTGGGTTATACTCCCAATGATGGGAAACCTCCCCTATTTTCTTCTCTAGAAACCTCCCCAGCTTTCGGCCAAAGCCTGGGGAGGTTTCCAATATGCCTAACCCTGGGGAGGTTTCCAATAATTCTAAAAATATGATAAACTATCTATTTAAGACAAGCGGCTATTCATAATGATAGACGTCCAAATTTAAAGAAGGCTTTTTCGTATGCCTCCTATTCTGTGCGCATTCTTGAAGCATTTGTAACAATATCTTGAGCGATTGAGGAGCGGCTTCGTCAGTTTGTTCTTGAAGCATCTGAAGCGGTTGAGATTGTTTGCGGATCGGTGCTATTAAGTGTTGGCGGATTTATCTGTTTTATCACGAGCCCATTTTTTTATCTTGCTTTTGTGGAAAATGGTTTAGGGTCGGATTAATCACAATTACGATTTGAACAAAGTGGGAGTTCGATTTGGGCGCTTTTTTCGATTTGGACGAGCCCAATCTCTTTCACGACACTATTGTGACACTGGCTAGGATGATTTCAACAGGAGGCAGTGCATATCGGGGATAACAAATGGTCGTCTTGCATGCGAGCCCGCGTAATCCTTTCTTCTTCGCTCCTATCCTCAATCCCTTTCTCCATGACCTTGTAAACAGGAATAATCTGGGAGAAACCATAAAACAGAGGTAAAGGGGATAATCGGATAAACGATATATCCAATAAGCAGAGAAGGGAGAAACCATCTTTCGAAGAGGCAGACATTTTGATTCTGCTTTGGAGCCGTGAGAATGCCATTATCTTTGAGATGCGGTCATGTTTTAGGGATATATCTGCCTCTGTTTATTGGATTCAGTTGCAACACCGTCATTGATAGCCACTGATAAAGATCGAAGATGGTAAGCCGATATGTTTTTTTCTGTTTTGTTTAAACTCAGAATCTAAATCTTCTAACCGATGAGCTGCTATATTTTCGTGTGTAATCGAAACATGCCGCAAAGATGGAGGGATGATTTGTTTTCGCTTTGAAGCATAGTCCAGACATGCGCTAAATGGAGGTCTCGTTTCAGAATTTCTAAAAGCAGGAGGTTTCCCAATTGGCTTTTTGTCGGTTCTGCTAGATCCCCTGGTTGGGCTTGCAAATCTCCTTTCTGATATCCACCTTATACCCAAATCTTATTCCTTGCCATGGACGTGGGAGCAGATCGGATTGGAGGGAATGTTGAAAGGATGGGTGAAGGACCAGAGGCTGACCTGAACCAAGACCAAGGTGCTTGCCTCATCCCCATTTTATATGCTGGTTGTAAAAAACAGGGATACAGGGATTTTGTTAACAGGATTTTGTAGAAACCTTTCAAATCTTTTGTGATTTGATTTTGTGAGAAACCTCCCAAAATTTCCAAAATATGTTATACAGAATTCTTGTTATTTGAGAAACCTTTCCAAGTCGATGTTGTAATAAAAGAAATTATCCATTCTTGTAATTTTTGTGGTTTGGGCTACAGTATTTTTTCTCAATCTGCAATGAATAGTATTTTACTCTCAATTCGAAATCAAGAGTGCTTTCATTCTCTCTCTTTTTTTTCATTGAATGCGTATTTTAGTGCTTTCATTCCCAATCCGAATGAATAGTGCTTTCTTTTATTGTGATGAAGAGTTCCAATAATTGTGAATGAATATTGTTTTCTTTTATTCCGTTACAATGGTATTGTCTTTCTTTCTCTCTTTTTGTATTTTTGTGGTAACAAAGGTCTAAAGAATGAACTCATTAATGCAAATCGATGCTTCAGGATTTCCTATTCTCATTATATGTCTCATTAAGTTCAATCTATCTTTGTCATGATTATCTTGGACATGTGCACCATATAGTGGGCAACCATACATGTTTGTTCTGAACGTTGAATCCATAGTCCAACCCCCGTTCGGACTATATTTCATCGCTTGCTCCAACATCCACCTGTCTTGAATGACCACAATCCAGGGCCGCAAGGCCGGGTCCTCGTGGGTGGGTGCATAAGATTGATGGTAAATGACCTTACCGGACCTCATCCAAGCATCCATACCGCTCTCAACGGCATCCCAATCTGGACCAAGAAATGCTCCTACATGACACGGGACGCTTAATATAGAGGAACCAAGGCTTACCATTGAAAACAATTTCATCATTCCAAAGTATAGGAGTGAACATACCTTTGAGTCGCAAGTGGTAACCAAGACGCCATATGTCCTCGTGTGCCAGTTTGAATCGGTAAGTGACTCTTTCAACGGGTCTCATGGTATTGCACATCTCTTTTCCCCTCTCCATCATATTACTCCATACAGCCTGGAAGTCTCTTGTGTCTAGCAGCATGTTTGCTGCCTCTTGTACAATAGAGGGATGCAAGGGACGAGACCATTCATCATTTTCGGAGAATGGATTGTGGTTATCATGCCCTTCGCGTATGTATATGCTGGCAAAACCATCTTTGCTATTGTTGCTTGGCATCACTGTACGTAGGCGAAATCCACATCTACTTTTGAAGCTTCTTCTCATCTGCCTTCCATCCCGTATGCCACATCTTCGGGCATCTCCCCCGCGATGACAAATGTAATCCACACATTTTGTGCCATCTAACCTATTTCTGGTATGACGTCGAAGCAATCTCACTTTGTGCTCCACCTGCAACTGTTCCACCCGGCTCTCTAGTAAGTCACATGGAACTTTCTCATTGTGGGTAAATAGGCTTTTTCTACTGATGGGATTCAAGTGACGGGCATTACATTCACATGTTGCTATGCATTGCCTCACATAATCTTCTGGAATGCCATGAAACTTGGCTCCAAACTGCCATATATTTTTTATATTATCTAGGGTAGGGCATATAGGCAAGTGCCCCAAATCCGGATCAACATGGCCTTTAAAAATAATCTCCTTCCACATCCATGATGGTGGGATATAGAGCCACTTCCCAAAAGTCATGCGTATGAGAAGATTAGTTTCTGGATCAACTTCTAGTTTTTTTTGGAAACTCAACCACCTTTCGATTATCTGTGTGCTTTGTGGTTTTGCGACTGCCGAACATACCCAGCAGGGAAACTTGGATCAGCGCCTAGGATATCTTCGATGGAGGGCTGGACACGAGTCTTGACGCATTGCACCATCAAAGAGTATGATGCTTCCGTGAAAATGTAACCTTCCCTTGAGTTGATTGAAGGTATAGGTGGATATGATCCAACAGAGTCTCCCTCATTCAAATGATTGTCATAATCACCAGTAGGTGTTACATGGTCTTCATCATCTACATCCTCAAAACCTGCTGCATTGTCAATATTATCAAAAGCGAAATCACTTACAGTTGCTTCTGAATCATATAGGGATGAATCAGTGGAGATATCATCTTCAACTCCCTCATACACGTTACGCTCCAAATCCATGAGATAAATCACAACATCAAAGGAACGAAAGATGAAATAGTCGATGGGAATCACTCAAAGAGACGATATGCTTCAAGAAATAGCTCACTTGATGAAAGAAGAACTCAAAATGATGATTTGCTTCAAGAAATAGCTCACTTTGCTTCAAGAAATAGCTCACTTGATGAAAGAAGAACTCAAATAGACGAAATGCTCAACTTTGAAATTTTATAGACATTTTGTGGAAACCTCCCCTAGTTTCTTTGGAAAGTTGGGGAGGTTTCCATAATATATTTAAAAAAGAAAAAATAGTCATTAATGTTGGCAACCACCGATGGACTGCAATGCACGACGACCAAGATGCACGGGCGCCAGTCTTGGTCTTCGTGCAAATTAAAAAGCTTTTTTTTTGGAAACCTCCCCACCTTTCCCTAGAAACCTCCCCTGTTTTCTTATGTTGGAAACCTCCCCAGGTCATCCAAGAAAACAGGGGAGGTTTCTCTGGAAACCTCCCCTGTTTTCTAATATGGAGAAAGTTGGGGAGGTTTCCAGGGAAAGGTGGGGAGGTTTCCAGGGAAAGTTGGGGAGGTTTCCAGGGAAAGGTGGGGAGGTTTCCAGGGAAAGTTAGGAAGGTTTCCAGGGAAAGTTGGGGAGGTTTCCATTTGGAGCCCAACCCAAATCGGGCGTAGAAAAAACCATCGGTTGAACCCTGTGGCAAATATATCCTTAGCTTGCTTCCGTAGCACAAATATATCCTTAGCTTGCTTCCGTAGCACAGAACCTGAAGTGCTTCTGCTTGCTTCCAAAGTTACATGCAAGAATAAAAGAAGCTTAGAACCTGAAGCCTGAAGCATCCCAAGAAAAGTCTACCACATGACCTGTTACAAAAAACCTATTGTAAGAACCTGTATAATCCATACCTCTGTGAAAGCACTAATCATTAAGCAAGATGAAGGAAAAGAAGTCTACTACTGCCAAAATCCAAAATGGCCGAAACAAAATCGATGGCAACTAAGAACAGAAACTAGCCACAACAAAAAAACCAAGAACCAGGAATTGACCGCAACAAGAAAAGCTACTGGAACAAGCAAAAATGGATGGTTAGAACTTAGAAATGGGTCCAACTGGAAGAAACTGCTGTTTTGAAGAATATGGCGAGCGCCTTAAACAAAATAGAAAAAAATAAACTGAAGAATAAGGCACTTTGACATAAGCTGTCGTAGAAACAAAAACAAAGTGAAGAGCTAGAGCGAGCGCCAGGCCCACAGGCGAGTCGTCGGACCTCCTCCGCCCTCTTAAAAAAAATGCAAGTAGAAAATGCTCCCACTTTCCATGTTGTGGTGGCATGGCCACCGGTCCCACATTCCAGTGTGGCCTGTGACTTGCTCTCGGCTGCTGCCAGTCGCGGGGCCCCACCCATACATACTAGAATGTGGTCCCCGTGGCCATGCCACCATACATCCTAGTCGGACATTCCTCTGAAGAGTGGTGGCATGGTGTTTGAAAAGTGCTGGCAGAGACAAGGTAAACTGTGCCGCGAGCGCCGCTACCAACATTTTTCACATCGTAAGTGAGACGTGGATGGCTAGGATGTTGCCTTTATGTACCGATACGTGTTTATGCTAAGAAATATTTAGCAACATTTAGCAGGCTTGCCTAACCTGAGGTACAATAGGGTTTTTTTCTTATTGACGTACTCAAAAAATCATGTCGCAACATTCGTGTTGGAGAGGAGTTGGATACCCTTCGTCGATTTTTTTGATGGCCCGTCACATTTCTTCATGGATTACACCCGCCATAGCCACTCTTGGGCAGAAGATCAAGATTCATCAGAATCACTAACTTAGACCAAGTTAGCTATCCAGAATTCACGTTTGCAATGCCCAATTCGAATTGGAATTTCCAAACTCAATTCATATGTTGCACTTCAAAATTATGATGTTTCAGTCTTTCTGGATAAGAACATATAGTTCTTGAGTGGAAAAACGAATTCCTTGTTTCTGTTTCCATGGATGCTGATAGAGTGCTGACGGGCATGCAAGGGTTCGTCAACAATTCTAAATAACTTTTGGAGTATTGTTCTCATTCTGAAGAAAGTTATCGCAAAGAATTACCTTTACAAAACCAAGCAGTGGTCAACATTTATCACATACAGTAACCTTTAGATCACAACATGCAACAATAGACAAGACTTGCAATGCTTAATTTATTTGGATTTTGCAGGGAATGAAGAAATTGCAGATGAAATCAAGACTTTTATTAGGAGGATTAAGTACAAGGTAGTCCTTGTTAAATGCTTGTGCTACTAAATATTATCTTCGTTGTTCCAAATAGTTTGAATGTAAACATTCTATTTTTCAGAGGAACACAATTCATTCAATGGTGTTGCTTTTGTTGGCTTGTCTACATCTGCTGATTTTTCTTGGTAAAAAGGAGGTCATTATGTTTATAATGCCATAACCAGATCCTAATTACATTGTTCTGAAATGTCTCTCAAGGATTGATGGTAAGATTACCATCCTAGAGAAGAGATAACTATACCTCTCAGATTACCAGCCTTGGAGAGGGGATAGGTTATAAACCTCGCTGGATAGATGGTAAGATTACCAACCTTGGAGAGGATATGGAAAGCCTTTCCTCCAGTCTCTAGCATGTTAAGTTGACTGGTGATATACTTTAGCCACATTCCTAATGGCAAAACAGGACTAGAATTCCTACATAAGTATGAATTAGAATTTGGAAAGCCTTTTGCTTTTTGTTGGTTCAAGCATGGCATTCAATTTGGCTTTCCTGCTCCATAACTTAAATGCCATTCTTCAACGAAGGGGAATGCCACATGGCATCACAATATGGTATTTGGTTCAATGTTTTTATCTGTCTGTTAATATTGCGATGCCATGTGACATTCCCCTTCATTGCAAAATGGCATTCAAGCTGAACATTTCGCATCTCCATTTTTTGGTATGTGAACAATGCTATGTTCTATTTGTTTCCCTTTGTCTCTTATTTGCCCTACCAAAAAATAGCTTGAATCCGCCCCTCTATGTTTACCCTAGGAACTTGTGGCGGCCATAGGAAGCAAGCAGGAGGACATGATTAATTTTCCTCAAGGTCCTCATGCATTCGCACAGCTCCTGGATATTCTGCACGGATTTTCTTTCGATTTCTATTACTTTCGGCTTGATGTTGCAGTGTACATCCAAGTTATAGCAGGCAACAACAGCCACATCCAGCTCTCTGCCAAAAATACTCATAGATGAATAGCCATAGCTTGCAAAAATAAAGAAAGAGCTTGCAAAAATGGTAGCCATAAGTTGCAAAATAGAGGAATAGCCATAGCCATAGTAGGTTGCAGCACAGTATTTAATTTTTCTTTACTACCCTGCAAGAACAAACATTGTATCTTTAGACAACTTGCTTATTTTTAAATATCATAAGAAATGTTTCATGGCGCAAAATGTACATTTGTACAACTTTTTCACAATGGGGTTTCTATATGATTTGGGGCATGTATATATCTATATTGTTATAGTATTTCTGGGCCGCGCAAGTACCATTTTCTTCTCTCTTTTTTTTCTTTTCTTTTTTTGAGGGAACGAAGTTTTTTTATATTAGTTCAGAATAATAAGTACAATGTTTCAGAATATAAAGGATTACTACAGGAGAAGCCTCAACATCTTCGTTCTTTATGTGCAGAAACTTATTCTTTGCTTTGTAAGCTAATACACATGAAGCGCATGGTAATCTCCCATATGTTAACCAGAATAGACAAAAAGATACTAGGAAAAATAGGCTCCCGAAGCTTTCTTTTACATATTGAAGAACCAAAGCAGATAATCTGGAAATACGGAACAGAGAAGGAAGTATCATAATATGAGATCAACTTAAGTTGTCGCATTGTTCGATGTAAACAGCCCCTAAGTAGGCTAGAAACACATGCCCAAATGTCAAGACTCCTCCTAAAAGTCCGGGTTCATGATATATAAACTTTTTTCTGCTCATAATATCCCTAGCTCTACCCCTAAATTGATCCCATTTCTTACACTTCAAATCCATTCAAATAATCCCAAAAATTCCACAAAGACCTCCCCGATAAAAGATGATTCTCAAAAGGCTCCTAAAGATTCTTTTCAGCCCTAAACAACCATAGCAAAGAAGCTAGAAGTAATGAGAGTGGAAGAAGTTACATGGATTCTGTATAATTGCATCCAGATAGAATAAAATTCCAAGTAATTCGACATATAAGTATCGAGTGAACCAATTCCAAGCATATTAGTACTTAGAATGGTAATCTATAGTTTGGCTTATTAGTACCAAAATTTCACTCAAGCCTCAGTACTTGAGCAGCTATTCAAGCATGTACTTGAGATAGCACCATGAAAAATTATAACAAGCTTTCTCCCTGCCATACATGTTATGCCACTTCATTTCAAACCCAAATGCTGCCAGAATTATCACAACAGTCCTTCTGATTTCAAAGAAAATTTCTGATCATGTTTTGTAAAATCTGTACCTTTCTGTTAGTAAGAATCAATGGGAGAAGGAAATAGCAACCTGATAGAACAAAACCTAGATAAAATGAATTTGGATGCTCAAACTAGAAGTTGTTTCTCTTACCAGATTTGCATCTGATCTATTCCACCTTACAAACCATGATTCACCCTTTCGGTGTGCCTCTGCATAAAAAGAATGAAACTGGCATCTCCAAAAGGCACATGAAGGGAAGGAACAAATCTGTGGATGGGGCTGCTAAAATTGCTTGCTTTTTCTTTTTTTGAAGCAAAAAGCATTATGCTTTATTAGAAGCAAAGAGTAGAAGAGCCACTTTAGTAGCATGAGGCAAAACCTAGGAAGATTCACCACAAAAGATGCTTCAAGAAAAGCATCCCATAAATACCAAGAAAAGACTTCAAAAGCATACCAGATCCTATGCTAGCGACTGAAAAACCTTCTATGTGACCTCAGATCTACTCAGAAGTGCTGAAAATGGAGAGAGAGGGGCGGTGTCTCCCTCACGATCGCCCTAGCCGTAGGCGCTTATAGCTCTGCCAAGAAACATCCATGTCTTACTAGGTTTGCATGGTTTACACTATAGTTTTTTCTTGTATGTATTTGGTGTAGTTGTGAGTTGTAACGCATTTCAAACTTCTACTTTGAAACGCGTTTTAGAGTTGGAACGATATTTGATTGTAACGCATTTCAAACATATTTGTAACGCGTTACAAATGCTAAATTTTGTAATGCATTTCAAGAAATGAATTTTGTTCTTTGTTACGCGCTACAACTAACTTTGCGTTTCAAAGTTTTAAAGCGTTACTATTAGAGCGTATCAAACCCCCCTAAATTCTATTAGTGTAGCTTGATAATACATTATTCTCATGAGTTATGAGAAACACCATTCATAATTTTGTTATGCATCCATTTATACTTCCTTCTAAGTTTTCCTTATTTCTCTATCAAACAAGACCTTCAACAATAGTCAATAAATCTTTATCACAGACCGTTTATACATCTTTCATGCATTTATAAACAAGCAACCAAGAACAAATGGATTTGAAATCAAGCGACCATTGAGACAATATGATATCATTGTAGCTATATTGATTCTTATCACAATATAATCATACCGACCTCCCTTTGTTTGAACTCAAATAACTTCATCAATGCCCAATATATGTTCTATACATCTTTTGTTATATTTTAGCATCTGGTTCTGACGGTTAAGCCTCACCATCCTGCCCTTGTAGTCGATCCTGTCTTCTGTGCATTGGACCAAGAATTTGAATAGGGAATGGTTCGAAAACTATTGAACTGTATATCCCTATAATCAAACTTTCTATATTTGGATGATGACTATAAATAAGTCGTGATGTTTATCATCCCTAATATATTAGTGTCTTTCAGACCACGTAATAAAAAAATCACCATGGTTTTTCGGCATCATCTTTTGGTTATAATAGGACATGTAGAAGTACCATCTGTTTCCATGTGCGTCTGTATTCTGTACCATACTCTAAGATTATGATATGAACTTCAAAGTCCTACATTTCCCTTTCAGATCATAATCTTATGACTTCTTTACAATTCATCATCTCAGCTGAATTCTCTTGTATCCTAAAGCTTTTGTCAATATGTCTGCCACCTGGTTTTCTGAACACACATATTTTAATATGATTTTCCCTTTACTCAACATATCTCTTATGTAATGCATCTCCATCTCTATATGCTTGGTTCTTTCATGTAAAACCGGATTTTTGTCATTGCTTTGCAACTTTGGTTATCACAGAATAAATCTGTACTTCCTTCTTGTTTTACTCCAAGTTCTTCTAAAAATCTTCTTGTCCATATTATCTCCTTTGCTGCTAGAGTAGTTGAGGTATATTCTGATTCTGCAGTTGACAAAGCAATTGATGATTGCTTCTTGCTTCTCCAGCTAATTGGACCTCCACCTAGGATTAAAACATAACCAGAAGCTAATTTTCTCTCATCAACATCTCCACACCAATCAGCATCACTGTATGCTTTCATTTGCAAGTCTTATGTACCCTTAATACCTTTTTAGCAATCTTCCAATGACCTTGTCCAAGATTATTATTGTATCTGCTCAAAACATTAATAAAGGCTATATCAGGTCTGGTTTTGTTTGCAATAAAAAGCAAGCAACCTACTAATTGTCTATAAGGAATTTTTAACATATGCTCCTTTTCCTGATCTGTTTTAGGACACATATCTTTTGACAAGGATTACAATCTTGCATGTTGAATTTCTCAAGCATTGTATCAATGTACTCACTTTGACAAAGTGTGGTCAAACTCCTTTTCCTACATCTCTTAACTTGAATTTCCAAAAATTTAGAGAGTTCTCCAGGATCTAACATTTTATATCTTCTTTTAAGGGCCTCTTTGCTGTTTCAGAATGTCCATGCTATTTGCTGCTAAGATACAATCATCAACATAGATTGCCATGATACAGAATTTATCTCCATCTTTCAAAATATAAACATTCCCATCATTTGCAAGTTTTTCATATTCCTGTTCTTTCAAATATTGATTAATGCCACGATTCTATTGCAATAGCAATAGAATCGACATTCCTTGGATGGGGATGCCCTACCTTGCTCTCCTATTTATACCGCCTCCTTCCTCATTTCCAGCCATCGGCGTTCTCTTGAGCTTCTTTCGTTTCTGCTCATTTTTATAGGACCCATCCTAGGAATGCACATATACCATTGTCTTGGTGACTGCTTTAAACCATAAACATCTTGTTTCAATCTCCACACTTTTGTCTTTCCCTATCCAACTTCAGTTTATCTTCTTTAGGAATGTGTGTACACCCTAAACAACTATATGCCCTGTATTTTTCGAAGCTAGGTAGGTTTCCTGACAATAAAAATTCTGGATAAGCACCTTGTAGACTTTTTGATGGCAGTATATTATGTATCAAGACAGCAGTCTTTATTGCTTCCTCCCAAAGATAATTTGGCAATCCTGCATGCTTGAGCATAGATTTAACAGCATTCAAAATTGACTTGTTCTTTCTTTCTGCAATCCCATTTTGTTGGGGTGTGTAGATACATGTAAATTGTCTTTTTATTCCCCTATTTATGCAGTACTTCTTAAAATTAGAGGACAGATACTTATCTCCACGGTCTGAACGAACACATTTAATTCTTTTGCCAGTTCCACATTCAGCCTCTGCAGCAAATGTTCTGAAAGCTTCAAATGCCAAATCCTTTGTCTTCAGACAAAAAACTCTTGTTCTTCGGCTGTAGTCATCCACAAAAGTTATGGTAACGTTTTTCAGAAATCCCTGTTACGTTTAATGGCCCACATAAGTCAGTATAGATTAGTTCAAAAATATCCTTTGTTTCCTTCTTTGCCTTTGAAAAAGGAAGCCTTGAGTGTTTTCTAATTGACAGCCTTTGCACACATAATTTTCTTTGAACCTATCTGCAGATTTGATCCAGCCTTGTTTGATCATCATTTCAATATTTTTGAAAATGGTATGACCCAATCTTTCATGCTAGATTTCAATATCAGGCTTTGTGATCAAGTTTATACTCCTAGGCCCATTTGCACTTATGCCAAATAGATTTCCCACTCTTCTTCCAAAAAATTTTAGTTCATTGCCTTCATAAATTTTGCAATCCATTTGCTCAAATACCACTCTAAAACCCATGTCAATAAGTTGAGAAATTGATATTAAATTCCTGACCAAACTTGGAATACATAGTACATTTTTCAAATTCACACTTCTTCCACTCAAGTCAAAGAGTTCTAGTACTCCAACATCTTTAATTTTTTGTAAATCCCCATTGCCTACTTGTACATGTCCCCCATTAGCTCCTTTGCACTCTTTCAAGATTTTTGATGTGCATGCAATTGTCTTTTCTGCTCCACTATCTAAAATCAGAAGATCACCATCATTGTTAATGTAATTTTCACATGTGGAAAACAATTTGCACTTACTTACCTCATCCTCTTCTTCAGATCTTTCTTCATCAAGGAATACCTCTTCTGCAATATTTGCCTCTGCATTTACATTTTGGCCTCTGCCTCTTCCCCTTCCCCTGAAGCTGGAATTTGCTCTTCCTCCTCTGCCCCTTCCCTTGTTTCCATTTTTTGGTGTAGAGCAGGTCGAAGCATAATGCCCCCTTCCTCCACAATTGTAACAATTTATTTCTTTACTTAGATTAGGACAATTTACTTTTATATGTCCCAATTTATTACAATTGAAACAAGGGCCTATTTTACCTCCTCGTCGATTATCAAACTTCCCCTTTCCTCTTGCAAGTAGGATTTATGAAGACTCCTCATCTTCCATAACTTTGGGTCGCTCTATTTCTGTCTTTAACATCCTTTCTGCATCAATCCTTGTCCTTGCAATTGTTCTAATAAATATAGGTACATTCCCAAGGCTTGCTACTGCCCTGGAGGTTGCAAGTACCTGTTGTTGTTGTGTGTAAAACACTCTTGCACCTTCCAACTCAGCAATAGTATTATCAATTGTTTGAAAGAAATTTATATCATCCTTTTCATGAAACTTCAGCCTCCTAAGTTCAGTTTCCAGAACATCAATCTGAGAGCATGTCTTTTCCTCATATGTAAGCATCATATACCTCCACATCTGTTTGGGATTCATACCCCTGAGCTTCAGTACAATACTTGAGCTAACTTTGCTCATTATAATGCCTTGAGCCTCTCTCATTTTTGCATTTTGTTCAATTGTACTTTCTCTAGACGTCATGACAACTTCTCTTGTCTGAGTTTCCACAGTTTGCTCATCATTTGAAGATGAGCTCCTCTGATTCACCATAGTAACAGCTCTACCTCTGGAATTTTCCTCAGACGCATCCCCTTCAATTAGTTCTGACAGACCTTCAACATGCAGGATGTGCCTTACCTTCTCCTTCCAAACTTGGAATCCAGAATCAATCTTGAACATATCAATGACATTCAATAATCCAGCACCAAACCTGTTACACACTAAAACCAAGCTCTAATACCAATGTAAGAAAATATGATGCTAATAATCAATACTTTTCTACATTAGCTTGATAATACATTATTCTCATGAGTTATGAGAAACACCATCCATAATTTTGTTATGCATCCATTTATACTTTCTTCTAAGTTTTCCTTATTTCTCTATCAAACAAGACCTTCAGCAATGGTCAATAAGTCTTTATCACAAACCGTTTACACATCTTTCATGCATTTATAAACAGCAACCAAGAACAAATGGATTTGAAATCAAGTGACCATTGAGACAATATTATATCATTGTAGCTATACTGATTCTTATCACAATATAATCATACCGACCTCCCTTTGTTTGAACTCAAATAACTTCTTCAATGCCCGATATATCTTCTATACATCTTTTGTTATATTTAAGCATCTGGTTCCGGCGGTTAAGCCTCACTGTCATGCCCTTGTAATCGATCCTGTCTTCTGTGCATTGGACCGAGAATTTGAATAGGGAATGGCTCGAAAACTATTGGACCGTATATCCCTATAATCCAACTTTATATATTTGGATGATGACTATAAATAAGTCATGATGTTTATCATCCCTAATATATTAGTGTCTTTTAGACCAGTAATAATAAAAGAACCACCATGGATTTTCAGCATCATCTTTTGGTTATAATAGGACCTGTAGAAGTATCATCTGTTTCCATGTGCATCTGTATTCTGTACCATACTCCAAGATTATGATATGAACTTCAAACTCCTACATTTTCTTAGCTTTGAAATTGAAGTTATCACCGTGATGATTAGGCACCGAGTTTGAAGACCTTTAAGAAGGAGCAAAGGGGGCATAATCATCTGAGGTAATAGATTACAATTGAACCATTGGCATAGATTTAATAGGTCCTAAACAATGTATGATGACACCAATCGTGGTCAACATGCAAAATTGAGGTCAAACCCCATTATATTCTTGTACTTAGTAATGTTTCATGTTTGTATTACTCAAAATTAAAGCTTTTATTAGTTGGAGCTTCATGAGAAGTGGGTATTCCTTGGAGGTTTATCTTAAATCCTTTACGCTCCATAGTCTTAATGCTTGACACAATTGTGAGCATGCAAAATTGGGATCAAACCCCATTATGTTCTTGAACTTAGTAATGTTTCATGTTTGTATTACTCAAAATCAAAGCTTTTATTATTTGGAGCATCTCGAGAAGTGGATATTTCTTGAAGGTTTATCGTAAATCCTTCACGCTCTATACTCTTAATGCACTTGACATAATGCTTTGTTTGTGTCTCATGGGCACAAGCTTGCAAAATGCAAAATGGCATGTCATGCCATTCTAGTAGATTTTGTTTGTTATTACAAACTAGTATCATTTCATGTTGTATGATCTGATTCCTAAGTAGTTATTGCAACATCACCTTGGCCTCACACAAAATATCCTTTAGGCCCTCGAAGCAAAAAATAATTTGACCCATATACACCCTATTATTTACACACAGAACAACCCTAAGTCTCGAAGGCAATGGCCTCATCATCCACGACACTTTCACTATCTTCTGCATACTTAACCCTCTTGCTATTGCCACTACCACTTCCTTGCCTCCATTTTCTACTCCTATAGTTCACAGGAAGACCTTTCCCAAGCTTGTAAGATGCTGCATAAATGTCTTGTTGAACTCACCATTGCATATCAATTATCCCCACATTTGAACATGCCTCTTCAGTCCTTTGGATCGCACTACAACAACCTTTCATTCATCGGCTTTATACTTACCTCTCCTATAGAGTCATTTCCTAACAAACTCCTCCTTATCCAAGTTGGCGAGCACATCTCTTGTACTATTAGACTATTGTGAGTTCTCTTAAATGCACATTATTAGCTCTAGTGTGTTCCTCTACTCTCTCCACTTGATGGGAGGCCGAGACTCTAAATTCTGCCTCGATGGATGTAGATCACAAGAAGGAAGATAAGTTCGAAGTTTTTAATGACATTGGTACAGAGAAGTCACTCTGCTGGTTCTTCCCGATTTTGTCCAGACTTGGTTCCTACTGAGCCATCTTCTCTTATCTTCTCAAATAGGTTGTTCAATCGCTAGTTTGAAGGCTCTAGGCACTTCATTAGTTTGCAGGTGCCTTGCTTGTTTTTATGGCAAATCCTCAATCTACAATGAACTCCAGGTTAGTTGCTCTAGTTATTCGCTTATCTTTTTTATTTGTTAATATTCAACAATCTAGAGCTTTAAGGTGTAGACAGCCTGTAAAATAAATTGCACGTTTTATCTCTATAATATCTAATTGCTGAAGTAGAGATTTAGTAAGATTCCTTAATTGCATGTAATTCTCTTTTGATATTCTCCATGCGCAGTAAAGATCAATTGCAATGCTAGCAGTTAATATGTTGAGACAGAGATCTAGTATTGATGCTTTCCTATGAATACCAAGTATGATCTTGGTTGAATTAAGGAAAGTTCGTAAATCATGAAAGGTGTGACGCTCCCCGAATCCATACGATGCTCCCATCATATAAATACGGAAATTCCCCTCCCATGGCGACTCTGTCACCATGGAAAGGCCCTCCGTATGACTCGGACCACTTGTGATGGGCAAGTGTCCGGGTGAAGGATACGGAGGTGTCATTCGTCCCACGCCTTCTATGGGAATCCTATATAGCGGAAGCGTACATACATGTTAGCACCTGGCAACAATACAAATAAAATATACCACCACGAAGGGTGGCCCATCATTATCACTATAGATATAACAGAATACCAGCATAACAAAGGATATGCACCTTAAATGAGGCTTCTACCTCAGGCTCAGACTCAAGGGGGTCGACTGACAGTCAAGGCCTCTGGATAACAACAGATGGAATCATGACAATGGCGTTGGCTGGCATAGAACAATGGCTAAGGTAGTCCACTCCATCCGCCACTTCTGTGCCTTCCAGCGACTTAATCTCATGGAATCACCCTATGAGACTACTCCAGATTATATCTCCTCGGTCCGATGAGGCAGAAAAGGGGGAAGTCCTTTCCAGAGAACGGTGCTTCCATGGTGGTTAGAGGATCGTAGTTCTGTCAAGCAACCACGCATCCGTACCCGACTTTAATCCCCCAGAATCCATAGCCCACCCCGGCACGCCTATCAAGCCCAGGACGTCCCTATAGGCACGTGTCCTGCGACCCAGGAGGTGTCAGTTCCATGCCCGGCCCATACGCAATGACCAACTATAGACCTAGCCACAGTAGGGAGCCCTGTAGCTACGCTAGGCAAGGTCCCACCCCCATTCACCACCATGATCCTTGTCTGGTGCTCAGCCACACCATACCATCAACAGCCAGGAGCGCTCTTGTGCACATGCTGCATTTATTGGGATTTAAGGGATTCTAGTTAGAAGCATCTCTACTTCTATATAGCCTTTAGGTCTCTACCCCCTTTAATCCTCACAAACACAGAAGGAACATAAAGAGAACTATCATGATACATCCATCCATTCAATAGAACATAAAATAGAGATTAATCATACATCTATTCATACAAGGGTTAATCCTAGCTACCTTCTAAGCATACAAGGGTTAATCCTATGACTATCGAGGAATCCAAGCTATCTACGTACTAACCAGAATTATAGCTAGATCCACACTCTCTCTGGTTCTCCATCCTTCTGGCTGGAACAGGGTTGAACAACAGCTCCTCCTCCACCAATCCCCCCCAATTCGAATTGGGGCACATTGGGATGGAAGCCCTAATTTGGGTGTCCCAAATTAGCAAGCATGCCTTGCCCAATCAATTTGGGCCAGGTGGCAACTCTAGATTGGTTATTATTAACTAATTTAATATTTTAACCCCGTTTAATATTAGGTTAAGCCCTAAATTTGAATTAGGGTTTAGGGTTAGGTTTCCACCTTAATAATTAATGATTAACACATCTACCCTTAGTTTATGAATAATTAATGCACCATTAATTATTCATAGTGACATGTCATGTATTTATATCCAAAAGGCGTATAAATACGTGGAACGTCACACTCTCCCCACCTTGTAAATGATGTTGTCCTCAGCATCAAGACTATTCTTGCTCTAAGCCAACACATGACATATTGGAAGCAAGTCTCCCCACCTTAAAGAGGTAACACGAAATTATAAGTCACACAAAAGTTGTAATGTTCAAGGTGATCAAGTTTGAGATGACGCGTAGTGTGCAATTTATAGCTCGGCGAAAGTTGAACGATAATTAATAGAACAACATTATGTGGCAAGGGGACATAATGATTTATGTTGTCCTCAGCGTTTGGTTTAGGTGGTTAACTTACAAGGAAAATTAAATTAAGAAAGGTGGACAGATTTAGGTAGGTGATATAAAAGAGACATATATAGATTGTACACGATCCCTTTGAAACTGGCGTTGATGTCGTTGTTGTTGATCCATGCGTGACATTGCCGTAGGAAGTCCGGGTAAGCCGCATCAAAATCCCTCTTGAGGACTGTATTGGACCCGCCTTCGGAAAGTGGTTCCACTTAACCAGATAGGAGAGGTTATGAGTGTCCCTTGTCTGCTTGTACGTACGATCGAGAATAGCATGTGGAACTAATTCCACTTGCTTGCCCGTCATATCCAAGAGCGCCTGAAATCCATATATTACCTTAGGATCAAATGTATACTTCTCCAAAGGCTTACGTGAAAGACGTCATGGCCTTCAGATAGGCCCATGAGTATACCTGCTGGATTATCTAAAAGGTTCCGCCCATTGAGGTGCCAGCAGCTTGCAAATATACCTAATCTTATACTGAGCCGGCTAAGAGTTAATCTTCAACCCGACAAAGTCTGCAACCTAAATCCTCAACAAAAACCTACATGTCAGTGAGCAATCTGGGGTCAAATTGCCGTAGTCATGATGATTTAGGTCTCCACAATGGTTGGAACTCTTTTGAAATCCATCACTATTCACTTCTCCATTTCACTATATTGATCGATATATATCTTTCATTACTACACTAGTCATTCATGTTATACTCTTAGAGATGTACATTACACTAAATATCATAATATACTCAATTTAGAAATCATTCTTTACTCACACACATTTAACTGATTATATATTATACACATGCATAGACAAAGACAACATCTATTTTCGCCTTTAATATAAGACACACTTATAATTCTAAAACTATATAGTACAAATTCATTGTAATCATATTAACTTCTTTTCATATATAAATCGTCCTAAATCGTCCATCCGCAGCTCTGCAATCGCTTACCTTCCCATGCTTCCTTCTAGTTCTCTTGCGGATGATCGATGCTTCTCCTCTGATGCCTCTTCTCGCAAGTCTCATGCCTCTCCTCTCTGATTTGATGTCTGATTGTGGGCACTCCCCTTTGCTTGATCAAGGTACTGGGTCGGCTCCATCTTGAATGGAGGGGACTACATGTATCGGGTTCATGCTTAGGGCTTAGGGTTTCTGCGGCAGAATTTTGATCGGTCATATCTCTCACATCCGGTGTCAGATTTTCATGTGCTTGGGCTTGTTGGAAAGCTGGTTTAGAGATATTTCCAACGGTGTATGGTACCTGCATGCTTGGCTTTGTTTCTGTGTTCAAATTGACACTTTTCCGGGCTGTGTGCTAGGGTTTTACGTGGCAACCCGAGACACTTCGACCCACCAGTATCTCTCACATCTGGTGTCGATTTTCATGTGTGCTTGGGCTTGTTGGAAAGCTGGTTCAGAGAGCTTCCAAGGTGTATGATACCAAGATGATTGTCTTTGTTTCATGCTCAAATCGGCACTTTTCCGGGCTGTGTGCTAGGGTTTTGGTGGCGGCCGGTACACACTAGATATCCGTGAGTCCTATTAGCCACTTTCCTTTTGCCCCTTTCAGCCCCTTTGTTCCCTTTGCTCCCAACCCTAATTTGGGCAGTCGAGAGATACAAATTAATGTTGAGCTACGCTCCAACATCTACCCGACATTGCCATAGCCCAACCAAGCGCCTCTTGGCCTTGCCTAGCCGGGCCTGCCACTGCCACCGGCCTAGCCCTGCTAGACCTGATAAGCCCCTGCCATAGCCTACCTAAACCCTGGTTTTGACCTGCCATGGCCCAAGTCATACCCCCAAGCCATGGCCACAGACCGCGATCCGTGTGTGGACCCACACTTGGTTGGTGAGCTACCTCGCAGACCACAAAGAACCCATCCCAGGAAGGCCCAAACACACCAACCACCCGAGGTTGACCCTACGCAGCCGGAGCCCTCCTTTGGGGAAGACCATGACGCGGGGCCACCAAGGAGAGACCATGACGCGGGGCCTCGGGCAGAGGGAGAGACGCCTTCCATGAAGAGGGAGGCCCGAGCCAAAGGCCGGGGCACGGCCGTGAGTGGGCCACACAGGCAATCCGGCCGGTCGAACCTTGGAGCCGCGATCCGTGCCAGGGTTGAGGTCAACAATGCACGCCTTTGCAGGCCTCCGAGGTGGATAACATAACATCTCTGATGTTGGGCGCGAAACGATTGGTGCAGGAAAAAGCAGCCCGAATCCACGTAATTGAGGATCAAGGTGACGACAAGCATGATAGCATCCAGCTTGCTACAATTTGAAAGACAAAGAATACCGGCAGGAGCTTGCGATATGAGGCGTGTGACACCTGCTGGCAGCTATGGAAGCCGGGACGGTGGGGCGAGGAACCGGGTAGAGCAGGAGACACTGTAACCCCCGCCCCCCATCCGTGCCGAGGTTGAGGAGGCTAAGGCCGCGGCCGATTTAGGACAGCCGGGCACTCCCTCCCGGCCGAGGTAGGTTGAGGAGGCCGCCACCGCGGAGACAGTGAGTCCGTGCCGCTTTTGCAAGCTAGCCGTGCGTAATCGGAAAGTGCTCTTTCTGAGTAAGGATTTAGCACGGATCCGGGAGCTACATGAGCCCGGTGGCCGCTGCCCCAAAGAAGGCAAGGGCCTCTATGTCGGTGCACATGAGCCGATTTCCCGCCATTGCACGCATCACGATGGCAAGACATGACAACGCCCTGCAAGAGGCAGCCTCGCACTCGGAGAACAGAAACCACAACAAAAGAACACACAACCCCGTGGAACCCACCAACCAGCCCAGGCCAACCGACCACCTACTACTCGGACACATCGATCACGCCGCCGCCGCCTCTCGGCGCCCGGCCACGCTCTATGCCTCACCCACCTCAACCAATGACCGTAAAGCCCCCGCCCAGAACTCGAGGACGCGAGGAGCCGCAATGTGGTAGTGCGAGGCGGCCTGAGGAGAGGGAGAGAATATCTCACTTCGACTCCGCATTACCGCATCTTGACCCGATGATGTTCCCAGCACACAGCGACCATTGTAAAGGCGAAGTCGCCATGGAATTCCAGGCCTACGATCACCCCGGGTGGTCATCTTCCACCGATTGAGGCGTGCGAGCAGGTGGCCATCCTGGTCAAGGCCGATTGAAGGGGGCGGCTCACATGCGTTGATGGGACTTGACCCCGGCCTGGCAAGAACCCAGTGCAGTTGGCCAAAGTCGGGGGCCCTTGTTGAGACATAAAGGGGCAGCCCGGGGCTGGTCCGGGAAAGGATCGCGAATTCGAGGGCAGCCAAACATGCACGAGCACTCCGGCCCCCGAGTCCCCTCGGGGGCCCGGCCGGCTAATGGGCATCCACATCTTCCGCTCCCCCACAGGACCACCACTACCACCTGGACTGGCGGTGGCGATGCCCGCCACTAAATAGGGATCGTGCCTCGGTGGTATCCACGGAATTGCCGTGGCTTCCCATGGCGAAGGGGACAGTCTCAATTCCGTGCCGCCATGGACATGGACCTTATCTTCCTCATGGAAATATGGGGACATGCTGGGTCACAGCCCCCCGATTTGCCCGGATACCGGCCTTTCCCGGCCTTCAATGAGTGCACCGAAACGAGGACAGAGGAATTGCGTGGAGTACTACTACTGCATACCAGGCCCAATCCGGTCTCCCCTCAGGTAAAAGCGCATGCACGGGCAGATACCCGGTGAGTACAGTCAATAAGCGATGGCAAGCCCTCTCTTTGTGGCGGCTTGCTACTTCCCACATGCCGAGAGCAACTTTACCACACGCGACTTGGATGTGGATTGCGCAGAGCCCTATGTCGATCTATATGATGACATCAGTGATCTGGAACAATTGGGCAAGGTCATATTGCTTGGAGATTTCAAATGGCCGCCTGAGGCGGAAGCCGAGATCCCAAAATTCGCACCACCTCTAGGCGAGGATGTGTTGCAAATGGACCCCTTGAGAGATGGTTTGGCCAAGAGTCGGATAATGACCAATTGACACGGTATGGCCCGGTGCATTCTTTAGGCGGTATCTTTGACCTGGTCATTTACAATGGGCTAGCTACGATGGTCAGCCTTGCGGCCGCTTCAGACGTGGAGAACGGTGGGCGCACTGGGCACGTGTAGATTGCGCGCTAGCCAGACGCAGCAATGCCTACACTTGATCACTCGCTTCAGTGTCCGGGACAGGTGGCTGGGACGAGTAGACTCCGACCATCAGCCCCGTTCTTGCAGATAGATTAGCAAAGCCGCAACCCGAAAGCACCCATTGCCCCAACACCCCATATTACCACTCTTGCAGAACTGGACTATGATCATGCGGTCTATGTAGGGATGCTTTGAGCATGAGCTGCCAGGAGTCTTTGTCCGGTGAGCTCCCCACACTTGGTCACAGACGGCCACCGAACCAGGCTTCTTAAGGGTAGGGGACGGATGCTTTGGGAGAGGCCGCCGACGATCCCACGGGGTTTGAATCCACCTCCCGAATCATCGGGTTCCGGGATGACTAATGCTCGGGAGCTGAAACGATGGCTCCTCCAGTCTTTGGACCCCACCATTTGCCCAGCCGTCGTCCGTCAATACCGCTCCTTCCTCAAGACCAAGAAAGCCGGTACCTTTATGAGCACCAGCAACAGATGTTTGGTCTACTAGACCGCCACCCTAGGGCCTTTCGGAGAAAGGTCTTGAGTAAGCCCGCACGACCCACGGAAATATTACCCCGAACAATGGGTGAGATACTTGCGGTTGTTATATGACCCAATGGGAAGCTCCAGACAAAAGGCCTAGTAATTGGTCATTACCGGCGGGAATGTCATAATGGACCTGCAACGCCTCGCTAACCGAAGGCAAAGCCCGATTTGGATGGTATGCAGGCATAGCTTCTCAAGTGGGCGGGCCCCAATGGTGCCAGTTCTCTCACTCTTCAACGAGGGGCATTGCAAGAAGGCTTCCCCCATTGGACTACCGGTAGAGTTGTGCCCATATACAAAGCGGGGACCCCCACGGTAAGCCAACTATCGTACCATTATGGTCGGTTTCGCCTTTGCCAAGTTGCATTAGGGCGGATTTGGGGTCCTGAAAATGGCCCCTTATCTTGGGTTAAAGATTTCCACGTCAGGTCGCCAGACCAATCGGGTTTGCGCCTTTTTATGAAAGTCGATTACTTGGCGTGTAGAAGGATGAGCAGGGCTTACTTGGCATCCACATGGCGTATTTTCATAGGGATGCCTGCGCTTTCATTGCAACCATTTTAATGGCCCGTATTTTTTTCGAGTCGCCGCCCAAAATAATGGTGACTTTGACCACCCCGTCGTCCACCAACTCCCTTGTCAAATTTTGGCGCCAAACTTCATCGGCTACTCCGGCCTCTACGTGCATCCTCTCCCGCCTTCACTCCTCATCCGCAATCCATGTCTCCCCGTAATTTACGTGTTCTTGCCCCATTTACGTAACTCCCAAGGTCAAGAAGTGGGAGGTTTTGTCTCAATAGGTTCGTGGGTGAGTATACTTGCCATCAACGAGGGGCGAGCATAGAGTTAAGCGACAAAGGCGATCGACGTGGGACGCATTGGATAGGTAGGATAAAAGAGTTCAAGTTGAATTCTAGCGGTAGGAAAGTGGAAAGTATAACAATACGACATGCATATACCCCTTCGATATGGCCAAAGAGCTAATCTCCACCAAAACAAATTTTCCCAAAATTGCCCGCAAAATGGTAACCACCTTAATCGGATCACCGCACGACGCTAGGGTTAGTCGGCTACTTAATTAGTAGAGATAGTTTCGCGTCGTGTGATCTCCTTTATTTTTCTTTTCGTTGACATCGCGTGTTTACAAACAAATTTATTGTGCGGGTTTATGTTTATCGACGCTCGTGGATGTCATTCCCCTGGAAAGTATTAGTAGTGTACTTGTAGGTGTATCACATAGACATCTAATTGTCCTTTTCAAGGTATGGATGCCGTGACCTTGCGGGTATAGGCATCTGGTTTTCTGGGACATGATTATAACATAAAGGTCAAAACCGAGTTTGAGGCCGTTGAATTCTTTTAAGTGAACTTTGTAAACCCGGACTAATGAGAACAATGTAATTGCAATGAAGAAATGCATGGTCGACGGTGCAAGCGGAATGTCCGAAAAAACGGAGGCGTGAGGATGAGTTTCAAAATCTTCACACCATTTGAGGTATTTGCTAACATATTCAGGATGGCGCAGAAGTTCAAAAAGCTCAAGACATATACGTGCTTTCTCCCCACCGCGATTTTGTGGATGGCTTATTTTTTGGTTCGACACAGGATGTTCGATTCCACGAATCATCCGGGTCAACTAACAGAGGTCCGCGTAGTTAAGTCCTCCTTTAAGTTCAGATACTTTCTTCCAAAACAATATTTATAATGCTAATTGTCAACTAGAACGAAGGAAACGTAAAAAGAGAGGTCGCACAACTTTTTGGGAGCCGTTTGAGGACCATAACCGACACTCCGTCGGGTGGATATTCGAGTATGGAGAGGGGAGGAAGTCATTTATACAGCCACCATGGAAGCGAATGGCCATTATCGAGCTAAGAGTGCTAATGGAGACAGAGGAGATTGCGGACGACTTCCATTATTTTATTGATGGCATTAGGGTTGGTTACCATGGCAAGAGGGAAATATAAAGTTTAGTGAGTTCGCGATCAACAAGAAATTGTCTATCGCCTTTGCGCTTTGAATCTCGCTTTTTATTTGTGTTTTTGTCCATGTTTTTTAGGGTTCCGTATTTTTGTCCGGAGATATTTTTTTTAGGGTTCCGCATAAATTATTTAAAAAACGCTACCATCATATTTTACTTTAACTTCGCTTTTTACTATTTATCTCTTTGCGGTTGTCTATTTTGTCGTGTTGTTCTAGTATAAAGCCATCATCCGAGAAGCCATGGCAAAAGAACTAAGCAAATCAAGGACCCATCCGTGGTGTAAGGCCGGTGATTACATTAGTCCGCTTCCTTCATCCGAATCTGAAGTCTCTGATAGATTCTCCTCCTCCAGACCACGGCGGGAGAAGCTCCAATTGAGTAGAGTAGGGAGGTGCACTCCGGTTGAGCGGAGGATGAAAATGTGAGAGGCCGGCCGAATATGGCGGATTAATTATTGGGCAGCCGCCTCTTCTGCTCTTACTGCTCCTCCTGCTCCTCGGGTGGATGCGCCCGGCCTGCTTCAAATCAAAGGAGGAGGCCCAAGCGCCCGGAAGGGAAGGCGACTAAAATGTGAGGAGATCTGTAGGAAGAGTCGGCCGAGGAACGCACCGCAAATCTTTGGGGGTGAGGAGACGGCCGAAGAGTCGGCCGAGCAGGGCTCAAATGTCTTTGGGTAGTGGGGAGGGGTAGTGGCGGGAGCTAAGAAGAGCCGAAGCGGCATTAAAAGCTTCCAGCGATTAAGAAGTATCGAAGAGCACAGCGAGATGGTCATTCGCGTCTCCCATTTGCCGTGCTCGTGGAAAGAGATTCGCAAGGTGTGGTGCGATACATCATACCGATTCAAGATTCAAGCAACCGCCTTTAAATGCTCTTCAAATGGCCCTGGAAAGGGTTGGTGTCGGTCATTCGAGGACTACGCAACTTTGCAGCAATACATGCCAAGCGGGGTTTACTGTCACATGCCTGCAGGACATGCGCCTCCTAGTCTTACGCATAAAGGGATCCCGGAAAAACTATGGTCAAAATTTTATGGCTGAATACAACAAGAAGAAAGACCCCTAGAAAAAGGCCAGTGAAGTGCCTTTTGTGTTTTTTTCATATGTATAATATTTCTTAATGTAATGGCTTTATAAGCAATCTCTTAGTCCATTTCTTTCTTAGAAGCCTAGCCACTTTGTATTTTTTTTTTTTTTAATGTTATACGTGAGGATCACACGGCCAGCGGTAAACATTGTGCTTTTGTTGCACATAGTAGTCTTCGCTGTGTGATCCAACCCTAACCCTAACCCTAACCCTAAAATGTAACGGACAAATCTCCCCAAATCTGGTTGGTCCCCTTCCATAATCGACCATGGCTACTTGAGTTCGGCGAGTGCCGCCTTACCGCTCCTAAACATCTTTCAGCTTTTCGTCGTGCAGCCCATGCATGGATTGTTTATGTAGAGTTCCTAAATGGTATGCATCCTACTCATGACAACGGTGAGGAAGCGCCCATTGCGATTTATCCGCTCTATTGCAAGGAGTTGACATCATGGCAAACAGTAGCGAGCTTAAATGCTATCGCCAGGTTGCCTTAACTTCACCGGACCGCTGGTCTCGCCAAGACGCCCCCCCGGTGATGTCCCTGGCTCGTGGATTCCAAAACCAGCTCTAGAGGCGCTTCCACGGCAAACAGGAAGATGTTTTTCAAGAATGTTAGCGCCACCAGCTCCTCCCCGGCCGCTGCCCTTGTGCTTAAGAAGGTATCTTATTTCTCTTTGCCGGTTTTGCATTTGCTAGTTATTGCATTCTCAACAAGCCAAACCGGCGATAAGACCGGAAACAATGAAATCTTTAAGCCAAGAAGTCAGCTATGTGTGATGATGCTGACTGGTGACGTGAGAAATGGAGATAGATCTACAAGAAGAAGAGCAAGAATGTAGGAGCTTTAGCTTGACGATCAGCCTTGGGTGAACCCGGTGAGGGAGATGATTCCCAAGGTGATGAGGATGGGGATGAGGATGAAAGAAGTTGTCCGGACATAACGCCAATTTTAGTGGAAGGCAAAGAATGCCTATTGCTAAGTGATATACCTTGAGGAACCCTCGGGCTTTTGTTACTTAATGTGTGCTAGGGAAGACGAGCTTATCAAGACATTTTGGCGAATGGGTAAACTTAGGCCTAGATTTTGAAGAGGATTTGGACAAAGAGATGTTTGAAGTGTCTAATTATACTGCAATGCTATAAAGCTTAAAGAAGCCTATGAGAGGTCGGAGTCTCGATTTGCTCAAGATGAGGCCCGCATCTACCAACGGAAGAAGAATTCAAATATCTCCATTATAAAGCTGCCAACAGGATTCAGTGTTTGGCAGGCCCTTCATCAATCACAAGCAAAGATAAGCCTCTCAGATGAGGATAAATGTGAAGAAGATAAGCTTGAGGGTTCTTATTTGTGGGAAGTAGATGATTTTTCTTGCTTACATGCACGGGGGGACAGGAAAGATTGAAGGATTCCCTACATTGTTACGATATATCTCAAGATTCGTTAATGGGAGATAATCGCTTTCAGTTAACTTTCAAATTCAAAAGGTGCAGAAGTTTGTCTATTACATCCGGGTGCATTATGCATGTTCCGAACCGCTCCCAATTGGCATCAAACACCGAAGGGTGATAGCAATTCTCGCGGATGTTGTGCTACAATATTTTGACGACCAAGCGGGTCTGGGCGCTTAGCAATATGTTAAATTTTTAGTCCGGCTTGACTCACCCAAAGGTTGGAAGTCGGGTCGATAACATGGAAGTCATTGCCTTGTTGGATCGCGGCAGGGATTGAAAGAGCATGAAATTGACGCATTAAGCTTGAAAAATTGGAAGTTAAATATTTTCCAACTTGTATCGGAAAATTATTTATGTACAGTTGTCCTTCCGGAATTCCTCGTAATAAAAATTATTTTATTTGTATTTATTCACATCACGCCAAATACATCACCGATTTTGTCATACCTAGGTTTTCGCCGTGATATTTATCTCAAGAAATGAAATATTATTGGAAAAAAACAATTAATTTATTTATTCCTCACACGACGCCAGAAGCAACTTCGTGGTGACTCATGTTATAAATAGAAGACCGATGTCCACTCGACCTCCGATCGCCTTCCTATACGCTCATCTTTTGCTTCCGGCCCGCCTTCCACCTTCCTCCCGATGGCATCATCATCTTCCTCTAGCAAGCGACCACGCCAAGATAGCACTCCCCCGCCGCCCAGGCTGCGGGACATCACCCTTTGCAAGTGGTGATGAAGAGATTCAAGGAGATCCATGATGAAAACAACCGCCTCGCCGAGAATATGGAGGCGGTCGACAGATTAGCCTTCACGAGGGAGCTCTGCACGAGCGAGACATTGAGCTCGCGGAAACATTCGCCATGTACCAAGAGGCTTACGAGCCGCAGGGCGAGGTTTGAAACCGCCACGTATTTCGCGAAATTTAGAAGATATGGAGAAGAAGCCCGAGCCGGAGGATGAGAACGCAGCCTTACGGCTTCAGCTGCAGGACATGAAAATCAGCTAGAGGATCATGAAGATCCCTAGCCGTTGTATCTATCTATTTTTTGCTTCAAAGAAAAGTTTTCTCTATTTTTTGCTTCTATCTATCCTCTTGTTCCAATGTATGTTCTGTTTTATTAAAATATCACACGACGCTGAAAATGCCTTGCTTGCAATTAGGTAGCAATCAATGGATTTCAAGGTCGTGCAGGATTCCATGCCGCTTCTACTTTGCTTCAATGGGAAGTTCTATCTTTAGTTATGTATCGAAAAAATTACTTATGTATAGATTGTATCACCGAAATTATCAATAAAAATTATCACACGAGCTTTCTCTGGAAGAAAAGACGTTAGAAGAAGTAACGGTCCTTTTTCCTCACACGACGCGAGAAGTAACGGTCCATTTTCCTGACCGACGGCATCCTTCGCGTCGTGTGACTCAAGCTACTACGAAATCCCTGTTATAAATAGAAGACCTTCTATCTTGCCTTCGGACCTCCGGTCCCCTTCTTCCGCCTTCCGCCCCTGCTCATCTTCTCCGCCTTCCGCCTTCCTTCTCCTCCGATGGCATCTTCATCCTCCTCCACCAAGCGACCGCGCCCAGAACTGCCCGCGGACATCACACTTGCTGTGGTGATGAAGAGGTTCAAGGAAGTTCACAGCGAAAAATGTACCGCCCTTGCCGCCCGAGAAGAGGAGGCGGTGGATGTTAGAATTCACGAGGGGGTCTTTGCATGAGCGAGACCTTGAGCTCAAGGCAACATTAACCAGTGCACCGAGAGGCCAATAGCCGTAGGGTGGAGGCAGTTTTAACTGCACACAATATTTCGCTAGAAGATATGGAGAAGAAGCTTCGAGCTGCGGAGGATGAGAACGCATCTTTACGGCTTCAGCTACAGGATCATGAAGATCCCTAGCTATTGTATATATATTTTTTGTTATAAAGAAAAATTTGCTCTATTTCTTGCTTCTATCTGTTCTCTTGTTTTGTTTTATTAAAAGATCACACGACGCGAAATGCCATGCTTGCAATTAGGTAGCAATCAATGGATTTCGCGTCGTATGATCTCCACAATGTACACCTCGTTGTATGTATAAATTCCTAATTTATTAATGGAAAAGTATATGTAACACAAATATCTAGCTAGATTATGTGATACCTTGCAGGTAAATGCGAATTTGCATGTGGATGACAACGTCTATTCACATACGTGGCATGTGGATGACAACGTCATGCCAAGGACGTGGCATGCGCTGCCACAATAACACTGTCTTTTGTACGGCCTGCATACAGTATGGTTAGGATATGACGGATCCCATGATGCGAACATAGGCTACCGTTGCCTAATTGCATGCTATAATTTCGCCTCGTAGGATTATTACACAACTTTATCGGTACTCGCAACCGTAGATTCCAAGGTATCTCTAGTTTCTATATAAAAACGCCTGAGGCCTTTTGTCTTCCTCCTATCCGGCCATCTCCTGTTCTACCACATCCGCCCTCAGCCATCTCTCCCCTTTCTCCCATCACTTTCAATGGCCTCCAGCCTTCCATCCTGCCGAGATCTTGTCTCAAGTTTTGGTCAAGGAAATTCGGGGTATCTAAGGTATGTGAGCGCAGGAACGGATCCACCTTCTAAAAGAAAAGAATGATGAAGACGTCAGCCGCCAAGCTGGTTTCGGCCGGAGGAGGAGGGGCCGCCTTCTATAGGGAGGTGATTTTTAGTGCGCCAACAATCAGCGGGCTGCCTTAGACCGCCACGGCGCCATTTGAGATATAACCTCCAAGAGAGGTTTAGGGCACAATCGGAGGGAGGCTGCTCCCGAGCTCAACTTCGATGAGCGGAAGATAAGGTTCGCGGAATATGAGAACGTGGTTGCGGGGGCGTGCAATCATGTTGGAGGAGCAGAAAAAATTATCACCGCCCTCCGTGAAGAGCTTCTGCCCTTATCATAGGCATCGGGCTCCTCCCAGAGGGGCCCGCTTTTTTTTTATGTTTGTAATGGTTTTATTTCTCAATGGGAAAAGTTTTGACAAATGTGCCGAATATTACGTTTCCTATTTTTAATTTTCAATATCCGTGGTAGAGAGAATGACAAGACAGATCATTAATTAATCGAAACCCTTCATAGGGTTTTAAAGCTCGTGGTGCGATTTCTCAGTGCGATACAAAGGTAGTTAGAATAGTTATTAATGTGTTCCAAATGACAAGCATTCCATTAATGTGTTCTAGCGGACAACCCACGAAATCCGGCCGACACGCACAAAATTTCTACCGTGTTTAATATGTTCAAGCGCTAATATGTATAAATTGAGGTCCTTGCATTGTGCTCCTTCCCCGGTTAGAGTCTTTCCTCCTCACTTCTATAATCTTAACGTCCCCTCCCATTTGTCATCTATGGCCTCCACATCCTCAACCGCCGATAAGGAAAACGTGCAAGAGGATAGAACTCCCTTCCGACATAGTGTTGGGTGTTCTAATGAAGAGGTTGAAGGAGCAAGATGATCTTCTAAAGGAAAATGCCGCTACAATTCAGCGTAAAGAAGAAGAGAATGAATTCAACCTTCTCATGCTTCAGAGCCGGAGAGGCAAAATCAAAGCGTTGAATAGAAGGTCGATGATGACATGCCCCAACAACCCACCGAGGTGGTTATGACGACAACGAGGTTGCTAATTGAGGCGTAAGAACACGCAGGCTATTGGGACGAGGAGCCGACATGTACAAAGAGATGGTGGACAGATTGGAGGAACGCTTGGATAGGGTGATTGCTCGCTTGAGGAGAAGAGATGAAGACGAAGACGAGGACTGAGCCGATGATGATGATGAAGATAATGAAGAAGAGCTCAGACCGGAGCAACAATGAGTGCTTGTATTTTGTTTTTCAATGTAACATCTTTCACAACTTTAGTCAAAAGTAACTCTTTTTATTATTATCTTGTAAAAGCTTCACACGGCGCCGAAGCCACATAAATGCAAGCAATAGCGAACTCCACCTGCTCGGCTACGTGTATGATACAAATAAGATCACACGACGCCGCTGGATTGTAAAACAAGGTTGGAGGCAAGTATTGCCGTCGGTGAACATGCTACATTACAAGTATACTTTACCGATTCTTTGTCTCTTAGATCTCCACCATTACGATGCTAGTGGGGCCCTAGAATTTTGCCAAGCAACTTTCCGCTTTCTCTTTAGATTATGCCAATGGTGTTTACGACTGGGTTGCTCCTTAAAGCGACCTTCTTTGTCGTGATTTAGCCATCGCCCTTCTATAAAACCACTCTCATCATCCGCCTTAGAGGGTTGGTTCCCACATTTCCACCCCTCTTTGAGTGTTACGATGAAAGGCTATTTTAGCTTGTTTATGCGACTTCTCCATGCCTTGTGCACTCCAATAATCGCTAGGCTTCCATACTTCCTAAAAACCAAGGTGCATGAGCCCAAAAGATGTGCAAGTAGTGCATGACTTCACTCTCTCCCCATGCGTCTATGAAAGCTTTAATAAATTTGTTATTCGCTTGCACGAACATTTTCGCATCTTCTTTTGTAGAGGTCCATTCTCCCAATGTATGGGAACAATTCGCACAATGCATCCCATGCTTTTTTTCCTTAATGCCGAACGAACGCCATTCAGGCAAAATGCAGTCTGCCCGCATCAACCAGCAATTTTCCAAATTCATAGACCTTTTCTCCCATCCGGTTTCCGCTCGTAGCCTCTATGATTCTTTATGAAGCTGCCAACTTTCCACCCTCCAATTGACACCTTTACGAGGCACACTTGTTCTTCCCCGCCCGCTTTCTCATCGAAGCTCTAATCTTACATTGCCACCATGCAAACCTGCTTCTCGATAGAACATGTTCAACTCTAATGAATTCTTCCTCTTCTTCTCTTTGTCCGAAATGTTCCACAATGAATCTGGCTCAAAAATATCATCTTGTCGATGATTCTCACAAAGCCGCAAAAAGTGCGGATATGAACCCTCTCTAATGGAATGGGGAAAATGCCATGGAACTTGGGATCTTCTTCTCCTCTATTAGGAGCATTTGTTTGGTTAAGGGACAAAGGTTGAAACAGCCTTCCCAAGACTTTGACTTCCTTTGCATGATTGCAAGATGCATAACTTTTTGCATGTTCCTTGTCCTCCTCCACTTATGTTGTACATTGCTTTCTCGCTTTTAAATCGACGCCAAGTGAAAAATTACTTTGTAAGATCCATAGTGATCTACTTGCAATTTTTCCTTCCCTCGAATCTAGATATTAGACTCGGGATGTCAGTTTGATTGAACACCCATTTCAATACCTCGTGGGTTTCTTTCGAACTTTAAAGAGACCTAACCACCAGGTGTCATCTTCGGATTGACATGAGAACCATTTTTCTAAGACGCTTCTTCTCCTCGTCCAGCCACCTCTACATCTTTTTTTATTATTCTTGTTGCTCTTTTGATTTAGCATGTGCAATTGCATTCTCAATTGCTCTATTCATGATGACAACGGATACCCTCTCATACTTCTCAAACTTGGTCGGGCTCCATTTCATCCAATTTTATGCAAACTTCAATCTCACCATTAGTTTCTCGCAAATCATTAAGTCATAATATTTGACAAGGAATTGTAAGAGAGTAACCAGGTCAACCCAAAGATTATTATGCTCATTCATTCCAACTATATCACAACAATCCTTGCCATTCTTATCTTTTATGGCTATGGCGTGACCAGCACATTCAACGGTGCATCTCTCCTAATATGGCATACACCATCTTTGTCCTAGTAACCCTTGTATTCTCGACAATTTGTGGACGGGAGCTTAATACTTTTTGTGCCCATTCTTTTCAACGCTTCGTGGAATGGCTTGAATAGAGAATCGGTAACCAAGCCTCCACTGATGCCTACATCATCACAAACAAATCAGATATCCGCCGCTTCTAACTTCTTGTAGATCTCTCCTAGTACCATTTCCAATACCATCTTCTTGAGAGGAGCCGCTAGGGCCGACAAATCATGTCCACTATCTCCCCGCTTTTGTCGCTAGGTTCTTCACCACGTGAACCAAGATTGCTTCTAGTTTCCCCGTGATCTTAATTGGCCTTTGCTAGTGTTGTAAACGGACCTTGTGGGTCGCGGACCCTGCCGGCTCAATGCACCTGATCCAAACTTCAGCCCTCTATCTACGATAGTGCTTCTTCCTTTCTCGCAAGCCAAGGGGTGTTTTCTTCAAATTCTTTAACCTACATTGAAGCCCAAAGTTTGCTCTTTCGAGCTCTTGGATCTTTTCTTGCAGCTGCCCTATCACCAATTTGGACTTGTCCACTTCAGATCTCAAAGAAGTTTCCCTCCCAAGCCGTCATTCCTTTCCTTCATCACGCTGGAGTAATGAAGCTGAGAGAAAAAGAGCTGCTGGTTTAAGTTATAATTCTCTTGTGACAATCGGAAGCAGCTCATCTCAAGGAATCAGATTCGATTCGAACGCCTTCATCCTCTCTCAATCTCTCTCACAATATCCCAAGAGGCCGGAGTTACCGGGCCACCACAAAATCGGACTAAACTTGAAACGTCCCGAAATGACGGTTTCTTGCCACTCAACGGATCCAATGGATATAAACCGCCATCCGCCCGGATGTCGACACTTTTGAGCACGCAAGACGCAAACATGTCGAGGTCTAAGTTCTTATTTTTTAGACCTCTTTTTTATGATTGAAGACCGGAGCATATTCGTGAGTCGCTTGATCCTTATCCACACATCATTTGAGCTTCCATACCGCGTGGATCGCACGGGCGAAATGAAGGTGTACAATTTGTATGCCCCAAAGACAATTAAGCCGTTTGAGCCGAACGTCCGCATTTCTAACCTCGCTTTTGAAATTTGCAACGTGCATATGGAAATCGAAAAGTCCATTCTCCTACAATCCATGCTTTTATACAAAAGCAAATTCAAAATTGAATTGTAGGGGGCGGAAGCCCTCAGATTGGGATGAAGTAAAGATCCCGGTTATTTAACTTTTAAGGCGCAATCGCAAATAAAACGAAAAGTCGATACAAAGCTTCAACCTACACATTCAAATTTTGAAATGTAGAAGGCGAAGCTTGTATGGCCATGGACTCTAAATGAAAATAGGGCAAGACAAGAATCGGTGATGCATGCTTGGTATCCGACAAACCAAGAGACACCGGCCATGAGTTGCCCGGTATGCTATAATGCAAGTGGCTTTTTAGAAGCGCCACGCTAAGGGCCAACTGGTCCCGACAACCAATGTAATTAAATACATATGGCGCCATAAATGTGCAATACCCCTTATTCCGGGAGAATTGACGGGAAAAAAGGAGCGGAAATATGACGTGGAATGGCTGATAGGAGGCCATTTTGAGACCCCAAATCCCAAGGAGCGGAAATATGACGTGGAATGGCTGATAGGAGGCCATTTTAGTTCATAAAACATAATATAACTTGGAATGATAGATATTTTATATGCAAATGGGAGACTATTGATGAGGAACTTGTGTTTAATTTTAATTTGACAACAAATAAGAAAGTGGATCACACGATGCGAATTTAGTGTGTTCCATTTTTGTTGCATATGTACTATTCGCTTGGTGTGATCCTTCTTGAAAAATAATATGCTCTTTGAAAAGGGATAATGACTTATGTACTTAAGAGTGGTAACACATGTACAGTAAAAAAACAAGTTAGGTATTCAAATGGAATTAGAAGCAAAAACTTTTTACATTCAAAACATCATTTTGTAAATTTAAATGCCCGGAGGCTTCAACTATTCACAAATCGAAAAGCCCTGAGGCTTGGTCATATATGGTAAGAAGTCGAGGCAAGCCGGAGGCTAAGAACAAGGAAAAAAAAAATAAGAGGTGCTCGCCCTAACAAATTTCATTCATCGCTTCCACCATCCGCAAAAAAAAAAAAATAACCGTTAGTTGAATGCTTAAGAAAAGAAAGAAAACATGCATGTACCATGAACTAACGCCATGAGCTCCTCGAAGTCCCGTTGGATTCGTCTTCAACTTCTTCATCTTCTTCATCATCTTCGGCTTCTTCTCCTTGGTAGACCACTCATTCTCTCAAGAATCTCCTATCCAAAATTCAAGAACACCTCCGTGATGAACTCCTGCTTTCGAAATTTCCTCTCGATTCCTCATTCTCTGATTCCTCGCCAAAGGAATCGGAGGAATCGAGGATTCGAGGGCATTCGAAGCAAGAACCGTGGGGGCGGAGGGAATCAAGGAGGAAACACCTCTTCCAGTAGTAATAGGCGCCTCTTGGAGGACACCTCCCGGCTCTTCCGTAGCTGATCTCTTCATGGCGATGGACTAGAGAAATTGGGCGGAGGATCTAGCGAAGATTGGGCTGGAGATTGGGCTGAGAATGGGCCAATCTAGGATGGAATAGATATAGGCTGGATTAGACGTGAAAATCGTAGGAATGGTTCACAAATCCTATCAACCATCATTACATGCCATTATGTGCATATCTCAAATTTGAGCCATATCCAATATCTTCCTTTTTTAACCTTATTCCTAAATATCCAATATCTTCCTTTTTTAACCTTATTCCTAAACCTATATGATTTGAGTTTAACCTGAAAATGAACACCCATATAATTGAATTTAACATACTATTTAATACCAAGATGCTACGCCACACTATGTCGATAATTGGGATTTAAAAAAAAAACTCCAAACCCTCCTCGAGAAAACCACGTAAGTGCCGACCTCACTTGTGTTTAAGTGTAATTTGACAACAAGCAACTTGCATCTTGTGTAGATCGCACGGCACGAAATGAAGGTGTGGTATTTTTATGCCCCAACACAATTCGCTTCGTGTGAGCCGAACGTCCGTACTAACTTCATTTTTGAAATTTGCAACGTGCATATGGAAATCGAAAAGTCCATTCTCCTACAATCCATGCTTTTATACATTAAGAAAATTCAAATTTCGAATTGTAGGGGGCGGGAAGCCTGTATTAGGATGAAGTGAAGATCGGTTAAAGAAGCGCCCTTGGCAAATAAAAATGAAAAGTCCTGATCCGATACAAAGCTTCAACCTACACATTCAAATTTTGAAATGTAGAAGGCTGCGGACGCAGACGCTTGGTATCTGACAAACCAAGAGACACCGTCATGAGTTGCCGGTATGCTATAATGCAAGTGGCATTTTAGAAGCGCCACGTGTTGCATCAGTCCGTCTGACAACCAACAGAATTAAATACATATGGCGCCATGAATGCGCAATCCCCCTTATTCCGGAAGAATATTCCAAGCAAATCTGTAATTATGAGAGTTTGGTATCCTAGGTGGCATGGGAAAAAAGGAGCGGAAATATGACGTGGAATGGCTGATAGGAGGCCATTTTGAGACCCCAAATCCGCCCTAATGCTTGCCGGGATTCTTGAGCAGCGACTGACACTTTGGGCAGAGGATGGAGAAGTGCGGGCTCTCACGCAGACAGGCTTCCGCCCCCGGCATTCTATTAGAGGATAGCCGGAATCATATCTTCACTCTGCGAACACTCATAGAGGATAGCCTAATCAACGCCCGAACACGCTGCTTTGTGGATTTCGCAGGCTTTGACACGCTGCCTCTGATAAGTTGTGGGACGATTGAGACAAATTCCGGGACCCCCGCCGTGCGTAATGCTATATACGCATTCATACGAGGCTTGCTCCTGGACACACCGTCGGGGAGCCCGTTGTTGGTAGCATTTGGGGGAGTGCGCCGGGGCCCTCTATCCCCGACGCTCTTACTTGTACATTGACCCGGCTAGAAGAATGGCTAGCTGAGCACGGGGAAAGGCGCCGCTGATGCACCACATAATCGGCAACTCATATATCTTGACGATGTTGACCGCTTGCATCAATGTTGTTAAAAAACCCGTTTTTTATTTTTAAAGTACCTTTATAAAAATCCTCACGTTTTTTAAAGGATTTTTATGATTTGGTATGGCAAAAAAAAAATAAAAAATAAAAAATTGCACATTCTTTGCACTGCTTTATTGAATACATTTGCTATGGTTAAAATGCATATTTTTACTACAAGTTGTAAGACGTAGCATGCCAACAAGTAAATAAAAAATTTATGCTGCTACTAGAAACTATTAAGTTCAAGTACAAAGATATCACAGTTGTTTTGCCATGCAACTCTTCAGAAAGTTCAAAAAAACATTATTATAGAGATTAAGAAATAGAAGTTTTCATATACAAGGATAAATAAGTTCAAGAATATCATATATTTGAATGAACAAAATCACAGTCTAAGGATTTTTAAGGATTTTTAAGGATTTTTAAAGATTTTTAAGGATTTTAAAGATTTTTAACGTATTTTATATGAAATACGTTTTTAAAGATTTTTTCTAAAAATTTTAAAAATCTTCAAAAAATCTTAAAAACGTTTTTAAAGGTAATGGATTTTGACGATTTTAACAACATTGGCTTGCATATACCCCCGAGGGACATGCAACGCCACCGGATGCTTTGGGCGGTTTATGCCAATTCACTGCATGAGAGTTAACTTGGCCAAGACGAGGGTGTCTTCTGGTCCCATCATCCGGCACTCCACGCCTTCCCTCATTCACTTACCGAGGCGGTAGTGGAGGTGGCTCGATCTTATAAGTATTTGGGCATCGAAGTTTTCTACTACCACACACCGATGCATCCATCGGGTTACGGTCACCCAGTCGGAAAGCCCCAGATGCAATGCAAAACAACATCCACAAGGCGAGTCAGTATGCATGGGGGTCACCGTGCACACTTGTTCGTGGCATTGGTTGAACCGGTCCTCCTCTATGGGGCGTATGTGGGGGCCGGTGATATCCCTCACCACTTGGAACGATCTAAAGCAGTACGAAGGCCTTCTTTGGCCCGGGCACTAGGAGTGAAATCCACGGTCCCATATCGGATCTTGCTCCGGGAGACAGGGCTTCCTTCCATTCTGAGGGTCATACTGAACATCACATTATTTACTTCCAGTGGTGGCTATGGATGAAGCCCTCGCTGCCCAACCTTGCTTTGGCAAGGTGATGGGCCCGCGCGACTCAAAGCCTTTCTTTGAAAGACAAGCAAGCCCAGTGGTTCTCGCGATGGAATGTGCGGCACACATGATGTGGACCAACGCATACACCGGAAGGAACGCTGCCTTGAAGCGAAGATTTGGATGCTTGCTTCATGGCCAAGCTTTGGGATGCAGAGGCCCCGTCACATGTCAAGGTGGCAAATTATCGACAGCCGGTGCCCACACCACTACATGCGCACCCATCTACCCATGAAAAAAGCCGCGGGGTGATTGCTTCCATTCGCGACAGTGCACACCACCTCCGCATTGAGACGGGGAGATGGATTCGGGAGCCGCGTGAGGACAAAGTCCGCATCCGGCCACAACGGCGCCATTGAGGATGAAAGTCACGCCCTCCAGGCTGTCGGCGTCTTTGCATATCCGGGCTCGATGCTTTCGGTTAGTTGTGCCCCATCAGCCCCGCATGAGCTAATCGAGCCACGGCCTCTGTAGGCTTGTTGGGATCATTACCTCCTGGAGGTAATGGATACGCCGGACTCGCTTATGCCCCCCGCTTGACATTAACCTCACCGTACTTGTGATTATGTATATAATCGCGAGATGTCAGCATCCTTATTGCTACATAGGCCAGTTGGTCTCCGTGGACGATAAAATCATATTCTATTCTATTTTATTCTATTACACGCTCCATTGACTTTGCAATTTATTTTATTACACGCTGCCCTGAGTTTTATTTACTATCAAATGTTTTTCTTGTTTCTTACTCTCTCTTTTTTTTTTTTTTTTTTTTTTGACAAGTCATATATTGGTAATCTCATTCTTAAATATACTCGTGGGATTTATAGTTATACTTGTATACCATACATGCACATTCCTTTATCCCTTATATCATGTAATAGCCATATATATTCGACTATATCTCTCATTGCTATATGTATACTTTAATTTTAAGTACACACACGTGCTTCCTCATTTATCATTCATAATCTTTTTATAATCATAATCTAACTCTTCTTATTCCTCTTATAGTTTGTATAACACATACATAATTATATTCTCGGCTCTATTATATTTATCACTGCATTCACGCTACAGTTTATTATATCAATATTTTCTTTTCACTGGGTTTTTAAATACCTTTCTCCTTTTGATTATCTTTAATATTTCCACACTCACACTCTCTATCGTAACCATACGTTATATCCACAATTGTACAGATTTTAAGTCATTATTTATATCTATTCTCATTTACATACATTGATCACACATATAGACACTCCTATATTTACATTTTATACTACTCCTCTTCAATGTACTCCTTCGTTTGTCCTCACTGTTAGAATCCTTTATATCGTGTGCTTTATATATGACATTCATTCCATATTTATTCCTTCTTACTTAATTATATCTCACACATACACTTTAATTGGCACGGTTAAGCCGATGCCGCCGGGGATGAGTTGTGCAAAGGGCTTGATGGTCGTTGTCCGCCTGTGCTATGGTTATGGGGTCTACTTGTGTCACAGAAGGGTAGTTGTAACTATGGAGCCCTCGACAAAACATCAAAAAGATGCCTCATCCCTTCTAATCCTCTTATATAATGATGGCGGTGCAGGTCCTAGGTGTCCAACATGCTTCCTGCTTCCTGCACAAAGAGTGTCTTCCAACATATTCTCCTGGAGTTGGAACGTAAAAGAGGATGGACAAGGCATATATTGGAAGGATAGCATCAACAAATACATCTCCTTATGGAAGGACATATGTAAGAACCAAGAAGATAGCTTGTTTGCAAAGCAGTGCACGGCAAGTGTTGAGTATTGGAACCAGCTTCTTGTCTCATTAAAAGATTTTACTCAGGGAATTCCTTGAAAGGATGCATTTTCACCTCAAACAAGACAAGATCCTCCAAATCAAATTGCATTTGTTTCAGAAGTCGATGAAGCTGCCTTGGTACACAACCTTTACCTTCTTATTTTGGCATGTCAAATGGTCATCCCGTAATGCCTCTTGAAGATTTTGATTCTCATGTACATGTTTTAAAGGGTATGCTTGTGTTTAGTCAGACCTGGAGATGATAACACCCCAACTTGGTTAGGATATGCAGAGGAGAATGTTGTTCTTGATCCAGAATCTAAAAATTATGGCCATATTTATATATCACGGTGGACGTCTAACTGGAAGAGATAGCACAAACTGCTTAACTAAGTGTTGGCGGCGTAATCCTGCCGATCAAGGTACAAAAAGAAAGATGATATTGATTATGCTTGGGATGTCAATGGCAAGAGGTGAAAAACTGTGCAAATTCCAAAATAATGTATTCAAATATGAGATGGATAATAACACGTAGAATCCGAGGTAATCTCCCTCACAACTCGTAGCAATTGCCTCCAGCTAGGAATCAAGGAGTACACCTCTTTGGTGGCATCTATATATATCATTAAACCTCATAGAGCAAGTAATAGAGCCGATATTTTAAAGACGATGAGGCAAGTTAGCCTTCAAGGTAGACGAGGATGGACTTCGACACATAACAAATGGATCCCGTCTGTCATTGAATGAGCTTGTACTTATACCCACAAAATTATTGATGTGCAATGTAGCAGCATTATTGGTTATATATATGAGTATCACGTATGCATATATCTATAAATAATGACATACACAATACACATAACAGTCCTCTGCAACAGGTATATATGACCCTTTATTGACACACATAACCCTACAATAAATATGGAGATATACACAAGCCTCCAGTAACCCTACGTTAAAAAATTTCCAACCTTCTTAGTATTTTCCATATCTAATGAAATTATGCGTGTATGAAGTTTTTCATATCCTCTCTTGTAATCCCCATTAATTACGTTCATAGCCATCTCTTGTGCATTGCAAGCCACTGTATAAGTTACAATGATACCAGCGTCTGTTCTTAAATCATCTATTAATTCAGGAGCTTGCAATGTGGGTGCTCCCTAAACTTGTCATGGTACTTCCTTGCCAACCAACTAGAAGCAGCTTCTTTGTTCGCGGCTTCTTTGTTGCTCAAGTCTTAAACACCACCACAATTATGGTCACCTACTGCATGAATCTCACATCTTGGCTCGCCACTAATTATAGAAGCAAATAAATGTATGTACATTATTCTTCTCGCTCTATATCTAGTTTTATCTCACTTGATCATTTTGAATTCAGTATATATTGCAATGGCATTTTATCTAACAACATTCTTGGCATCTACCAAGGAATCAAATAGCCGCCCCTTAAACAATTCCAAGCTACTTGCAGACAATTTGACAACTAATGCAGCATTAGGCAAATTTTCTAAGCTACATATGCTTTTACTGGTAGAAGGAAAAAGCTAAACAGAATGCCAAAGAACTTACAGGTTTAGTAAATGAATCTTTTTAATGGTCGAACTTACATGTGGTTTTTTTGCAAGAGCTCCTACACTTTTGATTCAAGTGTCGGGTAATTGTGATTACCTTTTCCTTGTAGTTCAAAGGCCTTAATTCTTGGAGAAAACACATGGAAAACAAAAATGGACTCTATTGTTGAAGCAACATCTAGAAGGTAGTGACCTACGGCTACTAGTTGAAACGTGCAATGATTTTGGCAAAAAGCTCCATGCAAAAAGCTCCACACACTAACAAGAATTGGCTTGAGCTGGAATGCATCTTAAATTGCTGCAAAACAGCGGTTCTTTTTTAGAGAAGGAATAAGTAAAGTAGGGAGGCCATGTTTCGCGCACTTAAGAGGCGTGAAGACGTTAAATTATCAAAAATGGGTCCAATTGGTTCAATCAAGATGTCATTGGATACCTAATCAGATATTCCATATGCTTGTCAAAAAATTTCCCTTAAAAAGCTAGGTTTTAAAAGTTATGTGGCTCCAAAGTCAGGGGATGTAACTGCCTCCATCACCACACATGTAGCCTGTTACGCCATGTCTGGAACCTGCTTTCATGTCCCCAAAAGCCCTCCTCTCGCTAACTAGATCGCCAGGTTTCGTGTAGTTATGATCCAAACTTCGCTAGTTGATAGACCTCGTCTTGCCACATGCGAAACCCTATTCGCTCACACAAGGTTCTGTCTCATGTCCTCTCATGGCCAGCCATCGCGATGGTAGCTTGGCTGACGGCCTCACCCAAATATCGGGGTCGCGTAGCCCGAAATGGCTATCATGGTCGAACGGTCCACTGAATGCTGGTACAAGGACCATCATTCGCTACCATTTCTGGCCCCTTTGCCCACTTTTGCCAAAAATTCCTCTCCTCTAAGACGATCGATCTACCCCCAAAAGCACTTCTCCGCAAAATTTGGGAGGATCATGGATTCGAGTGCCTCGCACAATTGGGAAGAGACCCCATCATGCCATTTCGGGCTATAAAAGGAGAGGCTTTTTTCTTCAATTAGCATCTCTTCTAAAGTTTGCAGCTCGTTCCAGCCTGCTTTAGTTCACAAGGCACCCAAAATTAAAACACTACATGGTTTTTCCCATGGTTGTGACTAGAAAACCATTTTACAAAACCAATACATGTTTGTGGGTTGATATCATTAAAAACCATATGAGGCTAAACTAATGGGTTCTTTTGTAAGGTTTGTTAGGGTGGTGTTATGGTATGGTAATTGCTAATGGCTTCTTTGTAGAGTTTGTCAAAGTGGTATAGCATGTTGGTAAATTTATGTGGTATATTATAGTGTTTTAAGGGTATGGTTAGTCCCTATGGTATAACACGATGGTGTGGATGTGGTTTAATATGCTGCTCTATTCATGTGATTCTAATATGTAGCATTATAACAGGGGGTTGTTTTTGTATTTTTGTACTTTTTTTCCTAAGGTTTTTATATGATTTGATGATAGTATTCCATGAGACGTACTAATCGGTACATCTAGAGTGCACATACGCTCACTTTAATTTTTGTGACACTTTCTAATGGTTGAATCCATAAATTTTGATATATATTTTTTATAATTTAAGGTTCTATGCTAACAAAAAGTATTTTTTCCTTGCTTTACATGCAAGGCTCGAGACCCTTCAACTTAGGGTTTTGTTGTGCCCATGCCGTATCTGGTCCGGTGGAAGGAAACATCATTCTATTGCTAACACTGCTTTGCGGCTTCTTGCAAGTATGAAGCCGGACTGGATACAGGTTTTTGCCTTAAATAGTGTTTCTTTTTAGACTGTTTTATGCAAACATAACAGGAGTTCATGGGCATATCTGAACTGTGCCAGATAAACTGCCATGACTTCTTCCTTCAGAGCTGCGGCTAGATCGAAGCTAAGATATACCGGTTTTGGAGCTGGAGATTGATAAGAGCCACGACAGACATAAATCAGCCTTGCAGGTTCTTGAAATTGCAACTTCATAGAAAGAGCCAATTTGGGGCTTAGGGGGCCGGATTTGCATTGGGCTTCTTCAAAACACAGAAATCGATGCTGCATAGGAGATTTTTGGGCATTCAAAGAGGGGCCAGAACTGATTTGATTTCTGGAGATTCTATTGGGTCTTTCTGAGAGTCGGATATTGTCTCTGAGAGTCGGTTTTTTCCTCAAGCATCAATTCTGCAGAGTTCTTAGCGGGTGTTTTTCGGTCCAAAGGGATCGGCCAGCAGTTGGGTTGTTTCTTGCCTCAAGCCCGCCAGTCCTCCCATTTATTTTCCATTCAGGTATATTTTCTGCAATTATTTTCAGTGGTCGTTTGCTTGAAATTTGTTAGACTTTGTAACTAGTAACCCATGTTGTTTGCACGCCTCAGATTCAGATCTAGTTAGCTATGGCATATGATGCCCATAATAGACATGATGACTGCATTGCTCTCTACAAACGTCTTGAAAACACACATCCAATTACAGAAATAAGGAAACAAGCAGCTGGTTTACGGTGGAACGTTTTAATAATCAAGGGTCCTTGGTAAACCCCAGCGGCTATGGCCAAGGGACCTCGGTGTTTACTCGATGTTGGCAAGAAGATAAGAGGTTGGTCTTACTTTGTAAATGGCAATGGATCATTTGGATTTTTCCTATTCGATAGGTCATCTGCTTACATTGTCCGATCAAGGATCCGGACTTATTAGCTAACAGCTTGTATACATCGTTACCTTTACCATGCCAAAGCTCCAACGCCTAAGGTTTATTATAGAGTTTTCCTATGAGTTCTCTACTCTCCATAGAGTTTATATTTATACCGTCAAGGCACCAAAAGAATGACCCGACTTACGGGCGTGATCTTTCAAAGGCAATGAAATGCCTTCTACCCATTATAAGTTAGAAGGCATCTCATATTACTATTTTGCAAATATAACAAATGATAATCTAGGGTATGGTGGATCCTTCGTCTGACCATATAATCATGAGCTATTTCGGCAGGAGCTTTGGGCTTCCATGGCTCGCAGATTTTTAATACCCAAATCGGCAAAATCTCTAAGAGGATCATCCGATATATGCGTTCAGTGGAGGGAATGAGATTTAGATGCCACAACAAGCATTTAAAAGTCAAGTAGATCGATTATTATAAAGCAAGAATCAAGAAGAACTCTTGGTTTTCTCGAGGGAGTAAATATGCTTGAAAGTGATATGCTTCAAGTTCTTGAAGAGCATGATCTGAATGTTGATACATATAAGAAGATGCTAGAATACATGTAATGTATTGAACCTCCCCCCTTTCTCTTCAATTGTTTTTACCAAGAGGGTTGGAAAATCTCACTGGTCATTTATTGTTTTATATAACTAATCATGGATTGCTGGCTTTGCAAGTTCATGTTGTATCTTGTTGCTACTTGTAGAGTGTATGGCATTGCGTAATTCTAATACATGAAGCCTGATCTATCTTCTTTTTGGCAATTTGGGTTTCTGCCTATGACTGAACCTTTTTCACATCTTGTATCATGTTGGCTGCAGAATTGTTCTAGTCTGAATCATCCTAGGAGAAATTGACTACCTTGTCTTGTCTTATGCTTGTTCTATGCATGCGGTGGAGGAGATGTTTGATCGCAAAATTTGCGTTACCTTCTATTTCCGTTACCCATCATGCAACCATTGCACATCATTGTATTTATATTAAAAGAAGGCGCTTTATCATCCTAGGCTTGTCTCATATAATTGGATAACATGCACAAGTGTCGTAGAATTATCAAAAAGGGTTTTCGGTTTGATGCGAAGAATAGCAAATGCTCTTGTGGACATGTATGCAAAACGTGGTGTGATTTGGCAAATTCTAAAATACTTTTTATAACTTGACTATGTGGTGCAAAGACCATAGTTTTTTTTTCAATCAATGCTATCCTGTTTTCTTTGTCTGATTTTGTTAGGGCCCGAAGGGCCCAAAAATTTTTTTTAACTACCAACATATAATTAACAGTGACATTATTACTACAAACCATTGCATCCAACACATTTATCCCCCTGAAACCCCCTTTGGTTTGGGTGCATATTCACACAGGGGGTTACGTAGGACAGCGAGAGCCCCTAAAAACTTACAATACATGTACAAAATTAACACCATTAAGTATATTTCCTCAAATCTTATAGTATTTTGCAAACCTCAAGATACAGTATACAAAAACTTGTACAGGCATACCCCACAAACGAGGATCGCGATGTATGGTCCAGATCTTGGAATAAAGGGCAAATATGCCCATCTGACAGCTCTCGTTGCCCGGAGTAACCCCCCGTGTGAATGTGGTTGATTATTGTGGTGAACTAGCATGGCTAATTGTCATGGTAAATGCATATGGTTCGCAATGTGTTAGATTCAAATTACTATTACTATTAGTAATAGTTTATTCCAAATGTGCATGGTTTGATTATGCCTTATCTTCATGGTTATCATTTATAAACCAATGATGATAACCAGTAACACTTTGTTGTTTAAACCATTTCAACAACCAGTAACTCTTTGTTGTTTAAACCATTTCAACTTTATTTAACTAAAATCTATTAACCAATGATGATAACCAGTAACACTTTGTTGTTTAAACCATTTCAACAACCAGTAACACTTTGTTGTTTAAACCATTTCAACAACCAGTAACACTTTGTTGTTTAAACCATTTCAACTTTATTTAACTAAAATCTATTAAGGAGTAATGTTTTGTTGTTTAAAGCATTTCAAGAGTATTTAACAAACTATTAAAGAATGTGGATGGTTTCTTTTACATATTGTTGTACTTATCACGTCCATGTCAATATGTATGCTTTCAGGGAGCAAGGGGATTTGAACCCCAACCATTTCCAGAACTCATAAACAATGATAAATCTATTTTCAGAAATACTTACAAAACAAATTCAGATAAAAACATCTTATAGAAAGACCAACCTTGCACTTGTAAGTACATAAATATCAAAACAACTTCAGATAGAAATGTCTTACATAAAGAAAGTATTGACTTTGCACTTATATTTAAATACATAAATAACAGAAACATAATGCAGCTTAAACCAATCACCTCTACTTCCGTCCGGTGATGGAATGAAATATGAAAAGATAACTTCCTACTTTAAGGTCTATAAAGGCTCCTGTAAATTGTACCAAGATCTGACATATAAAAGCATATAAACTCACACACCTTGTAGCAGGAAGATTGCAAAACTATTTTTCTCAACGTAGTTGGAGGTATACTTCTCAAGCTCTCAAATGGGTTGCCAGTTAAAGGCTAGCGCCTTTGGATATGCCATCACCATGCTTATGCGCCATCGCCAAGCAGCGCTCCATCAGCGCTCCATCGATGCCAAAATCAGCTGAGAAACCAAGCTACAGAGCTAGCAAGGCGCCAACATGCATTCCGGCAAGCGGGATGCTCCATACTTTCTAAGAAGAAGAAAAAAAAACTTTATGCAGACTAGTCGACCGCCATGCAAATCTGCACCCTCTTATGTTTTGGTCTTCTAAAGCTTCTTGTATACTAGCCAGGGTCACAGTAATATCCTGCTGAATTTGAGCTTGAGCTGAGGCCATATCCCTATGCATGATATGCCTATTTGTTCACGGCAAAAGACTTGCATCTTTGGAACAAAAAATGTCCCGAATTCAATACCTTAAGCAGCAAATCCGGAAGCTCATATTCAAACTAATTTCTGCCCATCTGCTAACTCTGGATATCCCCTTCTTTGTGGGTCTCAATAACAAGATCCCTCTGAGGATAAGCAACACAAGTGAGCACAAAATCTTGTGCTTTTTGGTCATCATCCAAATAAGAACCACCAGTGATATTTACTTTACCCTCCAATATTTTACCTGCACAAGTACAGCAAGCACCTGCTCGGCAAGAATAAGGCACATCAAGACCGGCTTCCTCAGCTTATAAGTGGCAGACATGGCAACCATGCGAGAAACAGGGGCAGATCGATGGGAAAAGGAAGGGGAAGCTCAATTTGGTGCTGAATATTTGACGGACAAATGAGTTTCAGATGGAAGATCTGAAAATATGTACCGTTTTTCGAGTGCCTGAGTTGCAAGAGCTTGGAGGGCCGCCACCGCCACCGCCAGCGCCAGTGCCCTGCCGCTCTCTATAATGATTCCTCTCTCCAATACGTAAAAATTCTCTTTTATCTTATCTTATTGGATTTCTCTATTGGTTCCATTCCTTATCGGGTTCTCCTCATGTTTGATTTTTGACCACTGATGTTTGGAATATTTTGTGCCCTGTGCCAAATCAAGGGCCATTAAATTTTTGGCCAGTAAAATGCCTGCCACTTCCAATGGTGCAAACGCTGCACATGGTTAAAAGATTAAAAAAAAAAAAAAAAAAAGGTCAAGCCATGCCTCTGCTGGCATCGATTGCGGATGGCAACGCATCCGGAGCCAAGGCCATGGGATTCAGAGAAGAAATTGCAGGCCTTTGCCATGCTCTGGCTCCACGCCCACAGCAAATCCATATCCGGCTGCACATGGTTAGAAGAAGAAGGAAAAAAAAAAGAACGTGAAGGCATCCAGTCTCTGCCCCAATCCGGCTACTCCGGCAAATCTGAGCAGACCGGATTCTCTATGCACTGCCCAAGCAGATCCTCATTCTCTATGCCCAAGCACACCGGATTCTCTATGCCGCCTCTTCAAAACCGGATTCTCCTAACAAAACACAAATCTGCAGAATCGACCTCAAGAGAATCGGCCTAAACCAGCAAGCCTCAAGCCCTTTTCTCCTCCTCTGAGCCCTTTCTCATCCCGCCCCTTCTCATCCTCCTCTGCGCCTCAAGCCTGGACCTCTCCAGCGACATGCCTCCCTGACCTCTCCACCCGATCTCCAAAGCCAGAAGCCAAATAAGCAGCTCAAACCGTTGCAAAAATACCCTCAAAATACGATTTGGAATACAATACAACCGCCAAATCTAGGCCCAACCATGCCAGAGATAGCCTCCCCAAATACCAAACAAAATAATAGAACATTATATCTCGGCCTATGTTTTTGGAGGAGGTAATTTTCACCGCCTCAAAATTTCGCGGTGAAATTACGCGGGCGGCGCCGCTTGCGGCTCCGCTGCTCTCGGCCCACCCGCTCGCCTGGCGGCCGCCAGGAACTTTCACCGCGAAATTTTCAGGCAGTGAAAATTCCCTGACGGAAAAAACATGGGGCTTGAATTTTGCCCCTGATAAAATCCTAATAAAAAAACTGGGGCTTGAATTTTGCCCCCGATATTTTTTCGGCAGATTTCTGGCAAGTTTTCTTTGGCGGCGGCGCTTCGCAGGGGAAGGTCAGCTCATTGCAAAGGAGCATCGCAGCGAGGGGTGAATCGACTGGCGATCGATTCCAGTTTTGATCTGAAAAAACAGGTCATTTGGGGGCGAAATTTCAAGCCCCATGTTTTTTCGTAAAGTGGAGATATGAGTCACGTTGACATATTTCTCTTAAGATAGATAGATAGATAGATAGATAGATAGATAGATAGATAGATAGATAGATAGATAGATAGATAGATAGATAGATAGATAGATAGATAGATAGATAGATAGATAGATAGATAGATAGATAGATAGATAGATAGATAGATAGATAGGGAATTCTCATGCTTATTACCCCCAAGAATTCCCTTTCCAAGTTATATTTTGCCCCCTAGGTGGAGGTATAAACCCTGCGGGAAGTATTTTTTGCGATCCCTTCGTGTTTTTCTTTTCTTGTTTTGGGAAGGTGCACCTTTATATATCAAAATTGATAAATTGATACTAAGATTTTCTTTTCCTTTTTTATTTTTCTTTTTGTCTTGTTTTTCGATAGTAATCAACCACCACTATGTGTAGCAACTTCTCCTGTTGTTGCACAGGTGGGAAAAGAGTTGCATGGATCATTGCAGCTCTTGTAGAGATAAGATCAAAAGTGCATATTGATGGAGAGCAGTGGAGATGGATGGGTCAATTTCGGAGATCAATCTTCGTTGAACATATCGTGATTCATATTTGGTGAATAAGAATTTAAGCAATGCTAGAAAAGCATACATGGTATAGACATGATATTTGTAGGCATGGCAAAACGGTGGATCAGACATCCAATGGCCCCACCATGGGTAGATTAGCACAGATGATGCAGATTCGTCATACAATAACCATATTGTTGTTGAACCATACAACTTGAACCATATTCTTGTTGAATTTGATTGGTCCTTTGAAGCATTAAGACTTGTGGAACTTTTGAGTTTGAATCTAAAGTGGAAAAAATTGATTATTGATTAAGGGAGGAATTTAAAAGTCATAATCCCACAATCATCGATCGTAGCACCCAGCTATCCTTTAGGCAGAGAACACGGGGCAATAATGCAGTAGATCTAAATACCACGTGTTTTCAAATCAAAAGGTTTTTTAGGTTGTAGTTTTATTGTTTTTTTATCATTATCATTATTATCTAGGAACCAAGCCCGCATGATTGTTCAGATGCTATGATTGTTTACAATATATGGTGGCAGGTATGAGTCCCCAATGTATCGGATGGACTAATATGCATGCATGGGAAAGCGATTTAAGTATATTTAATACCCATTTGTAATTTTTCCATGGTGGAGGTGTAAGTTTGGCGTACGTCTCTCCATATATGTGATTCTTAGCTATGTTTTATGGTATTTTTATTATATCATGGTAACCAACCTTGGTTGCATTCCCCAAGGTTACATGGCCCGGGGTTCAAACCCTAGTCTTAATTGCACACTTGGTGGTGGTACGAGTAACCCCATGTATGTGGTCAATTATTTGACAATAATGATGAAAAACTACTGAGAATAAATTTTTTGGTAGTAATACTAGTACAGTAAGTGGGGCTCCTATAGCAACAATAATGGATTTTGTGGGTGATTGCGTAGTTTGCACTTGTACCCATTAAGTACTTGGGAGGCATCAACTATTTAGTTCTGGTCATTTTTGTACGGAGGGAGTGGTGTTCCAATGTTAGTCCTATCTCTGGTATGAGGTGTGTTGCGGTTTGAATAGGTTCATTGAGCTTGTTCTATTCTATTCTATTCTATTCTATGGCATAAATCATTTTAGTGTAGCCCCAGGGATTCAGTATTATTTGTAGTATGGGACATCTGCGTGCAAGAAAGGGGTCCTTTTTTACCATTTCGTATTCGTTTACTTAGCATTAGAGGTTTTTTTTTGCACTATCTGGGGTAAAATATATACCTTAGGGGTTAAATTAGTTTCTAAAGATCAGTATACTAGGGATGTTTTTGGCCACCCTTCAAATGCAGATGTCCACCCTCTTATTACTATGTGCATCCTCCGGGAGTGTAGGAACCACAACGGCATTGTCACCTTTAGGTTCAATAATGTATGAATAAAAGAAAGATAGTAAACAAGGTTCAGCTACGAAATTATATTATTTTTGCATCTTTGGCAAGAACCACATTTTAGACGGGTGCTGAGAAATAGTGTCATTTTTGCATTTGTTGTTAAGTGAGCTCCAGTTTGCTAGCTAATTGGTTAGTTGGCAAAATAGCGAAAGAAAGAATCTATAAAATGCAAGTCTGAAAACCAGAGAGAATGAGCAAAATGAAAGAAAGAAGAAACCTAGAATGCACCAAGTGAATCAAAACAGATTGCTCGAAAACAAAAATGGAGGAAACCAAGCCTGAAAAAGCTTAAGCGAACGCCGAATTAGTATTAACAATGTTAGGCAAGCACCCCCTAAAATGTTTTAAATAAGTAGATCGTTCCTTGGGTAGAAGATGATCATAGAAGTAGCTAAATATTTTCTTCCACTGAAAGAGGCTTCTATGGTAATATATATATTTTTTACTTTCATCAAGAAAGAAATATAATAAAACATGTCCTTCGATTTTAATTGAATAAATTTTAGGAAACTATATTATTGGCTTGCATGCTTATGATTGTCCTTGTATGATTTCCTTGTATGAAGCCTCATAGATAATTTGGATGCTATAGATGATAGAAATCAATTTAATTAATGAGTAAGTCATCTCAAGAATAATTCCCATCTTTCGAAGATCGTTATAGCATGATATTTTATTTCCCAATACATGCTTGGCCATGGGATACTAAATTGGTATTGAAAAATGGAAACCATGATATAAACCTTAGTTAATATAGAAATGTGAATGCAAAACTGCACCACTATCCAATTGGACTCCATGGACGATAAAAAACATTCAATTCAATTCTATGCTGGTTTTGCACTACGGATAGCCACATCTTTTTAGATGATTTTTGTGAACGATCACCATGATTGAAACTATGCTATAAACCACAACCATTTTATAATATAAACTGTAGAAAACTAGCATGAATAACCACCATGGCATTTAAATTGGTTAAAAAACCACACCATAAAGTACTTTAACTTTGTGTTAATAGAAAACCAACATAAACAACCATTACCATATTTAAAGTGGTGTTGAAAAACCATGCTACAAACCAATATCGAATTAATAATCATGGAACATTAGAAAACCAACATGAATGACCACCGTTGATCTTAGAAACCATAAAATAAACTAGGTTTGGTTTTGAAAAGCCACGCTATAACAAAAAATCAACATGAATAACCACGTACTAGTTATAAAAACCACTATGTTATGTGGTTTTTATTAAGAACGAAATTTTTATTATAAAAAATCACATCTATAGTGGTTTGTCAGTGGTTTATTTTAGTGGTTAAACTTTTGGGTGCCTTGTGGTTCGTCTATGTTCCTGCATCAATTCAACTCTGAGATCAAAGGTAAGGTGTTTTATTCCAAGTGCCTGTGGTTGTAGAATCTAGTTCATCTAATTCACGTCCCCTTAGTCTGCAGCATAACGGAAGGGCAATGGCGGCGTGGCCAAGGCATAACAGGAAGCAGGTAGCGTAAGCTTCCCAACACGCTCTCTCCTTCGAAGAAGAGAGAGCGTCATTATTCGGATGTCTCCCAGCAGATAGAGAAGCTTGGCTCCTTAACATTGAAGAATTGCCTTGTTAATCGGGAGGAAATATCCACTGCGGCTGCCTTCAACCTCAATGTTGTGATCACACCCGAGATCTCTGATTAGATTTAGCATGCAAAAGGTGACCATGACATGATTCATTGCAGCGTGATGGTGGCTGAGAGGATCAGGTGAAATTTGAAAGCTCTGTAAATCCTGAGACCTGAGCTGCACACATGATGGTGCTGCTTGATCAAATGGATGATCCTTAGAAATGAACCCTGTTATATATGCCATATAGGCTAATAAGTAACTTCATATCTACTTGCCTTTTATTACGAGTGTTTTGTTTATGTTGTAGTGCCATGGAAGAATATTGTCAAAGGCATTTTCTAAATTCAACAATGTAATCGCATCGATCCGCGACAGCGGATCGGCATTCTAGAATAGGGCGAGCATGCATGTCTTGCATGCATGCGGTGGCGATGCCCTTTCGGCTAGGGTTTCGCTATTTTTTAGGCGTGGTTACGCATCTTAGATCTCATCGGCCCCATCTTCCTCTTCTCTGGCCAGTACCTTATTCTCTTTGATTTGTTTCCGTGGGGGGAGGGCTTCTTCCTGCTGGTTTGGCTTGGCGTTTCTTTCTTCTTTGTCCTTTTCCGGCCTTTAGCCTTTGTCCCGTGACCTTCGGCCTCGATCCTAGTTTGGAAGGAAGTTCTGCGGTATTCGAGGTTTGTTGGTTCATCACGAGCCCTATTCTAGAATCGCGATCGATCCGCGGCAATGATCGGCATTCTAGAATAGGGCGAGCATGCATGTCTTGCATGCATCTTGGTGGCGCATGCCCTTTCGGCTAGGGTTTCGCTATTTTAGGCGTGGTTCTCGCATCTTCGCCTCATCGGCTTCCTCTTCTCTCGGCGATTACCTTATTCTCTTTGAACCCACCCTCCCCTTCTTTGTTTATTGTATTGTGCATAAATTTTTGTTTATCATGTTCTTCTTCCACCCGCTGGGTGATGCTATCCTCTGGTATGTTTGTGTTGTCTCGTTTGTTGTGTTGGTGATGTGCAGGTTCAGGTTGGCGAGTGGCATCTGTTTCGACTTCTCCATGCGGGGGTTTTTGGGAGCGTTTTTTATGCCTTCCGTTTGTCTAAGCCCTTTGCCGAAGGCTTATCACTAGGGTTTTCCCGAAAACCGAAAGGGCGGGTTTTTTAATCCCGGTGATAAGCTTTTCAGGTACATCGACCACTCATCTATTAGCATTGTATTTTTTGGGGTCCAAATGATATAATTGGATTTCCCCTTTATTTTTTGTGGATAGTTCGCATGTGTGCGGCTATCCATTGTCCACCATTGTAGAAAATCTGCTGAGATGAATGAGAAGCCTATCTATCGGGCGGTTTGTTGGTTCATGCGAGCCCTATTCTAGAATTGCCCTCGAGGCACTATGAATGAAAGATGTTATTGCATTGCAATATTTGATCACACAACAAAGTTTTGTGGTTGTTTGCTATCATGGCTTTTTTGGCCATTAACAATATTACAGGACATCTAAGACTTCCAGGTTGGCAGAGCTGTCTACTATTCTTCTACAATCTCGTCCGAGTCATAACCATCCTGCATGAATTGATCATATTTAATAATAACACATAGGGCTCTGTCCATCCAAACCACAGGCAAGGGATAGCATACTTTATCTGCAACATTCGTGTTCAAAGAGAGGGTTGGCGTTGCCTCTTGGACCTGCATAAGGGTGGAGTGTTATCAAATGTTCTATTGAATAAGATGTATGATGAAAGGTGCACATGCGCCATGTCTGCTCTCCAAGCCATGAAGAAACCCTCGTCCATGCCCCGCATTGTAGCAAGGGCCTGGGCATCTACATCTATGTCAGCCATCCCCCTAATGTGCCTGGCTTTGTCAATTGTAGGCACATCTTTATTTCCTGGCCCTGTGTTGGCTGCAGCATAGTTAATCCAACCTTGTGTGTCCATCATCAAAGGGCGCACAAGAGGACTGAATTGTCTTTGACTGCTGGCAAGATTCCATCTCTTCAAGGGGCTTCTAATGTTGCTTACCTTGTTAAATATAGGTCTGACCAATAGAATACACTCTTCTATGCTGATTGACTAGGGGTTGACCTCGTCTTCCTCACATAAGTGAGTGTCTTCGAAACTACACTCTACATCTTGTGTTTGAATTTGGTTGAGTGCCAAGCTGCCATGACACATAGGCATACAGTCTGGTTGGCTGCTCGGTACATAGACCTGAGAATTATCCTCATCCACAATAGGTGTACTGCAATGAACAGGACTCTTGCCCTGTCTTCATGTCATCTTGAGCCTAGTAGCTAGCCTTTGCTTTGCAGCCTCGTTCAATTGTCTCTGACAACCAAATACAGCCAGAACTCTAGACTGGCCAGCTGGATACATGAATTCCCTCAACCTCTTAGTGTTGTCCTCATACAAGGCCTCTGCTTGCTTTCTACTCTCCCTCTCTACTCTGTTTGCAACAGCCCTTCTGCTGGCCTCCTCCTTCTCAATCTTCCTGCTTGCTGCCTCAACCTTCTTGAGAGCTATTTGTTCCCTCTTAAGCCTTTCAGCCTCTTCCCTCCTTGTTTCTCTGCTGCAAGTGCTTGGCATAACCCATCACTGCTGATATGAACTCTACCATGCAGATTAGGAGCAATGCCCCTCCTTCTCGAGGTGGTTCCTTGTGTATTTTGTTCTGCTTGGCCTTGTGAGGTTTGGCCACAATCCGGACCCATGCCCTGTTGTAGCAAGAACTGCTGCATGGTCCCATGTGTAGCCCCAACATGTTCAGGTGATGTCTGGACGTGCTCCTCCCATTGTAGGTCCACTTCTTGCATGGTGTAACCCTCTACAACATGGGCTTCCATATCCAAGCCCTGCATACAGGCTTCAAATTGCTCCAGTGGTTCATGCATGACATTGGGTACAACATTCCCATGTTCTTCTTCAACCTCATTTGATGGATGTCCAATGGGTGGTGCTAGCACGTACATGTCTTCCCTTGCAAATCTCAACCCTTCCCTTCCAGGAAACACCTTTGTTGGGTTGAATGGCCATATTTAGTTGCCATGAAACCTGCCTTTATGTTGGATACTGTTAGACCAACTGCAATGGACTGGAAATCAGTTCAGCTATGTCTTCCCTCTTTGGTCCCATGCCTCTTGACCATATAGTTTGCCCTAAGTATTGCATGCATCTTTGAATGGTGCAAAGCAAGACACATCTAGTGGTTGCAGCCTATCTGATGTTTGGGCAGGTAGTAAGGGAAAACGTATGCCCATCTCTTTAGCAGTAAGGATGACATCCAGTTCCACATAGCCACCATGGCCATCCAGCAATATAATGAGGTCGGTTAGGTGAGACCCCTCCAGGGACTCTAGACTGAAAATGAGACAGCCATGACTTAAACAATTCAGTGGTCATCCAAGATGATTGCTGCACTACTTGAATTGCTCCCTCTTCACACCTTGCTATGTTGTCTTGCCTCATCCTTGTACCTGTGAAAATATACAGACTAGGCAGCATGAACCCTTCTGCATTGACACACACTAAAATAGTTACCCATTCCCTTGTATTTATCACTAGTTCACTAACCCTATTCTCCCCTTTCGCGCAACTTGGATCCCTATCTCACCTCGCGCATTCTAGATTCTTTGGGGGAGTTAAACTCATCATACACCTCTTTCAAATTGCAGAAGAAACAGGGATAGGTTCAATACGTTGTACGTTTTATACGGAATACGTATGAATTGTATGATACGGCACATATTTGCCGTATAAAAAGCGTAAAATACTCAAAAAAAAATTGTCGGAAGATTTTCGGCGTCGCTGAAACCTTCTAATTCGCGACGCTGAAGTTTTTCGCAGACGTCTAAAATAGTAAAAAAAAAAAAAAAAAAAAAAAAAAAAAAAAAAAAAATTTAAAAAAAAAAAAAAAAAAAAAAAAAAATTCAAATTTCGCGTCGCGAAATCGTATAAAAAAGCGTCTTGACGCTGAAACTTTTTTCACGACGCTAAATGTAAAGGTTTCACGTCGCGAACGCCTTCCCGAAAAAAAAAAAAAAAAAAAATTTTTTTTTTTTTTTTTTTCACAGATTTTTACTATTTCGCAGCGACGCTGAAAAACTTTCGCTGCGTCGCTGAATTAGAAGGTTTCGCTGACGCCGAATTTTTTTTCCTACCGCAGAGGTTTTTATATCGTTAAATACGTATTTTATTAAAAAATACGTATTTTTTGACTTTATACGTCAGGAATTTTGATTTTGTACGTATAGAACCTATCCCTGGTGTAGAAGCTATCTAGGTTGGCTTGATTCATTGCCTGGGCACGTGACACCTCCAATGTTTCAGCACTCCTAAGAGAAATCTCATGGTGTTTTTGCTTGAAAAGCTTCCACCATTTGCTCCCTGCCACACCATCAAAGGCCGAATTACCCTCCTTTGCCATCTCGGCTGGTTCCTTCACAGTGACTAGCGTCATACCCATCTCCTGCTCTGCCCTGCCTATTGCCCAATCAACCAATTCCTTTTCTTGGGCTAATGTCAGAATCTGGAGGTGCCTAGTATTCTTTTTTGAACTCCGGCCATCTGACCAATCCACGATGGGCGACTACGGTATGCCGGTATGCGGATGCCTCTCTAATTGAAATTCCATTTTCACTAACCGCATCAAGGGCGTTCGACATCTCTTCCTCCGTCCATTGCCCTCGCTTTGTTGGTCTCCTTGGCATTACAGGTACAAATCCGCTTGCTGTTGGCCCTTTCTTCTTGGCTTTGGATGCACAAATTTGTTTGCTAGCCATTGTCGTTGGTCTGCCATTGCTCGGAGCTGTGGCATCGATCTGTGGTCGGGCCCTAGTCGATACCATCGCTCTCATGTGCGGCGAAAACAGGGGAAGAGGTGGATTCTTGGCTGGATTGATCTATGTCTGATGGAATTGCTCGAGCCTGCTGTATAATCTCGATAATCCGTTAGCCCGCCAATTCCAGCCTCCAGCATTGAATCATGCCTCGGAATGGCCACCAGTAGGGGGTCCTTAGGTGCGCGATGGGTGGGTCGATAGTACGGGCATCATGGCTTCAAGTTGGATGAACAAGCGACAAGTGCCACACGTTGGGAGGGGGGATGGGACAGCGAGGAAACTGAGTTTGGTACAATAGGAAACTGAGTTTGGTACATCCGCGAGAGCAGGCAACTCCATCCTAAGGGCATTTTGATCATGTACGGAAGGGCATTTTCATGATTTGAACAAAATAAAAGGGCATTTTCATAACTGCCCAATTATGATGTTTCGTATACAGGGAAGGCAACTAGATTGCCTTTCTTGTTACGTGGAAAACACTTAAGCATCATTCTCGCCCCAATAAAAATCTTGAGAATGCAAGGTAAGTTCTTGGAATGTAGGGTAAAAGGGCCGGAATGTGGGGTAGATCCTCAGAATGCAAGTAGAAACGTTGCAGCAGCCCGCCGTAGTAGCTCCGTTCTTCAGCAAAATTTTTTACTTGCATTCTTTTTTGAAACACCGTCACGTGGCATGCTTCTATTGGCGGATGCGGCAGAATGATGCTTAAGTGTTTTTTACGAAGGCAAGAGGCTACAAAATTTTGATTGGATAAAGCCACGATGGCACCGGCGAAGATAAAGCAAATTGGTCGTTGAATGGAACTTTGTCGGAAGCTTGGCTATGGCGAATTGGGGGCTGGTCTTAGAGCTCATGAGATTGGCCGCTGCGGCTATGGAACTAGTTACCCGAGCCCTAGAACGTCTGCATGGTATAAGCCCTCTTTTTCCTTCTGCTTCCTCTTATTATTCTGCTTCTTCTGCTTCCTCCTCCTCCTTGCTTCTTCGTTGACATCGGCGCGTCCGTACAGGTTTTTGGTTCTTTTTTTTAGTTCAATGAATCCCGTCTTATCTGCCTACATGGAGGATTTCATTCTGTACATAGCGAACAGATTTCATAAGGCACGTGATCAAAAATTTCCTCAGAAGGTTTTAGACCAAATTTACAGATAACTTTGCTATCATGATATTGAACAAAGTTTAGTGAAATTGGTACAATATCATCTCTCTGACAATTTAGCAAGCTTCAGAATGGCATATGCTACTGCGCAAAAAAGTGACGGAGGATTGCCTTTGCAGGCTGAGTTTTTTATGCAGCTATACAAGAGCAAGCACATGGGCGAAGACTTTAAGTAATGGATGTTGTCTGAAATATATTCACAGATGCTGTTTGTAATTTAAAAGGCCATCACAGATACCATATGCCTGGTATGTTGGCTTCTTGCAGCCAAAATTGTGGACTTCTACCACGAACATCCACGTAATACCATCTATTTAACAAGATTCGTCTTCATTCTTCCTGTTGAAAATTTATGTCGTGTATGCATGTATGTACCTTCGCATGATTTCACAATTTGCCATTGAATCAATCAAGAAATTATCTGCCAATATTACAAATTTAATTGTTAATATTACGACTTTGCTTTCTGGATACGCTAACATCCCATGGTGTTAAGTCTGCATTAAGACGGGATAAAGACTGTCTTAATGGTCTACATTTGTTTCCTTTTCATTTGCAACAATCTTCAGATCAACTGGTGAAGTTCATCTACAATGATTTACATAATTACAGCTGTTGCTTGGGTGCAACACAGAATTTACACAACTACAGCTCATTTACAAGGGTCGGACGTAGCAAGTGTCATCTACAATCAGCAACTTTCATTGACTACAAAGCTTGTCATGGCCTAAATCTAAGGGCGGCGATTCTTTCTCCCGGCTCTGGCTGTCCTAATGCCCTTTGATTTTGTAGCACTCGCAGGTAAGGCTAAAACACTGCCATCTTGAACCTCAGTAGAGCTTGCAATTGTCTTTTGTGCTTCTACAAAAATGGTGAAGTCCCTTACCTGCCACATTAGACAAATACAAAATTAGCCAATCAAAGTTGCACATCACAGTTCACTGCATCGAGCAGCTTCTTGGATTCCTTAGACTGTAATCCAACTGTTTATTTACTAAGAGCCAGCTGATATAAAAGGTGAATGGATCTGTGAAAGGTTAGATGCCTTTATTTTCCTTTATCCAATGTTCATTCCTTGTAGCTCACCTACGTAATAAAAGTTATCATGATACTACCACCTCTTTGCTGGCATAAGTTAAACTACTATAACTATGCTTTACTTCACTGGTTTGCTAGCATCTTCAAGTATTGCAACCAATTCTATGACAACTACCTGCTCAACAAGATCAGAAATTTGTTCATCTTTCTCCTTCAACACTGTATGCAGCCTGCAGAAGAATGCCATAAGTGAGATATGTTTTTTAAATAGAACATAAGATACGACTGCTAACACGAAAAATGCAGTACTGATCAATCTATATACCTTTCCTCGACCTCTTGGCATTTAATTTTCCATTCCCGCTGAGTACTACATAAAGACTGGTTTACCTGTAACCATTAATGTTTTTACAAACTGAGAAATAATGCGCATTATTATTGTTACGTAATCTCATGATAGCTTACCTGCCTTAAGAATTTGTTCCGTTCTTCACATTTCTCCAGCCTCATGTTCACCTCTTGTGATTTTGCCTCTAGTGCCTTCTCTACAGCTTCTGATATACAGGCTCCCATTTTATCTTCAATATCCATAAAGCAATGACTCATAATACTGATGGAGAGTGGCCATGTTAAGCTGCATGTAGGTTTACTATTGGTAGGAAACAGAGAAAAAATGGAAGGCAAGTAACACTACCTTTCTTTGGCTCTCGAGTTGAGTTGTCAACAGGTAATTATATTCATAATCCAGCTGCACAAACATCAAAACACTTAATTCATAAACTATAACTGAACATGCTTGCTTAGGCTTGTTCACTTACAGCTTCTAACTTACTCCTGAAAACAGCCTGAGCAACATCAGTACCATGAGTAAACTCACAACTGCTACCACCATCATTGCAGGAACTATCAAGTTCTACAAACTTTCCATCACTCTTTGACTGGATAAGGCGATGCACATACTTATCACCCACATAGTCCCAAACCTGCTGACTGCCTAGCTCGAGAGAATAACAATGTGCTGTTTCTTGCCAATGCTTGAATGCATGACGTTCCTGATATCTATAACAAATAAAGTCATTAGACATAGGCTATGTCCATTCTGCGATAATAGACCTCAACTCTCCATTCTGCAGTAATGCTTGTGCTATGGCATACACAAACAAGTATTCTCACAAATACAGACTATTCCTAACAGCAGCGAAATTTGCATCAGATCAGAAACTTTACAAATTACTTTATTCGTTTCCATCCATCATCAGAGAATTTGTCTTGAAAATAGAAGTGTTACAAAAAGTACCGAAAAAATATATGGGGTCTGGAATGAGTCAAATTGCTTACAGGCAAAGCATCTTAACAACAATGAACAGCCATTAAAACATAATCAAGCACAGAACAATTAATGAATTTTAAAGTTGCTGTCTAATTTCGTCTAATATGAAAATGTTTACATACCTTCCACAACCAAGAAATCCACATATTAGACAAATCCAAAGATTCTCCGATGTTGAACATGCAGAGCAGGTATACATCTCAGACATGGTACAATGCCTGCAGGCCTGTCATCCAAGACAAATTAATTACTCAGGTATATGATTAAGGCCTAGTTAAAGCCTAAGCTTCTTTACAAGGAAAGTAGTATTCTAGATACGTATGGGCTTCCTTACAACAGATCCCAATTTGCAGGAGGAAAATGTTAAAAGCCTGTGTGTTACATCATTCACAAACCCAACCACAAAAGTACAATAAAGAAAGGGTCTAGTTTACATTCTTCTACGATATTCAAAGACAAAAATCAGAAGTGGCTAAACATTCAACACTGAAATATAATGAACTTACAGAACATGACAAATCTGCCCACTTGGATATGCAGGATGTATGGAAAGTATGGTCGCAGAGAGTGGTTTGTATTCCACTGATATGCTCATCAAGTCTCTCTGGAATAGACAAGGAAGACTAAGGAACATGCAAAATGTATGAAAGTGAACCCCAAACAAATGCCCCATTTATTTCCAACAACAAACGGAAAGACAAATGCGGCACCAGCGATAATCTGTGTGGGTTCAATTGTAGGAGGAATTAAAGGGCAGCCTAATGTAAATATCATGAAAATATAGGTGTCATAAATGACGGGACCATTATAACTAGATCAATAAAAACAAGAGATCTAAGCAAATGTTACACTCAAAAGGCTTAGGGAGTGCAGCAAAAAAATGAATTTTCAATTTTCTTCACAAACAGCATCACCACATAGCATTTTTGAAGTTCTACGTCCCTTTAGAATAAAAACAATTTGGAATAAAAACAAGCCTGACGGTCACATCATTTCAAACTCACGGATGGGGAGACTCGCCCTTTTTTATTTTCCTGAAGAAGCATGCCTCAACACTCATGCACAGAGTAGCCCCAAGTCATAACCCACTAGAGACCATATGGAAATAGATAATTACCGAGACAAACTGGGCATGTCGGAAGCTCAGTCAGCCCGAGAGGAGCAACTCCTGCCTGCTTTTCAGAACTGAAGTACTGTACGTCTGCTATAAATAGTATATGACAGATTTCAGCCTGGTATGAAAACGTAGCTGTCAGTATATCTAGAAATCTCCTGCGATCCTTTTTACTGCCTACAATGGTCTCAACAATGGACGAACAAAAAAAACCCTTTTCAATCTTAACAATAATAAGCACCTTTTCAAGCCTATCTTAACAATAGTAAGCAGCTTCGTACGATAGGAAGCATGCCTCCAATAATTATGGTTTGACCTGTTATCGCCAGAGGGTCATATCACCATTTTTTCCAGTATTAATTTGTAAATGTCAACCCTCAGGTTTGTATGTAGCATCAACCAAGAAGTCAGCAGCACCTAGACTCCTAAGAGTTGGACAGTTTTGTTTCTGGTACTGTTAGTATAAGTAGCGTGAGAACGAAATGAAACTTGTATGAAGACATGGAAAGTTGGAACTTTATACAAAACATTTTGCAAACCAAGTTCAAATTGCGAACTCAGATTACATTCAATATCTTAGAATACCCTGGGGTTTAGGAGACAAAGCGTACTATCAACTCAACATATGAGATGCACAAAAATTAGGTGAGCATCTCATATTTGTAGAAATCCAAAGATATCTGCTGCAAAACAGTGTATGGACTAGTCAGATAAATGGTACCTATGTAACACTGCCAAACTGCATCATATGCTGGACTGTGAGAAAACAGTCATCCTCAATTTCCCAAGAAACATATACTTCACATACTCTTTGAAATTGAGTGTCAATGCCCGCATTCGATCTATCATCCAGCGGTGCAGCAGTTGGCAGGCTGTCAGGGAGATATTGTTAAGCATGTATATGATCACAGATTGATATCTCTTTGGTATTTCTCCACTCCTTGTGCATTTGTCCATATCTTATCAATCACTCCAACTCGTATCAGACTTCCAGTTGCTCTAACAATTTTTTTCATGGAGATATCCAGGATTTGAGCCTAGTTACATACAAAAGATTTGGTGCTTTCCAATCTAACAATAGCATGCATATCTAGATTATAATAATATTTCAAGTTTTATCCCTCGTTCTTCACAAGAAAACATTCCCGTACTGCTTCAATACCCTTGCCTTCCTTGTGTTCCTTCCCTTAAAAAGAAATGTAAGAAAATCAGGTCACCCTTTAGACCAGCCCGGGATTGAAAGCCAATATGGGAGTGACTTAATGCAATTTACTTTTTGGCTTTACTTAGCACACTGAAGGGATGAGGCTGTTCCTAAAGGATAAAGAATCTGATCTTCTTGTATGTCTCCCATAGACCATATCGATATCGATCTTTAGTAGATGTTAATGAAAATCTTTGGCATGCTCTATCACATAATTGAATCCTCGCATTGTACTAAATAAGGTCAATCTACTTTTTAGTAGCTGCCACATCCAGAGGATATTATCTGATCCAAATAAACACCTTCTCTAATGCTTGATGTGCAAAATATGCCAAACACGATGCTCTTTGTTCTATTCATAAACTTACATATACAAGTCCTATATCAAAAATTATATCCTGTCAGCATGGTTCCATGGCATTAGCCAATGTTCCAACTCATCAATATAAATCTCAAAGAAAGGAGATCCCCAGTATCACATAATATTTGTTTGTCATGTTTCTCAAAATCTAAGCTGTGCCACATTGTTCATATAGCAAACTATTGCAATATGCAGTTCAGCTGGGAACATGGAGATCAACAAGTGTCTTAAGTGATTTAGTTTTGAGACTTTATCAAATACTGGCTTTTATTCCTTCTTCCCGTCACTAAAAAGAGAACTAAAATGTAATGCGGCAGGCTTTATTGGGAACACAAAATTTAGTTACGGGTCTCTAAAACAGTTGGGGATATATAAAATTATTAAAGGGGTTGAAAACTATTGGTGGCTTGGCAATCTCATGCATCTTTTCCAAGCACGTATTTGTTTTCAAGAGTAACTAATGTTGTAAATATGTACAAGGAAGTCTGAATTATTTTAACCAGGGTTCTTTTAGAATGACCATCTATGTCATATTAAGACCTGCTGTCCTTTAGAATAACTATCTACATGAGGTAAATGTCATGCTATAATGAGTGATTGTGAAATACCTGCAATGATGAGAAAGGTTTTCCATTACATTGACTGTAGAAGCCATTTGCTGAGCATTGATTGCTAAACTTCAAAAAGACAGTATAACGATCTTCGGCTTCATCATTCCTGATAAACAAACCATCTTTTGTATCGTTAAGTTATAGCTGATTCCAATTTGAAGGGATTGTCCTGTTTGAACAAGCCTTGCTCGGATACATAAAAGCAATTGTAACTTCACTTCTTGTAGAAGTTATTTTGGAACTAAATGGATCATATCTACATCGATTGACATTTATTATATCCACTTCCAAAGGTAGAGACACTATAAGAGTTTGTTTCTTATTTTTGTTGATTATTGTAATATCTCCAAGAAAAAAAAAACTTTTTACAAGAGTGTGTACGTGCGTACCGTAGTATTCGCATTTCGCTGATGTCATCAATAAATGATCCAGAAAATTGACAAAAGTCAGATGGGGAGACATTTCGTGGGACAGCAAGCACGCACAATTGGCCATTATGGTCCTCCTGCAAGAAGAGATAAATTCAGCTGGCTCGTGACTTATATTTCACATAATTGATTAATTGTTTCTATCAAATACTGGAACACCAGGTATCAGTTACCAGTACCTTGCTCATATTTCCAGAATTTAAAGAGACATTACGGAAGATATGCATAACTCCACGTAATGAATCAGCCTTGGGAACTTTCAAAGACTTATTACTGCCCTCATCAACAAAACCTTGTTGGAATCTACCGGTAGCAGAAGTCTTCCATTGGGACAAAACCGCTAGAATGGATCCCTCCTCTTGAGGCTCCTCGACAGTATGAATTTTGACGGTAAACATTGATCGCAGCTGTTTCTGATACTTAGTAATCTTGCGGTGGTTTTCCCGGGCGAAATATTGTGCCCCTAGGGCAAAACTGGGGGCAAAAACTCTTGTTTGGTGTGTGGAGGTGTGAATATTCTGAATATACCATCGGTATCCGTAGCATTATTCTTTTCACCAGCTGGTTTTCCTTCTTGATTTTGTGTTTGTAATTTTTTGGGTTGCCCGTACGGGGTACGGGCAAAGCCATACGGGCAACCCTGGGGAGTGACGTATAAAAGGCCCAGATGTTAGATGTTAGAATAAGTTAAAATATTCTTTATGGACGGCTTTTTGGATTCTACTTAGAGTTAGTAACGGTTAGACGGTGTGGATTTTATAGGAGCCTGGTGGAAGGTGGAGACGTAATCTTCGTTTTTTGGCGGCGCCGCGAGATAGCATGGCTAAGGCCCTTTTTCAACATCACTAATGTCTTATATTTCTCAAAATATGATTAGGCCAAATAAGCAATAAGACACGTTGGTTTTTCCACTGAAATTTTTAAGACATGTCGCATAGAGAAGCCGTACAACTCTGAAGTCTTATTTTCTTCCGGGGGAAATCCCCCGCCACAAAAAAAGACATCAAAACCTATCCAATTAGAGACTACCTTTGCCGGAAACTTAGGATGTCGCAAAGAAAAGGGATGGAAAGGAATTGTTGGACTGTAATCGGTGGATTGGAATCGCCGGAACTGAAGAAAATAACACTATAGATTATTTTGACTAGACAATTCAAAGATAAAATTGAATGTCTACCCTTTACTTCATTCAAACATTCAAATATTAATGCAATGGTCTCAATAACTTATATCTCAACCATATAGTTTACCTTTAACATGCTACAGTAAAAACATTGTAGCAGAGGTATTGACCGATTCACTGTAGCAGGATTGACCCTTTCTTCCGGCATTAAGCAAAGAATCAAATCAATCTAAGCACACCTGCAAAGCTCAATCACAGAACCAATAATCAACATTAAATCCTTCTTCAGTATTTCTAGATCAAGATCCGGCCGCTATGGCGAGCCGATCGATCTGCTGCATTCTGAATAGAGTAACTTTCCTTTTTTCGAATATAAGGGTTCCCTCCACATTGATTTATCCCATATTAATGTCCTATCACAACACGAAGAAGGTTTTTTGGGGTGATATATAGTTTGTGCAATTTTTTATGTCGTAAACTGCTTCCTTTTATCTTCCTTGGCATCTTGTCAAATATTCTATAGACATTGTCAAGCATTCTAGTTTCCACATACTCTTAAGAGCCATAAGGGATTACTCCAAGTTCATCCAAATGCTATGTCATTGGCAATGCTGCAAAAAAGCTCACAAAAGTTACGTTGTCTACCGACCTGCAAGCTTACTACAACCCATCGAAAAGTTATCATTGAGCAAGCATCATTGTGTCTTGACAAAAAGTACTTACTAAAACTATTGCTATCCTAAGAGCCATAGGGGATTACTCCAAGTTCATCCAAATGCTATGTCATTGGCAATGCTGCAAAAACACTTACAAAAGTTACTTTGTCTATGCACCTGCAGGCTTACTACAACCCATGTGAAAGTTGGCATTGAGCAAGCATTATATTGTATCTGGACAAAAAGTACTTATTAAAGCTATTGCATCCATATGTAGTATCCATCAGTATCGAAAAAATAACCTTTTTGAAAGTTATGTTTTGACATTTTATTGAAATGGGTACTTTTAGACAATAGAGTAATTGAAACCATGACTTTATTAATAGGATGATATACATTGGAGTACTTGATAGTTGATAACATAGGAAACAATTTATGGACAATCGAAATAGAGGAAGAAGAAGAGAAGGGGGTGTGTGTGCAAAAGATGTTAAGATTTATAAATTGTTTTGCATGTGAATTTTGTTTAGGACATGAAGGAATAATTCAATACTTTAATTGAAGAAGGTTGCTAAGAATTTAATAGCATGGAATACATGGAAGTTACAAGCAAAGTAACAAATATTTCACTTTAGTAAATAATTTCATTGACTGCCCCATGAGGTCTTGGCCTACCATAATAGATATGAAAGACATGTTGTTCTTTCAACAACATGCATGCAAATTAGTAAGTGTTGCTGCTCCAATAGCTAACATGCAAATTGCTAACATTAAGGCAAACATGGCATGCCAAGAAGCCTTTTACATTCTCATCTGTGCCATCCAAATAGGAAGAATCTAGAGGAATAGAAGGTTGTAGAAACAAGGAAATAAAACATATCTAAAGTCACGAATCCAATCCCCTTGAATGAGTCTATGAACTTCGGCTTCTAGAACAACATAAGACTACATTGTTTTCTCTAATGCCTTGTCATACATGCGAGAGAAAAGAGAGTCTGCCTTTACCTTTGTTTATATCTTGCCGACTTCCGACCCAATTGTAACAAATCACAAATTTCAACATGAAAAACCCCAACAAGCAAAATTCGAAAATCTTGCAAGGATTACTTCTTCAACGATTTCCGGACGAGCATTAGAGAAAAACGGACCCCCCAATCTGCAAATTTCACTGACCAAAGTCTAGTACTTCCGAACCTATCTGCTCAGTAAGTGATCTGCAGTTATTCTCGGGAGAAAAATAAAAGAGAGCACATGTCTCACAACAAACATGTAGCAGCTTGTGAAACCTTGAAGTAAAACTGCTTGTCTTTTGCAGGAACAACACTGAAACAAAATATTAAAGCTTCATTTTTGTGGAGATATATATGAATAGCCTAGAAAAAGAGCAGGAACTATACCCACCATCATTTTGTACATGTGTCAAGCGGACGCGTAAGCAGCAAAGAACACCGCATGCCCAAAGCATGTGCAGCAAAATCGGCCAAGTGCAGAGAGAGAGAGATTATTTGCTGAAAGGCCTGATCAGAATATGGCATCATGAAAGATGATGCTCATTCAAACAAATATTTCACTAGTAAATAATTTCATTGACTGCCACATGAGGTCTTAGCCTACCATAACAGATATGAAAGACATATTGTTCTTTCAACAACATGCATGCAAATTAGTAAGTCTTTGCTTTGCTCCAACAAATAACATAAAAATTGCTAACATTAAGGCAAACATGGCATACCAAGAAGCCTTTTACATTCTCATCCGTGCCATCCAAATAGGAGGAATCTAGAGGAATAGAAGGTGGTAGAAACAAGGAAATAAAACATATCTAAAGTCATGAATCCAATCTCCTTGAATGAGTCTATGAGCTTCCGACTTCTAGAACAGGGCAATGTACATAAGACTACATTGTTTTCTCTAATGCCTTGTCATACATGCGAGAAAAAGAGAGTATGCCTTTACCTTTGTTTATATCTTGCGACTTCCACCCTTTGTAATAATCACAGCTTCAACATGAAAACCCCAAACAAGCAAGATTCTCGAAAATCTTGCAAGCATTACTTCTTCGGGCGATTTTGGAGGAGAGCATTAGAGAAAATGGACCGAGCCAAAAATTCAAGAAATCTAGGCACCTCGGGGACTTACCCTTTTCCTTGCTCGAACCGGGCCGTATCGTGCAAAATAATGAGGTAAATTGATTGTCAAGAGTAAACATAAAAGTTAAAGCGGGACAAAAAACCTATCATCATTGCCAAGATAACACACATGCTTCAACGAAATTCACCGATAGCATAAGCGGTCTTACCGGATTTATAAATGTTTAGCTCCAACAAGAAACATAAGGATGCATACTATATATGCTGCCACTGCTATACTACCATCAATCAATTGAGTTGGCATGAGGATGCTCTATCCTGAAGCAATAAAGACTGGGTCTAGGTGAGAAGATCCAAAACATAGAACTTGCCTTAGAAAATTTTAAGGAAAACGCACAAAGCTCGAGATACAAACCCAGCGGGATCGCATTTAACATAGCACGAAGGTCCTCCTCGTCGAAAGCAATCCTCCATCCTCACGCCGGCTCCCGCTTTTTCGACTCATTTCTCTCATGCCGATGGCCTCCATGCATCCAAACTTCCTAGGTTAGCCCGTAGATGCCTGCAAGCGGCACGGGCAACAGGGATGACCTAGCATTTCACGACTTACAACAGATTTTTAGCAGTTTTTGGCATATTCTAGGTATATGCTAGCATATACCATGAATATGCCAAAAACCCACATAAACAAGGGATTGCCCCCCTAGGGGCAACCCAAAAAGGACAGAAGCTAAATTTCTATTAATGTTGGCCCCCTATAAGTGACGAATTTATGAGGGGGCCTCTTAATGAGTTAAGATTTGGCAAACTTAAGGCATTACAAGATTTGGCCAAGTGGCCTAATTATAAATGGTCATTCCATAAGCATATCTAGTTCTCACTTAGGACTAAATTGGTCCCAAAGTCGATACCACTCAAATAAACAAATATCTAATTGGCCATTCTAATGTCGTAACAGGCAATAAAATGCCAGGAAATGGCGAATTTGCAGGTAGTCCGTAGTAAGGCATCCTACTCAAGCCGGCCGTCGCATTTTGCCTGAACCTGTAATTTATGGGTAAATGGCCCGCCGGGGCCACTAAAATTTTCGTTGAAGACATGTACATTGGTGAAGGAAAACAAGATCATCAAGACAGACGGTTTGCCCTGACAACTTTATTCAGTCGTATTCGCCTCAACACAAGTATCATGCAAGGATAATGCAAACTGTGTCTCTTCTCTTCTTACCATGAAAAGCAATAATAGTTTGATGATATTATGTTAATTAAGTGGAAGAAATCACTCACCATGGAAAATTGCCTATAAATAAGCACATCATTAGAATTTTGAAGAATAACCCTAACCTTCAATAACATGGTGCTGCCAGAAAAGAGATCCAGCCTCTTCATAGCCGATGGGTGAATCCCAGCAACCAAGTTATCATCATTCATAGCGTCATCAACAAGTAAAAGATTTGGTGCCCTCTTTTTCTCTAATATAGCAGTTGTATATTCCCTTTTTGTCCCCCTTCTGCATGTCAAAGATGCTCTGAAAAGGCATCCATGCATTGCATATATAGATAGTATTTTAACGTCACGCTACTAGAATAAACTGCAAAAAGTCCCGCCAACTTGCATTTTAATGCAATCTGCAAATGCAACCTCAAAACTTGAGATGCATTGTTCTTGCAAAAATGATAACTATGCATAGGTGCCATTTTGTTACAAATTGGGCATGCACATAGAATAAACACTGGCATGTGCATGATTCTAATGTACAAATCAATTGTAAACATAAACGCAATGTAGCTTTAACACTTGGAGAGCTCCACATTCCTTCCATAATAGCAGGCCGCAAATAAAAGTTGCAATAATAATCACATCGCCTAAACACATCTAGTCTTGCATCATAAGTAATATGATGAAATAACAAACTCATGATTTGGCAAAGTAAGAAATACAATCATAACAGAAGTTTTATGAAGTAAAAAACAAAAACTGGTGGAGATGTATCTAAGGCTGTGCTGATAGCAAAGAGCAGGACAATTGGGAGGCCAAACAAGATATACAGATTTCCAGCCGTATGGAAAAAAAAAATGGATGCACCATCAAATAAAACCTTACAATATCTTCATCTTCATTCGTGATAAATTTAGGCAACAACTTCTGATGTAAAATGCGAATCAAGCTCCAAAAATGCGTGGCTTATGCGGAGAAAAGTTCACAATTTCAGCCATTGAAAATATGTTGGTATATCTGAGAGATATCACCAACTGCTATTGAAGAAGACTTCTGTAGCTTCAAAAAAGTCCTGCAAACAAATAAACAGACAATGTCAATGCAAGTTACGTCCCTTGAACAAAAAAGGGGTGCATCTACTCTTTTGAGTACCAAAGCTCTAACCTCTGATAGCATGTGGGTCGATCTTTGAGTCTGCAAGATCGACTCATGAGAGGAACAAAATTGGCTAAAGAAACCTTTCAGCTAACAATCTTCTCTTTGAAAATATAAAAAGATAATGGGTAGTACCAAAAACCTCTCCTCAACGAGCCGTCTCCGTAGTCCCTCTCAATGTTAATACTGCCAAAATGCATTGAAAAAGACCTTGCCACAACTGCATATGCTGGGCAATCGTGGCAAGCACGTTGAGCATAAGCCAGATCCATGTAAATTTCAAATGGATAAGCCAAAGCCATGAGATTTCAAAACTACAAATCATAGCAAATTAAAGTTCTATGATCCATCCAAGGGCCAGAAACCCATTTCTACCTATTTCTACGATGCTGCACTCAAAATATTTTATGTCCATTAAAAAACACACTGGAAAAATTCTTCTGCTCCTCTTGGGGGTCACCATAGCCCGACGCTCTGTCTATCTTGCCGGTTAAGCGGTTCAAACATGAGCAACCTGACCCACAATGCAGGTGACCGTGAGTTTACAGGGAACAATGGGTTTGGAGTAGTCACCAGTATATCCTAAGTATATTCTAACATATACCTAGGATATGCCACAAACGCACATAAGCGAGAGTTTGCCCCCCTAGGGGCAATCTAAAAATGACTTAGTTGTTGATCCAAATTGCCTTCGCCAAGAGAGACCTGGATCTTTGTCCAAAGTACAAGGTTAAAGTGGAAATGCAAGCACCGACAATATAGAAGATCCAAAGTACAAGGTTAAAGAGGAAATGCAAGCACCGGCAATATAGACAAAAAGAACGTGGATGGCAGGATGGCAAAGAGGAAATGCAAGCACCGGCAATATAGACAAAAGGAACGTGGACGGCAGGATTCGAACCTGCGCGGGCAAAGCCCACATGATTTCTAGTCATGCCCGATAACCACTCCGGCACGTCCACAAGTGTTATTTGATTTGCATTTCGTGTTCAATACAAGAAGAAAACTAGGAAATTCCAAATCTGCTCAGTTTCGCCGTGAGCTCTGACATGGCAGGGATCTAACCGGTGGAATCACTCAGTGATGCATTTTTTCCACTAATAACAGAAACTGGCGCCAACAACAAGTGATGGAAGCTCCATTCCGTCATTCTTCTAGGACGACTTGGCCATCATGCACCCATAATACGGTTTGTTCCAGATTCGTAACAACGACTGAAGTGGTTGTGGGGATTTTGTTCCTATAACAGAAATCAGGCTGAAGCATGGAACAGGTAATTTATAACTATGCTGAGTTTAATTTGTAAAACTTCTGTTGTTATCTGTCGCTAGTCCTTACATCTAAGTGTGCATTGTGCTTGGCCCTGGATGATGGGCGTCCCTGCATGATTGGGTAATCTGTCATTTCAAATATTTAAATGTTGTTACTAGGCATGTCTTTGTTTAAGGGAGTTAGTTGGCATGGTTCAGCTAAGTTGGCATGTAGCTTCTAGACTGGCACCATTCCTTTAAGTTGCAAGAAAAGAGTTTTTTTTTCATGGAACCCGTGACAGTCTGGTATTATCTTTGGGCATCTTCAAAGTGTGCAGTCCACCATCTTACATAGTTCTTTATATGAGACGCACCACGAAATAAGTAGCCGTCAATAACCTAAAGACCTATAAGATAGTGCCAAAACCCGAAATGTGTGCTAGATGAACACCGATATGCTTCTAATATCATAACTTGGTTCCTTGACTTGCCAAAATGAAGTAGAAAATTTTCCACTTATTTTTCACTCTACAAAAGGATACATGTCATTTCACACTTTGTAGGAATTCTATTCATCATAACTCCCATTAGAAAAATTTGCAGGCTAACTATTCCAGTTGCCTTTTAGGATGCTTAAATGATCTAGCTGTGGATGTAACTGTCTCAACATGCCAAAGGTTACTTTAAGGCATTAGAGGCTGATGTGTCTTTTAAGAATTACCACTTCAGGAAACATGGCGCTTTTGAAAACACAAAGTTGTTACAATAAGGCAGGAATTCTTGATGGAGGCCCAATTTGTTGCTGGTTGCAGTATTATATACATCAACAAGCATAAAAAGCTGCGTTAAACTGCACTGAATTACTTCGATTACCAAAGTTATTACTGGTGATGGTGCCTAACAACTTCATGGAATACCCTTATGTTCTTGCAACTAAATTCTGGGGACACTTTCGTTTTACACCCCCTCCAGCTGACGTGGCACAGATCCAGGCATTCAATCTGAAAATCAAGACTTGGACCTATGCCACGTCAGATGGCGGGCTGTGATACGAAAATTAACCAAATTCTGATGTTTGCATTGCACTTAAGAGAAACTTTTTCCTGCATGATGGAGCCACCATCTGCCAAATTACATACTAGTGCCAATGCTAAGAAATGGTTAATGCGGTCCTACTAGGAGTCTGAGTCCAGAACCAATGATAGAGAATTGCCTTGAGGAACAAAGGCTTATCAGTTTTATCTTTTGCCAGAAACTTAATCCTGTATTCACAAGATGCAGAAAAGCGTTGGACCTAGGGTTTGGTTTTGAAGACAACTGTAGCAGGGTTAATCATTATTCTGGAGGGATTCTAAATGGATCTGAGTTTTGGAGATATAAACAAGATCAAGGTGTTAAAAATTTGGCAAGCTGATTATGTGGACTATTTAGAACCAGTGTGAGGAGGTTCTGGTTGCGAATCTAGGATTGAAACTTAAAAATTAAAAATAATTGCTCTTTTGTGTGCGCGCTTTTCTCGGAAAGAAGTACGTAATTAGTGTTAAGTTTTTTGTTGTTTTCTTATTGGTCAAAGAAGAGAATTATATGTGGCAGGGTATCCGGACATTGTTGAAGAAGATCTATTGTTCCCAAACCCAGATTTGAGCAAGCATACAGAATTGTTAAAACTTACTATATAATTGAAACCAACAAGTTAGTTTGTACGCTACATTTAGCTTATAACAGGATTTGTGTAATCTTAGGAAAAGAGAATCCTTGTCCTTGGTTTAGACAACGCTGGAAAAACTATGAAGATATACTGGCAGTCAATGCAGGTAGCTCTTCAGACTTTTCTTTGTCATGCTAATTAATAGACAAAATGAAGAGCCATGATGCAAAAACATTCTGTGTACACAAGTACTATGAAGATGGCAAATATATTAATAGTGGGATTACTTGAATGTTGCAAATACATTGGGAAACACAGTACAGAAGTTTGCGACACAGCTCTCCCTAAGCTCCAGCATAGATTCTCCCTTAAAATACCATGCTTTTAAGCCAACTCTAAGAAACACTTAGCTTAGACAAAATAAATCAGAGTACATGCTTTGGCATATCAAAAGTATTCCTATGCAAATAATTATGTCCATCTTTTTGTGCAACGTGAGCATATGGGTGCAAAATCGGTACTGGGTAGCAGAAATCACCGTCCGAACGCCGCTTACAAGTGCTTAAAATCGGCGTGTTTTAAACACGACGTGCGTGATTGATCAATTGACATGTAGGGTGCGCGCCCGTCAAAATGACAGGCTGAGAGAATCATGAGCTTGAATGGTGCCGGAAACATGAATGCCTGTAGCCCGCCATATTCGTGGATGGCGGGCTTACCCATATTGAATTCAAGCAAAATGGAGGGACTAATTGTTTCCAAGAATTGCCTGAACCAAATTCAACAATTTGCCCTCACCAATTTTGCAATACACAAAAATCCGGGATAGATGAAACCCAATTCCTCTCCCCGTTCACTTTACAAAGCCATTGATGCAGCAAGGAAGAGAGATCAGAGGCGGCGATTGTATGCAAAGAAGGTAGCAATGAAGAAGAATTCCCCTTCTAAAGATTCGCCTTCAAAGAAGAATAAGAAATTGAGGCCGAAAGTGACCCGCGAGAATAAGAGAAATTTCAGGAGAAATTTTTGAAGTATTCAACCGAATTAGTACAAATGTTGATGATAATGACAAAGGCCGTATCCTTGACAGTCTTCTTTGGAGGGCGAGGGATTTACCAATTGCTTCTATAAAGAAATCTAAGCAGGTTACTATGGCCGAGCAAATGGTGAAGAATTTGAAGGAAACAATGCAAGAACATAAGTATGAGAGGAATCATGACATGCTTCGTGCAAGGAAGTCCACCCTGATAATGACAGCAGCAGGTACAAATGGTATCAAACCATTGAATCAAACAGAAGTGGCCAGATTGCTCAGCATCCCCAGAAAAACAATTTCAAATGCTTTTCAAAGAAGGGTGCAAGCTAACAAAGGGGAAGGACCTTACAAGAGGATGCCTGCTAGACGTCAGGTAAATCGTCAGAAAGCCTTCACAAATCAGACAACTTCGGTGGTGGCGTTTACTGACGATTAGCGACTCATATTATCGGCGATTGTTCGCCGACGATCGCGCCGTGAATCGTCGATAGCGTCAGATCATGCGTCAGGGTGCTCGTCAGGATAATAGTCAGGAAATATTAGTCAGGAGAATCGTCAGCATATTAGTCAGCATGATGGTCAGCCTATTAGTCAGCATATTAGTCAGCATATTAAGCAGGTCCATTAGTCAGGATATTGGTCAGCACATTAGTCAGGATAGTAGTCAGGTAGTTGGACCAAGACATAGAAGTAATGTGTGATGTTTATTTACCAAACAGGGATTTGAACCCTGATATTCCAGCTTGGTATAAAACTAGAGCGTACAAATTATACAACAAAATTGATTGAAGAATCTTAACAACACAAGATTCTAGCATAAATACAACTTGCTTGTAATAACAATAACAGCTTATAAACAATCGCATCGATCCGAGACATCGGATCGACATTCTAGAAGGGGGCGAGCATGCATGTCTTGCATGCATGCATGCGACGCATGCCCTCTCTGGTTAGGGTTTCGCTATTTTAGGCGCGGTTCTGCATCAACGTCTCATCGGCGCTTCCTCTTCTCTCAGCAGTACCTTATTCTCTTTGAATTGTTTCCAGGCAGGGGAGGGGCTTCTTCCTGCTTGGTTTGGCCCATTTGGCGTTTCTGTCATGCTGTGGCATGTCCTTTCTCGGCCTCGGCCCTTCTTTAGCCTTCATCCTGTGACCTTCGTCCTCGATTCTAGTTTGATAAGGAAGTTCTCTGGTAGTCGGGCGGTTTGTTGGTTTCATGCGAGCCCCATTCTAGAATCGCATCGATCCGAGACATCGGATCGACATTCTAGAAAGCATTTCAGCATGCATGTCTTGCATGCATGCATGCATGCCCTCTCTCGGTTAGGGTTTACGCTATTTTAGGCGGCGGTTACGCATCAACGTCTCATCGGCGCTTCCTCTTCTCTCAGTGATTACCTTATTCTCTTTGAACCCACCCTCCCCCCTTCTTTGTTTATTGTATTGTGCACAAATTTCTGTTTATCATGTTTTTCTTCCACCCGCTTGGGTGATGCTTTTTTTCCACCCCTGGGTGATGCTATCCTCTGGTATGTTTGTGTTGTCTCGTTTGTTGTGTTGGTGATGTGCAGGTACAGGTTGGCGAGCGGCATCTATTTCGACTTCTCCATGCGGGGGTTTTTGGGAGCGATTTCTATGCCTTACGTTTGTCCAAGCCCCTTGCCGAAGGCTTATCACTAGGGTTTTTCCTCGAAAACCCGAAAGGGCGGGGTTTTTTAATCCCGGTGATAAGCTTTCGGCAGGTACATCAGCCATTCATCTATTAGCATTGTATTTTTTGGGGTCCAAATGATATAATTGGATTTTCCCTTTATTTTTCGTGGGTAGTTCGCATGTGTGCGGCTACCCACTGTCCACCATTGTAGAAAATCTGCTGAGATGAATGAGAAGCCTATCTATCTCGGTTTGTTGGTTTCATGCGAGCCCCATTCTAGAATTGCAATTAGGGGTCAATGCTATGGAAAGCAGAAACAATTGCAAGTAGGGGTTATCCTCCAAGCAATATATAGCTTCCAGAAAGAAATCCAAGGAGCAATATCATTGTCCTCTACTTCAAGTTCTTCTGATAACGCTTATAAAAATTGTGCAAATTAAATACTCACAACACTAAACGAAAATGGATAAAAAACTTTCAAATGCAATATAAACATTGATATGGAGCAGCCTTACTGGTCCCAAGGATGCACAATAACCTAAATTCATTGAGCAAAGAATCCATGGCATAAGGGATGCACCTTATTTTTCTTGCTTGATTGCTCTTTTGCCATTGCCTTTGAATAGAGTGGATAAGGATGTTTTAGCATTTCTTCATGCAGTCCGGTTTGAGTCTGCCATGATTCTTGAAGTCCGAACACGCATATACTATTGAAGTTCGATAATTATTGAAAGGCAATTGGAAGATCACAAATTGTTGTCATGGAAAATAAAAAAATGAGGACTTTTCAAAGAATGTAGATAAGCTTTACTACATACTATGGTTTAAAACAATACGACTTCAATGGTGGGATAAGATACCAAGTTTGTGTCTTTCTTGCACTATTTCCTGCTCATGCATGCATTTATGCACTTCTCAAATAATGTAGATAATAATGGCGGAAAGAGAACCACAACTTGCTTTGTCTTCCTGCTTGTTTTCGGAGAGCTTAGGACACGCATTTGGCCATGCATCATGGCTGAAATGTTGACCTCGGACTTCGCTAGAACCTATTCTAGCAATCTCAAAAATTTGAAAATAGATTCTCTTTTAAGAATCAACGCATGGAAAAACCGAATACTCAAAGCAAGGGCTTACCCGGTGAGGGCTTCCATCCGAAATGGCATATCGCGATTCAACGGACACGCATCTTGTGTGTTAGCAAAAGGTTAACCCGCAAATATCACGGAAAATGGAAGCAACACCAACAAAGATAAATGATATTTCGTGGTTTATATGGTGCCCAACTCAAGGAAAGTGACCAGAGCACAAATGCAAAGATACAAACATGACATTATTATTCACAATACACGAATCGATTGGGGATCTTGCTTGCATATGTCCGGCCATAATTTAGCTAAAGTTAGCGGATGTTTCTAAAGCTAGGCAAGGTCCAAACTTTACCTAACTTCCCCTCTGAGACTTGGTTCCTCCATGCATCGTATGATCCCTTGAAGTTGTGAATCACCACCTTACAAAGTAAACCTTACAAAGCTTTGAAACCTTGCAAAGGCCATTGAAAAACCATCCGGTGCTCCATGCACCACCAAGCAATCCGTGTTTCTTGCAAATGAGCCATACAAATGTGTTAAACCAGATGTAGAAAAATAGTGACACTCCCTTACGCTACAACATTACTTATTAGTTGACACCTATTCATACAACTCCACCCAAAGGCCATAGTTGGTGTGCCAAGAGCTGAAAGGGACTAACTTCGCCCACATTTATCATTGATGGGTTCCAATGGCGATTGCTCTCTCCCAAGAGATGACCTAATTGATGGAGCCTTGATTCAAACAAAAACATCTTGAAGCTTCTTTGAAATGCAAAATCGGATAAGCAATAAACTCCCGGAAGCTTACGTACCTTGCAAAATGAAGTTTGCGGGCCGGTCGTTCACCGGTCGGATCATTTGCGACCAAATATGTTATGACCAGATGTCGCTTAGTTCCCAACCGAATCAGGACATCTGTATGGCTTTGATCGGCACCAAATAAATCCGGCGATGGCCGATGCGGAGCTAGCGGGCAACATGCCCTAAAAGTTTTGCCCTCTACGGGCATTTTTTCAAAGACATAAAATGCAATGTATTAAAAAGCGATTCTGAAATTTCCAATATAGTTCAACATAGTTAAATTTCGTGCAATTTTCAAGTCCTTGCCAAATCTTGCCATAAGTGACCTTAAACCTAGGCCCTTATATTTTTAACTTTGTATTTCCTTAAATGTAGGCCAAATTGAACCATAGACCAAATTGAACTATATGTCAGATTGAAATTTATGAGGTCAATATAGTCCCCACTTGTCTATTGGTCATCAAGTCAATACGCTCAAGCATATTCACCATGCCAACTATCATGATCCAAAAGATGCCTCTAAATTCCAGTAAAAAAGAAAACTAGAGTCTCAATCATTAAATCTTAACAAATAAATGTAATATACAATGTCACTTGCCCATGTCACCCCCAGTCATAGGTGGCCACCCCTATAAGTTGGAACATGTAGGCCTTCACTGAGTGTGCATCCCCTCATGCCATGACTAATACCTTTCTCGGCCATGACTAGTACCTTCACTGAGTGTGCATCCCCTCAGGCCGTATTGTCACATATTGCTAATTCCCATAACTTAGCCCAAAATATTGTTTAAAGTGCAATGTCTAAGTGCACTTTGTTTGAAGTGCAATGTCTAATAACTAGATTCAAGGCCTCAAAAGGGAAAATGTGTGATGTTTTGTGCTTCTCATTAGTTCCTTGACGTAAAAGTTATTGTGTTTCATGCATGCCATTAAAGTGCTAATGATTCAAACAAAACATACAAGCCAAGCTTCGAATTCGAGGGAATGATTCAAGAACATAAGTATGACGAATAAATTGACTAATACTCTGACGAATATGCTGACTATTTGTCTGACGTTAGATAGTCAGATTAATAGTCAGTATATTCGTCAGACGTTCACGTCAGGATACTAGTCAACTTGCTTGTCAGACCTTTAGTCAGACCAATCGTCAGGCTGTTCGTCAGAGTTTTCGTCAGACTAATAGTCAGAAAATTTTGCATCAGGCTACTCGTCAGGATATGCATCGAGCGGTTTTACCGTCGGGTTATCGTCGGCCCCGTCGTCATTACAATTGTCACTATCGCTTAAAACCCACCTTGGACCGCTGGCGATTTTCCTTCGTCTAGCGAGGCATTCTCTTGTAGTGTTGGTCAATGTTCGAGGAGGAGGAAGCGGATGGATAGCATGTTAGATTACAATAGAGAAGCTATTCTCAAGTTACGGGCGAGAGAATACAAGAGTTTCTCCATACAAGAAAAAGGCGTGAGGAGGTATGTATCGAGGAGAGGGAATAAAGATGGAACATCAATTCACCTTCTTAAAAGTCGACCCAAGTAAGTATTCATCCTATATTGTAGGGTTCATTATATGTAGCATTTATTTGGCATTCACCGCGATTTCCCTGCGGTTGCAATTCTACCTCGGGTTTAGAGAGGAGAATCCTCATATCAAAATTGCATTCTGCGGACTTTTGAGAGGTTGAAACCGAGTTTTGTAAGGAGGATCGTGAAAGGCATACATCTTTGTTGCATCTACCACTTGAAATTTGAATACATCATGCAAGGATTGAACGGCACTGAGAAAATCGGGTGGAGTTCATGACAATTGCAAGCTGCCCTTTGTGATATTTGTGGCCACGGCCCGAGAATATGCAGCCAAGGAGCATACAATCAAGTGCATCAGTGATTTATGGAGACAAGTGGTCTGCAACAAAGGTGATGATGAGGAGTGGTTTGATCATAACTGCTTGATGTTGGCGTGTAAAAAATGTGAGTTGGATAGAATTAGAAAATGTCCACAGGAAATGGATGGCACGGGTTCATTACTAGTTACTTGAAAGACATTTGAAAAGCAACATGTGGACCAGGAGAGAGAATTCAGGGATCCAAGAAAGGCTTTGAGTTACAAACCTATCTTAAGATTAGTACATAAGGAGAGAAGTCCCAAAGAGTTTCAAGAGGATATGAAGAAGGTAATATCAGATTTTGTTCCACACAATTACATAGCACATTGGAAGGCCAATCAGTTTAAACAGTGTGTGTCATCATTTCCAGAAGATACAAAATTGTATCTGTTATTGACTTTGCAAAAAATTACAGCATCAAAATCTAGAATGAGCCCCAGTCAATGCACTGGCATACAGACCAAGTTTCTATACTTGTTCACATAACATATAGACATGATAAAAGTGTTGATATTCCTATTCCTGTGCAGACAGAAAAAGACTGTCCAAAGAAGAAAAAAAAGAACAGAAGATTGGAGCAGATCAGGAATAGACTCAACAATGGTAGGAAGATCATAAAAGAGACTCACTTTTACATTTCTGATGATAAAGTGCATGACTCATTATTTGTGGAAATAAAGTGTATCTGTTATTGACTTTGCAGAAAATTACAGCATCAAAATCTAGAATGAGCCCCAGTCAATGCACTGGCATACAGACCAAGTTTCTATACTTGTTCACATAACATATAGACATGATAAAAGTGTTGATATTCCTATTCACAATGCGAACAAGAAGAAGACATCCAAAGAAGAAAAAAAAAAGAAACGAAAGATTGAAGCGGTCGGGGAATAGACTCAACAATGGTAGGAAGATCATAAAAGAGACTCACTTTTACATTTCTGATGATAAAGTGCATGACTTATTGCCTACAAAAGCATGCTGCATGGCTTAAGGAACAGGAAATAGAGTATGAGAAGCATTGGGTTTGGAGTGATGGCTGCTCATCACAATTCAAGTCAGCAAAACCTTTTTTTTTTCTTAGGCAGGTACTTCACAATGAATGACAAGGAAATAGTGTGGAACTACTTTGCCACTGCTCATGGTAAAGGTGAACATGATGGTGCAGGTGCTGTTATCAAAAGGCTGCTAAGTAAGGAACAACTCAAACCCAATGGTGTGCAAGCGAGGCATGCTAAAGATATTGTAAAATTTACGTGTACATATTTATTGATCTACCGGTTGATGAAACGGATGAGATCAAAAGATATTTTTGGAAAATTGAACCTGTTTATTTGTGGCAAACATGCAAGAATATGAAATTGAAACACTTAAAGGCACAAAAAAGATTCATCATGTCGGACACATCGTGAGGAGTAGACCAAACAGGCTTGCTCATAGATGTCATCATGTTTACACTTGTTTTGCATGGATCGAATTGGGACTTACGCATCAATACATGTAGATTTGGAAAGTGGGAGGTAACCCGACTTAAAACCAGGGGAGTTGAGAAGAAAAAGGAGACTCTTGAACAAGCCAATGAATGGATCGATAATTTGGTAGAGGTAGGTGACAATTTTGCGGTGAATCTTTGAGGTAGACAATTCGGAGGGTGTGGACTTCTACATCCTCAAGTGCACAGAACCCAAATGCACACTTGAAGATTCATACAAAGATGGATGGGGGCAAAAATTTGGAGTGCATGAGGTTATCTTAAGTGGACTGTATTATCAATTCTTGGGTAATTTCAAGTACATGTTGCTCACTAAACAACCCGAAGCCTCCGTGCATAGCCACGTGGTAAGATATCCTAAAATTGATATGGACAAAATAGAAGCCTGGACATGTACAAAATTTAGCGGAGACCCATGAAAAAATTATGGCCAATCTCCCAATAACATTGTAATTCTTTGACACTTAACCAAATTGATGTAATTCTTTGCAAGTGATTTGTTGTTCCAAAGCACCTAAACGTAAGCACATATTTGTATATATATTAATAATAGTGAGGATGCACAAGGGTGGTGTGCATGGACACGTACTTCGAAATGAAGATTGAATTGTTGTTTAAGAATGTACATTTGTGACATTGAATAACATTCAATTATTTATTTTGGTACCATCACTATCCCAACATTCTTGGCAAAAATATATTGTCAAGGCATTTCCTCGATGTGACATGTGTCAATTCCAATGGTCATACAAAATATTTAAGCTTGGTTACGAATTAATTGTTCTGGCGCGTGTGAGGTAGGATTTAAGCACTAGGCACCTAATCATAGGATTTAAGCTTCTTACAAGCTCACGCTTCGCCCATTCTCCGCCAATTTTCGCTCAAATCCTTGGCCAATCCTTAGCCATGAAGCGCAGTTAGTGAGGAGCCGGAGGTGACCTCCAAGAGGCGCTTACTTGGCCTCGAAGAGGTGTTCCCTCCACTCTTCCCTCCACTGCCCACTCTTCTTGCCTCCTCTACTGTCCACTCTACTGCCTCCTCATTTTCTGATTCTTTCGATTCCTCATTTTCTGATTCTTGAAAATGAGGAATCGGAAGAACTTTCTGAGCAAGAGTATGCCCACGGCCGTTCTTGAAGGGTGGGAAGGGTCTAGTGAAGGCGAGTGGTCTAGTGAAGAAGAAGAAGCCGATAAAGAAGGCGAAGCGGATGAAGAAATTGAAAGGCGAATCCGCCCGAATTCGAGGAGTTCATGGTATTTGTTTTCTTAATCAATTTTTTGTTAATCAATTTTCTTAATCAATTAATTTTTTGTGTTGCATATTAGGGCCTCCAGCTTGCCTCCAGCTTTTTTTTTTAATTGTTCTTGCCTCCAAACTTGCCTCCAGTTACTGCGGAATGTCACCTCAGTTGCCTCCGTTGCCTCACGGGCTTTTTGTTACCATATGAATGCAAGCCTCCGGGCTTTTTTATTGTGAATAGTTGAAGCCTCCGGGCATTTAATTTTCAAAAACTTTGTTATGATGTACAGCCAAACAGGCTTTGAAAATATTTTGAATATAAAAAAGTTTTTGATTCTACTTCCATCTGAAAACGTTCTTACTTCTATTATCCATGCATGTGACAAAACATTGAATTCTTGTACAGTCCATTCAAATTTTGCTTGAATGTAACAGTGCTCTAGCTCAAACACTAAGCACTTTAATTAGTTTCAGTAGTGCTTGTGAGTAAGCACTAGTTAACACGAGCACTTATGCAATGAACAACTAGCTTTAAACAGTTATATAGCATAACAGTAAGCACTGCACCTTAACTGCATGACAATAAGCACTTGATGACATTAACACTTCTGCAATGGCTTTCTAGCGTTAAGCAACTACATACTTAGTGCTTCATCTGCATAATAATAGTAAGCGATGTCGACATTAAAACTTCGTTACCGGACTAGCACTTGCAAGCAATTTTTTTTTTTAAGCACTTGATAAGTTTTAAGCACCCCTTGCAGTCAGCATTGAACTATATAAAAATTATAACAAAAACATTCTTAAATTAATATAAGATAAAGATGGTACATGAAAAGTGTAGGATTCCTTGGCCTAAATAAATGACAATCAGGCCAATAATCATAAATGTCTCAGGCTTAATCACAGTAATGAAGGATAACAATGTTCATCACCATAAACCTTCTTCAATTCCTCATTCACAAGGGTGCACAATTGCAATTGTTTTCCAGAAAGTCTTTCCAAGCATAGCTTCCTAATCTTTCTATCTGTCATAGGCCAGGGCATGCAATTGTGTGTGTTCTTCACCAGTAACTTCATTTTTTCCTCAGTCTTGGCCTGCAGTATTCCTTCTATCTTTGGGGTGAGTACTGTTAGCACTTCATCCTGAGACATCCATCTTGAATCGGGTACTAGCGAGAAGTTTCCAGGGGCTGCTAAGGTAAGACTTGTATAATGAATCATCAAGAAGCAAAGTCTTACCTTTGAATCTTGGGTATGACTCATATATTTTCCCAAGTGGATTCATCATGGTTGGACAACCCGGTTTTGTCGGGGTGGGGAAAACTGGTCTTCACACATTTTTCCTGTCCCCATACAAATAGAAATATGTCCCTCAAATCTGGACATGGTACTTGCAGCACATCTTCCACATTAGAGAGTTGCATTGATGACCATATAACAACACCTTCAGGAAGAACACTGCTTCTGGTCTGAATATCACTTTCTTTCTGCTAGTGTATGTCATTGTCAATCCTGATTCCAAGCGTATGTGTTCATTTGCACCAAATGTTTTTACCAACACACCATTTAAATCCAAGACAATGAGTTTATCTTTTCTTTGCCAAATCAATATTAAGTGCGTTGGAACATCACGAATACCTACACAACGAGGAATTACTACATGCATAAATAGATGAAGATGAAAATGAAAAATGGGTTGAATGTGGAAACCTTTACGTATCAACAGCCGGATTCTTTGACCTATGAGAATCAACTGGGTAATCCTACGATTGAATGCAACAAAAGAAAATCAATAATATTCAATGTTTTAAGCAACACTAAGTTGTGGCCTTGGCCCACACTTCCCTACTTGACTTTCGAGGGGTTTGAAAGGGCATCAATCACTTGTTGAAGATCGGGCTCACACAAAACTTGAGGGGCCTGATTGTGCATTTTCTTCAGAAAACACTTTGATAGGTGTGGTGTCATGATTGAGGCCCTGCTTCTTGCATCTTTCCGCAGTCTTTGCTTCTTGTTCTCTTTCTTGTAGCTTTGAACAACTTCTTTGCTATCCTCCCGGTTTACCCCTCTTTGTTCTTACGCCCTTTCCTTTTGACAAAAAATTCACCCAAGTTGCCCTCATCCAATGGAATTGGGTAAAAAGCACGTTAGGGTGATAAAATATTAGGGTCATTTTAATACATATACATTTTAAGAAATGTATAATAATTCACCAAGTAATTTTGGTTTTTTTTTCGAAAAATAGGCAATGGAAAATTCCCAATTCTTTCTTCCCCGTTCTTGTTTCTTTGTCCTTTGATCTCTCTGCTTTTACCCTGCGATCCGGCACCTCGATCTCTTGCAAGCGACTAAAGCACGCTCTTCCGAAGTCGCTTGGTCATTCTCAACAAATCAAAGGTACAATCGTCTTCTTCCCTAGTTTTCTTCTTTCTGCTTTTAATTTATTACTTTAGGTTTTTGTTTACATGTGCAAGCTCAGATTGTTGCACCTTTAGGACAATTAAAAGATATTTGTTGTTGCATTGCGGGTATAGACAATGGCAAAGACACCAAAGAAGAGTCTTTGCCCACATCGGTCAGAAAATCTCCCGGGCTTTCAAAGCAACATATTTGAAGTCTGGGAAGTCACGGCTGTAGCAAGGAGAACCGAAATGAGGACCACGATATTTTTTACGCAAGGGATCCGGCGAATATGAAATTCAAGGAAAAATTTGCAGTACAACTCTTTAGTGGCCAAGTTTGGGGATCTAAGGAACCTACGAGTGCACTGGTACAAGGATGGTGGGGAAGTTGGAAGATCGGCAGAATTTTTCAAGTGGTGCGAGTTTGCATTCGGTAGGAAAGATGTCTGAGAATCACTATGTTCCCCTCGTTTTTGCTCGAGCATTTGCCTTACACTTAAAAAGGTGAATCAGTTGATTGGGATGATGTGAAAAAAAAGCAGCCCATGACTAAAAGCAAGGTCAAAGAATCCGGAGTTTTGGTTGAAGTTGTAATGATTAAGTCGAGCAATGCCAAGGGCCACAAGTCCTATGATACTTTCTACAGAAAAGAGGATCTGGACAATTTGAATGTATTTCTTGAGAGCAGATCCTCTTTGAAGGAAAGCATATGTAAGGAGATCACGAGAATTCTGAGGAGGCGAGGCTAAAACTATATGAGACTTTGAAGCATAGGGAAGGGGAAAGGGCGTTATATTCTAAGCTAGTCCATGAGGCCGAGACTAATTACTTGAATCGATGTCAAAGTTGCGCGAGGCATTTCAACAGCAGATGGATGAAAGTGACCCGTAGTGCTATGAAGTTTGAGCACATAAAATGGAAGGTGGAGGATGCAATTCTTTGAGAAAAGAGCAAGCGGGCGGATCTAGGCCGAGCTTAGCAAGGAAGTGGAAGCAAAAGCATCTGAGTTGAGGCAGTTAGATTCTGAACTCAATTTAAGGTCTTCAAAAAAGAGAGCAATTGAGGAGGGGGACACAAAGATTTTGGAGTTGAAGGAGTTCTTAGATCACTCCTCGGTCCTTAGCTTGCAGCCTCCTCCTCTTTCTTTGATTTCAGTTGCAGAGCAGCCAAATGCTGATTTTCATCCCGCACAAATTAAGGCGGTGTTTTGATTCCTCCCGATGGTATTGGCATCTTGCGAGACATCCTTCTTGCCTATTATGTATCTCCTAACTTGCTAGCACAAGGAACAAGCTAGGGTACCGAGTCACATGGGATGTGAATCTACCTCGTGCATTGGGGCTGATTGGAAAAGGTAAGCATGCATAATCGATTTCTTTCATGTCTTTCTTTATTAGTTGGTAGATGGATATTAGTTAGAAGTTGTGCTTTGGTTGTGCATTAATTGTTCTGTAGTATATTAATTACATTTGGGTTTTAAAATGTAGGTTGAAGTGAAGATTTGTAAAACATCATGTTAGTACATGAATATTATTAATGTGCATGATGTACAGTGTTGCCAGATATTATTGAGGAGTTACTTTTATGTACTAAGAAAATAGGATAAGTAGGTAACTGCCTGTGTGTACATTTGTATAACATGTGGTCTTCTACTGGAGGACATTTTGATACATGCTGTACTCTATGATACATTTTAATGCAATTACAATTTTCCAGTAAGCTTTTCCAAAGTTGGCTCCAAATACATATATCTAATATATCTAATACAACTACATGGAATGCATTTATGAATTCTTTTTCTAGGAAGCTTTCTACATTTGGATGTGGATACATAAAAGCGTACATAGTTACGCAATCTGAGGATACATGGAGTACATTTGGAATTGGATTGTACATTGCTTTTTTCTGATTGTACATTTCTTTTCAGGTCATCTAGTTACTATTGGTAATGCTTTCATTCTTGCGGGTGACATGGGTAGTATAAAGAAGCCGAGAAAGGTATGTGATATGTGGTTATGGTCTCTTCATATGTATTTCAATTTCACCTCGTATCTGCGGATGCTTAGGCAAGAAGCGAGTAGATCCTCCCCGCAAAGACACTTGATTTTTCAAGTTGTGTAGATGATTATTATGGAGGGAAGCATGATAAGTCAACCCGAGCCCACATCTAGGTCACCTCTGAACACATTGAACACATTTGTAGCAAGAGCATGAGAGACGAGGAAAAGGAACATCAAGTAAGTAATTAGTTTTAAATGAATTTCTTTGGATTTTATAAGGAAGCAAATTAAGCTCATTTTTTAATAATAGATCTGAGTTGTCACAAGCAAAGCTACAATTGTAGCTTCATATGCACAACAAATTGAGCTCCTGCAAAAGGGTGATGTGGCAACACGGGTGTATGTCCATATTAGTTTAATTTCTACATTTTCTTCTTTGTTTATCTTTGCTTTGTTGACAATGAGTTATCTTGTAGTCTTGGAACCAAATGTGACGAGGAGAACAATGAAGCCGTCTCGACACTCTAAAGAAAAAAAATATTATTGTAGAGGTCTTGACCTCCAAAGAAAAAAATTGTAGACAAGGTCGCGAAGGTACCAATTCTAAAGCCAATGCCACATCATCGACCGAACTTGAAATCTTTGTTTTCAAATGGTAAGTCAAAAACTACTTATTGCATTTATTTATTGCATGTTCATACATTTTATTATTCGCAGAAACAGAGGAAACTAGTGGATCTATGGCCTTAGTTGGAACTACAATCGAAAAGATTGAAGAATCATGTAAGACAGGAACATATACAACTGGTACTGAAGAAATTTTAGTGGAGAATGTAGCTACAGATATGAAGCAGGTGGTTGTGGTGAAGCAAGAGAAGGAGGAATCTGAGGATAGAACAGATACAGATAGTGGTGTGAACGAGAAAGAGTCAAGAAAAAGAAAAGATACAAAGGTGTCGCGGCCAGCTAAGAGAACTAGAAGCCAGACATCAGTTGAGCATAATTGGATTAGTAAATATGTGTTTTATGCTAGTTACCATTGATGCTTGGTTTGCAGTGACATGGATAACCTTCAGACAATGGTTCCATTCTATCCGTTCCAAGCTGAACCTCTGATTAAGGTCACGAAATATTGTGTGGAGACATTGTTTAAAGATAGGCACATGTCTAACAGACATTTAGACATATTCGGAAGGTAGGTGAGCAGCACATTGACATCCAAATGGTGAGATGTCTTCTTTTTCTTCCCTTCAGAAAACTTTTTGACTTATCGGGCAGCATTTAAAAGATTAGCCCTGGATGCTAATAGTATGGGACAGTCAGGCAGGAGTGCAGTTGAGAAAGGGCTACAAGGCATTGTTGTTAGTAAATGCCAGTATATTATGGTTCCAGTTCAAGGTGAGGACCCCTCCCATCATGTTTTGGTGATTTTTATTTTTAGAGTCTGCAAAAAATGCGGTACCACCTCAATGGCTTCTCCCTCGTTGAACTCCATGACCGGTATAACAAAGGACAAAAAGAACTCCTAAATATGTGAGCATTTTCTTTCAGTATATGTACCACTGCTTCTTGCTTAAATCTTAGTTGCATGTTCTCATTTGTGTGTGCAGGCTTCATAGGGATGTCATCACATATCTAACCAACTCTAGCTCACGTAGAGTTGAATTATATGTGAAGAATGCGCTGAAGAAGGAAACTATTCCGAGGTTCCACAACAACCGGATAATAATGTAAGTCGCGATCTTTATGTGATGGCCTTTATGCAAGCTTTTGTGGATGCCCAAGTGAATTCTAAAAGCATGGTGAGTTGTTCTTATATTTCACATAAATCCTTTGGGATGTTTTATTATAGCGGATCTTAGTTTTCATCAACATGGTTCGACAAGGATTTTGCACTTGGCAGAAGAAATGTATTAATAAAAGCCATGATTGAATATGGTTTGAGAAGAAGAGATGAGACAAAACAAGTTGTCACTGGGCAGAAGAGTGGTAGTTAAACTCATTCCAACTTATGGAATTTAAAGCTAATTGACTATTGTACTTTGAAATTTATTTGAATAAGAAATTGTTTGCAACGCTTTAATTTCTATCAAGGGTTAAAAACTAGAATTAGTTTAGACTTTCTGTCTTATCCTTAGGCTTGGTCCGGTTAGATGTATGGCTAACCTAACTGCCCTGGATTACTTACAGGGCTTATTATATTTGATCTCCAAGGCATTTTGGGTTACTATTGTAAATCAGCACCCAGTGACTATAATGGCACTCAAGTGCCAATCCAATTACCTGATGGAGTCTTCTTTTGTCGTCCATTGTCGAAATCATTGTTGTACTGGTGTTCCAACCATTGGGATTTGGCTGTTTGGTCAGATCTTCCCTTGGATGTTCTGACATCCATTGTAGACAAGTTGTATGAGCAAGGCATACCAAGATTTAAATTCATTTATGGTGGCAATAGATGTTGGACCCTCTTCTTAGAGGTCAATGATGGGATAGACATATTTCTTTTCCCTTTGGATATCCACTCCTCAAGTATCCAGAATACGGAAATAGATGTGTTATGATTACTGACCTTCCTTTCAAATGTATCTTCAATGAGGGTTGCTCTTTGTCTTTTGATACCAAGATGGCATCCCGTGCTAACTGGTGAAGACAAAGATTTGTGTTGGCTATTTGACTGGTTTGTAGGCTTGAAGAATGCAAATGACTTTACCACTTATGTCTAAGAGCATCAATTTGATACTTCTCGTGCATACAATGACATAGTAGTGAAATGCATAAAATCTCAATATGGTGAAGACATTGATAGTTTATGGAGATTTTGCAATAGAGGTTGCTTGCTAATTAAGAAGCCTAGCATCACAGTGAAGAGATTCACAATAATAGAAGAATCTAGTGAAGATGATGAAGGTGGGGTACAAGATGAGTGTGCTGGTACATAAGATAGCAAACAAGTCGAGGACACGGGCACATCTTCGTGTATGTATCGAACTTAGGTAATACAATTATGCTTAGATGTTGTATGTTGTAGAGCTTTTGCAATACTGGTTGTATGTACATAACTTAGGTAATGATTAAGCTTTCACATGATATACTAATAATTTTGTATGCATTGTAGATGTAAGGAATGATCTACAAAACAAATGTCAAATTCTTCAACCAGCTGAAGTAGATCTTCAACCAACTGATATAGAAGAAACAAATCTAAGTTCCCAATATGTTTGGCGGGGACTAATCCAAGGTCGAATACCATGCTTCCCGAGCTTTGGGAAATGGTTGAGAGGATCGATTTTAGATACTCGAAACAATTTGCTAAATCTACTTTGCAGTCCAAGGTTTACTACATAATCCTTGGGGAGACCATCCTTTGCGTAAGTAGTTGATCAGCCAATAGGGTGGACCGCCTTCCAATAGCCAGAGAATGCCCATCAACAGTGTGCTGGCACAGTAGCACATGTAAATCCTGAAACCGTTGGAAGAAAGGCTTGCATGATGCAATAGTCTTGAGATATTATGTTCCAAATGACATAGTGATTAGGCCTGCTTCTTAAGTTATTAAGTGTGTACACTGTACTATTTGCTTCAGAAATATAATTATGTGTACCTTTTGCACTTGTCTACAATTTGAACTTCAACATGTTCCATGCTATATTTTACAAACCAGGTAGTTCACCAAAGACAAACCAATCGCAAATTCAATTCAATTCAAAAGTAACACAATACAAAGCACTGCAAATTCAAAGCCTTCACCTAATCCAAGGCATCCACCATTTCGGGAAGACTTCCTAGCAACATCTCATGCACATCATCAGACAATGCAAAAGCTGCACTAGCACCTTTAACCCTGTGATTTATCTTCTTCATGGAAAATTTAGCTCCAATAACAGACTCTACTAGTACCAATACTTCTCTATCATCCAACAGCTTATATTTGTTATGGCAACTTGGCAATTTCTGATAATAGTAAGCTGATATGACTGTGTCACCTGCATGATGCTCATTCTTGTAATCATCAATGACCGTTTGATCCAATACATGCTTTTCTCTAGTGCAAGCAAGAACATAGTATGGCACATCTTCCTCATTACCAGGAAGAGCAAAAGAAGCAAAATTATCACCAAACTCAGATCACATCATGTAACTCCTCTACCTCATTTGCAAACATTGCAGTTTCTGATTCCAATTCTGTACCTTCAGCATGTGCACATGGGACTAGCTTCTTCAATGTCCACTTTCCACAGTGTTGAATAGACTCACATGCCTGCCATTCAAAGTTTATGCAGGCACTGCAAAAACAAGATAGTGGTCTAACCATCAGTAAGGTTGGGTCCTCCGGACTTATGGAAGATACACAGTGCCAGCTTTGGACACTAGGAAGGGGTTGCACATCAAATGGCTTTGACCTGTCAATCTCAGCCTCCTTCACTTCCCAATACACTCTACTTAACTTGAGATTTCTTGTTTCTCAAAACAACACAGGCATCATGAGCGCCCTTTATTTCAATCCCATGCTCTCTTCTTTGCTCACTGGCCAAGAGTTGCTTGGCCTTGGCAACATCTCCATCATGTTCCCCCTTCCCATGCCACGATCCAGAAGAAATTCCATTGTACACGAATGCCATCTTTGACAATGGTACCGTGATATGAAGTAGAATGATCTTCTCGATTTGAACCGAAAGAAAGACAACCATCCCACCACACGATGATACCGCATGTGAGATCCTCCATTCTCTTTCAACCACTGAAGATGAAGTTGAAATGTATGTTGTACAAAATGTGTGTCATGACTTCTATCATCAGAAACATATAAGTGAACATTACCATTTACCTTGAAGAGAGTGATGTGTACCAAAATAGTGATCTAGTCTCGCATTCCAATGTTCGGGACCGTGCACTTCTTTGAAGGGCTGCAATGTGTAATTTTCTGCAAAGTCTACTAACGATATCACGTAATCATCTCTTAGACTCAATGCTTCTCCTAAATTCCTTGCTCGCCAATGAGCCGCAAAGTTGTGATGCACAAACTTTTCATGTGATCAAACATGGCGAGATAGCATGAAAGGAGCATCTGTTTGCTTCTCCACCAATCTTAGTCTTCTAGAAGTGCCCTTCCTTGACTTCTCGTCCATATAACAGTAAGCCTGCCATTTAACATCATCTTCATTATTCTGATCAGTCTCTTTTGGACATAAGGGAATCTTTTGCTTACCACATTTTCACAATCCCCTTATGCACTTCAGATTGTGCCATTCTTCCCTTTCCTCTTTTGGCAAACCATTTCTCTCAAAGAGTGCTAACATTACAAAATGTAAGCTTTTGTGCCCGACAAACCCCATCATGTGTACCAACAAAGACATACATCACAATTGCAACTGCAATTTATGTGAAACTTCAGCCTCATAGAGTTGAAAGCTTTTCTGAAATTCTCTGCTTATTCATGCTTGACACAACAGCAAGTGTTTCTCTCCTTCAATTTCCTTATGCAACTTGGTTTCAGGTATTCGAACATTCTAATACCAACATCTGCATCTGGATTCTCCTCCACAAACTGCTCATACTTCATTTTGCACATTGCAAAAGAAAATAGGTAAGTTAAAGAAGACTGTGCATTGAATACCTTACATATCCAGTACATAAGTAAGAAATACTATGTATACCAATACATATCAGTTGTACATGTAAAAAGATTTGATTGAATCTATGTACAGTAGATTATGTATAGTATCACATCCTTACACTATGTACATATATATCACATAATATACATGAAATACTTCCAAGAGCAAGTAGATGACCCCATAAACCTCATTTACATGTATAATACATTAAGTAAAACAGACCGAAAAGGCTACATCAAAGCAAGTAAACTAAGATTGGCAAAGGAGTTCACTTCTGGCACATTTAATCTTACATCCTTACACTATGTACATATATATCACATAATATACATGAAATACTTCCAAGAGCAAGTAGATGACCCCATAAACCTCATTTACATGTATAATACAGTAAGCAAAACAGACCAAAAAGGCTACATCAAAGCAAGTAAACTAAGATTAGTAGAGGAGTTCACATATGTGCATGAAAATGTACATGAAAACAACAAAGAAACTGAAATATAATAGTTTCTTTGACAAAAGCTTTAATATCTGAGGAATGTCAAGATACTGGATTGCCTCGCTTCTTTTTTTCCTCACATCCCTGTACTTTGGTGAAACCTTGGTGTTGTTAAGCCAGAACTGGATGACTTTTAGCTTGGTTTCTTCATCCAAACGATCAGATCTAGCCTTCCTGCCTGCTAATGCCCAAATGTTTGAACCAGCAATTGCCATTCTCTTTCTTCTGTTAGCAGCATATGAAAGATTTCGGGGATGGCATTTGAGCATCTTGCAAGCAATTCCCTTTTGCTTCAAATCACCATTTCCCCCCACAACCATTGATAAAACTGAGTGCTTGGCAGCCAATTTATCACCACTATTAGAGCATTTTACCTCTTCCAATCCATCTTTAAGGTTTTCTAAAATTGCATGCTTGACCACTGCTTGTGAAGGCAACCCAATCACAGGTTCAAAAAGCTCCAATAGCCTGTGATCTTGCAAGAATCTAGAAGCAAATAAGTACCTTTGATTAGGAGCCAGAGATTCAGCTTCTTTTCTCATAACAGTAACAGCATTTTGCACACTGGTCCTTATTTTTTTGGTAACATACCTTGAGGATGTACTACCCTTTTCAATTTCGCTATCATGCTCTGCCATCTTCTTTTTCCCTTTCTCATCTCTCCCACTTTCGAAATTACTGCATGCCACCTGTTGTTTACTCTTCACAATTTTGAATTCACCAGATGCCATCTGATGTTTGCCACATTCAGTTTCAAAATCACCAGATTGCATGTTTTCCTGATCGCCACATTCAGTTTCAAAATCACCAGATTGCATGTTTTCCTGATCCTGGAAAAAAATTCAAATTGTGTTCTACTTTCTTGGTTCGATCTGGGAATTTTCTTGGAAGGAAATTTTTCTGGAGGGAATTTTCCTGGAGGAAATTGGAGGGAGGAATTTCCTCCAGGAGTTTCGCATCAACCGCCGGCCTCTACTCGTCATAATTACAAACAAACGGGAATTTTGCCCCTTTTTAAATATATAAGACAAAATTTATACATGAAATAAGTACATTTAAAATTCAGCAACCCGTTCAAAAGTTTACATGAATTGCCCCCTAATGTATGACACCCTAACGTGCTTTTACCCAATTACTCCCTCAACTTCCTTAAGTGCTTCAGTGTGTACACTCGGGTCTGTTGTTTTTTCCACAACTGGTGCTGTGTTTACAACTGATGCTGTGTTTACAACTTCTTCTATAGTTTCTTGGACAGCTTCTTGGACTGGTGGTGGTGGTTCTGCTGTTACATTCAAATCAGTCACAATTGACTGTACTCCTATAGGACTTTGCAGGTGTTGTGCATCTTCAAATGAAGCCAATGTCCTTCTTTGAACCATGTAGGGTGAGACCTCAATTGCAGGACGGATTAACACATCCTTTTTTGGTGTACTATTTGAAGCACCTGCAAGATGGCCAAAACCTAGCTCGTCAAATACACCCTTTGGCATCTTTCCAGGGCAACCATGAATACATTGTCCTCCTCTCAACAATGAACAACAAGCTATATAATACTCATGTTGGCAATTCAGTGCTAAACTTAACCTGTAAGCTTTAGTGAATTCCAGACCATATGCTGCACACGTATAAAATGGATCTTGCACTAACAACTTATCTCGTATAATAGTAGAGATGCTAAATGTTGCAGGAGTATCCATTTTCAGCTTCCACAAATTATTTATGTAGAAATAATGCAGAAGTCACTGTTCTTCTTCGAGAACTTTTAACCCCTCCTCAAGTTTGATTTTACATTTGACCTGCTCATTAACAGATGTAGGGTTCATTGCTTTTTGTACCTTGTTCCTGTGCCAAGTTTCCATCTGGACAGTCTGCTCCAAATCTTTAATTTCTGCCTCCAACTCACAGTTTGGATTAAGCTTGAACTCCTCCTGTTTTGTAGCCAAATCATTTGTGGCATGTCTTAAACTGTTCTCAGCCTCTTCCAACATCATTTTCTGTACTTCAAAGGCCTTCTCATTGCCTTTCAACTCACTTCTTACTGCTTCTAGATTCTTTGTGATAAGTAAAACTGATTTTCCAATCTCCTGTACTGCATTCTCTAAGGTTTTTATGTTTTCATCACATGCACTGATCTCATTTGATCCAGCTGCCACCTTTGTCTTTGCCTTCATTTCAGTTTTTCTAACATGTGCTACATTCTGCCTCTGTTTTTACTTGTCTATTGTTGTGGTATCTTTGGCATTGCACAACAAATGCAGCCCAGTTTACTTTGTTCCTCAGGTGCAACTATTGATCTAGTGCAATTTTCAAACGCAAAAGCAAGGGCCAGTTGCTTTCTTACTTCTTTGTTGTGACAGTTCTTGTAGATTTTTTGGCAAGTGTTTCCAACTTCTCTTGAAGATGCTCCTTTGCACAGTGCCATTTTATCTTTCCCTTGTTCAACTTCTTCGTCCAAACAGACTCCCAATCTCGATCCGTGACATTATTTTCCAACCAAGTTTCTTCCTCGTGGAGCTTCACCCCCGAATTGCACAGACCTCTGATGCTGTGGAAATCATCCGCGCTCCATGCCGCCATCATCAACAGTCAAATACTGATCTTAGTTTTCGCGCCCAGGGAAAAGGAGGAAGAAGGGTGTGACGGGCTTCGACGTCCGCGAGTTTCAGCACTTAAAGTGCTTAAACGCTTCGCCAAAAGTTGTACCCCACTCGCGATTTTACACCCATATGTGGGTGATGCTCACCTAAAGGACTTGATTTTTTGAGAATTAACAAGAATCTAATCAATAGGTTTCCTCTGGAATAAGATTTGGTTCCTTGAATAAGGTTTTCCAATTTTAATGCTTCAGAACATATGTTTATTGAAGAAAGAAGAATGCTGCAAGTTATGGCAATAAAATTAGTTGCTTTTTCATTAATATGTAAACCACAGCTCAAAACATGAATGTGTCAATGATGCAGGGGTTCACGATTAAATCACTTAGTCAGAAACATGTAAAGCTGAATGTCTGGGATGTTGGTGGAGTATTATTGCTTTCTTGAGAATCAATAATATGTTGTCAACTAATTATTCAATATTCACTCACCTTTTTGGTCGCCCATTGATATGAAGTGCACTATCTCAAAGATGTGCTAGATTAAGTTAAATTGTTGTGCACTCTGAACTATGCGCTTGAGCTATCCATATCCGTACATGCCTGCGAGTCCCCAATATCTAATTCAGACCAAGCAGACTGGAACTTTCAGTGCTAACTTTCAAGAAAGGCTCACATATATTTCATCGTCACTCCTGTGTGAGATGAGAAACGACTTTTTTTGCAGCTAGAGCATATTGAATAGCTTTTGCTCCAATGTGATTCCATTACCTACATATGTATAGCTAGCTTTAGCCTCTCAAAACAGCTAGGCACAGTGTAGGCTTCCAGTATTAGTCTTGCTAATACCTCTGGGCGCTAGGCTCCTCCCAAGGTTGACCATCATGCTCCTAGATCACTTAACTTGGTCCTAGGTCTTCCAGGCTGAAGATTTGTCTGCACAAATCTTACTAGCTGTTACTTAGCCAAATCCCTAGCTCTACATGGTCGGGTCGGGATAGAAGATAACTGTCATCAATCGTCAAAATCTTCTCCATCATCATCCGTTTCCAATTCTGAGCCTCGAATAGATCTTTTATCTCTTCAGTTTTCTTTCTTATCACCACCTCGTGGACTCGAGTCCCCATCAGAACATGGTTTCTTGGCACCATGGGTACAATCCCGAGTGAAGTGCCCAGGTTTACCATAGTTATAGCAATCAAAAGATTGGAATTCCCACTCGCCCAAAGCGGTTAGAATTTGAATCTTGTTGTTTGGAATCCTTTGTAAACTTTGAAGTTGTTTGGAATCCTTTGTAAACTTCGGCTTTTGAAGTCATCATCTGGACTTGTATGGGACCTATATAGAGACTTTTTACGACCTTTTCTGGAACTTCGGATTGTGCTCAAGCGTTGTCAGTCTTATGAGCTAAAGCCATTCACTACCACCCCAATTCTGGGTCCACACCTAAAAACAACAGTAATAAGAAGACCACATGTCGTTGTTCCAAAAAATCTACATGTGGTTATGTGGAGGTGTAGTTTATTAAGGAGGCGGTGTAGTTTTTTTACGGAGCTATAGTTTCTTTTTTTGTTGTGTGGTCTTTTTTTTGAGGTGTCGCTTTTTTTAAAAAGAAGTGTTGCTTTTTTTTGAGGGGTGTTGTTTTTTTGAGGGGTAGTTTATAACTAGGTGTAGTTTTAAGTAGTTGTTTTTATGGAAGTATAGTTTTTTTGAAGTGTGGTTTATAAGGAGGTGTAGTTTTTAGGTGGTTGTTTTTTAAATGAAGTATGGTTTTCTCGAGTGGTGTGATTTTTTTTAATTGAGGTGTTGTTTTGAGGTGTCATTTATAAGTGGGTGTAGTTTTTAAATAGCTATTTTTTTTAAAGAAGTATGGTTTTTTTTTTTTGTGGTTTATAAAAGCGAGTGTAGTTTTTTTAAGTGGTGGTTTTTAATGAAGTATGGTTTTTTGAAGTGGTGTAGTTTATAACTAGATGTAGTTTTAAGAAGCTATTTTTAAGGAAGTATGATTTTTTAAGGTGTGGTTTTATATAACTAGGTGTAGTTCTTAAGTACCTATTTTTAAAAGTAAGTATGGTTTTTTGAGGTGTGGTTTTAAGTGGCTATTTTTAAAAGAAGTGTGGTTTTAAAGTGGTGTGGTTTATAGCTAGGTGTAGTTTTACATAGCTATTTCTTAAGGAAGTCACGGTTTTTTGAGGTTTTTGAGGCTATTTCTTAAGCAAAGCACCACCACCTAGAATATTGTTTGTTGGCGCTCAAATTTGGGAATGTATCGTTATTGTTTTACATTAAATGAAATATATCTTCAACGGTTAGATCCAAGGTGGCTCAAACATGCCATGTGGGCTCCAACATGCCACCTAGGCTCCAACATGCCAAGGTGGCTCAAGTATACCACCTAGGCACCAACATGCCACCTAGGCTCAAACATGCCAAGGTGGCTCAAACATGCCATGCAGAGCTCCTATATGCCACATATAGGCTCCAACATGCCACATGGGCTCCAATATGCCACCTAGGCTCAAACATGCCAACGTGCCTCAAACATGCCACCTAAGCTCCAACATGTCAATGTGGCTCAAACATGTCATGTGGGCTCCAACATGCCACCCTAGGCTCCAACACCGCCAAGGTGGCTCAAGCATGCCGCCTAGGCACCAACATGCCACCAAGGCTCAAACATGCCAAGGTGGCTCAAACATGCCATCTGCGGGCTCCAACATGCCACCTAGGCTGAAACATGCCAAGGTGTCTCAAAACGTGGATTCCCAACATGCCATCTAGGCTCATGCCTAGGTGGCTCAAACATGCCACCTAGGCTCCAACATGCCACCTAGGCTCAAACATGCCAAGGTGTCTCAAACATGCCACGTGGGCTCCAATATGCTAAGGTGGCTCAAACATGCCACGCGGTACTACATGCCAGGTGTGGTTTATAAGGAGGTGTAGTTTCTAAGTGGTTTATAAGGAAGTATAGTTTTCTGAAGTAGTATGATTTTTTTGATTGAGGTGTTGTTTTTTGAGGTGTGGTTTGTAAGTGGGTGTGGTTTTTAAATAGCTGTTTCTTAAAGAAGTATGATTTTTTGAAGTGTAGTTTATAAGTGGTGTAGTTTTTAAGTGGTTGTTTTTTAATGAAGTATGGTTTTCTGAAGTAGTGTAGTTTATAACTAGGTGTAGTTTTTAAGAAGCTATTTTTTAAGGAAGTATGATTTTTTTTAGGTGTGGTTTCTATAACTAGGTGTAGTTTTTAACTAGTTGTTTTCTAAAGTAAGTATGGTTTTTTGAGGTGTGGTTTATAAGTAGCTGTAATTTTTAAGTGGTTGTTTTTTAAAGAGGTGTGGTTTTTTGAAGTGGTGTGGTTTATAACTAGGTGTATTTTTTAAATAGCTATTTCTTAAGGAAGTATGGCTTTTTTGAGGTTTTTTTTAGGCTATTCTTTGTGTGCTTAAATTTGGGAATGTAGCATATTGTTATAAATTCATGAAAAATGTTAGATCCAAGGTGCTCAAACATGCCACGTGGGCTCCAACATGCCACCTAGGCTCCAACATGGCAAGGTGGCTCAAGCATGCCACCTAGGCACCAACATGCCACCCAAGCTCAAACATGCCAAGGTGGCTCAAACATGCCATGCGGGCTCCTACATGCCACATATAGGCTCCAACATGCCAAGGTGGCTCAAACATGCCACGTGGGCTCCAACATACCACCTAGGCTCCAACATGCCACCTAGGCTCAAACATTCCAAGCTGACTCAAACATGTCACGCGGGCTCCTACATGCCACCTAGGCTCCAACATGCCAAGGTGGCTCAAACATGGCACGTCGACTCCAACATGCCACCTAGGCTCCAACATGCCAAGGTGGCTCAAACATGCCACCTAGGTTCCAACATGCCAGCTAGGCTCAAACATGCCAAGGTGGCTCAAACATGCCACGCGGGCTCCAACATGCCATGTGGGCTTCAACATGCCACTTAGGCTCTAGCATGCAAAGGTGGCTCAAACCAAGGTGGCTCAAACATGCCACACAGCTCCAATATGCCACACGGGCTCCAACATGCCACCTAGGCTCCATCATGCCACCTAGGCTCGAACATGCCAAGGTGGCTCAAACATGCCACATGGGCTCCAATATGCTACCTAGGTTCCAACATGCCAAGGTGGCTCAACATGCCACCTAGGCTCCAACATGCCAAGGTGGCTCAAACATGCCAAGGTGGCTCGAATATTCCGTGGGCTCCAACATGCCACCATGGCTCAAACATGCCAAGGTGGCTCAAACATGCCATGTGGGCTCCAACATGCCACCTAGGCTCCAACATGTCAATGTGGCTCAAACATGCCACGTGAGCTCCAATATGCCACCTAGACTCCAACATGCCAAGGTGGCTCAAACATGCCACCTAGGCTCCAAAATGTCATGCAGGCTCCAACGTGCCACCTAGGGTCCAACATGCCAAGGTGGCTCAAACATGCCACCTAGACTCCAAAATGCCAAGGTGGCTCAAACATGCCACCTAGGCTCCAAAATGCCATCATGCTCCAACATGCCAAGGTGGCTCAAACATGCCACCTATGCTCCAACATGCTCCCTCCCTCCCTCCCTCCCTCCCTCCCTCCATGTCTCTCTCTAATTGGTTCTGATAGAAGCGTTGGCACCTTCCCCAAGTCAAAGAAGGCCGGGACTTTGCACGGCTGCATCACTAGAGGCGAGAGGCCAGACCCTATGAGACGAACCCCAGAAAGATTGTTGAGGCAGCCTTTCCTTGCATTGTTCCTCTGGGAGGCCGTATGCATTTCCTCTTAGAGCTCAGTTTTTCTATCCATCCATTAAATCCTCTATTCAAGGACCAAGCTTCGAGCAGGTTCAAAAAAATCCAAGATCAGTCCGGGAAAACTTATCAAACCGCGAAGCATCTTGCGAGCAACCGTGTAGAAAGCCAAGTGTTTTGTCATTCAGGTAGTACGAAGGCTCCGAAATGGAGATTCAACTTTGCCACAGTCGTCCAGAATGGTGAAACTACCCTAGGGACCAAGTTACATGGTCATTTTTTGCAACGAAAGAGAGACGAATGCGCAACATGGCAATAACGCAACCACCTTCTGGGCCAATTGGCTACGAATGTGTTGGACATGAGCTACTTTGGCGCTTCTTGGAGAAGGGGTAATCTTCTGCTCACGAAACTCGGTGCCCATGGTAATGTCGATGTTTTGAGTCCATTGGCAGAGGCAGTTCACAGTTCTGAAGTGGGAGAGTTGCCCATCCATGGCCAGGGGCCTTTGGGAGAGGACCTTTGAGGCGAACTACTTTTGAAAGGGTTTAAGGGTCCATCTTCTGGCATCAACACCCTCCCTCCCCGTGCTGCATTGTGCAAGATCCTAGTCGAACCTGACTAGGATGTGGCCTCTGAAACGTAAACCTTGTGTGTTGCTAGGTTATTGAAGGGTTTACGTTATGGAGGTCGAGTTTTGGTCGGTTGCACCTGGGACATGCTCGAGAAGCTGCAATTGAAAACGCGAAGCAATAGGAACTGATAGAATGGGGTTTGGATTTATTCTCCTCCCAGTGTGACAATTAGAAGTCAAGAGTGCCTTTTGCAGTAGCAAGATTGTTTGGGATTGTTCGGGATGGCCGATAGATCCAAACTCTGTTACTTCAGTTGCCATATCTCTGCATGCATGTTTAGAAATGGTGCAAGGATTCTAGAACACCTATGCCCCCTCCAGGCAGTCTATTGCTAGGTAGGCGAGTTGGTAACCTTCCCCGTGTTGAACGTAGTTAGAACTTTGCACTACCTAGACAATGTTGCAACTATTTAAAAAAATCATATTTCTCCATGGTGACATGGCATTTCTTTGGATGGTGGGGCATGTAACATGATGACTAAGCATTTTATGCACTTTAGATAGAAAATGACTAGGCCATTTTTTTGGAAAAAAAAAAGATTTCTTGAGTGAGATAAGCAGGGAATAACGACAATGAGTTATCGACAAAGATATACCTAGAGAAGGTACAACTCAAACTCAACTAAAACCCAGGTTCAATAAATAACTCATCAATTTTAGCTACATATACGTCTGCAATATGAAGCCTAGACTTCAAGGGCTGCCCAACCACAAGCTATTGTCACAAAATTACATTCTTATAAAGTTTAGTTTTTTACTTATATGCATTACCTTCCTTCTCCTCAAAGATATAATGCCTTTTGCCTTTTTGTTCATCTTTGCTAATGTGTGGCTTATGTTTACTTCACAAGTTTGATTATTTCACATTCATGCAAGGCACACATCATATGAATAAAATCCAACATGCAAAATCTAGAGCATTGTGTTGGTGCACACTTAAGTAACCTCCCCACAACCCAATATCTTTTGGAGAGAGAAGAATAAGAAAATAACCGAAAGAGGGAAAGAAATAGATAAATAGATAGATAGTATTTTTACGTCATGCAAATTAGAGCAGAGTGGCAATGCAGAGTAGAATAGTGGCACATACAGTGACATGGTAATGATATGGCACTAGAAATGATGAGGTGGCATTAAAAGAGCAAGCAAGCTTCCTTCTTTGCAAAAATTTTGGAAGATGATATGGCATCAGTATGATGAGGTGGTAAAGATGAGTGCTGAGGTGGCAAAAGATGAAGCGGCGGGAAAACAAAGAATTTGCCTAGACAACTTAAAAAAAAACATGTTTCTCCTTGGTGACATGGCATTCCTTTGGATGGTGTGCTATGTGGCATGATGACTAAGCATTTATGCAATTTAGATAGAAAATGACTAGGCCAATTAAAAGGAAAGGGAGATTTTCTGAGTGTGATAAGTAGGTAATAGTGGCACGCAAGATGACCTGGCACTGGAATGACGAGGTGTCATAAGAAAGAGAAACCAAACTTTCTTGAAAATGTGACTTTGAGAAATAATTATTAGTGATGATATGGCATGAGCATGAGATGGCAGCTATGAGTGATGACATGGCAAAAGATGAAAGGATAGAAAAATGAAGAATTTGCCTAGGCAATTTGCAACTTCTTAGAAGAAGCATATTCACCATAATGACATGGCGTTTGTTTGGAAGATGTGGCATGTCACATTATATGACTGATACATAAGTGCCTCCTATTCTTGGAACGATTGCACTGCACAGAGCTTCGGAATCAGATATGGTATTTATCAGTCTGCCAAGGTTTGCAAGTTTGAATTGATGGGTGGATACACGCCGACCCCGTGCAGACGGAAGCTCAGTGCTGAGCTATCCTAGAAAATCATTCATCGGAAGTGCATGGGCCAAATTGCTATATGCATCAAACAATCTTAGCCCTCCATCCCGATCTTACCCGTTGATGTGGAATTTTTCCCTGCTTCCACATCACACTTGTTTGGGTCCACGTCACAACTATGTCTACAACATGTTTCCTAACAACATATTTTCATTACATAGAAGTGATATATAAGCATCACTATACTTTAAGTAAGAACAAGACATATGTTACAAGCCCATTTATAGTGTAAAGTAACAAAGCTTGGTTATAAAACCCAACTAAACCATTTAACATGATCATAAATCTATAGTTAATAAAAATCAACGGCCAAGATGACTCCAGAGATAAACGGATAAGATCGTGATCTTCGTCCTCGAATTTTATTGGCTGAAGTTTGAACTAGGCCTATTATTATTTGTTTCTAAAAGTCTGGCGCCTTCACGTTGCCGCCGAATATCAAGCCCGCAGCCTCCATCTCCACTTCGGCCAGATCAATTGCGGCCAGATCCATCTCCATTGCGGCCTTCATCTCCACTGCGGCCAGATCCATCTCCACTACGGCCTCCATCTCCATTGCGGCCAGATCCTTCAGCCTCCAAAGCGTCTCCATTCAGGTAATGAGCTTTCCAAAGCTACCTTTATAGCTTATCCTTTCCACAATCTCTTCAAAAGCTTTGTGACGGATTTGGTGGTGCTTGTTTTACCTCCAAAGATTGTTTATCTCAAATGGCTTGTTCCCCTGTTTCAGCCTCCAAAGCTTCCCCTGTTTCGCTGCCAAATCTGTTACATGTGCATAGTCATTTGTTGCTGTCCAGCCATTACATGACAATGAATAGCAACAGCAATAATACTGCCTTTGCTCTGTTTGTCTCTGTTTTTTCTTCAAAAGATTGTTTTGTGGTTTTCTTTTACATTTTTCTTGATGTGGTAAGTTGCTCATTTGCAGGCCTTTGAACCCGATATTCCATTTCCCACTGGCAGAAGAGACAGCCTTTCACATGCCTCTTCAAGTGAAACTTTCGCAAATATCCCTTCTCCAGCCTTTCCAGTTTCTGCTTATTCAAATGTTCGACAGCCATGGCTTAAATGTGGAGGATATGGTTGTATTATTGGGTACAATATTCCTTTATTTTATCTTGAAAATTTGATGCTCGAAATTTGTTCATGATCACAGCATATGCTACATTCCAATGGCAGGAAATTTGATCAATGTAAATATCCTTTGGCAGGGGCTCATACAGTTGGCAGAGCACATTGCAAGACTTTTAATAGCCGTCGCCTTCTATCTGATGAACATTTAGACAGATCATATGCTCAATGATTGATAAATATTTGCCGAACAGATGATTATCTTGATGAGGAAACACCTCTGGCATTTGATAGCAAATATTTTGATCTTGTAAAAAGATTTCTTTGCTTTTTTGAGCATGATGCTTGTCATCTTTTGTTTGTTTAGGTAGTAACTGTTTCTATCATGATTACTATGTCTATAATCACAAAAAGTCCAGAAACATTGAAAGCTGGAACTCTATGGTTTAATAACTATATATAAGAACAAACATACATAATTGGAAGTCATAATATGCTTTAAGAACTACCATGCCTAATGGAATTATTTGGGTTCGATTCCCAAAAGGCAAGAAATTAACAATAGTTTGTACCAGGGTTCATAAATAAATTAGCTTAACAACAAAGTACTTTTTTTGTCAATATTATCTTTAAATGTATTTTTGGTAAAAAGCATGCGTTGTTTTTGTAAATTTTAAAACTGTGTGTGGGTGGTTTTTTTATTTTTCCCTGAAAACAACACTCGAAACAACCGCTACCCTTAAGAAATGAGGTGTTAGTTTTTTGATAACTACACTCGAAAATGCTTATTTTTAAAAAGCCACATGTGGATTTTATGTAAAACAATACTAAAAAATAGCACCTAGTTTTGATTAACCACATTGTTTTTCTTAAAACCACATATCATGTTTTTGGAAAACCAACAACTAAAAACAATATAGTTAAAAAAAAGTCACGGAACAACTAACCACGTAGTTTCTAGCAAAGTCGGACAAAATTCTCTATGTAGTTTTTCTCACGACTACTTTTAAAAAACAACATGTTGAAACACATGTAATTCCTATGCGTAGATAATTTTGACAAAATTCTACGCGTAGAGTTTTTACAAAAAAACTATACGTATAAAAGTTTGACCAAAAACTACGTTGTTTCTAGCAAATCTGGACAAAAACAACACGTAGTTTTTGGTGTTGTTTTTAGCAAAAAGACACAATCGAAAAACAACATGTGGACCCGGTTTTATGCGAGCTTGTTGTAAAGTTCTTGGATGCAAGAGCTTAATGGAAGAAAATTTACATTTGCAATGCCGTAAGGAACCAAATTGGCCGATCATGAGAAGAGCTCCCCAGAAGAAGACTAAGCAAAGTGTTAAACCGACTCATAAAATCTTTTACTGATTCATCCCACATTGTCGGAGAGTTTGCCACTGATGTTTTAGATCATCCTCAAAATCATCAAAAAAGAAATTCTGTTTGGGCAATTTTTGCATACGTCTCCAAGTAGCAACAGGATATCCCGCTTCACGTACTAACTTAAAAATAGTGGACCACCATAGAAGTGGACCACCACCGGCTCTCCTTCTAAACAGTGGACCACCATAAAATTGGTTCTCCTTCTAACTGACAACACGATTAATACAACTTCCTATCCTCCAAATGACCGTGTTCTTGGAAGAAATCATCCATCTTGGTTGACAACGCACCCAATACAATTTCCTTTCCTCCAAATGATCGTGTTCTTGGAAGAAATCATCCATTTTGGTTATCTTTATAGTGAAACACCATCCCGTTCGTTAAAAAGAATGTAAGAACTTCCTTAGGATCTTCCAGAAATTTCTTTTTAGTAGCTTTCTTTTTATCCGTATGATGACTAGAATCATCAAAGTCATTCCCTCCATCGATTCCCACCAGGCGGAGAATCTCGAGCCTTTGAATCGTCGCTATTGGTTGGCTCACCATGTCGGGGTCATCGAGCCTTTGAATAGTCGCTACTGGTTGGCTCACCATGTCGGGGTCAACATGCTACCGTATACCTTATGATTGTTGAAATTTTGTACCCTCGAAAACCTTTTCGATCGTTGAGCTTTTTAGTCTTGGATAACAATTCCCGCAGTCTAGAGACTTCCCTAATTGAAACACCATTTTCACATATCTCATCTAGAGCGTCCAACATCTCCTCCTCCATCCATTGGCCTCTTTTTGTTGGCTTCCTCGTCATTGTAGTTACAGGCCCGCTGGCTTGGAATCCCTTCTTCTTGGATTTGGGCGCACAAATCGGTTTGCTAGTGACTGATGTTGCCGTTTTGCTACTACTCGGCGTTGTAGCTTCGATCTCTGGACGGGCTCTTGTCCACACCATTCTCTCGTGTGATGCGAAAATAGGGATTTGATTGGGTTCTTGGCCGGAACAAAGGATCCCTGTGCGGATTTTTCAACCCCGAACAATTTCCAATATCATTCATCTTGCTTGCATGCATTGAGGCTAGAAATTGCGCGCAAATTCCAGCCCACAGCATTGATTCATGCCTCGAAATGGGCACGTTTGGTGGTTTGTATGCGTGCGATGGGTGGGTCTTTGGTACGGGCACCCTAGCTTCTAGACCCACGAAGCCGGGACACCTGCCTGTCGTTCAGGGGGGTTGCTGGGCCGCGTGAAGGCGACTTTTTGTACCATAGGCTATGGTACGTTTGCGGTGACCGACAACCCCACCTTGTCGTTCGGGGGGTTGCTGGACCGCGTGAAGGCGACTTTTTGTACCACAGGGTATGGTACGTCAGCCGTGACGGTCAATCCCACCCTAGTATTCAAACTATTGTGCAACCCTCTTTCAAGGTCATCGTGACCATCGTCCTTTTCAGCAGAGATCATCCACATAAAATTCCCAAAGGAATGTTTCAAGCCCAACGAGGTCAACATTTGAATGTTAAGATTGTCCTTGCTTCATACATCATTTTCGTTCTCTTTGGATTATTTAATGCCACATGCTGCTTACTACCCACTTTCACCTATAGTCTAATTTAGAACCTCAATTGTAAGATCCCTTTTGTGGAACAAGTCCCATAGACCAATTGGTCTCCGTGGACGATAAAAGATCTATTCTAGTCTATTCTATTCTATTCTATTCTTTTGTGGAACAAGTCCTAGTTTCTATTATCATGATAGTGAAACCCACAAGACCTACATCCATATCATAAGACCCACATTCATAATTTCATAGACCTAATTAGAGTCATGTTAAAGGACATGTATCAACATTTATAATCCCATACATCCAATCAAGAGTATGTAATTTGTAATCTGCTTAATTTATTACGTTGTACATGAATTTAAGGAATATATTTGCTAAAGGTTTAAGGGCCTCATTAAATAGCTGATAGACGGCTGGTCGCTTCTCTATAAAATTTACCAATGTTGGATATCTTATTTTATTTTCTGGTGGATTAAGCACTATGCTTAGGGCCTGTTAAGACACAAAGCCTTGCAAGTTATCGTTGTTCCCTTCTTTATAAAATTTACCAATGGCGTACCAATGTTGGAAGGGGAAACTTCCGCTCGCAGGAGGTTTCCTCTCTTTGGTGAACTATCCAACAAAATAATATAAAGACAAAAAAAATAATATAGACAATACCCATTCCCAATTAATGGAGTATGACAAAGAAGAAAATACAAAATGTGAACGGCCCACTAGTTCGGGCATATCATGTAAAACAAAAGTAACTTGCTTAGGTGGAAATATACATTATTTCAAATTGCTTCCTACTCATCTCTTTTTAAGAAGCCCTTTTGTAATCTCAATAAATCCCTAATGTAAAAAAACCACACAAGTTTTCTATTTGTGAAAACTACACTTGAAAACCAAAAACAACATATGAAAACCAAATTCTTGCATTTGAAGACCACGCTTAAGAAAATGCCACAAGTTTTCTATTTCTGAAAACTACACTTAAAAACCAAAAACAACATATGAATCAAATTCTTACCTTTAGAAACCACACTTTCAGAAAACCACACAAGTTTTCTATTTGTGAAAACTATACTTGAAAACCATGTCTGATTTAAAACCACACAAGTTTTTTATTTGTGAAAACTACATTTAAAAACCACACTTGATTGAAAACCACACTTAAAAAAACCACACCAATGTTCTATGTCTGAAAACCATACTTGAAAACCATGTGTTGTTTCTAGCATTTTCGGAACAAAATAATGCATGTGCAGAAACAAGAATAAAAACTACACATTGAGTAGGTTGTAGGGGGGATGTATAGTGGTTTTAATATCTGATAATGTACGGTGGTTGATGGTGATGTGCAAAAGTTTAGAATTTAATGAATGTTGAAAGTTTTGAAAGTGACCTTAGAAAGTGGAATAGCATTTTTTTTGCAAAAAATATTAGTCGTTGATTTGGCATCATGCCCGGGATATGCTGGAGATCAGCACGGTTGCGTAAACTATAAAACTATAAGATTGGATTGCGAAAGTCATATTTTATGACGTTCGTGGAAAAAGGTTTGGATAAAGGTTTTGTTGACTAATAAGGGTGGTGTGATTTCATCCGGGTGGTGTTCATATATTGGATATGCAAATACAATCTTACTCTGTGGCTCTCATTCTGGTGTCTCTGATTCCTATTCTCGTTTACAATTAGGAATCATAATCCGGGCTTACTGTTGGGCAATATTGGATAAGGGAAAAGGTCCCTTACTCGACTTTCTCTGTTGGAAAGTGTGCCACGTGTCACAAGGCGATTCGATACGGGAGCAGAATGCGAGCTAACATTCCTTTATGAATCCGGTGTCTCGTTTTGGGAGGCCAGTTTTGTGCAGCAGATATCAGCCACGTAGTGGATAAAGGCCAGATATCAGCCACATAGTGCAGAAAGGCTGTATAATGCATGTCTAATCTGATAGATGCATCTGATTGATATACTGGCATTAATGAGTTCCCCGGCAGTTTCTACGTCCCTTCCTCTGTACGTAAACAATGTTCTTTACTGCATGCCTCTCAAACTTTTTGTGGCTATAGAGAACACTTAGTTTCTAAAACTACTCCTACTTAGTTTCTAAAAACCACTGTTTCCATGTTTGTTTGCCGCAGGCAATTTACTAAACCTTCGGTAAATCCGATTTGAACGATTTGAACATGGCTGAGTTTGAATTCAGCCATTTTACACTGATGGTATACTGATGGATTTATAAATATAGTCATGCTTTAGCTAGCAATTTTTTCTGAAATGACACGAATGAAAGCTTTAGTTACATTTGTTTTCTACTGCAATTTATTATGGCTGGCCCGCGTTTGACACTTCCACCTTGACTGTACATGTTAGGGAAGCTTGTTAGAAGCATGTTGGAGACGCATGTCGCTTATAGAACCTCTGTTTTTTCTATATTTCGATCTCCGAGCTGTGTGTGATTGTGTTGTTTCTTAGGTTCCATTTGTGGCGCAAATATGGCTAATGGTCCTCAGAGTCCAAATGAGGAAGATGGAACTAAAGGCCAGCGTCCTGTTTCCTATGGAAAGCCTGTAAAGCGTAAACCATCACAAAATAGAGACGAGTAAGGTTCCTTCCATGCCTTTGATTTTCTGTTTTTTAATACTGTTCTTAATATTGTTTTGCCCCGTCCAGGATCTTTATCAACTTAACGTTGATTCTCGACCTTGAAATCCAGAATAGAAAAAGAATCAAGTCTTCTAGTGTCTAAAGCATTTTGCCATCAAAATTGTACATCAAGTCTATCGACTGTCTAGTGTCTATCAAATTCTAGTGTCTGAGGTCGAAGACCCTCCTAAATCAAGCTGTTTTGACAGATGTAGCTTGGAGTACACAGCACAAAAATTCAAGCTGTTTTAACAGATCTAGCTTGGATTACACAGCACAAAATCAAGCACAGATGTACCCTAAATCAAGCTGTTTTAACAGATCTAGCTTGGAGTATACACAGCACAAAAATATGGCCTTTACAACTCAAGTTGTCATTCCTCGTTATTTATCGTCGACCTTAGGCCCAGATTGCATTACGAGTCTGTCACTTTATTTTTTCTATTCTAACTTCCATGCTTATTTCCGGGCTCACGATTCCATTACAGGTTACAGCTCCGGCTGTCTGTGGCAGATCTTAGGCCCAGATTCCATTACGAGTCTGTCACTTTTGTTTTTATTCTAACTTCCATTCTTATTTCCGGACTCACAATTCCATTACAGCTCCGGCAGTCCTCGGCCTTAAATCCATGGATGTTTCATCGTCGACCTTAGAATCTCGTCGACCAATCTAATTAGATGGTTCGTTTTCGGCTGGTTTGTGTGGTCTGGATTTGTGCCACGTCAGAGAAATAGAAAAGTTAGATTCCAAATAGATTTCCACAGGGCTCCAAATTGGGGTTCCTCCCCAGAATTTTCGGTTAAAGTTGTTAAAATCCGGTTTCTAAAATAGCTGCCGGAATTCCCGTCAAAATTTTGTGAAATACTTAAGTCCGGCAAATTAGAGGATATTTTCTGAAAAATCCGGTAAGTGGCAACAAAAAACGACATTTTGCCGGTTTAAGCAAAATCTAATCTGGAGGCCTGGGTCCAAATAGAAGTTTGAAAAGTTAAAGCCTCATGCTTGTGAAGCTAAATGACTCAAATGTACTAAGCTACTTGTCTCTTGTTATATTAAGTGCTTCTAGGAAAAGCATGGATCCGCAGACTCAGACCCAAAATAACAATTTGAAGCTAGATGCTAGCAGGTAAAATGTTCTTAGTGGGATTGTTTGTATCATGCATTTGGTTCTTTTCATGGTTCTAATTTATGATTCTAGATGAAAAAGAATATACTTCATATATCATAAGACTAATTAATCAACGAGAAGTATATGTAACGTCAGCTTATTGCTATGGATATAAAAGTAGCTATTCTTTTTAGGGTTCCTTTTTTTTTTTTTTTTTTTTTTTTGGGGGTGTTATGTGGATGTGGTAAACTCCATTAAATACTATTTTTATTAGAAATGGTCGTCATACATGCATCCAAAAAGGGTTCTCACAAATATGCATAAACTAAATCCTGTAATGCATGCTTTTGATGCTAAATGCCTCTATGTGACGACTTGTCTCTTGTTATAGTAAGTTACTTGTTTTTGCTTCTAGACAAAGCCCCCAAGTGGAAACGCCTCCAAGTGAGAAAACGCCTCCAAGTGGAAAGACAGATGCACCTAACGAGTAAGATATTCTTTTTAAATATTATGTACAAGATGCAATAGTTTCGCTATGTTTTTAGTATATGTTTCTAAACAAAGAAAAATGCACTTTATATACCCATACGACAAATTGATCTAAAGGACTTTCTTTGACTTTATTACCCGTTATCAGCCATTTACACTTCGCAGTTTGAAGCCCAGAACCAACTGTTTTGGGGAACTTTTGGATCGATCCGGCTCTATCTCTCTCTCTCTCTCTCTCTCTCTCTCTCTCTCTTTTTTTTTTTTTTAAGGGCAAGGTGGGGTTTGTATTCATTTTACATGGAATACATCATGTCATTCTCTTCCATACTTGGAAGATATATCTGTGTCTCAAACACTATTGTCCTTCCTTTGTGAAAAAACATAAGAAAGGAGATAAGCCATATAGCCTGCATACAGAAATATTAAGTCAGAGAAGACAGAAATTAGATATGCTAGTAGACAAAATCTAGCTTCATGCTACTGTCACTAGTTGGCTTTGAGCACATCTTGTACAGTAAGATCAGCCACAATAGATCTGCCAAAAATATTCAAGAGCTCATCTAGCTCCTCCACAGTGAAAGTGTGTAGTCCATCAACATAAGCACCCGAGCCTCCCGTTTCTGCTGCCACTTGTGAAATAGAGCTTGGAAAAAGGCTTCAAGCTGTTATATCTCCAAACTTCAGGTCGATCCAACAGCTTCTTGATTGCCATAGAGTGAATCATTTCCTTTTTCAACAGAATGAAGTGTTGTTTGAGCTCCACCCTAGGAATGTAGAGATCCTCGTCCTCATTATTACTTAGCCATCTGATAGGGGCTCCCAGATTCTTCAGCCTCCTTTGCTGCTCTGTGTAGCACACCATCAAAATCAATTAGTATTAAAGAGAAGAAATTGTAAGTGTCCTTAAACTTCGATCCCATCCTTTATCATATTTGGCTCCTCGGAGAGCCTTGTGCGCTGAGGCTGTTTGCTGAATAATGGTAAGCAGATTAGACTTAATCCATACAATATCAGGTCTTTTCCCCTCCATACAAACCCTATTCCTGTGCCTCCATACAGTCCAGCAGGTAAGAGTTCTATAGGTATTAGTAAGCCTTAACCCTGTGTTCAAGAAATGAAAAATATTACTTGGAGTTCCTAAATTCAGTTGGGAAGTCCATGTCCAAATTTCCTCTATAATTGGGCACAGGAATGTGTGATTGGAATCCTCATTCATCCCACATCCCAGAGGACATATATAACTAGAGGTACCAGGGTCATACTTGGCTCTCTTGGCATTAGAATGAAGGCTTTGATGCAGAGTTAGCCATCTGAATAGGGTAATTTTTGGTGCACCATAGTTCCTCCATCCCCTTGCACAATTTTTGGCCAAAGCATCCTCCTCACAATTCCATAATCCACATGCTCTGGAAGGTCTTTGTTGAATGAGAGCAGAGTAGATGTCTTTGACTACATCAATCTTTTTTGTTCCAGGGGGGCCACTTTTTGCATCACCTTATTAAAGATATCCCTGTCTAGAGCTGAACCTTTCAGCCTCGGTTCTATCTCTTGCCATGTCATCCATCTATTTTCCTCCTCATTCCTTAAGTCTCCAAAGGTTCTAAAACCTGCCTGTAACCACTACATGTATTTTTGGGGGTGTTGGAAGGCCAAACATCCACAATGTTCTGGTGCTAAGTCAGGGTGCCAGAAGAAATTAATTTCCTTGCATCTGGCATCCAATACTAGAGGTCTGAAGCACAGAGCTGCTTGGTTCCCGGATTCCAGCATTCTTCTAACTATGGGAGAAGTGTTTGAGCCTGGAATTACCTGAAAATATTGAGTCAGGGAGAAGATGCTTGATGGTCTTGCTTCCCACAGGTAATGATTCTTCAACCCAATATTTGATCAACTTAAGAGCTGGGGAGGGTTTGAGAGTATGCACTGCTCTCCAAATTATCTTGGCAGCTAAGGCTTGGGCCTGGATGAAAAGGTCCTTGCATCCAAGGCCTCCCTGTTTCCTGGATTTGATCAGATCAGACCAAGCAGTCTCAATCAGCTTATAAGAAGCTTTATCTGCAACAATGGCAGAAGAGAAGAAGACATGTGTGCTTGCTATCACAGCATTGGCAATTTCGATTCTGCCTGCTAAAGATAAGGTGGGAGGATACAATTGAAGCTTTCTCTTAATTCTAGATACAATTGGATCCCAAAGACCATGGATAGTGCTATTTATAGCCAGTGGGATCCCTAGAATTTTTGTTGCAGCAGACCTCCCAATAACATTTATGCCCAAGATCTCTTTATCTTGGGAATCCATGATGATTGCACACTTTGTTCTGTTAAGGCAAACTCCTGAGACTTTTCCAAATCTATCCATTGCCTCCAGAAAATTGGTTTGACTGTTATCCCCATGCTTGAGGAATACAAAGGCGTCATCAACATACTGCATGATGACGAACTTGCCCATATCCTTGGAAAGAGCCAAGCAATTTATCATTTTCTGGGTTTGGAGGTGCAGAGCCAACCTGGTTACAATCGCAGCAACAATAAGGAATGTGATATGGTGGCACCCCTGCCTTACCCCCCCTTTGACATTGGAAGAGTTTAGTGGGGGTGCCATTACTGATCAAGGCAGATGAGGCAGAATTATTGAGACTCATTATCTTGTCAAAAAGAGGTCCCTGGAAAACCCAAATGGTGTAGGGCCTTTTGCATAAACCCTCAGCTAATGGTGTCATAAGCTCCCTTGAAGTCTAATTTCAGAAGCATACATCCTTGGCCAGAGAGCTTGTTCCAGTGTAAACCCTCTGCAGCTCCAAGATAATTGTCCAAGATACTCCTACTGTGGAGGAAAGCTGACTGGCAGGGATTAATTATTTCTTGCAACCTTATCTTCAGCATGTTAGCCAAGATCTTGGCAAGCACTTTATAGATGGTATTTGTCAGGGAGATAGGCCTCCAGTCCCCTAAAGATTCTGGGTTGTCCACTTAAGGAATAAGCACTATCTGGACAGCATTAATTGCTGGGTTAATTTTACTTGTCTTCTTCCTTGGAAGAAAACAGTGAGGTTCTCCTTCATTATTTCCCATAATTCCACAAAAAGAATTGTGGGGAAAGCCATCCGGGCTGGGCTTTTACCATGTGCCATGGACTTTAATGTTTCCCAAATTTCCTTCTCCATTGGGATAGCCAAGAATCTTCATCGCATTTCTCAATTGGGTTGAAGGGTGTCTTTGAAGAATTCTGGAGGTCCTCCTCTTTAATATATTGTTCAAAGAAAGAGTTTTGTATATTCCTTATAAAAATATCAATATCTTCTTGCTTACCAATATATTGGTCCACCTCAATCTTCACCTTGTCGATTCCATTATTACATACCCTATTCTTAGTGCTTCAAAAAAATAAGCGAGCTACCATTATCCATATAGTTTAGTTTATGTACTTGCATCCGCTCTTCATTGATAAAATTACGCCTCTTCTTCTTCAATCACCTTCACCTTATTTTCCAACACACGTTCCTCGTTCTGTAAAAAACCACATTATCCTTGTCCCGAACTAGCATGGCTCTAATGTCTTTCATCTCTTTATATATTTCAAACTTATGCTTCTTATCTTGATACCACTTCTTACCCCATTGCTTAATCCAACACTTTAATTTTTTTAATCTTGTCAAGGAAGGAATTCATGGATCCTCTACTAGCAATCCTTGGAAAATTCGTATAGTATGATTTAGCGGCCTCACAAAAACATTTCATCTTAAGCAAATCAGTGTTGAATTTAAAAGGTACATTAGATCCTCCTTTTTTAGACGACCCCATTTTCTCCAGTATTTGAGGAAAGTGATCAGATATTGAATTAGCAGTATCATTAGAGATGGTCACATTGTCCCAGGACTGGAGTTCTCTATTGCAAATATAGAACCTGTCTAATAAGCAATATGTTCTTTCAGCTCCTTTTCTTTTGTTGCTCCATGAATAAACATTTGAGGAAGAAGGGGGAATATAGCAGAAATTGGACATGAGGAGGTCCCAGTAAGCCCTTTCCTTCTTATTCATGTTTAATTTTTCCCTAACTTTTGATCCCAGACTGGGGTATTATTGAAGTCTCCTGCCATTAGAAAATTCTGAATTTGGGTGTTTGAGCTGATCCACTGATGCATTTGAGTCCATTGGATCTCCCTTTCAGCAGGTTCAGTAGAAGCATATACATTCATGATCCCAAGTTGCTTACCCTCAACTTCCAAAACAGCAACTGTCCATCTACCAGATGGGTGACAGAATTTGAGCAAGCATTTAAAGCCTGACCAAACAGTACAGATTCCCCCCTCGAGTGCCATCAGTAGGGGCCCATACAGAGTCCCCATTGGGGTGTATCCAAGAGCCTAGATGAGATGATTTGAAGATTGGCAACCTATGCTCCTGAAGCAAAATTATACTTGGTTTCATCTCTTTGATTGCAATGAGGCTTTTAAGAGGGCCCTTGATCCCTCTTAAGTTCCAAGTAATTACCTTCATGACCAGCTTTAAGCAGGACATTTGATTCTTTCCTTGACCCTAAGATTTAGGGCCGGGCTATTCTCAGAGAATGTGACTTTCTTGCCTTTCTTCTTATTCAGAGGAGTAAAGAAGGATTCTTCATTACCAGGACAAGCTTCCTGGTCATCTTTGACTTCGCCTTGAGGGGGTCTCGAGCTGCTTGTTGTTTGAAGTCAACTCCTCTAAGTCATCATTCACCTCCATAGGTGATTTAGTAAAAAATTTGAATTTACTCTCACCAATGTTGATGCCAGGGGTGGAGAAGACTTCATTATTTTCAATAACCTCCATTAATGCATCAAACAACTCTGATGTATTATTGGGAGGATCATTCCCGTCTCTGGAGTTAATTTCACTAGACTTAGAGCCCTCTCTTTTCAGACATACCACACCAGCTGAATCAGAGTCAGAAGAATCCAAGAAGTGGGAGTCTCCAAATTTTCCTTAATGGGAAGCTTTTGTTTTTCTTAGTAGGCAGTGGGTGACCTCCCCGATCCATGATCTCCTTCCCCTTTGAAAAATTCCTTCCCATTTCTTGGCCCTGAGGACTTAAAGGTCTCTCGAGCTCCCCGATTCCCTGGCCTTGTGGAGTTACAAGTCTGGAGTTGAATTAAGGCTTGGCCTCCTGGGCTCACAGATCTATCCTTTTCCTGGCCAGTTGGGCTTACAAGCACTTTAAATTGATTAGCCATTTTTAAATTCTGAGCTTTCCTCCTCCATTCCAATTTTTCGTTTTGTTTGCCCTTAAAGGTTTTTTCTAGCTCCTGTTGCTGATCCTTGGCTTTTTGTTTTCTAGTCTTCCTTTTGGCACTCCCATTAGTGTTCCTTTTTTTAACTGGGCTTCAAGGTTCCCTATTGGTGGCAGGTATCACCTTCTGATGGTTTTTTAACGGAGGCTGAGAAGATGGGGGGTTTTTCATCCAAGTCCCTTTACATACCCCTCCCCCATGCAGTCTCAGCCCACAGATGTTACAAGGGAGGGGAAGGCCATACCAAACTAAGTGGAGGGTTTTAGTGTTCCCATAGTAATCCTTATAGTCAATGGAGTTTGGGATGGGTTTAAGAATATCCAACTGCACCCATACTTTGGAAGCCCTCTCTGCAGTCGTTCCACATGAAATATACTGTCCAACTCCCTCAAAGAGCTTCTTAAATAGATCCTCATGCTAATACATTGGATTGAGGCCTTGCACCGAGGCCGAGGCTGGATGGAACAGTTGGTCTAGTTTTTGTGGGTCGAATTTGGGATTCCACTTCTGAAAGTAGAACTGAATGTTCGCCCTGTAGATCGTGCCTTGTTTTAACAGAAAGTTAACTGCTTTTGTGTTTCCGCACTCCACCACAAAGAAGGGGAACTCCAACCAGTACATTCCGGTAATCTCCACCTGTTTGTCGAGTTTCAAAAGTTCGTTTTTAAGATGGGATAATTTAACTTCTTCATGTCTTATACATCCGATGAGGGCTTTATTAATATTCTCCAGATCCTTTAGTCTAGAAGGGATAAAAGAGTGAGCTAGAACGGAAATACCTTTGAATTCCGGTTTGATTTTCTGTTCTCCTTGTTGCAGAAGCATCCTTTGATCCCGATTAATCTGATCCAGCATTGATGTAACAATTTGGGACTGCATCTCCACCTGTGAGGCTCCATTTTGAAGTCTCGTCCTCACACCTTCCTCCATTCTTCTTGCTCGAGGCTGCTCGCCATCGGAACCCAGCCAATCGCCCTCTTTGTGAAGAAGCTCTCGGCTTGGAGCAATCCTTTTAAATCTCCCTCCTATTAGAGATGATTCTGATAAGCCCAATCATTTCTAGCTGCATTGGCTCTGTCAAGCCTTTAAAAAATGCCATCCATTCCTCTGCCAAATTCCCCCTGCCGTACTTTCATTCCTTCAACTATCCCATCACTGCCCCTACTGTTTCCTAACTGATCCACAACCCCATGCCCTTGGCCCTATGGCCCCGGCCTATATCCCTGTTTCTGTTCCATTACCTGTTACCTATTTCCTATTGTCTGTTTCACTCTCATGGCGCTCAACCTTAGCGCCCCCGCTTTCTCCACCTCTCCGCTTCCTCAGATTATACATCCTCGATCCGCTCTATCTCAAACCTTCAATTTCGCTTTAGGCAGTCAAGGGGATTAGAAGGGCTTTTGAAGCGATTAAAGCCGCCCACAGAGCTGCACGAACGATCTGACCAAAGATGTCATCTCCACCGCACAGTTTTGCGCTTGGTTTTTGGCTAGAAATACCACTTTTTGGCTGGAAATACGATTTTTTTGCCCTGATATACCACCCTTTTTGGCTCGAAATACCACTTTGACTGATAACGTATGGTTAAAAATACCACTGGCTGATAACTTGTGACCAAAAATACCACATATCCCGACTCCATATACGTGGCAAGTATAAGTTAGGCGTGGCAAGTATAAGTTACAACACGCGGCAAGTATAAGTTAGAGCAAAGCCAGAGATTTTTGCCTTGTTTTTAGATCTTACCTTGCATTTTAGTCGATCGACTCGCATTCATCCACGAATGAAGCCCAATGGATATTTTTTCGTTCGGCCGCCATCTTTCCCTACCGTAAAACAAATTAGCGGCCGGCCTTTCCCTTTATACGAAATGGTTTTATGATTATTCAAGTCCATTGGTTTGTGTAGTTTGGATTTGTGCCATGTCATAGGCCTTAAGGGAGTTGGTAAATAGAGAGTCTCCCAAATAGAGTCCAATTTGAGTGATAAGCGACTTAGTTTGTCTCTTGTTATAATAAGTTACTTGTTTTTGCTTCTAGAAAAAACACGTGTGTGAGAAAACCCGCACAAATGGAAATACAAAAGCAACAACCCGTACAAGTGGAAATTACAGATGCAACAGTTTCTCTATGTTTTTAGTGTTTCTAAATAAACAAAGATGCACTTTATATATGCATACGGCAAATTGCTCTAAAGGACTTTCTTAGACTGTATTAAGGGACGTTTCACATCCTTGAGTCAAGAAGAAGATGATCTTGCAATGACACTGCACAGTTAGGAATATCATGTTTTAGTAAATTGTCATGAAATGCATTATGCACTCTTATAGATAGATAGATAGATAGATAGATAGATAGATAGACAGATAGACAGATAGACAGATAGACAGATAGATAGATAGATAGATAGATAGATGTGACACTTATTATCCTTAGTTTCAAGTTATTGTAAGATCTTATCCAGATCGTTGTTGACTTGAACACCAGAAAACTTTATAGCTAAAGTTTTGTAAATTCATTCTCGTGGAGGATTTTAATTGTGGTTGATTTTTACAGATCAATAAAACATCAGATTGGAAAAACTTCACCAGAGAAAAAAGGGCTAAGATGAGCTCAATATTTTAATAGTGCAAAAAAAACATATAAAATGCAAGATACAAAATCTCAGCTATTAGTTGTATAGTTTGTTGAAGTTTTATGGAAGGGAAATCATTAAGGTTTTCTCCTACTACAAGGGTTTTTCCTCCCATATTGGAGGTTTTTTCGTCCCAGTGGTAGAGATACATTGTATAGGGCTTTTGTGGTTTTCTTTTGTGTTTGGATACTATTTGATATATTGTATTGTGATCGTCTCATAGGCCAGTTGGCATCCGTGGACATTAAAATATACTTCCTTCCTTCCTAAACAAGGGTTTTTTCATTCAATCTAAACTAACAAGTTGTATGTAATTTATGTAATACGTTTCTTACTATTAAGCTTTTTACATTGGAGGATGGGGGTTTTTTAATCTTGATAGTGATGGATGTATTGCAATGTCTAGAGGCCATCTCGAACCTTCACTGATCACCAAAGTTCAATTCATAAACTATCTAGTTAGTATAGATGATACAGATAAATGGCAATCTAGAATATTTCTATTTTATCTATTTCTTGGAGGGCAAGGCCTTTTAACTTTATAACGCTAGGAAGTGGTAGTCATGGCAATGGTGTTCCTTCTATGAAGCATAATGCAAGAGAGATCCACTCTTCTAAACAATTGAAAACTAGAAAATATAGAATAGTAATAAAAGATTCTCATTCTATGTGACACAGATATTATAGCCAATTTTAAACATTCAAACGTCTTCCAAATCTTGTCTCTCTTTATCAGAGAATTACGAATATTCTTCCAGCTTGTCAATCCAATTGCTCACAGGAGAAAACCTTGCAGCATATTTTTCAGTGCCCTAAGATTGCTCAATTCTGGACGTGGTTTTTGGCTTATCCAATGCCCCGACAACCTTCATGCGCCTAATGAATGATATCTTCCACGAATTCTTAGACGAATTTGTCATCGTATTCTTCGACGACATCTTAGTCTACAGCAAGTCCATAGAAGAGCATTGTCAGCACTTGAGAAAGGTTTTGGAGAAGCTAAGGTGCCATCGATTGTATGGCAAGCTTTCTAAGTGCCACTTTGCAACAGGCCGAGTGGAATATTTGGACCATGTGGTGTCATCTGAAGGAATCTCCATCGATTCGGCAAAGATAGAAGCTATAGTGGATTGGCCAGCACCAAAAAATGTCTCGGAAGTAAGAAGTTTTCTTGGGTTAGCAGGTTACTACCGTAAATTTGTAAAGGACTTCGCTAAGTGGGCATCCTCATTGTCGGACCTCACTAAGTGCAATAAGGTAAAAGATTTGAGGGCACATTGGCTAGAGAATGTTCAAGCTTCATTCGAAAAGCTCAAATAAGCCTTAACAACAGCACCAGTGCTAATCCTACCAGATCCAAATAAGGACAAGCTAGTAGCAACTGATGCAAGTAAGCTAGCGACAGGTGGACTCCTTATGCAAGAAGGAAGAGTGGTAGCCTACGATTCTAAGAAGATGAATGACGCCGAGCAGCGTTATCCAACCCATGATCAAGAACTTCTAGCTATTGTAAGAGCTCTTCGTATTTGGAGGCATTATTTGCTTGGTAGGAAATTTCAGTTAGATACTGATCACCAGAGCCTCCAGTATCTTTTCACCCAACCACTCCTCAATCTAAGACAAAGGAGGTGGATGGAATTCCTCGAAGAGTATGACTTCGAGATAGTTTATAAGCCTGGTAAGTTGAATGTGGTTGCAGATGCTCTCTCCAGGAGACCCTTTGAGACGAGGACGCATTGCAATACCATATCGACACTCACAAGTGAGTATGGCAAGAGAATTGAGGAAACATTGCCATCAGATGCCGACTTTAAAGAAGTCTGGGCAAGTATTTGCAAGGAGGCCAGAACAAATAAGGAAAGGAAGGCGTTCAAGCACTACAAGAAGGAGGGTAATTTGCTTTACCACAAAAACAAACTGTGCGTTCTAGAATCTTCGGGAGTGAGGAAGCTAATCCTCCATGATACACACAATATATAGCCCAATAGCAGGGCATGCAGGGTTTATGAAAACATATTTCAAGATAAAAAGTAGTTACTTCTGGCCAGAAACAGATAGCCCAATACATTCGAGTGTCTATGCCGCCACCAAAGCGAAAGCAACTCAATCCCCGGGAGCCTTAGAGCCATTAGCAGTGCCAAATGCCAAATGGGAAGTCATAAGCATGGACTTCATCACAGGACTTCCAAGAACTGTAAAAGGCAAGGATGCTTTGATGGTGGTTGTGGACAAGTTGTCCAAAATGGCACACTTTGTGCCTTGTAGAACCACAGATACGGCATTAGATACTGCCGTCCTATTTGCAAAGAAGATTTAGACTCCATGGCATGCCTCGTGAGATTATCTTAGATAGAGATTCTGAGTTTATGAGTGCTTTTTGGTAGGATCTATTTAGCACCATCCAGACGAAGCTCTCCATGAGCACTGCATATCACCCTCAGACCGACGGTCAGACGGACCGAACTAATCGAATTATTGAAGACTAGTTACGGTGCCCAGCGTTGCTGGGCATAAGTTGGGCAGAGAATCTGCTTATTGTGGTTGTAATATTGTTTGGCCACATCCCATGATGTTGCATCATGTAACATTTTCCATGATGCCCTTTATCACATTGGAAACAAACACGTAATGAATTTGCAACATAGCAATTCAATGAAATAGGGATTTCTCTCTAGCATTTTAGGATTTGATTCATCATGACATGCACATTATTTAAATCAGGTTCATTTAGGTTTATAAAGATTGGACTCATTGGAGAAGCTTAAATATATGAATTATGTCTACATATTATAGTTCATTTAGGTTTATTAAGATTGGACTCATTGGAGAAGCTTAAATATATGAATTATGTCTACATATTATATATTCGTGATATTTATTGTACATTGAATTGGATTGACATGTTTTTGTTTTAACATGCATCTGCATGTCTATCCATGCAACATATGTGCATAGCTCGTAGATATCTTATTTCTACTATTTTAGGCACACCTCTGACAATTTTAGGCACGCCATTGGTTTTTTTTTTTTGATATATGCTTTGTAAACATTGTTCTTCACCAGGTTCTTAGAATAATAAAACTGCTTTATGTTGCAATTATTTTACATATGTACCTTAATCTAGAATTGGAGCAAGATTAATTAATGTAGATGAATAGATTTGCAATTTATCATGTTATTTAATATAGAATTTGAGCAAGGTTATTAATGTGGATCAATGAATTTGAAACTTATCATGTCACTGTCCCTTTCTTCGTAGTTCATGGCACATTTTGTTAATTCCTCCTGCCGTATTTTGCAAAATGCTTTATAGTAGAAGGGTAAGGTCCCAGAGTATAAAATGCTTCATTAAGCACACCCGCAACCGGGTCTAATGGGGTGAGTACTTCAAGAGAGTACAGGGAAAACGTTCTGCAAAAAATGAGGATCAACCAAGTGCACCATTAAAAGCACTTGAAACAATATTGATCGGGACGAAATCGTAGGATAGGGGGTTCTTAGAGCTCCAAGATCTTGCAAAGCATTGTCATCTAATTTCTAGAAACTTCAAATGGTATATTTTATAGAAGCTAAAATGCCCATATTTATGATGTAAGCAAGATATTTGGTGATCATAAAATGATTAAAGGAACTCTGTAATAAATTGAGACATAAGAGAACCATCTGATGCTCTTAACCCTTTACTATATGCTTATTTGGTGGCAAAGATTGAGATGTATGCAAGCACAGCAAATGTACCTACATAGCCATAAACGAAAAATACCTTATCTCGTTTGAATCCCTAACTATTTGGTGAATCCCTAATCTAGCGCATTTGGCAATAAAGCTATAGAGCCTCATTATCTTTTCCATGTCATACATATCCGTAATCATCTTGTGTATAAAGGAAATCCCAAATCCTATCTCAAATTTAGTTGAGGAACAACAAAACTTAGCGTAACGTATACAACCGTGGATAAGTCAAAAGAGATAAAGTGGAAAACACATATTAATAGGAGCTATAGGCTTCCTATCAAGTGTTTTGTTGCTTATGCAAGTAAAAGCCACTTGAAGTCCCAATATGACTATTAAAAGCTGACAATAGGTACATCATGCATAAAAGCTGACAATAGAGACATCATGCATATACAGGAAACAACATTTTTATCTACAACACATACTTCATCTCTTAAGCTCGTCAGTTTTGCCAGCATACATTAGAGGAAATTTGAGATCTCATTTCATCCCCATAAGAATCCTCCAATGGAATGGCTACCCTCTATTAACTGCAATTAATGCAGCACCAACAACTTCATTGCTGTCGTTTTTCCCCCATAACTTTTGATCCACTTGTCAAAATGTTGCGGCGTTTGTTGCATTAGATGCGGAATGAAAAGATCTTTCCAATGATATATGGTTATGATGTATTTCAATATGGTCATATGCGTTAACCTTAAAAAAATATAATTTTTTGCTTATTTCTTATATATTTATATCATAAAAGATATATGAATGGGTTATCACTAGATAGATCTTGTGAAGACGAACCCATTGCTACAAAAAGTTTTTGAATCGGAGTTCTGGATCAAAAGTTATAATGAAAAAATGATACTACAGAAGTTAGTTGCAGCTGCATTAATTACAGGCTGCCACATAATACTGGAATTAGATTTCTCTTATTGAATAGTTTAAAAAGCTGACATGGCATTTTAAGCATCCCTTAATGGGACAAAATGTGATCTCATTTTTCCTCTAATGTGACAGACTCTACAGGACAAAGCTCTTTAACTTCACCAACTTCTTTTGCTGTTGTGATGGTTTTGTAGATGACAGGCCCTCGGCCTGGCAGAATGTCCAATGGAATGTTCATAAGTCAGTGTTGTTAGAATATCTAATTGCCAAGAAGATGGGTAAGGCCATAGCCAAGAGCTTGGCCGACCATCACCATTGCCAGTACTTGCAAAAATCATGCCATGTCGATTCTATAAAATGCTTTATAGTAGGAAGGTAAGGTTCTCTAGTATAAAATGCTTATGTTGAGGGCCTGCATGGCTGATCTAGTGGAGTCCATGGCTGATCTAGTGGAGTCCGTAAGATCTTTGTCACCTTGATAGTCCCTAAAGAAGGATGGTGGCACTCATCTGCTTCTATACAGCATGCATCAAGTTGGAAAGCATACAGAATCAACATTTACTTCCCTTTTGTTCTCCTTATACATTTGCTCACTTCACTGCAGAACTTCAAATAATGAACTCAGTGGCCAAATGTAGTATAAAATGCTTCTGTTGAGGGCCTGCGTAGCTGGTCTAGTGGGGGCCATAAGATCTTTGTCACCTTGATAGTCCCTAAAGAAGGATGGTGGCATTCATCTGCGTCTATACAACATGTGTCAAGTTCCAATGCATACTGAATCATCATTTACTTCCCTTTTGTTCTCTATCCCGTACTTAAGATTTTCATCAAATTTTTGAACGTTTGGGTCGAGTGCACAAGCTTTTCATATGCAATAAAGTTAGCAAAACTGAGATTTTGATTATCCAAGGGGTGTAGACATTGGCTAATATTGATTTTCCATTGTTAAAGGGACTGCCTATTTTGGATGCTCCAAGTCAAGTTTAATCAACTACCAGGTTCTAAGAACATAACTTGATAATGAATATGATACAGAACAAAAAATGAAGCTAAAACCTTAGTGGACAAAGCCTATAAAAGCTTGTTCGCTCCTCATATCCAAGCCTCCTTCCTTGCCAATCGTTCAACTGCAATGCAAGATCAAAATCAAAATGAGGACCCAAATGATTAAAGCTACAATTTAAAGCTTAGATTACAAACAAATCAATGGTCTTTTCAAAGCAACAAAAGAAGTATTCATTCTTTCTCTAGTGTTACCTCCCTCATACAGATCGATGAGATAGTTATAGGGGTTCATCTCAGAATGTACTGCAGTGGCTTCCTACGTAAGAAAATTGATCCATTCTTCAAGAACAGGGGCAAGAATGCCAAATCCATTATTCTTTCTAGCCACAGCCCAGGCTTCTGTGCTCTTCTTCCATGCCATGCCATTCCGTGAAACTTTACCACAGCCGCAAAAGGAAAGCGCCTGAGCAAGATTGATGGTGATTGAAGCAAGCTCGGTGCAGAAAAGGAGCCATGCATGTTACAATAGCTGCAGCCTTCACGATGTGGAGGAAGGGATTAATAATCCAAGTTTTTCGCTTTTGCTGCAACCTTATATCCCTAAATGCAATCTACGCAAGCTAGCCATAGCCCAGTGCCAAAACCAACAGAGCTCACAAAGCTCCTTAAACGCTTTTCCACTGACATCAAGCTCGGAGCCATCACCGCTTCTCTGCTCTGCTCTGTTTCGATAGGGCAACGAAATCATTGCCCTCTTTTTATGTTGAATCTCCACCGTCCCTTCGAAAAATCGAATTCTCACCGTCGGACCTAGGGCGTGGTCCATTACATAACATTATAATATTTATAATAATATAAGATATGCTAAGAAGTTATGTGTGGAATAAACAATCTAAGTGGGATGATTTCATCCACTTAGTAGAGTTCGCCTACAACAGTACGAAGCAGGAGTCATCCCAGATGTCCCCTTTTATGATCAATTATGGGTATCAGTGTCTTACCCCTGATACATGGCACAATCCAGTGTCAAAGGTAGAAGTATCCCAGCAAATGCTATCAGATATGCAGCAGCTGGTTGAAGAGGTAAGAGGATATTTGTTGGCAGCAAGAAGTCGGCAAAAGAGTGTAGCCAACAGGCACAGGACCGTAAGGGAGTTCAAGGTAGGCAACAATGTGTGGTTGAAGATTAAAGTGAAGCAAGCCAAGCTTCAAATAGGGAATTGCAAGAAGCTTGCTCCCGTGTGGGCAGCCCTTTAAGATTTTGGGTGAGTAGACACCCGTGCCTACAAGCTAGATCTTCCAACAAGACCTCAAGGTCCATAAGGTCTTCCATGTGAGCCTCTTAAAAAGGCACAACCCAAATCCTGATGAGGTTTTGGAAACTCCAATCCTGTTGGAAATGATGGAGGAACAAGTTGAAATTGTGCCTGAATTGCTTCTTGATAAGGCATTCAAGAAGACCGGAGGTCTCGCCTCCAATATCCGGGTCAAGTGGAAGCACTTGCCCGTGGAAGATGCGGCGGGGTATTGGAAGGTGATTTAGAGAAGCAATACCCAAACTTCATGAGGGAGTTTGATGGGCGAAGTCGCCTTCACCTTTGTCACCACCTGCCGTGTGCTGCTCCTTTAGTGCGCCTTAGTTAGCTTGAGTAAGGCACATGCATTGTAGTTAGTAAGGTGCATGTGCCAATATCTTGGATGTGTAGGCTATGATGGGATACACCCCAAATGGCATTCTCTAGGGCCAACACGCACCAGTGGGTGCGATGACCGTGAGGGTCATGTGAGAGAAGAAGTTAGGCATGGTGGGCGGCGATGGGAAATCGGTCGGATGATCTCTATGCCACGATGCGGGCACAGCGCGACCGACCATAGGGGGGCATGGTGAGGTATAAGTGATCATGCTGATGATGGGATCGTGAGACGCTCCCTAGCTTTAAACCCCCTGGGGGCATGAGGCCTTTGGGAAGTACTCGACAATGGGTAATCAAGTACAAGGTAGCACTTGATCATGGGCAATGATAGGATAATCTTAAATGGTCCTTAAGCTCAAATTCTTATGGGGCCATGATCGAGTGCAAGGTAGTAGGGTAACCTTGAGCTAGTAGTTCGGCTCAAGGAGGTAATTAGGGGGGTGGTCCCCTAAAATCACAGATTTATTAACTAAACTAACGTAATGTGCTACTCGTGCAGGCAAGTGAGAAGGGAGCATCAAGGAGGAGCGCATTATGTGGAAATGGGGGACCATGATTTAGACTTAAATTATGAACTCTAATAACTCTTGTAATAATGTTTTGACTTATTATAAGGAGTAACATTATTAAGGCTATATAATTTTGTATTACAAACATAGCCTATATTACATGTTAACTGTTTAATAGGAAGTTGATCATTTCAATTAAATCGAAGTTGTATACATGTTGTTTTGCAGAGATAGTGTAGGTTCGTCACCTTAGCGCAATGCTGAGGACAACATTGTCCTAAGGGGGGGGAGAATGTGACGTTCCAAGGAAATATACGCTATAAATATGTATATTTCCGGGCCCGTCACTATACAAGTCTACTTCGTAGCCTTGTATACCTTAGGAAGTGCCATGGGTGCATATCTTATATTATAATGTTGTGTAATGGACCACGCCCTAGATCGGACGGTTGTCGTTCGTTTGGAGAATCCGACGGTTCATACGCAGACCCATCTTTTGTTTTCACCCTAAAAAAAACATCTTGTTGTTGCTCTGGCGATTGGCGATCTCTTTCAGCTCTTGGTGATGGCAGTTTTGCAGGACGAAATGTCTTCAAGATGGCTATGGCTATGGCAGCCTGCTATAGTGCAGGCGGCAACGGCAGCAGCAAAACACCTACGGATTTAGAACGACTTTAAGCAGTAAAGCAATTATGGCTACTTCTTACTCTAAGTGATGGGAGAAAACAACAATTCAAATGTAAAACATGGCCATCGAACAAAACGGCATCGGGCCAGCATAAGTCGCCAAACCTTTAGTGAAGGTATGCTAGGAAGAAGAACGGCATCGGGCCAGCATAAATCGTCAAACCTTTGCTGAAGGTATGCTAGGTTCTTTTGAGCAAAGGTACGAAACAGGGCTTTGATATTTGTTGGCAAGCTCTTTTTCCTTTATCTATTTCACACTGATGAAGCAAGAAAGCGAAGCTTAGCAATAGTCCTAAGGTATAACAAAACGGCTTCTTCATCTTCTTCATTCATCTGCGTCTAGGCAGTAAAAACATGCATTTGCAGAAAGCTTTTTCCTCCATTCCAGTGTTGCAAAAATACGCGTATTTTTTGAAAAGGATCCATACCGTACCGTACTTGTACGTACGTACGTATTTTTAAAAAATACTCCTGACGTTTTTTTAAAAAAATACTACTTGTTTTTCACAAAACAGTAAACTTGCACTTACGAGGAATTGAACCTGGGCCTCCTAGATAGCAAACTAACATGCTAACGAACTTCCCCTACATCAATTTTATGTTTATTTCACTGTTTTGTTCTATTTAAACACTGTTTTTTTGATTTTTAAAAAATACTCCAAACGTACGTAAGGTACGTATGGCTGAAAAAACGTATTTTTTAAAAAATACGTACAGTACGTACGGTACGGTACGCGTACGGGACAACACTGCTCCATTCTCAAGGAACCTGATATCAACAGATTGGATTTACAACAATAAGAGCAGGGATTTTTTTGAGCAAAGGTATGAAACAGGGCTTTGATATTTGCTGGGAATTATACATGCTTACCAAGTGTAAAGGCTGAACCAAATAGCAGATCATCATTCCTTTTTTTCTTTTTCTCATCTATGCTCGGCTCAAATGGACTTTAATGAAAGGTTGCAATGATTCTCTATCTAGAATGATTTGAAGCTGACCATTGCATCATAAAATGTTGTTGCAGCAGGATGTAATACAAAAAGTGGTGCAGGAAAATTGTTCTTTCTCCAGCCATCGCAAACTTCCTTTTAACAGCTTTAGTTTTCTTACTCTGACACCTTAGCAGTTTCAGCTTCTACGGGTGGCAAGTTTCTTAGAGTATGCAACGACATGCATTGATCATGCTAGGGAATTGAGTTATATGGTGGCACTTTGATTTCGAGATATGATTTCGTCATTTGCTTTGTTTAGCATTAGACCTCTGTTGCTGTGATGGTGATGGCATTAATAAATGGTGTTTACCCCTCTGCAAGAAGGAAAACTACTGTTGGATTCCAACTTAAAAAAGCTGAAGGAAAGGATACAGCGCCCATTAATCAGGTTTGAATTTTTCTTCATGTCTATAGTTATAGTTAAAAATGGAATTTTCCACAGCCATGTTCAAATTATAGACGGCTTTCATATAACAGAAAATATTTTGTAGCCCCTTAATGCAAGGAAACATCCAAATATCCTGTTTTATAAAAAAGACTTTTGGAACATTTAGATTAACCTGAAGTTCGTCAATGTCATCTTCATACTCCTATGTTTCTCTCACGAATGTTCTGCTGTATTTATTCACACGGGGGGTGACTCCGGGCAACGAGAGCTATTGGATAAACATATTCACCCCTTATTCCTTAATCTACACCGTACGTAAAGTTCCTCATTTGTGGGGTATGCAAGTACAAAATTTGCTATACTGTATCACAAGATTCGCAAAATACTATAAGATTTCAAGCGGAATACTATATGGTGTTGATTTAAATGCGTTGCAAAAATACAATTATGAGGGCTCTCGCTGCCCTACGTCACCCCCCGTGTGAATATGCACCCAAACCAAAGGGGGTTTAAGGGGGATTTTAATTTAAATGTGTTGGACCCAATGGTTGTGTTAATTAATGTCAATGCTAGTTATGTGTTAGTTGTTAATGTCAATGGTTGTTATGTGTTGGTTGTTATGTGTTGGGGGATTTAATTTTTATATGTTGGATGTTAATGGTTTGTGTTGCAAAAAAAAATTTTTGGGGACGTCCCCCCCCCCCGGTGTGACAAAAATTTTAGAATTCAAACCAGAAAAAAACTAGAATTCATTTGAGGCTTTCATCACATGTAGCTTTTGAATTTGATCACAATAAAACAAATAGAACATAAGTAAAAGTTACCATTCTATTCTATTCTATTCATAAAGATAGAGCAGATTGATCCATTATTCTGAAAGTCATAAAATTTGCAACACCCATACACAAACATTTTTCAACTGGAATTTAACAGCAGCCTTTGGCCTCCATGGATTCTTGTGGTGAGAAACCAAAGTGGGAAACTTTTCTGCTTGTTAGCACAAGGATCTAGAAGCCTGGGAATTTGCTTAATAACTGCCTCAAAATCTAAAAATGCATGGTAATTTTTTGTAAGCTTCATTCGGAATGAGCCATAAAACAATATCCAATAGCGCAATCCCGTTAATCAGCTGCTAGGATGTGAAAGCCTACCAAACCCGGCCGAAAAATTGCTATTTTAGCATAGATAACTTAACCAAACAGATCCATATCATACACTATCAAAAAGATCTCGGAGAGAGCTTTCCAACGCAATAAAAATCATCTCAAACAGAGCTCTGGATCAAAAGTTATGATAAGAAATGTGTTGCCAGCGGGGAAATTGCACTACATGCGCCCTTCAAGCCCTTCATGTGCCCATTATGCACCACACACACAAAAAGGGGGCTTTTGTTGTGAGTCATTGGTTGTTGACCATTGGAAAATAAGGCTAAAATCAATGGCCCTTCATGTGCCCATTATGCACCACACGCACAAAAAAAGGACTTTCGTTGTGAGCCATTGGTTGTTGACCATTGAAAAAAAAAAGGTAAAATCAATGGCTCAGAAATTGTGCACTCTAGATGTATGCATTAGTATATCCATTTGAATACATCATGAAATCATAGGAAAACCTTAGTGAAAAGCGTACAAAAACACAAAGAAAACCCCCTGTTATTATGCTACATATTGATGATTCCAATTTTTGTTTTGTGTTACAGGGTGATCACCAAGGCGCTCATGTCTCAAGAGGTGAGGTGCAATACAAAAGAATTGGTGCAGGTAACAAGGCTTGCAGGTAATAAGGCTATGTAGAAGGTTCCTTGATTTTTGAAGCAAGTATTATTTCAGGACAGATGCCTTTCTTATTCAAAAATAGAAAAACAAATTTGTGGTCTTCATTTGTGCATCTAAGATGATTAACATATTCCTACCATAGACACAATTAATTGAACAGCTTGAGAAGAGAGGGAATAGCTGGCTAGATTATTCTAGACAATGCCATAACAAGGTAAATGTAATTTTAAAATTCCAATTGCAGTGTATCTTGCATATCTGCATGTTTGAAGTCTTTTTTATGGCTATTGCAGGTCTAAGATATGTGGAACTGTGACCTTTATTGACTGCTTTATAGAGGGGTGCCGCTTCGAGTCTGCAGATTCAAGAACATTTTCAAGTGAAATATTCAATTTGACATGGTGAACAAAATAATGGCATAGAATGTTATCATTTCTAACAAACAACAATCTTGGACGAGTGACCCATGCATGGAATGTTATCATTTCGAACAAACAACAATCTTGGATGAGTGACTCCAAAATTTAGTTTTTAGGCATTAGATCTAATAATTACGGTTAGAATATTGTTTTGAAAGCATGCGCTCTTGAACATGGCAGACGGATTCATAATCCAATCATCAATAATGAAGTCGTGGGACATTGTTGTTGCAATACCCTGTAATATACAAAATGTTTTTAAACCTGGAAGATGCCCAAAGTATGTTTTACAGAATAAAATTTTAGAATAAAGATGTGGTGTCGTGGGATGTAATGATAGTAGTATATGCTCAACGTGGATATGGTCTCTTTTTTGCTGTGCAGGACAAGGACCTTAACATCCCAGAACTTCACCTTTTCCACTACATAGCTTGTGGTGCCATAGGAACCATTGTACCCAGAGAGATTCTGGTACCATAGGAGTCGCCGGGCATAGCAGAGAAAAGCGGGACAAAACATGATGTTGTCCTTGCCAAAGCGTGGTGCCGCTCGCCAGGGTCTTTGTTATGGCACAAGCTCGGGGGAGCAATTTAGTAGAATTGACGGATGAGCATAGGCAAGCACAACCTTCCCATTAACTATAGCTTTTCCATTAGCCAAGTAGAACATATGAACTTCTATCCATATGAAGCACTTAGGTGATATCTTTTACAGTAGTTGATCCCAGTTAAGATGATATTTTCCAAATCTTCCATTGCCAGTCAAAGATATGCTTGGTATGCAAACACAAATGTATATAGATATAGAATGTCTTACGATCATTTATATAGTATAAAGAGCTTTGCGTTCAACTGCTTTTGCAGACCACGTAATTTAACATGTTTGCTTCTCACATCACACTCAAAATGCCATGGACAAAGCCCATTTTATGCATCACCTTAGGAGTTATGTACATGGTCTAACAACATGAAATATTTTAGGAACTTCCTATTCACCTACGTACATCAACAACTAATTCAAATTCTTAGATATCAACTTATAGGAGAAAAGGCAATTGTTGTTGGTGATGGTTATAATGACAAGGGCTATCCCACTGCACTATGCCCATGGAAACTTGCTAGCAACTAATCCCCAGCAAGGCTAGGCACTATTACTTTTAAAATAATAACCTATAATAGCACTATTACTTTTAAAATAATAACCTATAATATCACAGAGTATCTCACTTTATATAACAACAATAACAAAAATAAGAATTACAGAGCGAGCATATTTTAGCCACATTTTTTTCATTGCGGCCCACACCATTTATATGCTCTCAACTTACGCCCAGCAACGCTGGGCACCATTACTAGTCTAAGTTATGAATATAACTTAGATAACCTTAGGATAAGACCCATGTCCCACATGGCCTTATCCTATTGAGCAACCGCCACGTGGCCATATCCCATTGGAACCACACGTCGTCCCATGTGGACCCTAACCTATATTAACCTAAACCCTAACCCTAGACCTCTTTTCCTGGCTCTAACACCCTAAGAACCTTCTTCGCACTCGAAACCCCGTTTCGAGCACCGCTTCGGGAGCAGGTATTTGGAGTAGTCTCCATAGTAGTTCATCTGGAAGTTAGTACTCCAGATGGGTCAGTATGTTGTATCTAGAGTAGAGCCATCCTAGAACCTTTATTCAACATCTTGAACCCTAATCAAAGAACCCTAACTATAAGTTAGATATGTATGATTAGGTTAGATGTTATTCTGATGATTATCATGATGTGATATGTGATATTGGTTGATCATGTTTGCTCCTCTTGTATTGGGAAGGGGGGTAGAGATCTAGTAGCCTTACTTAGTAATGCTCCTAGTTAGACCCTTTAGTTCCTATTATATTGCGGCCCGTGCATAGGAACCCACCGGGCTAAGGGGGCTATGATGTGACTCAGCACCACACAACGGGCTAGAAGAGATATGGAGGGAGGGCCCCTGCTGAGCGTGGCTACTGGGGACCCCATAGCGGGCTAGGCTTATGGCCGGTCACTTCGTGTGGGCCGGGCATGGGTCCGACACCTCCTGGGGCAATGGTGTTGCCCTGCCTCTCAAGAGTTGCAGGTGTTGGCCTGGCTCTTGTTTTGGGGGGTAAGTCGGGGACGAATCATGTGTCGCCACGATTCTCTAGCCGCCCGTGGAACCTATAGACCCTGGGAAGGGGAGATGCAACCCTTCCTGCCTCGACGGACCGGGGAGATGCAACCCGGAGTAGTCCCGATGGGTAATACCATGGGATTGCATCCGGAAGGCTAGAGTCATGTCAGAGCCTGATCTAGCCCATCTGCAAAGTATGCACAGGAGGGGCGGATGGAGTGGTCAACCCTAGCCATTGTCTATAGCTAGCCCCGCCATTGTTATGACTCGATCTGCTCTATCTTAAGGTCTAGCCGTCAGTCTACTCTCCCCAAGAGTCTGAGCCTTGGGTAGGAGCTCCTCATGTTTTACGATATATGTTTATCTCTGATGTAGCTATGGATATGTGGATGTGCTACCCTTCGAGGTAGTGTGATGTATTGTTATTGCTAGTTCTGACGATGTTTATGCTTCCGCTGTGATAGGAGCCCATAGGGGAAGGGCACGCAAGACACCTTGTCCCCCACGGAGGGGTCGATGGGGAGGAGGACCGGATGGGGATTTCCCTACGAGTTAATACGGCCGCCACCGTATATTTTGTAGGGAGAATCACAACGGAAAAACATGGAAGAGCTAAAGAGCCTGCAGAGAATCTTCCTAAACCATCACGAAAAACTCCTGGGTTAATATGAACTCAGAAAGGGCAATAATAAAGCTTTGGAAATGGCAGAGTCATCAATGAAAGAACTTTAGGCTTACAATGTAGTTGCTTGATATAACCAGACCAACAACCGAAAAGCTTTTTCTACAAAATGAAAAAAAGAAACGTTTAATGTAATAGATGCGCACATGTAAAGCTAATCAGATAGGGGAGCATGCTGATTTATTCTGTGATGTATCCACAGACTATGTATCGACCATCAAATGGGTCCGACCATCAAATCCGCCATTCTCATTATGGCCTTCAGATCCGCCATCAAATCCGCCATTACGGTATGGCCTTACAATATACCATTAGCCTTGCTTTTAACATCGATTGTTCATCGCAAAAAGAATGCAAACGAACCTGACTATTGAAGATACCATCACAGTGAGTCGTTTTGGCAGTCCAAAGATTCGCCACCAACAATTTCGACATTTCAAAATACAACATCCCATCAACAATAAGCAGTTACGGTAGAGCAAACGTATGCCTATGCCAGTTTCGGCTTCTGCCATGCAACTTTTGCATTTTCTTGCAATGCAAATCTGCCAAAGATGAAGTATACGCTGTGGTGGATCAAAAACGCGCATTTTGACGCCACATTTTGGCACCACCTTTGTGGTAGAATCGGGTGGTGCATACCGAAGTGGAGATTGCGGGAGTGCGAATTAATGAGCGTCGGTTATTTTGAATTTTATGCCACGTCATTGTCCCTCATTTTGAATTAAGAAATAATCACCTCTTCTTCTGTTCTTTTGCCGCTTCTTGCCGATTGAACCCTAATGGAGTCAGAATTGAATGCCACTGGTTACACGATGAAATCTCTCCTCAAACAAGAGATTGTGCCCCATGAAGATCTAAAGAAGCTTTGGGGTGACAGAGTTCCAAATAAATCATCTGGTATTTTCCCCAAATGTTTTGTTAATTAAGGCATATGTTTTCTTGTACAAGTTGAAGAATCGAGCAATGAACAATACAAAGAGTTCATGCAAATTTACAAAAAGAATTACAGGGGAAGCCACATACATGGGGTGGAATGGCTCCCGGAACCCAGGCGTGTGGCTTATTATCTGCATATAACGGGGAGGCTATTAATTAGAAAGAGCTTCTCAATTATTATAAAACTCCCGATGAGAAAGCAGAGGCCGGTTCTTCTAGACCCAAGAGAAAGCATAGGCAAATCCAACCCGACCCGGGAGGAAAATAGTAAAAGTGGCGGGGATGATGAAGATGATAGGGAAAAAACCAAATCGGGTTCCTCTAGACCACACATTCAATCGAACTCACAATCAAAATCAAAAAAGCAGCAATGTTCTCGAGACCAAAACATGCCATTGCGGGTATGTTCAATTATTAGTTGTGTTACAACAGAAAAAAATCTCAAGCTTGACCTAGATTGTTTCTATCAACACAGAAAAGGTAACCTCAAATCCACTTCAAGAATCAGGTATGTCTACTACCATTTTGCATCATTTTGGCTGTATTGTCATGTTGTGTCTCTATGATGCCATCTTTGGGGCATTCCATGCAATGGAAGCCAGAATGATAGATGAGGTATGTGTGGTCTGGTGAGTGGTGAGTTGTTGGCATCCACCATGTCCCACACCACACCCTCCACCACACTCCCACCACCACCACACTCCTCCACCACCACCACACTCCACCATGTCCCACACCACAATACACCACCACCACACCACCATATCCCACACCACAATACACCACCACCACACCACACCACCACTAAACCCCACCACCACACCCCCCACCACCACACCACCACCACCACACCCCACCACCATGTCCCACACCACACTCCATCACCACCACACTCCACCACCACCACACCACACCACATACTCCACCACCACCACACACCCCACCACACCTCACCACCACCACCACACTTCACCACCACCCCCAATGTCCCACCACTCCTTACCACCACCAAATGTGTTATGTGGCGGTAATCTTGGCAAAAGGTATTTGTGTGGTGTGTGGTATGTGGTGGTGTGTAGAGAGTACCTTGTGTTGTGTGGTGTGTGATTGTGGTCTTCCATCGATCACGGCTTACGATGTTAGGAGGTGACATATATACGTAGTGTTTTGTTTTGGCAGACTATGGCGGACTTGTGAAGGAATGGTGGCTAGAACATCAACTAGGTTTGATAGATGCAAAGCAACGATTGCAAACAAACGAGGATAGGAAAAATGATATCAAAAGAAAGATTGAGTTGATGGAGCATAAAGCATCAAGAATTAGAGCTGATTTGCACGGATGGCAATCAATCATGACAAAGAAATCTAAAAAGCGGCGAGAGGGGTATTCGGGTTGTATGCGAACTAAAGGATGAAGAACTAAACGATGCAGTGTTGCACGGGCTGAATCAATTAAATAAGGAACTAGCGTGGCCTGAATTGAGCTAAAGGCATGTGAAGACTTGCTTCTGAGCTGCAACCTCGAATGCAAAAGATTTGAGATTTTTTCCGAAATGTAGTGGTCATGACACTCCTTTAGATCCTGCACTTCCAATGCTTCACGAGGCGGAAGAAGAGGGTGATGAAGATTGTCCATTTTGTGGACGCGTTATGAAATGGGAGGGTAAAATATTGCCGGTTGTGATAGCAAAATGCACGGTCCACCAAGATCACATTCCATGTCTATCACACCATTTGAGGTAAATATTATCATCTCTAACCCTCGTCTAAAGACTCTATTGATTTTGAATTTGTTTTGCGGACACTCTAGAACCTGCTTTGCCCCAGGTTGTACCCACATTATGACCAGACATGGCTTTTGGCTTTTGGTGTTCGAGTGGTATCACAAGAACCAATAGACACAAGTAAGTGCCTTAACTAATGTTTCTTGATATTGTTCTGTGTCTACGGACTTAGTGTTTTGCGAATTGTGATCTACAAACATCGCGAGTGCAAGTGCAATTCTTCAGATGTTTGGTTCTCATCCCATAGAGTCCATCCACTAGCATTTGCATCCTCACGTGCTGAATGCAACAACAACTATTGAAGTCCTTCAATTTTACAACAAACCAGGGTTTTAGCTTCTCAAAAGCTCGAAGATGAATCTTAATGGTCCAGAAACCTCTTGAACAATAGCATCTGCATGAAATGAACACTAAATTGTTAGGATGTGTATATCACACCAAACCATGCACCATACCATGCCCCACACTCATCATATTCACGAGCGGCGGCTTAGTCTGTGTACATTACCACACACCACACCACACCCCACCACACACCAGACACCATACATCAAATGGTGGAGTGTGGAGTAGTGGTGGGGGTGGTGGTGGTGGAGTGTGGTGGTGGTGGGGGTGGTGATGGGGGTGGTGGTGGTGGAGTGTGTGGTGGTGGTGGGAGTGTGGTGGTGGGGGGTGGTAGAGTGGTGTGTGGTGGTGGTGGGGGGGTGGTGGTGGTGTGTGTGTGGTGTGGTGGAGTGTAGTGGTGGTGGTGGTGGAGTGTGGTGGAGGGGTGTGGTGTGGTACATGGTTGAGTGTGGCAAGGTGGTTAAAAAACGCGTTTTTTATTCATAAAAATCTTCTATAAAAATCCGTACGTACTCTAAAAGATTTATGGAATGGGATAGCAAAAAATAAAAAAAATAAAAAAAAAAATTGCCCCTAATTTTTTTTTGTGCACATTAAGGTTTAGGGTTTGAATGTTTAGAATTAAGGTTTACAGGGGTTAGAATGTTTAGGTTTAGGGTTAGAATGTTTAAATTTAGGATTAGAATGTTTAGGCTTACATTGTGTACACTTAGGTTTAGGGTTAGAATGTTGAGAATTTAGGATTAAAGCACAATTTCATTATAATGGGAAAATTTTTAGTAAACTGGAATTTTTTTATTATGGGGGTTGTATAGACCTCATGAAGCACAATTTCATTAAAATGGGAAATTTCGTGATTCCAATTAGATACGAAAATCTTTTTTAGTTCATTTAATGCCAATTTTTTAAGCAATTATAGCGCCATTAAGAAAAAATATGCCTCTAAAGTGTCATTTATTGGCGCCATTAAAAATACTAACAGTGCATATAAAGAAGGTAAAGAAACATAACATCACAAAATTAGTTAAAATTTCCAAATTCACCAATTTGCATATCAAAATTTTTGCCACAACAGGCAAAAAGGGAGTCTTTACAAAAGTATTATTGTACAATTTAATATTATAATCACAAAATTCGGGGTTCCTCATCGGGATCGGCTTACGCATCGGGGATCGGCGCATCGGGGATCGGGTTCCACATCGGGATCGGGTTCCACATCGGGATCGAGGTTCGGCATCGCCAGGCCATGGCTAGAAGAAGCACCCATAGGATCGACTGAAAGGTCTCAAACGCAGTAATGGCGATGAAAGTGGGATCATTAAGCATGTCGGATCGAATTGTGCGTTCTTGATCTCATCATAGTCCACATCGGGTGGAGCTTCGGCATCTCTCAGATTTGATGGATCTCTGGTTTCTTCGACTTGCGATACCTTGTCTCTCATCACGAGGCTAGCTGAAAGTATAGGATTCAGATGGCGGTCAAGCCTATCAAGAATCCCCCTTTAGGCACTCATGCTTAAAGCGGGTCACTTTCGAAGACAATGCAAAATCTCTTATTCATCAATGAAGCCCGGCCAAAAGAACCACGGGAGAAGTAATCAAACACCCACGTTCTGGGCGGTACCATTTTTTACGCGACGAGGTAGGAGCATGTGGCGGGCCCAATTTGGTTTCTCATGATTATGTCCCACAGCAAGCCTTGCCCGTATTGCACTGAATCTGGCCAAGGCGAGCTTTCTGCCATAGCCTCGGTCTCCACCTCTTAGTCTTACTGCGTTAGGCCGCGAGGCGGTGGCGGTTCTTGAGGATGATCGTTGAAGGGGAATTTGAGGTCAATTTCATCGACAAGAGGACACAGTGGTGGCACGAATCTTTGTGGCGTACACTGGTGCATGGACCTCCTGAACTCACAGGGGCGGCGGATTTTGTATTAGTCCTCATGCGTGCCAATAAAAACTCGGATCTGGAATCCGGATCATCCAACACTGAGATGAAATCAAAAATTATGCTCACGGCCTTGCAAAGACCACTATCGAGAAAAAGAATCACCGGTGTTCTTCTACGGTATATTAAAGAAATTAGGCAGTGGTCTTGTCCCACATTGGAGTGATGCCTCTAGTGTCGGGGGCTATCAAGGATCTTTGATGCGGATTGCAAACAAATTGCCCCTGGCGTCGAGTTAGTTCAACCGCCCAGCGAGTCTTGATTATCCTCCCTCAAGCCAAGGCGGCATTGCGTATGAATTTTGCCAAAGCGGTGGCACGTTCTGAAAACTCCTTCCTTGGTCCGCCAACTTCAACCCACTTACTATGCAAGGTGGCCATGGAAATTAGGTCGCATTGTCCTCGAAGCCGCCAATCGCTAGATCTTGAGATCGGTGAAGGATTTAAACTTCCTCGGAAAATTATCCTTCACATATTCAAAAATCTCCTTCTTCAAGAGCGATATAGATCGTAGTGTCTTTGCCCTTGTCTTGAAGAAGTGCTTTTACCTGTATAATCGAGGTGACCTTCACGTGAGGTATTCCCATCCGGCACCTCACGGAACAAAATCCGAGGCATTCTTCATAGTCCATACCCTAATGCACCTCGGGTATGTCATTTGAGTAAGTAGTCGCACTCTTTTGACCCGATTCACGGTAATAGTCATCCCTTATTATCTTTTAGTTTGCAAGATTTCCACAAGTTCCAAAGGGACATGAATAGGCTGAAAAATATCCTCGGCATGAAGACCCACTTTGTTGAAATCTTTTTCGGTTGCTTACCCGCGCATGGTAACCCAGCCAAAAGCCGGATAGGCGAAAACAAGAAGAAGTTAGTTTTGAATGCAAATGATTATGAAATAGCGCCCAGCGGCTTCATTTGTTTACCAAATGGCGGCGTGAAAACGCCAATTAATGACAAAATGGCGGCGGTGGCGCCATTTCCTCGACAAATGGCCAGGTAAACCATTTAGTAATCTAGCGAAAAAGTAAAACCACGATGTACCTTGTATGGTTACGAGCGAGATTGCCCGCGTCCAGATGGATCGGGCTTCCCGCAAAGAGCATATTGTTGCCCTTGATTGGGTTATTTTATCAATGAAAGGCTCCTTGAAGATAGTCTTGGCGTGATATCATTGACTTCACAAGCGAAATTGCGGGCACTCTTGCTTTCGTCCAGTGCCCGGACAAGACTTCGGCAATTCCGATACTCATAAATTTTTGCCATTTGTTCTTGGGACTTGATTGTGCGGAGTCTTCTAAAACAATTTGGTGGCCATAACAGAATGATTGCCATTCACTATGTAATAGTTCATCCCCATGAGGTCATCCTCGGTTTTCCAAGGATGTAGTTTCTTTGTGAGGGGATTGAATGGAATCACGTCCCGAGGAGTAAACACCGGATGTGGGTCTCTTTGAAAGGATTCCACTAAGGTCTTGGCGTGCTCCATATTTCTTGGCCTAGATGTCGATTTGCGGGCCCTTGGTATAGGCTTGAACCGTTTATTCGTTTTATAAATGTGATGCCGGGAGGAAAAGATGGCGGTGGTCAATGATCTTACATAGCGTGTTACGTGCGTCTTCTCCTCTTCTGATCTTTCCACCTTAAGATTTGGAGGCACCTCGAGCAAGTCTTTGAGCTATTCTTAATGTGAGCTTCTTTAGCTCTGTCTTCTTAATGGGGACCCTTTTGGCCGTGCGTGCACTGAGAATCTTGGATATGTGATGGGCTTGGAACTTCACCACCACTTGGCGTGCTCGTCGCTCCTCTCATCTTGCCGTCTGGGACCGCCATCGGGGACTTGGAGTCCGAGTGTCTCTCCTCTTTTTTTAGGTGTCCTCTCCTTCTCGGGACTCCCCCAATGCTTCTTCTTCTTTTTTCCCTTCTATTGCTTCTGGTTCCCTTTCCTCTCCGTCCCCTTTCCTGCCCCTTTGTTCTTCCTTCCTCCCTTTCCCTCAATCCTTTTCCTTGTCTTTCTTGTCTTTCTTCTTCCTTTCCTTCCTTTCTTTCTTTTCCTTTTCTTTCCTTTCCTTCTTCTCTTTCTTTTCCTTATCGGGATCTTAGTGGTCCTTTCTCTTCACCTTCCCTTGTCCGTAGCCTTTCCTTGCTTTCGACTTCACGGCCATCTTCCTCGATGCTTGATGAGGTCTTTTTTAATTTCGCAATGCGGTTTGCCCTCCTTAGGTTTTTTCTTCACGCTACTTTTTTTCAGCCGTGTCCACAATGGCGGGGTAGTTTCTGTTGGGCTAATGCCTTGACAGCGAATGAAACGAGTTCTTCGACTTCGTTCAAGCGATTCGCGAAGAATCATAAAACCCCTCAAGATTTCTTGTGGACCTCGATGCTCGGCTTCTTCAAAGGCTGTTGTATGATGGCGAGCCCGGCCTTGCTTTCTCGCCCGAACCCGGCTACATTTGCTATACTAGCGGACATTATTGTGGGATCATAAAACTTCCAGTCCACATAGTAGACTATTATTTTTCTGGCGCATTGTGTCTTCACGGACCACCCGATCAATCTTGGCGCGCTTTGCTAGTCAACCTCATGTTAACCAAGATACCCGGCTGGTAAATTCCGACTCTTGGGGCCGTCTCCTTTATCAGCGGGCGAGCTCTCTTCTGCGGTCTCCTTCGAGCCGTAGAGGTGGAGGGGGGCTCACGCATTATTTCCATGCACGGTTCCTATCTGTCGGCATGATAGTGCAGTCGGATTGAAATTGTGTTTACGAGCGTAACATAGGCGCAACAAAAGGCGCCGGCAACAAAGGCATCAATAACTCACGGTTGAAACAAGTAGGCGGACCAGGACGACTAAGCAAATGGCGCCATGGCCCATTTGCATCTGAAGTTCATTGCAATCTACACAAATGTAAGATAATAGACATCAGATGGCGCGATAGACAATAGACATCAAATCAGAAGACAATAGACATCAAATGGCGCTTGCGATCGCCATTTGCCAACAAAAGACCATTTGCCTACAACAATACAATATTGTAAAGCTCTTGAACATTAAAATGCGCCCATGAAGCCATTTAATCAACCACTGGTCCCTAATGTAAGACAATAGACATCAAATGGCGGTAGTAAGCTATTTATAACAAAAGACCATTTTCCAACAACAATACATTGTAAGCTACTAAACATTAAATGGCGCCATGGCGCCATTTATCAACTCACTGGACCCTAATGTAAGACAATAGACATCAAATGGCGGGTGGCGCCATTTTCCAACAAGAAGACCATTTGCCAACAATACCCTATTGTAAGCTAATGAACATTAAACGGCGCCATGGCCCATTTATCAACCACGAGGCCCCTAATGTAAGATAATAGACATCAAATGGCGCTGATGGCCATTTGCAAACAACAATACCCAAAATAGGACAATAAACATCAAATGGGCGATGATGGCGCCATTTTATAACAACAAGACCCTAATGTAAGCTAGTGGACATCAAATGGCGCCATGGCGCCATTTCTCGACTTCTGAACACAAATTCAGCAACAAGATTCGAAATGGCGCTGGGCGGCCCATTTCGCCAAAAGAAATAAATGCAAGTAGATGACATACACATTGCCTTCCGGTGTACTAGCCAATACCCTCCACATTCGAAGTTGCTCCTTAATTGTCGACTTCATTTCGAAATGCCTTGATTTTGGCCCGTAAACCGGTGTGTAGCTTGATGGAGTGAGGCGCTGAACTGGGGAAATGGCGGAGAAAACTAAAACCTGTGGGGCTTAAAAGGTCGTTGGAGGGCGCTCGGCGCTTAAAGGCGCCGGCGAAGAATAAAGCCGGGCGGGGCGCGCTAGGGTCGAGGGCGCCGCAGAGCCGGAATAATTAAAATGAAAGCGCAAAATGAGGTCCTCCAGAAAAAACAATGGGGCATAACTAACTTTTGGCCGGTTGTCGGGCCGCCCACGGCCGCACTACAAAGTAGGGCGTTTAGGCCTGTCGAGCCGCCCATGCCCGCCAAGCCGCCCATGCCTCGCCGAGACGCCAGGCGGGTCCAGGGCGGCATGCCCGCCATGCCTATGGCGTCCGTGACGCATATGCCCGGGCCTCAAAATTGAATTTTGAAATTGAATATTTCCTCGGCCTACTAAAATTTGAACATAGAATAATTCAAAAATCCGCCCGTAATTTGAAAATTTGCCACCACAAAATTTAAAATTCCGCCTGTGAATTGAAATTTGGGCGCCACTTGTCCAAGTCGAATGGTCCGCTTTTAAAATTGTACTTTGCATTTAAAGCTCCCTCTTTGTCGCCGTTCTTCCTCTTAAGGCGACCATGCCACGACGCAGACGTTTTTAGTGCACCGCAGCGCGCTTTCGAATCCACTTTGTTGGTTTCAGCTGCGCATAAAGGCGCTTCTTTTCTCTCGGCGTGGCGAGAAACTTTGCAAAGGCGCATCGTCTTTGTCGGTAGCTTTCTTCTTAAAGCTCCACGAAATCCCAGTGATTCTTGGCGCTTTCTTCTTGGCCTTCGGTTCTCTGCGAATTCATCTGGCTGGGATTAGCTTCTTTTCTGTTCCATCTACTTTGCTTTCGGTACATACCACCATGGATCTATCTAATATCAAGTAAGTCCACTATTTCTGGTAGGAATAATGTTACGGTAGGTAGGTGTAAGCGTGTTCAAATCTTTGAATTTCATCTTGCCGGGACCGCGAAAACTTGGTTTCACTTGCGAGTTTGCATGGGGTGCCCATGTTATGCATGCCCGCTCTTATTGACACATATCTGACAATGGGAGCAAGAATGCATAACATAGGCACCTCGTATAGATTTTGTGATGGAGCTTAGTCAAATGCGCCTCATGGCTCCCACTTGATCAAATGGCCCCGATGCCCATTCTATTCAAATACCCTTAAAATGGTGTATTGGTAAATGGCCATGGCCATTCAGTTGAACATGGTGCAAGGTTGAAATGTTGTGAATTTGAAGCTAAATGGCCATGGCCATTTAGACCAAACGGTGCACTTCGATCAAATGGCGCCATGGTATTTGTTCCAAATTCACACTGTCCGTTGCCATGGGTTTTAATTTGGATCAAATGGCGCCATGGCATTGATCCAACCGATTCTGTTTACCAAATGGCCATGCCCATTTTTAGCTCAAAGTTAGACCAAAATTTTGTCTTCTATACTAAATGAAGCCACTTTTGCTTGTTTATTGCTTATTTTTTTTTAGTCTAATTCATATGTTCTAAAAAGTTTAGCCTTGATTGAAACAGGTTCAATTTTCCCTGTACAACCTATTAGGGTGGGAGCACAATTGTTGCCCTGGGACATATTTTGAATAGAACCACTCTTCATGGGAAGGAAATAGATCCTTCAAATGTAGCAATTGAGGTCCGCAGTCCGTGATCCCATCGTGAGCTTCCGGTCCCTGGGAGGGGCGATAACATTGGTGAGGCAAGAGGGCACATTCATTCAGTGGCCTAAGAGGGATGTAAAACCAAATGAGTGGCCCTCAAGTGAAGATACGTCTTGAGATCCCTCAATTTGCCCTCTTCACAAGAGGATTCATTTAGTAGTCCACCATCCGTGGGTAAGCCCCACGGACATCGGTTTCACTTGCTCATTTGTGGTGAACCAAGCAATACTGACAACAAATGAAGAAGACGAGATAGTAGAGGAGATTGGAGGTCATGAGAATCTAGCTGCCCGGTCTTGGTCTCGGGTTGTTTAAGCCCGAAGATGAGACAGGTCTACTACTCGAGCAGGATCTACTAGGTTTGCCATGCTACATTCTTCACTCCTGCATTGGATCTAAATATTGGAGGCCGAATATAGTCTTTAGTGATCCTCGAGGATGCTATAGGCGATGAGTTCTTGGGTGTATCAAAGGTCGGGCTTCTGATGGGTAACATAATAGATCCAACGGAAACCAAAACATCGAGGTCATGTCATGCTTGTCTTTGAGAGGCCTATAGCTAATTGTTTAGTAACACGGGAGACCCATGATGTTTTGCTTCATGATGGTAGGACAGTTTCACAACATTTACAAGCTCGAGCTGCTCTCGAACATGATGACTCGAAGTTGAGTGCTTGGAAGGCGATGTTGAGAAGCAATTCAAGAGGAAAAGGAAATATAACTATGTGAAGAGGGTCGGGGGGAACCAAAGGGGGATAGCGAGGAGAGGATGTGCGCCCAAGTCAATCAAGAGTGCTCTAAAATCAACATCTTTGCAAGGACAGATGTGTCAAAAAACCGAGCCGAGAGCAAGTATGTGCCTTAAAGAAAAAGAATTTTATTCTCAATCAATCAAAGTGCGGGATTACGCTTGTTTTTGATGTGTTGAGTGTAACTTATCTGTGAGGCGGTCGGGGCTTAAAGTAGTGGTCTCGGAGGGAGTCTTTGTCAATTCGCATGGCGTGGCTCTAGGAGTTGCTCAGTCTACGTTTTATAGTTGGAGGAAGAGGTTCGAGTTAGGTGGAAAACGCGGTGAGACATGGTATCTGTGAGCTCTAAGAAGCCTAGATGCGTGACACTAGCTTCTGAAAAGTGTGCTTGATACCTTCATTAGTGAGAATGGAGAGAGCATTCCACATAGAAAAAAAAGGGAAAGGATGATATAAGGGAGAATGTTATAAACTTCCTTCCATCCTTAATAAGAAGAGCATACATAAGGAAGTGGGTGCGTGGGTGGAAGAATTGGCGGAAGAGTGTAACCTTGCCCTCTTTTTACAATATTTGGAAGAAAGAGTTTCCAGGGCGTCGGCATAGCAAAAAATACTGACATTCTCAAGTGTAACATATGTGTAGTCATCAAGCAAAAATTGGAAAGAACAAAAGATACAAGGGGAGAGGCGCAACCTTTCAATTCAACGGGCGGGCACATATGTTGGAACAACGCGTTCTGTAGGGAGTCAATATTGGCATTGGCGTGCATTATCACATCGTTAAGCGAGAAAGTCACCTTTGCATAATACATGATAAGATGGATCAGGTCAAAACACTCACACCAAAAGTCACCATCTACATAAAAATGTTTTGGAGAGGAGATCGCTTGAAGAGCGACTTGACGAGCATTGACACATGGTCATGGTGGGCGGGCTTATGGCCATTTCTCTCTTGATCTTTGGAAGGATGACTCAAACTTTCATGTTGGATCACTCTCTAGGATCCTACACTATCTTGAGTTCTTGGGAAGAAGACAAGTCGCGGTGATCTGTGTGGAAGCGAGAACTACTGATTGCAAATTGATGCAAGCCCTAAAAGATACTCGACCACTGCAGCATAAGCTAGCGCTTGAACACAAGAGAAGATGCCTTCATCTTCTCGCCAACAAGAAGGCTTCAATCCTCTTCCTCGAAATCTCTACTACAGTTGGATAATGCATCGGGTCAAAATAAAAATAGATATGTGTTCTCCTACCTCTCTTATTTGACATGGCTTAAGGTATTGATGAGATTCGGTTGGATTCATGATGGTTGGGCATACTCATGATGATATTGGCGCATTGTTTGGGAACTTTTCGGCGTTAATGAGTTCATCGGATGCTCTAACTTTGCACGAGTTGCTTTACTTGTTTAGCAAGTGCAATGCAAAGTCTCTGTTCCATATTTTGTGGATGAAGTTCAGTTGGAAAGGCTTTGTCAAGGGATATATCCCCGATAAAGGCCAACGTCTAACGAGTCATACCGACCCATTGCTATTCGATTTAAAATGGATGGAAATGGCCCATTATGCAATATAAGATCGCGGCCAACCCATAAAAGAGTGGATTCGAGAAAAGGAATAAGAATGTGGAAGGAGGATGAAAATGGTGAGCCAACGTTACCAGCGGGGTGCCTAAAAATATCCCTCAAGGAAGACATTGAAAGATCTCCACGGCCGTGAGACGGCATCGACAAGTACATAGCATTATGGAATTCCTTACGCAAAAATCGGGGAAGATAGTGTGTTTGCACGGATTACAAAAGCAACTATGGATTCTTTGGAGCGAGATTCTTTTGTGTTTTGGAAGATGTATCTCGGGGCGACCTCAAAATGACAACTTTTGGTTGCGTACAAGGCAAGAACCTCTACAAGGTGCATTTACTCAGAGGTCGATGAAGCCCATTTGTGCTTGTAAGACCTTTGCCTACGTATTGTGGGCGCGTGAGATGGGCGTCGGTGTTGCCTATGGATGAGTTTGATCCTCATGCACATGTTACGAAAAGGTATGTTACGTTTTAGTCCGACACGGAGGCGATGAAACTCCAACGTGGTTGGGCTTTCTGACGAAGAAGATGCCATCCTAGATCCGAGTCTACCAATTATGGTCACATTTATGTATCATGGTGGATGCACATTTGGTCGTTGACTATCTGAGTTGCTTAACTAAACGTTGGCGACCCAATCCATCGGATCCATCAAGGTATGAGAAGTTAGATGCCATACATTATGCATGGGATGCAAATGGCAAAAGACCGAAGACCTGCTCGATTCCAAAATACATTGTTGACATGTGGGGGGACATAGCATTAGCTAAAAGCTCTCAATCTCAGTCATGTTCTCGATAATCATGTATGTAATTTCTTTTGCTATAATACTTAAGCATTTTGGACAATTAATCGTTGTCGATACATCCTAATTTATGCTTATACTAACATCCTTACATCTATTATAATAGGTGTTTAATACACATCATTACATCGATGCACACATTATTGATGGCATACATATAATTTAGATGCACATATTATTGATGGCATTATAGAGTCGATGATTCACTCATCATCAATCCACCTTATTGTGATCGCATTCATTTCGTAGGCATGGCGCGGGAACCCAAAGAAGATGGATCACAACCGCGAGTAAGGCGGGGCAATCACACTCCACGACCTTACGCTTTGGATTGTAAGTAAGGATCCGACTTAACACCTTTTTCGTTATCGTGATTAATATCATTGTAGCTCATGGAGCAAAAGAATGGTCTCAAACTGATCATCATAAATATTATAAGCCATGATGGGAGATGAATGACTTACGAATGGAGCTGCTTTTATAGTCGTTATAGAATTATTGGTATAATACTTCAGCATTATTGGTATTATCGTGAGAGCATTATTGGTATTATCGTCGGCATTATTGGTATTATACTTCAACATTATTGGTATTATACTTCAACATTATTGGATTAAGTAGCTATAAATTCTTTTACCTTGTTTTCACTTCTCACTTTTCATCCTTGCTTCTTGCTCCTTCATATTCCTTGTTCCTTGATCTTCTTGCTACTTGATCTTCCTTGTTCCTTGATCTTCTTGCTACTTGATCTTCCTTGTTCATTGCTTATGGCTACTTGATCTTGATCCTTGTTCCTTGCTACTTCATTCCCGTGCTCCTTCCTACTTGATCTTGTTCCTTGCTCTTGATCTTGCTCTTTGCTACTTGATCTTGATCCTTGTTCCTTGCTACTTCATTCCAGGTGCTCCTTCCTACTTGATCTTGTTCCTTGCTCTTGATCTTGCTACTTGATCTTGTTCCTTGCTACTTGATCTTGATCCTTGCTTCTTGCTCCTTGATCTTCCTTGTTCCTTGATCTTCTTGCTACTTGATCTTCCTTGTTCATTGCATCTTGCTACTTGATCTTGATCCTTGTTCCTTGCTACTTCATTCCCGTGCTCCCTGCTACTTGATCTTGTTGCTTGCTCTTGAACTTGCTACTTGCTCTGCTCAGGTGTTCCTTGCTCAAGTCGGTGATCCTTGCTTGCTTTTAAATGATTGGACCCAATCCTCCACTGGGCTACTCGGAAGGCACGCAAGCATGCCCCGGGCATTCTGTCAATGCGGCCTGGAATGGATGAGCTATGGGACCATTTCTTGGAGTGGAGGTTGCGCCACGTCCACCAAGGAGCTTACAATGGAGTTGATCAACTTCATTGCGGGCGATTTGATTGTGGTCATGAGCCAGCGATGGAAATTAATCCATCCCGAATGTTATAGGAGACTTTGCAATGGGGGAATGCTTGAACCCCCTCCTTATGCGGGCCGAGATGCTACAGACAATTGAGGCCTCTTCTTAAATCTTTGGATATTTAGCACACTCTCTGGATGCATACATATCGAGTTCATTCATGAAATTTCTAAAGGGGCGGATGTATGGCCTTATTAGGGTGTACTACAATGAGTACAACGGTTTTGTGGAGTTGGGTCCGCTCTTCTTAGTGAGTATTATCTGTGGAATTACTTTTTCTAATGACTAGGTACCCCATATGGTGGGAAGAATCAGCATGGGATGGCGTGAGCTCTTGACTCCTAACCCGGATCGTGGGTTAGACCTCATGACGAAGGGGAAGGGGGGAAGGGTTAGGAACTTGGGGAAGGTTACTAGGGACATACATAGTTCATACTTTGGTCTCTATTGTGTTTGGAAGTTGGTATATGATCTCGGGTGTTATTATGTTCTCTAAATATTCATGTATGTATGATACCGCAGTGCTGCGTGTATAGAACCCACATAAGGTCTATGATCTGAGTGCTTGTGCGTGTATACAACCCCCTGCATAAGGTCTATACAACCCCCATAATAAAAAAATTCCGGTTTACTAAAAATTTTCCCATTATAATGAAATTGTGCTTCATGGGGGTTGTATACAGCGTGTACAATACCCCGTATCATAGACCTTATCTGGGGGTTGTATACACGCAGAAATACCTGCTTATCATACATACATGAATATTTAGAGAACATAATAACTCGGATCATATACCAACTTCCAAACACAATAGAGACCAAGTATGAACTATGTATGTCCCTAGTAACCTTCCCCGTGTTCCTAACCCCTTCCCTTCCCCTTTCCCTTGGCTCAAGAGGTCTAACCCATGCATCCGGGTTAGGAGTCAAGAGCTCACGCCCTCCCAAAATTTCTATTCTTCCCACCATATGGGGTACCTAGTCATTAGAAAAAGTAATTCCACAGATGATACTCACTAAGAAGAGCGGACCCAACTCCACAAAACCGCTGTAAACGCTGTAGTACACCCTAATAAGGCCATACATCCGCCCCTTTAAATTTCATGAATGAACTCGATATGTATGCATCCGTGAGAGTGTGCTAAATATCCAAAGACGAAGAAGAGGCCTCAATTGTCAGAGCATCTCGGCCCGTATAAGGAGGGGTTCAAGCATCCATAATAATATACCCTAGATGATATAGTCATGGGAATTTCAGATGCGCTGGCGTGTTATTTGAGGCAATAAATTATTCACGCTAATTTCTAATTAACCCTATATAAAATCCGGTTCACGCTCTCAAGACCTCCATTACATCCAAAATTTTTTTCGCCCATCGCCATGAAGCGTTGACCTCGGCGCTCGAACTTCATGAAGAACCCGGGTCTCCTCAAGAGACGCCGGGTTGAAGAACCTCCTCTATTCCCCCCTCCCCATAGATTTTCTTGCCCAATTCTCCTCGATTTCTCCTCGATGAAGAGGAGGAAGAGGAGGAGTTGGACATGGAAGAGGAGGAGTTGAGCTTCTCGATTCCTCCTCGATGAAGAGGAGGAAGAGGAGGAGTTGGAGGAAGAGGAGGAGATGTCCTCTCAAGAGCACATGACTGCTTCCTGCTTGAGGTTGGCTTGACCCTAAAAGCGAGAATGAAATCTCAAGAGGAGGAGGAGGAAGAGGAGGAGGAGGCGGAGGAAGAAGATGAGGAGGAAGGTGACAATTCGACCGGTTTTAGAATGGTTGAGAGATGAGCCGGTACATGTCTCGCTTTTATTTTTTTTCACCTTTCTTTCTTTTCTAACACCTTTCTTTCTTCTTTGTTGCGAGGCGTGGAAGATCAATGATCTCGCATCCCAAGCGGCCCTTTTGTTTTTGGTTTTGCTTCTGAAGCTTTGGACACCCTCAGGGCATATTTTTCATGTAATTTTGTGAAAAGCCTTCGGGCACCTGCTTACAAGCCTTCGGGCTTACCTGCTGTACATATAACTTTTATGAATGAAATCAAACAGTTTTCATAAAATTTTCTTCAAACAGTGTTCTTCGAACAGTTTTTCTGTACATAAAATTATTTGAATTAAATCCAACTGTTTTCTCCAATTATTTTGTCTCCTGTTCGTCTGCTGTTTTCTCTAAAATTTTGTATCTGCAAATTTTGTCTCAACAAAGTCTCGGGAACACTATAAATCAACCACATGAGAAATCTCTGATTCATCACAGTAACCATAGGAAATTTTCCTATACGACCTAAAACAATTTCCCAACCTTACAAGTCATTTTTTAGCCTTGATAATTTTGCCTTTAAAATCATTTTTAATTTAGCCTATATAAAATTTATAAATTCTATTTTTTCGAATGCAATAAATGGAATAAAATGCCGTGAGAATTTATTGCATGAAATGCAATATTCTCCATATATACCACACTACTAGAGGATGGGTTGTTTGCGACGTCAGTTTGCGACGTATATGAAACGTCCACGTCGCAAAAATCGCGTACGTTCCCATGACGTCGCACAAAATTTAAACGACGTCGCAGATAGAACGTCCCACGTCGCAGTTGAAACGTCTGGTCAGACGTCGCAATGGCAAAAATTGAGTACGTTCGTATGACGTTGCACAAAATTCAAACGACGTCGCAGATAGAACGTCAGACGTCACAGTTAGAACGTCTGACCAGACGTCGCAATAGCCTACTACGTGCCACGTCGCACTAGCGACGTATCACGTCGCAAGTGCAACGTCATTAAAACGTGAAACGTCACAACTGCAACGTCTCATTGCGACTTAAAGAATAAACACAGAATAAATACAAATACGAGTTATTGAGGTGTTGGTAAGGCCTCAGGTTTGTTAGCCAGAGGTTAGGGGTTCAAGTCCACGAAAAAACATTTTGAGCGCACGTATATGTACATCTTAGCAACATTTGAGCGACGTCTGTAAAACGTCATAAGGACATGTTTTGTACATATTTGGGACGTCCACGACGTCGCTAATACGTTGCACATGCGACGTGACGTCGCACCTGTGACGTGACGTCGCGCTGCGACGAATCCACGGCGACGTCATTTGCGACGAGCGGGAAACGTTATTCAAACGTGTGCATGCGACGTTTGATGTCCTCGTTACGCAAAAGACGTCGCAAACTGCCTATTCTGTAGTAGTGCCATATACATGTCATGTCTGGCGGGAAGACCGTACGCCAGGCGTGTTAATTCAAGCAATCAATTATTCACGCTAACTTATTTCTAATTATGCCTGGGTAAAAGCATGTTAGGGTGTACCACTTTTGGAACCTGCAAAAGTACATACACTAGGTACTTCTGAACTGGGTACTTTCTCATTTTTCTTTTCATTAAAACTAATACAAAAATCCAAAATAAAAGTCAAGGACATGGTAATATTCAAAGTTAAGGTAAAGATAATGCTATCGGAGACCAATATATATAAAATGTTCTAAAACATACCTTATATTGAGATATTATACAGGTACCCAGTACCCAGTCCTGGCTACCTTTTTAGGTACCTTTTTAGTCACTAAATAATACTTTTTAAGGGACACCCTAACATGCTTTTACCCGCCTATATAAATCCATTTCACGCTCTCAAAGTTCCTACATTTTCTTCTTTCCTTCATACGATTTGCCGGTTGCGCTTCTGCTGTGTTTGGATCCGCCCTCCTGAAATCTTGGTGAGCAGATTTATATTCAGCAATGTTAGATGTTTGGTTTCGGCAATTCCTAACTTACTAAAAGACTCAGCCTTTTAGTTCTCAGAGCATCTGTAGAGGAGGACTAAGGTCTCAAGAATCGAAAAGCCTCGGAATTAAAACCACAAGCATAGTCCTCCGTTCTTCGAATCCTTCCAGCCTCAGAACTCAAGGTTAGTTTTCATTTAGTTTTAAGTTTCATCTCAATGGCAGGTTTAATCCAAGAAGACAAGCTTTTGCATTTGCTCGAGGCAGAGGAAGCAGATGATGTTTATGAAAACCAGAATAGTTTTTTATAAACTTCATCTGCTTCTTTTTGTTTCGAGTAAATTCTTGAGTTTCTCTTCCTGAATTAATCATGCTATTGCATGCAAGTTTCTATTATGAATAAGTGTAGTAGAAAGCATTAGAAAAATCTGAAAGATAATATTTGAAACACGCGAAAGATAATATTTGAAACACGCTAAGCGTGTTTTATGCTAACCTTAGCCTTCAACATGAATACACGCTCGGCGTGCACTCAGCAGAGAGGGAGAAAAAAAAAACCTGTACAGATAGATAAGTAAATAGATAAAGGCCAGGCAATTATTTACACGCTTAAATAATTGCCTGGCCTTTATCTATTTACTTATCTATCTGTACAGGTTTTTTTTTTCTCCCTCTCTGCTGAATGCCCGAGCGTGTATAGTTTTTCCTATATAGCAGTTTACACGTTGAGCGTGCAAACAATTTTATCCCTAGTTTTAACTTTTACGCTAAACACGCCGGGCGTGTCTCTTAGTTTCTAAGTTTATATAAATAAATAAATATAACACGCCAGGCGTGAATACTGATACTCCGCTCACTTCCTATTGATAGATGCCAAGTTACATTAATCACCCGGTTGGTGACGAAGATGCATTGGAATTACATTTGGGCCAGCAATCACACGGCCCGGCTCGGTTTAGACTCCAATCTCGGTCCGGTTGAACGCGTAGAAAGCACCGTCCCCGTGGAGCACCGATCTTGCAACCCCCGAGTACTTGGATCAAGTAATGATGATGGCGTGAGGCCTTGAGGGCAATGATAGATCGGGCTCAATCAGCCCTTGCAATGCCTTGAGGGTGGCCCTCTTATCTAATCACTTCGAATGCAAAGATATGCATTGATCGAGTGAATCTCATATCCGTCACTCGAGATTCAAAATGAGGAGTCGTTTCTTAGTGGTTAGCCTCTATGCCCTGATGCCCCAACACGAACCACTACCACAAAGTATAATGATGCAATGGAGATGGCTCAACCAATGGAACCACTATCAAGAAGCGATAATGATGCATTGGAGGTTCAACCAATGGAGCGGGGAGGTGGGCGGGGAGGTGGAGGTGGAGCAGGCGGGGGAGATGGAGCTAGAGCCTGGTGTTTTTGCTGGGGTTTTACCTGATCAGTTCACTATGCCCAGCTATGGAAATGGGAGTATCGATAGCCCAGCTACTCAGTAGATTGGGCGAAACAGTAGTCTGGGATTTTGTCTGGTTTATCCAGATTATATACAATTGTAAACTTTTTCCAATGAATACAACAAATTTTGTCTACTTCTATATTTCTACAATGTAATACATGTTACATACCTTTTTTAAGCGGTTTCTTGGCCATGCAACAAATGTTCCAACACTTTCTCCAACCGTATCCCCACCGGGGTGTCTGCGAGGTAAAGCTTCATCCATAGCGCAGCAGTTAATCACTGTAACTCGGACATACTTATCCCGGCGAATTCCATGACAGTTCTGATCGGATCGATGGAGTCGATCTTGCATAATCCTACTTTCCTTTTCTGATTTGTAGTTAACATGAAACATTCATCTTCGACAATGCAGAAAATTGCTATTCAGGCACCTACTATTGGAAATTAATGTTCAAGCTATTGGAATGAGATGAGTACCAGAATTCTGTAGCCATTCTTGAGAAGCTGATTTGAGTTCTCGAAATCACAGGCGCTATGGAAACTCTGGCGGTCGGGAAAATTCGAATTAGAAGAAAGATTAGGTTAACTACGTTTAGGCGGGATAAATTTGGCGGGATACTTTTTGGGTAGATTGGTTTTTAAAAACTTAATGAAAGAAGTCGTGGACGGGTCTTCCTCATTATTATTTGTATGTGTCAAGAATATTTGAAACGCATTTTGTGTTTTCTTGAAATTCAAATTTCTCTATTTCTCGTGACAGTAGAAAAAGCTATTTCTTCGAAAAGCTTCGGAAGCGTATCAATCGACCTTCCCACTGTTACTAGGCGACTCTGGAGATGTCTTCTAAAAAGCGAATCGAGGTCGGAGGCCGAAGGCGAGAAAGCGGTGGAAGAGGAATCTCTAAACCCGGCTCTTCTCAAGTTTCGAGGGCGTTGATCGAATACCACGTAATACCGCGTAATACACGTAACCCTATTCAAGGTATTTAATTTTCCACGAATACACACACTGTGTGGAGAGTATTATGCTTGCATGAATTTGAGATATTTCCTTGCCTTCAGTTAATATGCTTTGCATGAGTTTGAGTTATTATGCTTTGCATGGCAGATGCTCCAGAAACTACACGAAATGGACCTCCTCCTTTACCAACTAATCAGAGTTAAAACAGGTCACTCCAAAGAAGATTGTTGCAGTCCCAAGAATCAGATTTTTAGGAGATCGATGATGGAAATGCTGCAAGCAGCAAAAAGCCTGGTTGGAAATCCAAAGCTTCCTTCAGATTGGTCAAAATATGGGAGGAGACAGATGACCATGTCATTGAAGATTTTCGGAAGGAGTTTAAAAGAAGAATGCCCTTTTTCGCCAATGATACTCTTAAGGATGCGGAAATGGAATACATAGCATACCAGTACCCCCTTGAGGAGACCAGCAAATGCGAGATACAGGACAGCAATGGTTATTTCCATCCGATTGAAGCGGAAGGCGTGGAGTGCACCAAGCTGTAACATGCTTTCAAGAAAGAACACGGACAAGAATAGAACGAAAATTTCCGATCAAATGCTGAAGTCCTCGGTTCCTCTTATGGGCAAAATACGACAAGATCAACGGTAAATCCTATAAGAATGTATTGCTTTCAAATCCTTCGATTCTAGTAATGTCTCTAATGAGGAGAATAAAGATCTTCTTGGTTTGGATGCTATTAATGATAATTACGCTATTATTAGAAACTCTAAGCATGGTATTCTGATCCACTTCCCTCAAAAGTGCCCTTCTATTGGGGAAGTTAAGTATTGGATAACTAAATCTCAGGCTATCCCTATTCTATCCATTCTTAAATTGGATCAAAAAACCTTCCAAATCATCTGTATGGAGGAGAAGAATGTTTACCATATCCTCTCAAGAAAAATTCATTCTATCCTGGGTATGATGGTGTATTTGATGAAATGGGACCCGACTTATGTCCCTGGTGATTTTTCAACAGTTGCCACCACCATGGATTTCAAGACTAATCTTCCTCCCCGGATTTTGGACTACTTCTCACTTGAATGCCATTGCAAGTAAATTGGGAGAGGTCATTCAGATTTCTATCCCTCAAACCAATATCCCGGCAGTTTGTATCCAGAAAAAAATCCATTCCCCCTGGGTGGATAAAATTCCCTGCAAAATTAGCAGCTCTAAATTTATTGAGCTTGAAATATCCTATTCTAAAGAGCCTGTGGCTAATTTCCAGAGGGAGCCAATAAATAAAGGTAAAGAGAAAGTCAAAGACAAAGACAAAACCCCTGATCAGGGGAATCAGGTATGGAGACCCAAAAGTAAAGTTGCAGAGGAAAAAGGGGAAGGCAGTGATAGTAACAAGGAAATTATGGTTAAGCAAGACCCTACTACTCCTCCTACTCCTCTTCCTTTGCCTACCCCCAATCCTATTCAGGGGATCGATCAGGAGGGCAGAATAATTTTGCAATTCCCTCCCAAGCTTCTCATTTGTATTGACCCGGCTAACTTTGTAGTTTCCTCTATTAGCACATGTGGGCAGGTGGTCCCCAACACTAGGTCCACATCCATAAATGAAGACTCTGAAAGTTCTGATCAGGAGGATCATGATCAATTTCAAAATTTGGAATGGAGCCTAGTTTCAAGAGGTAAAAAGAAGGGAAAAGGAAACGAAAGGTATAAGATCATGGGGCCACCGAGAAGGTCCCCAAGCACTACAAGAGAATGACTGCTAGACATCAGAATAAGCATTAGATAGCCTTCATGAAACAGAGTACTGCACATGCTCTCAGATCTGATGATTAATCTGATGTATATTTTCTGATGCATAGGTGTCAGACTAAGCATCAGAAAAATTGTTAGAATAAGCATCAGATAATCATCACAGCACACATCAGAAAAATTGTCAGGTTAGTTGTCAGATTAAGCATCAGATGGATAGTTAGCTTAATCCTCAGATTAAGCATCAGGTAAAACGTCAAATCTATAGTCAGATTACTCTTCACACTAGGCACCAGGGAAAACATCAGATGGATGGTCAGATTAATTGTCAGATTAAGCATCAAGAGAATTGTCATATTAGTTGTCAGAATAAGCATCAGGTTAATCGTCAAGTTGTTGGTCAAGATAGTAGTTACTATGCTAATATTTTAGTCAAAAGAGATTAGATTTGTTGCAAAACCATAAAGACATCGCGGTCAAGAAAACCAAATAAACTAGCATTTCCGGGAACTTTTCCTTGGTCAATTAAAGTCTCTCGATAAACTTTGTATGACCCTTTCTCTACTATTAGCCGAATAGTTTTTGCAGAAGGATAACTGCCCCAATCTCGATACTAAATAATTATAAGTTAGCTAAATAAATTTCTTATGAATTAAAATTGCGTATAAATTCTTACATAGTCCGCTTTCATGCCAGCATGGCCTCGTCGTCCAAAGCCATGTGTCCCATTTCTTGCAGCAGCAGCTCTTATCTGTTGGTCATGATTCCTTCCTTTGTTCTCGATAAATCTGTCCCAAACTTCAGGCTTAACATGCAAGGGACGGTCTTGAGCACCTTCTAGATAACCAGCCCTATAATTGATACATTAACGACAATTAATGCCAAGATAACACAAATAAGATAATAAAGATATCAAACATATATACTTACTTCCAACGATTAAACTTTTGGCCAGCCCTTTTCAGAATATCACGAGCCATCATCCCTTTACCGTAACGGTTTTCCATATGCGCAACTAATTGCCTCTTCTTGCTCATGCTCACTTTCTTCCAGTGTTTGTCTATTGTCGTGCAATAGAACTTCACAGCATTGCCAAGTGACGTATCCCATTCTTGGCCCTTTGCATCTAAATGTAGAGTACCACCTTTCACGATCGTGACCTATGCACAACAATAGAATTAACAATAAATTAAAATATATCTCTGGAATATACACCATGATAGAGAGAAAACATAAGAAAGAGAAATAATGTGTGATCATCCACCCAATTTTATAATCATAGTTGCTGCTACGATATCTAATCATACCTCACGATTAACAAGTCCAAAAAGAGAATCCTACCCCTCTGCCATAGCCAAGCAGGCACCTTCTGCCATAGCCAAGCAATCTTGCACTCTTGAAAATCAGCTTTCACAGATCAAATTTGAGAGTCATGCTATTTCAGGTTATTTCAGCCTACAACATGGCTGCTGGATAGATAACATCAAATGCCAATGCACAAATGTGGCCCAGAAGGGACGCGTGGCACGATCATAAGGCGTGCCATGAATCTAAAAACTGGCATAAAAAGCCTGAAACAAACACAAACACAAAAGGAACGATTTAGCATTTGGAAATTGAGAAGTTGGCTAGAATGAAAAATCAGGCCAAGAGTAAATTCGGGGAAATGAAAGATGTTCTGGATTCCAAGCTGACACGTATTTTGCAACATTCACTCGGGGGCAATGCTCGGACTGCTATAATCTGCACCATGAGTCCAGCCCATTGTCCAGCTTGCTTATAAGACTGTACTTAAGTTATCAATGCATAATGCAGGTAATCTCCGATAAAGATTTGATGCACCAACTTCGGAGACACTACTGTAAGAAAAGGAGCTTCAAATTCAGAAGGTAGACAACAAAAAAGAACTGTTTCTTAACAACAAAGGCATGCCTTTTCCAGGCGATATTTAACCCCAGCTTGTTATTGTAGATGGAGATGGAAATGAAGCAATTGACAGAACAACGTGATCTTGCTCAAGCAATGAAATGGTAGCAAATTCTCTGATTGTGATTGGCTTTATTTCCTGTCCATTTTAATGATTTATGTTCTACTGCAGGAGCAGTACACCTGGCCCTTCAGTTGGCGAATAAGGAGCTTCCACTCTTATAGAGCATGCAGTTGGTGATTGGACAGTGTCTGTATTGGGCCTAAAGAAGCTGCAGACATTGGGGGCAGCAGGGAGTCAAGTCTCAGTTGAGAGAACACAAGATAATCTAGGAAGTAGATGGTAAGACAATTATTCAATGTAGGAAAAATAGCTGGAAAATGTTCAGCAATAGCCACCGATCTCTGAGACATAAAGTAAAGTTTTGCTTCAGTTATACATTCTGGGGCACCTTCAAATCTTAGGGTGATTTTCCATCTTATTTCTGATACTTGCAACAAGTTCATACTTCAAATTGTTTTTGGATGTCAAAATTCGATCTGCAACATGTAAGAGGATGATAAACATGGATCTTCAGCATATTCATGCCATGGGAAAAGCTGCGGAAAATGTTTCTGCATAACAGTGCAGAAGGTAGATCTAGACACATTTGATGTGAATATGAGGCTTCCAAGTTTGAGGCCCAAGTTTTAAATATGAAAATAACACAGTTTATGTGTACTACCATGGAGAAGAAACACGAGTTGGGGAGGAATTTCTGAAAAAAGCTGTATTATAGTAATCTAGTGTAGCCAGATTATAAGCCTTCAAATTATGCCTTTGGCATGATGGCCTTTCCCATGTTTCAATCAAAGAGAATCACTGCTTTTACATTGCCAAAATGTCTGCACTAAGATTTCCAACAGCATTGGTTGGTGCCTTATAGAAAGGGAACTTTGTCTCTCAAATTTTCTATCATATTACGGTGCAGACAAACCAATAAGATCATGACATACCTTGAGCTTGATCCTCGCCTTCCACTTGGAACCGTCGAGGGAGTACCAATATGTTCAATCCGCTTATCAAGTAAAGCTTTAAACTTCAGCAACTCTTCTCGTCCCAATCTCCCAAATAACTGCGTGACACTAGTACAATCGTCTTCAGAATCCTCGTGTGTCCTCCGTGAGCACTCCCCTTTCTTCTTCAAACTCTCCCTTGGGGCCACTAATTAATAGAAAAAACATGATCAGATAATTCTAACTGCAAATTGCAAGAGATTCTAACAGATTTTCCATATTTAATTCACATTTCTGATATGTTAGCAATACATATGACAGCTCGGGAACATGGTTTGTTTGTGGTTTTGGGAACTCTGCAGGAACAACCAAATAACAGTCCGTTTAATGCTTAATTTGGATAAAGTCGATTTGTCTTATGGTTACCAAAAGTAACAGTACAAGTACGCAAATATCTGCTTTACATGCATTTTCCTGTAGCAGACATGTAACATCTTGTGGTTTGCCACAACGTTAAATAATTTTCGGCTAAGTTCTCTGTTGTTTGATTTCCAATCTCAAGTTCATGAGATAAATGTTTAGAAGCCCTGGGCATATCTGAATGGAACTGTCTGCTCTAATCTTGAGTCCAGATATGGCAATCAATGTAATTTGAAGGAAGAAGAACTCTGAGTCCAGATCAATGTATAATCTTTGGATTTTTTTAAATTACACGGTCAGGAACATGGAATCTAAAAAGAACGAGGCATCAAATTGTTTCTTGAAATGCCTCCAGCAATTCCCGAAATGATTAAGTGTGAGAGATTAAATGTCTAATGGAAATATCTAGATGCCTTACAGATCTTCGGAAAATTCTGGAAATGGCTAACCTTCCCGGAAAAATAGTAGCCGCATTCCATAGATGAAGAGATCATGACAACTGGACGAGCAAGATCAAACTCTTTTATAGAAGGCCCAATACTTACTTGCTAGCAGTGGGAAATCGCAGTGGAGTCGCTGCTGTGGAATCGTGCTTCTTCTCGGCTTCGATTCAAGAAATGTGTAAAATGGCGGCAAAGGAGTAACCAAACAAAATCGAACAAGAAGTATTGTAATCGAACAAAGGAGTATTGTAATCGAACCAAACAAAATGTAACCATTATTGCATTAATGCACTGTTCTTGATTTACGTTAAGGCCCATTACTGTTGTTGTTGGTTTAACGGGTATTTGGTATTTAGAGAATTCCCTTTTTTTTTACTTTTTTTTTTAAGTTAGTATTTTTGTTATTAAGAAAACCATTGGGTCTATAGTGATTTTATTTTTGTTAGTAAGAAAACCATTGGGTCTATAGTGATTTTATTTTTGTTAGTAAGAAGCTGAAGGTATTGTAATCAAACCAAACAAAATACAACCATTATTGCATTAATGCACTGTTGTTGGTTTACGTTAAGCCCATTACTGTTGTTGTTGGTTTAACGGGTATTTGGTATTTAGAGAATTCCTTTTTTTTTACTTTTTTTTTAAGTTAGTATTTTTGTTATTAAGAAAACCATTGGGTCAATAGTGATTTTCTACAAAGAGGAATACACATGTTATTAAGAAAACCATTGGGCTCTATAGTGATTTTATTTTTGTTATTAAGAAAACCATTGGGTTCTATAGTGATTTTCTACAAACAGGAATACACATGTTATTAAGAAAACCATTGGGTTCTATAGTAAATTTATTTTTGTTATTAAGAAAACCATTGGGTTCTATAGTGATTTTCTACAAAGAGGAATACACACTTTGAACGTCACGTGAACCATCCCTATTAGACCAAGATGAGCACGCCTCGCATCCCGCTAGCTCTGATTCACAAGCGATCCGGTCTTCAATTCCCTCGACGATGGAATTCCCAACAATAAGGTCTCTCTCTCTCCCTCCCTCCCTCCCTCCCTCCCTCCCTCTCTCTCTCTCTCACTCATGTTATGACGTTTCATTTGTTCACTTGCATTTTTGTCATTGTTTGTAGAAATGAAACTACTTCATCATCTTGCTCAAGCAAGCCTAAGACAGCTAAAACTTGGTTTCGCGATGATCCATTGGAGCGACTTGCCACACAGTATGGTGATTGTTGGTGTAAACAGTGCAAAGGCACTAGCAGAAGAATGTATAGCACGAGACAAGATCACAAAATGAAGTATGGTTGGATGCCAAATGCCCCACCTTCGTCTGAGCTTGAGTTGAAAGCACAACAAGAGGCAGACGAGGTAAGAATGGGCATTAAATATTTTTAGTATTTCTTTTGTATCATGTACTAATTTACGTAATATATAACTTGTAGTATTTGGACTTGGAGTTGTGGCCGATCACAGAAGAAGGTAAAGCTCCTCACTTTCGTCGAGGTCCTTGGGCATTGAAAAGGGATAAACTCAAACAAGTAAAAGCGTCTATTAAAACTCTACGCACTCCAACTGGGTACGGGTCTTCGCTTAGAAGGGCCTTCACAAAAGATGGGGATCTTACTGGCTTAAAATCACATGATTGGCACAAGTTCCTACAGGTACGCATAAAAGTATGAAGAATAAGCATGACTGCAAGACTAAATAGATGAGTTTGTGTATGCTTGTTTATGGCTAATTTCATATTTTATTTATTTACAGCATATCCTACCATGCGCTTTAGAGAATTGCCTGACACCTTCTATCCGAAAGGTCATCTATAGACTCGCCAGTTTCTCCAGGTGGATTTCTTCTAAACAAATCATAGCTGCTGATATCCCAACCATGGAAATAGAGATTGCAGAGATATTATGCCAATTGGAGCATCTATTTCCCACTAGTTTTTTTGATCTTCAGGTATGTTGACTTGATGGATTAAATTTCATATTGGTGACCTCGTATACTGAATGTGATCATTAGGTACATCTTTTGGTGCATTTGCCACAAGAAATAATGCTTGTGGGTCCAAACCCTTCCAGATGGATGTTCTTTTTAGAGAGATATATGAAGGTACTGAAAGGCTTTGTGCGTCAGATGGCAAGGCCCGAGGGATGTATAGCAGAAGGACATCTTATTCAAGAGACATTATTTTTCTTGACAGATGCCACCACATCTATAGATCCAAATGCACCAAAGATTTGGAAGAAGGAGGCCCCTAATTGGTTAGAAGGTGAAGTCTTGCAAGGTTTGGGTAAGCAACGAAGGTTAAGCGAAGAGATGTTTGAAGGCATAAATAAATTAGCCTTAAACAATGCGGATGGCCTTGTTAGATGGGTGGAATTGTACAAAGTTGAGAAGGCACAAAAAGAGATAGTGACAGAGAGCATATGCTATAAAAAATCGTCGAGGGCGGCATAGAAGAGTACAATTACCACAGCAATTAAGGCCCCTACTTGATACACCACTCCATTGGTGGTTGTCAGCAAAGCTTTTAGAAGCTAAAGACAATGGAGAAAAAATTCAGGAGGATGACCTCAACATTGCATTCGGTTGTAATAGATCGGTAAGTTTCTATACTTTGATGTTGTTAATCGCTTTTGCATTCAATAAGCATCCCGCAAGTGCCACATTTTGATATTATTTATCAATCTTGCAGGCTAGATTTCATAATTCAATGTGGGCATATGGCCAGCATTTTCGAATTGATGGCATTGACAAAGCTCGGGTCACTTTTGATTCTGGAATAATTGCCTCGTTTAACCAGAAGAGTCAATCAAGTGCTAGGGATATTAATCCTATTGATGGAGAGCTTGAATATGTTGGGGTTATTACTGATATTATTGATGTTGATTTTCGTTCATTTCAACAGACTATACTAAAAGCCAAATGGTTGAAGCCCCTATACCGTGGAAGAAATCAAACAGTCATGCGACATCCATCCGGCTTTTTGAAGTTGATTCAACTCATGTATTGGTAGATGTAAGTGAACCATTTGTATATCCACATCAAGTTCAACAAGTCTTTTTCCATGTCAACCCTGAAAACAATGCATGGTGGATTGTAATCCCTACGGAACCAACGTCCAGTCGACATATTACCAACACAATCCATGAGGACGAAGGGGAGGAGCAAGAGGAGGAGGTAGAGCATGAGCAAGAGCATGAGCAAGAGCATGAGCAAGGGCAAGAATTGGAATTTGTAGAGCCACGAACTATAGAAGACTATGAAGGAGCAAAAAATGAAGAATTGAGATCACCGATGCACTCCCCAATACAGGACGAAGATTATATTGATGACGAGGAAGAAGATATTGAGCTTCAAATGCCAAGTATGCGACGAAGGCTTTTTCTACAACTAGATGATGATGAATGGGAGGACATTCAACATGATTTATTGGATGAATAAATAGGAGGCTATGTTTGTATAAGGCCGTACATTGCATTTGATTGACAAATCAACTCTTTAAAAAGGAGGTATATCCCTCGGCCCCTCCCCCGATGGTTGACTAAATGTGTTCTTGTCATATTTTCTAAATTTCTTTAAGCTATAAGACACAAAGTAGCAAAAGCAACACCTAAACGAATGTAAAATCTATAGCCAACCCCTTTATTTTCTTTTTACAGTTCAATGCCTAAACATTATTCTCTTTATTGCTCAAATATGACATATAGTTTGTTTCATGCAATTTTATGATTTGATCTAAGACACTAATCAAGGGAAAGGAAATAAAAAGGCACCCATTGTAATCACAAGTTCTTCTATGTAGCCCAAACTTCCAAAAGACAATTGGATTCAAGTTATGGAAATGGCTATTGGAAGAACTATGTAATCTTATATTATAATGTTATACCGTAAGTAGTGCATCGAGCCCTAATTTGAATGGCCGAGATCATCTGGATGCATCAGAAGGCCTAGATTTATTGCACGACTTACCAACACTGTGATTGGTCATGCTTCGATCTCTTAAGGGGAAAGGGTAAATGAAAAGGGGAAAAAGGAAAAGGGAAGTGGAAAGAGAGAATGTGAAGGGCAAAAAGGCATGGGGAAAAGGGAAAAGGGTAAAAGGAAAAGGGAAAAGGGTGGGGATAAGAGAAGAGAAAAGGCATGGAAAACGAAAAAGGGAAAGGGAACACGGGGAAAAGGGCCTGAGAAGGAAGGAGGAAGAGAGATAAAGTGGAAAAGGTAAATGGAAAGGGCATGAAAAAAAAAAAAGGAAAGAGGAAAGGTTGAAAAAGGAGAAATGAAGGAGAAAAAAAGCATGGAAAAAGGGGAGGGAAAAAGCATGGGAAAAGGGAAGGAGCATGGGAAAAGGGGGAAAAAGAGAAGGCGTTGAGGAAAGAAAAAAAGGAAGGGACAAATGGCATAGGAAAAGGGAAAAAAAGAGGGAAGGAAAAAAATGCATCAAGAAAAGGGGAAGAGTGAAAGGTTGGGAAAAATGTGGAAAAGGGGAAGGGACAAGGGGAACAAGAAAAGGATGGGGAGAGGGGAAAGAAAAGGGGCATAGAAAAAGGGGAAAGTGAGAAAGAAAGAAAAAGAGAAAGGGAAAAGGGGGGAAGGGAACCTAGGTAAAGGAAAAGAAAGAGGGAAAACGAGAAGGGGAAGGGGGAAGGGAAGAGAAAAAGGGGAAGAGGAAAATCTTTGAAAGGGAAAAAAAAAAAGGGAAAAGAAAAGGGGCAAGAGAGAAAGGGTGGGGAAAAGAGGAAAAATGGGTATAGGAAATAAAAGAATAAAACAAATGTGCAAAAGGCATGGAAAAAGGGAAAAGGAAAAGGAAAGGGAAGGGAAAAAGTGCCTGGGAGGAAAAGCGGAAAGAAAAATCCATAAAGAAAAAAGGAAATGGGAAAAAGGGAAAAGGGAAGCGGGGAGTGATGGAGGGGAGGGGAGGGAAAAGGACATGAGAAAAGGAAAAGAAAAAAGAAAAAAAGAAGGGTTGAAAGAAGGGAAAATTGCGGGAAGAGGGAAAGGGTGGGAAAAGGAGGAAAAGGAAGCACGGGAAAAATAGAAAGAATGGAAAAGGGGGGAAAGATAGATAGATAGATAGTAGTTTTAACGTCACGCCACTAGGCAAGCATCCAACTGGACATGTGACCACACACCACACTACATTGCACGGGAGAGGCACGGGAAAAAGGAAACGAGGAAAATGGAAAAAGGGAAGAGAAAAAGGGAAAGGGTGAGGAGGTGGAAAAAGGGAAGATAAAAAGGGCATGGAAAATGGGAGGGAGAAAAGAAAAATGGAAGGGAAAAGGACACACAAATAAAGGAGGAAAAGAGTGGGAAAAGGAGGAAAAGAGAAGGGAAAATAGGCATAGAAAAGGGCGAAAGAGTAAAAGCTTAAGCAAAAGGGAAGACATGGAAAAGGGGTGGGGAAAAGAGAAGACATAAAAAAAGAGAAAGGAGAAGGGAAAAGGGCAAAGAAAAAAGAAAAAAGAGAAGAGGGAAAAGGTGGAGAAAGGAGCAAAAGGGAAGGGAAAAAGGTTATCGGGAACAGGGAAGGGGGAAGGAAAGGGATGGGAAAACAAGGAAACATGTGAGAAAGACGAGAAAAAAAAAAGAAAAAGAAAAAAAAAGTAGAGAAAATAAGAAAAAATGAAATGCGGGATAGAGCAAAAGGGAAAGGGAAAGGGATAGGGCTTTTCTCACTGCATCCCAGAGCATTTACACACCATTACTAGTAAGCAACTAATGGAATAGATATCATATCTGATGTATATTCTGATGAGTAAAGCATCAGATAATTTAATAATAGTCAAGTTTAGCATCAGAAAAATAGTCAGATTTTTAGTCAAAACAGTCATCAGATTAATAGTCACTCCATTCGTGAGATAACTAGTCAGGATAATCATCAGATTAATAGTCAATGCAATAGTCAGTACTTACTCATCAGGATATTCATCAGCATACTAGTCAGGACAATAATTAGGTTAATAGTCAGACCTTACATCAGTTTTTGCATCACAATATGCATCAGTTGCATATGCATCAGATTCATAGTCAGCATATTCATCAGTAATTAGCATCAGTTTTTTAGTCAGGCTACTCATCATGAAGATCATCAGATATATACCTTGCAGACCATCTGATGCTTATTCTGATGTCTAGCAGTCATTCTCTTGTAGTGAAGGAAGACTAAACCCCCAGTTAAATGGATATAAATCTCAAGGGGATTACTTGGAACTTGCAGGGTATTAACTCTAATCTGAAAAGAGGAAGGGTGAAAGTTTGTCTTGTTTCTATGAACTTAGACTTCATATTCTTTCAAGAGCATAAGATTCATGATGATAGTATAGACTAGTAATGGTGCCCAGCGTTTAGCGTACATAAAGTTGAGAGCCTCAGAACGCTTTCCGGGATCGCGATTGAGTAAAAGCCCTATCCCTTTCCCCTTTCCCTTTTGCTCTATCCCGTCATTTTTTTTTCTTATTTTCTACTTTTTTTTTTCTTTTTTTTTCGCCTTTCTCACATGTTTCCTTGTTTTCCCATCCCTTTCCTTCCCCTTCCCCTCCTCTCATAACCTTTTTTCCTTCCCTTTTGCTCCTTTTCCACCTTTTCCCTCTTCTCTTTTTCTTTGCCCTTTTTTCCCTTCTCCCTTTCTCTTTTTTTTTTTTATGTCTTCCCCACCCCTTTTCCATGTCTTCCCTTTTGCTTAAGCTTTTTACTCTTTTAGCCCTTTTCTATGCCTATTTTCCTTCTCTTTTTCCTCCTTTTCTCCCACTTTCTTTCCTCCTTATTTGTGTGTCCTTTTTCTTCCATTTTTTCTTTTCTCCCTCCCATTTTTTTCCATGCCCTTTTTATCTTCCCTTTTTCCACCTCCTCACCCTTTCCCTTTTTCCATGTTCCTTTTTCTCTTCCTTTTCCATTTTCCTCGCTTTCCTTTTTTTCCCGCCTCTCCGTGTAGTAGTGTGGTGTGTGGTCACATGTCAGGGTTGATGTCATTTAGTGGCTTTGGCGTCGTTAAAACTACTATCTATCTATCTATCTATCTTTCCCCCCTTTTCCATTCTTTTTCTATTTCCCTTTTCCCATGCCCTTTTTTTCTTTTTTTCCTGTTTTTCCTTTTCCTCCTTCTTTTCCCACCCTTTCCCTCTTCGGGTGCAATTTTCCCTTCTTTCAACCCCTTCCTTTTTCTTTTTTCTCTTTTTCTTTTCTCTTTTCCTTTTCTCATGTCCTTTCCCTTCCATCCCTCCTCCTTCCCTTTCCTTTTTTCCTGCTTCCTTTTCTTTATGGATTTTTTTCTTTTTAAGTTTTCCTCACATTGCACTTTTCCTTCCTTTCCTTTCTTTTTCCCTTTTTCCATGCCTTTTTGCACATTTGTTTTATTCTTTTTTTTCCTATACCCATTTCCTCTTTTCCCCACCCTTTCTCTCTTTTCTTTTCCCCTTTTTTTTTTCCTTTTCTTGACGTTTTTCCTCTTCCCTTTTCTCTCTTGCCCTTCCCCCTTCCCCGTTTCTCGTTTCCCTCTTTTCATTTTCCTTGGGTTCCTTCCCCTTTACCTAGGTTCCCTTCCCCTTTTCCTTTCCTTTTTCTTTCTTCTCCACTTTCCCTTTTTTCTATGCCTTTTTCTTTTCCCTCTCCCCATCCTTTTCTTTGTTCCCCTTGTCCTTCCTTTTCCACATTTTTCCCAACCTTTCACTCTTCCCCCTTTCTTGATGCATTTTTTTCCCTTCCCTTTCCTCTTTTTTTTTTTTTTTCCCTTTTCCTATGTCATTTTGTCCCTTCCTTTTTCCTCTTTCCTCAACGCTTCTTTTTTTCCCCCCTTTTCCCATGCTCCTTCCTTTTCCCATGCTTTTTTTCTCCTCCCCTTTTCCATGCTTTTTTTTTTTCTCCTTCATTTTCTCCTTTTTCAACCTTTTCCTCTTTCTTTTTTTTTCATGCCCTTTCCATTTACCTTTTCCACTTTATCTCTTCCTCCTTCCTTTCGCGATTGCCTTTTCCGGTTCCCTTTTCCTTTTTTTAGGGAAGGGAAAGGAGAAGGGAGGGAGAAAGGGAAAAGGGAGAAAGGAAAGGAAAGGGAAGAAGGAAAGGGGGAGGGGAAGGAAAAGTTGGGGAAGGGGAAGGGGAAGAGGAAAGGGGGAGGAAGATTCCGTACCATGGGGCCTGAAGGGGAAGGAAGGGGAAGGAGAAAGGGAGAAGGGGAAGGAGAAGGAGAAAGGGAAGGAAAGGAGAAAATCTCTTATCCCCACCCTTTTCCTTTTTCCTTTTTTACCCTTTTCCTTTTCCCCATGCCTTTTTTGCCCTCCATGGGAAAAAGAAAGTTCTCTTGGGAAGGGAACTCTTCCACTTCCCCTTTTCCCTTTGGGTGGGAGACCCCACGAGAAAAAGGAAGAGGGAAGGGGTTTTCAAGAAAGGAAGAAAGTGGAAAGGGAAAAGGGAAGAGGGATTTACCCTTGAAAGGGAATGGAAAGGGCTTAAAGAGATCAAGCATGACCAATCCAAAGTGTTGGTAAGTCGTGGAAAAAAATCCCAGGGCTGGGAAAGAGATGGGAAAAGACACTCCAAGAGGGAAGAGGTGGGATCACATGAAAAGGTATGATCTTGGCCATTCAAATTAAAAGGCTAGTGGAAAAATGCACTAAAAGGAAGGAAAAGCTTACTGGGAGGGAGAAGGGGTAAGAAAAAAAAAAGGGAGGAATAAAAGAAAAGAAATTGTTCATTTATAATATAAGATAATATGATTAGAGAGGAACTTTAATCACCGGTCTCTCAAAGCTAATAATTCTTCGGGTCGTATTTCCATTTTGCACAACAAAGATTAATCAGGTGACATCTGCATGATGCATGATGGTAGTAAGAGGTGGCGTAGATTTTACATGGTAATATAGGAATATTAGAATTGCTCTAGTGAACATTTATGCTTATCATCAACCCGGTGAAAAGGCTCAACTTTGGAATATTATAAACAATAGCTTGAATGGTATCCCTTATGATGAGATTATTATCGGGGAGACTTTAATATGGTTACTCATGACTATATAGGAGCCGTAATTTCAGGGCTCTCGATTGGGAAGAAAATGATAAGTGGATGACTTTTACTTCTGTGCCACCATTTAAAAATGGCAAGAGTGGTCCCCATTCCTATTTGAATGATCACAGAGTCCAGCCTATATGTTTGTATCTTCATGATAGGTTCACCTTAGTGAATCCCCTATGGAACAACAGACTCTAGGTCTCCAATCTTCAAATTATACCATTTCTCGACCACTAACACTCCTCTTATCAATATTAGTGCCAACAATAATCAGAGGAAGAGGAATTCCTATTTCAAGTTGAATACTAATCCTGCTTTGGATCAAGAGGGATTTTCTACCAAGTTAGCTCGAGGTGTTGATCCGGAAGATAAACCCAAGAATGATACTCCGTGGATGGATTGGTGGGTAAGGACCACTAAGAACAAAAAAGGCTGGTTAAAAGTATGGGGTAAGGGAGAGATATCAGAAAGAGACTTTTCTGCGGGAATTGGAGAGAAATCACATCGACAGCCTCGGGTAATGAATAAAGAAGATCTTAAGATTCATTGAAAGGAAGAAATTAGGATTGCTAAAGGATGGAAAGATTTAAAGCCAAAGTCAAGAAACATGGAAGATGAGAGGGCTAACTCAAGTATTTTCATTAAGGCCAAAGGGAGGATTAAGAAAACCACATTTATAGTATCCTTTGGGGAGGGAAATAACATTGAAGACGACAATCAACTTAAAGAGGCCGCTAAAATTTTGTTCTACTCATATGGTACCATTAGGGATACCGAGCTCTCGATATAAAAACAATTTTATTGATATTCGTGCCCGAGTGTCTAATGACATGAACAAATAAGCCTTTCTAGACCTTTTCAGCAATAATGAGATTTTTAAGGTGCTCAATGACATGGAGAATGGCAAAACTCCTGGACAAAATGGCCTCCCCCTGAATTCTTCAAAAGAAGGCATGGGGGCTTTTTGGGTAATTTTGTGGTTTCCATTGCTAATGAGTTCTTACTAACCAAAAGTTTGCGTGGGATCAATACTATATAGCCTTATTGCTCTCATCCCTAAAATGACATGCCTACTTCCTTTCAGATTACGGACATATCTCACTTTCCAATGGTGGTCTATAAGCTCATTTCCCAGTTCAATTGCAGCTAGAATCGAGCTATTCTTGATGAAATCATAAGTAAAACTCAAAGTGCCTATGTTGGAAAGGGAGATACATCTTGACAATGCGGCCCGAGATCTTTGGGATAAGTCGGGCCAAGGAATCAAAACAAAACATAGGGCTTTTGAAATTGGATATCCACCAAGGCCTTCCACACTGGAAGTTGGAAATTTTTGCAAAGAATGTTTTGCCGAGTCTAGGTTTCGGAAGAGGTAATTTCAATTTTCATGGCTATTCCAAAAAGAATTCAAGGTCGGGCTGTCCTAATTAATGGGAGTCTGGTCCTTCTTCTTTGACATAAAAGAGGAGTTAACAAAGGATGCCCCCGCACCCCTTCTTTGTTTCTGTAATTGTCATGGAAGGTCCATAAAGCACAATTTCATTATAATGGGAAAATTTTTAGTAAACCGAATTTTTTTATTATGGGGGTTGTATAGACCTTTAAGTGTGGGTTGTATACACGCAGTGGCTGCAGACTCTCAGATCATAGGACTCTGCGTAGGTTCTATACACGCAGTGCACTCGCGGTATCACAAGCATGGGCATTAACATTTAGAGAACATAATAACACCTGTGATCATATACCAACTTCCAAACACACAATAGAGACCAAAGTATGAACTATGTATGTCCCTAGTAACCTTTCCCCAAGTTCCTAACCCCTTCCCCTTCCCCCTTCCCCTTTCCCCATAGGCTCCAACCTCCACGATTCTGGGTTAGGGAAACCAAGAGCTCACGGCCATCCTAGCCTGATTCTTCCCACCATATGGGGTAAATTTAGTAATTAGAAAAAGTAATTCCACAGATAATACTCACGCAAGAAGAGCGACCCAACTCCACAAAAACCGCTAGACTCCATTGTAGTACACCCTAATAAGGCCATAAGACCGGGTCCCCTTAGAAATTTCATGAATGAACTCCATATGTATGTATCCAGAGAATGTGCTAAATATCCAAAGATAAGAAGAGGCCTCAATTCTTTGGTAGCATCTCGTCCAAAAAGGAGGGGGTTCAAGAATTCCCCATTGCAAGTCTCCTATAAATATCTCAGATGGATTAATTTCCATCGCTGGGGCTCATGACCCTGATCAAATTGTTCGCAATGAAGTTGATCAACTCCATTGTAAGCTCCTTGGTGGGAGGCGCAACCTCCACTCCAAGAAATGGTCCCATAGCTTCATCCATTCCAGGCCGCACAAATGCCCAGGTATGCTTGCGTGCCTTCGAGTAGCCCAGGAGGATTGGGTCCAATCATTTTAAAAAGCAAGCAAGGATCACCAAGGAGACAAGGAACACCTGGAAGAGCAAGTAGCAAGTTCAAGAGCAAGGAACAAGATCAAGTAGCAGGGAACACGGGAATGAAGTAGCAAGGAACAAGGATCAAGATCACTGGCAGCAAGATGCAATGAACAAGGAAGATCAAGTAGCAAGAAGATCAAGGAACAAGAAGATCAAGGAGCAAGAAGCAAGGATCAAGATCAAGTAGCAAGGAACAAGATCAAGTAGCAAGATCAAGAGCAAGGAACAAGATGGCGCAGGAAGGAGCACGGGAATGAAGTAGCAAGGAACAAGGATCAAGATCAGCAAGAAGATCAAGAGCAAGGAACAAGATCAAGTAGAAGGAGCAAATGAGCAAGGAACAAGGATCAAGGAACAAGGAAATGATCAAGAAGGGAAGATCAAGTAGCATCAAGGAACAAGGAAGATCAAGGAGCAAGAAGATCAAGGAACAAAGGAATATGAAGGAGCAAGAAGCAAGGATGAAAAGTGAGAGGTGAAAACAAGGTAAAAAGAATTTATAGCTACTAATCCAATAATGTTGAAGTATAATACCAATAATGTTGAAGTATAATACCAATAATGTTGACGATAATACCAATAATGCTCACATTATAATACCAATAATGCTGAAGTATTATACCAATAATTCTATAAATCCACTATAAAGCAGCCCCATTCGGTAAAGTCATTCATCTCCCATCATGGCTTATAATATTTATGATGATCGGTTTGAGACCATTCTTGCTCCATGAGCTACAATGATATTAATCGCTGCATTACGTAAAGGTGTTAAGCCGATCCTTACTTGGCAATCCAAAGCTGATGGTCCTGAGTGTCATTGCCCCGGGCTTTACTCGTTGTGATCCATCTTCTTTGGGTTCCCGAGCCCATGCCTATGAGTGAATGCATCACAATAGCGTGGATTGATGATGAGTGAATCGCCGACTTATAATGCCATCAATAATATGTGCATCTAAAATTATATGTATGCCATCAATAATGTGTGCATCGGATGTAATGATGTGTATTAAAACACCCCATTATAATAGATGTAAGGATGTTAGTATAAGCATAAATTAGATGTATCGACAACGTATTAATTGTCCAAAATGCTTACCAGATTATAGCAAAAGAAATTACATACATGATTATCGAGAACATGACCGAGATTGAGATCTTTAGCTAATGCTATGTCCCCACATGTCAACAATGTATTTGAATCAACGCCTTCTTTGCTTTTGCCATTTGCATCCCATGCATAATGTATAGCATCTAACTTCTCATACCTGATGGATCCGATGGATTGGGTCGCCAACGCTTAGTTAAGCAACCTCAGATAGTCACCACCAAATGTGCATCCACCATGATACATAAATGTGACCATAATTGGTAGACCTGGATCTAGGATGGCATCTTCTTCTCAGAAGCCCAACCACGCTTGGAGTTTCATCGCCTCCGTACCGGACTAAAAACTAACATACCTTTCAACAATACGTGCATGAGGAATCAAACTCATCCATAGGTAACACCGACGCTTCATCCGGCTGGCCCAATAATACGAGGGCAAAGGTCTTTACAAGAACAAATGGGGTTTTATCGACTGAGTAAAATGCAGCTTGTAGAGGTTCTTGCCTTGTACGCAACCAAAAGTTACCATTTTGAGGTCGCCCCGAGATACATCTTCCAAACACAAAGAATCTTCGCTTCAAGAATCCATATTGCTTTGTAATCGCCGTAAATACACCATCTTCCCCGATTTTTGCGTATGAATTCCATAATGCTATGTACTTGCCGAAGTCCTCACAAAGCCGTGAGATCTTTCAATGTCTTCCCTTTGAGGGATATTTTTAGCACCCCCGTTGGTAACGTTTTCACCATTTTCATCCTCCTTCCACATTCTTATTCCTTTTTAAGAATCCACTCTTTATGGGTTGGTCGCGATCTTATATTGCATAATGGGCCATTTCCCATCCATTTTAAATCGAATAGCAATGGCCCAGATGGCCTCATAGGACGCTATCTCTTTATCGTGATATATCCTCGACAAAGCCTTTCCAACTGAATGGAATGAGACTTTTACTGCACTTGCTAAACAAGTAAAGCAACTCGTGCAAAGTTAGAGCATCCGATGAACTCATTAATGAAAAGCTCCCAAACAATGCATCAATATTGCCGCGAGTATGGGTCAAAAGCACCCGGCCCGTACGCTTCCGCTGCGGCTTGATTCGGCTGCGGCTTGGGGTGCTTTGGAGAGCTGGAACACGATGATCCGCTTTTAGCCAATTGCTTCCTCGATCGATGACATGGCTGTTCGGAAAATCAAATTCGTTCAAATGATCCATCCGCGCCCCGCTTTGAGATGGCGGGGCCGCTTTTGAATTTTTGTGGCGAAATGATCATTCAGCTTTGTACCTCAAACCGTTTCTTTGTACATCACGCTTCAGACCGCAAAATTCTTCATACATCATGATCCTCAATGGATCAACTGGCTCGATTTGGATGAGGAAAAGAGACTCAAAGTTTTCCGAAATTCAAGCCGAGAGAAGAAGGCAATCAAGACAAATAAAAAGAGAAAGGGAGAGAGAGAAAAGAAAACTTGCACCTCTGAAATTGAACGAGGCTCGAAAAGCGGTGAAGGCTTCAAGAATTGTCCAAAATGGATCGATTATTTCAATCGAAATCACAAAGCCTTTGAAAGAAGGATAAAGCAATGGTGGTGCAATGATTTGTGAAGAGAGGAAGGCGAAATTGCCACCGGAAGTGGATTTGCTGATCATGATCAAAGCAAGATCATGAAGAATGTGATTAAAATGTTCAGGAGAGACACTCAATGAACAAAAGAAATTAAGGAAGACAGATGTATTGCAAGCAAGAAAGTCTACTTTGCAAATGGTATCTTCATCAAGAAAAATCCATCAACCAATCACTGGCCGCATCGCCTCCTTCATATATCTAGAAAAATCTGTTGTTGCTGCAAACTGTAAGAAGAATAATGGCGCACTTCAAGAATGTGGTCCGTGGTCAATGTTTTCAAGGAAAAAGAGGTGTGATGCATTGAGCGACGAGGTTAGAATTGTGTTTACAAGTTCGACAGAAAACACACGAAGTTTCACCATACGTGAAGCATGTGAGAAAGTTTGTTACAAAGAGATGGCTTATAAAATTGATCATCCAATACACCGCTTGAAATATCTCGTGATTTTCCGCTAGCATGTTTCTTCCGCTGCATATATCCGTTTTATATAGATCTTCTTTGTTTGCAAATTGCAATTTTACATGAACTTCAAGAAGGAATTCAATGACATTAAGATTACCCAAATAAGACATTTGAATTGGCCGGGCTATCATTTGTGAGGGCTTTTAAATGAAAGAGAAACTTGCCGGGCGCCAATATCACATGCACTTTGAATATGTGGATGCAAGCACTCAACAAAATCGTAATGCATCCAAATGGCGGCATAAAGATTTAACCGCATTTGTGCCGCTTTTGGGTGATGGTAACTTTGTGCGTACCAAGAACCATGTTTATAAATCCACTAGTGATTTTGGAGGCAAAATGATCCGCCTCTAAGGATGAAGATGAAGAGTGGCACAAACATAATTGTCCTGATGGTGGTGGCATGCAAGGATTGGGTGGATTGAAAAAGGTACTTTTTTAATGTTAAGATGTTTGAACATTCTATTTTGAGTTGTTAAGATGATTGATGCAACATCTTTACAAACAAATTGCGGTGGTCTTACAAAACAAGTTGCCAATATGTCCAAAGGAGAAGGAGGAGTCCGACAAAGTGGAGGGAAATGCTTGAAAAGGTAGTGTGTATTTGGCATTTGTGCTTAAATGATTTTTTGTGTTTGTGATTGTTGTGCTTGTGGTTTGTAAACTTACAAATTTTCGATCTTTGTTTTCAAAACAGCAAGAGGTTGGTTACATGAAGGAGACCACCAAGAAAAAAAATGGCGTGAAAGAAATCTAGAAAGGTAACTAGACTTGCATACAAGAAAGAGAGAGTCTGCCCCCCATTCCAGCAGATGCTTCAAGACACCGGGTACAATTCATCCCACACAATTATGTTGCACATCAAGCAGGCAAAGCAATTCGGAAGTGCTTGATACTTTTCCCCGAACGGTGCTTGTCTCGGCTATTGATTTTGCTGAAAATTACAGCTTTAAAATTCGAAGAGGCACAATCTTGTCACCGCAATCATGCATCAATTTTGGTTCATATCACATATAGACATGCAACCCGGATGAGATAGAAGATATGGAAGCTGGCGAGGAAGAGAGAAGGGAACTAGAGAAGGAAAAGCAAAAGAAAGAGGAAGACAACTCAGCGCACCATCGCCAAAGAATGAGAGGAGAATCATAAAGGAAGTACATTTTATATTTCGATGATAGAGATCATAACAAAGAGTTTGTACAACATTGCTTGAAAGTTCATGCAGACCGGTTTCAGAAAGTACAAAATATTTTGTACAACAAACATATTTTTGAGTGATGGTTGCACGTTACCCCAAAGGAGCAAGACCTTTTGATATTTAGAAGGAACTATGTCAATAGTGAAGGAATTGAGTATGAATGGAATTTTGCCGCATGGGAAAAGAGAACATGATGGACAAAGGTGCAACTAAAAAGGATTTTGGCAAGAGAACAATTGAAGTATGATTCCTGAAATTGAGCGTACAAAGACGTTGTGGATTTCTATATGAATTGGTATATGATGAACAACCCACCGCACTCCAAATATAAGAAGGTAAATCAATCAGATTTATTGCATTCTTCTTCATTTGAGGTGACATTTTTCCGTTTTATATTGCCAATTTTTTGCATATTGAACCCCAAAACTAGACAAATCTGAAAAGAGGGAATGGAAATCATTTGTGGGAGCTCTAAACTTCATTCCATCAGACCATGTGACAAAACAAACCGCAAAAAGTTGCCCACATGTGCCTCTTTGTTTCGCCCTTTGTGTCATGGAAAATGGATGATTGTTTGAACAAAGCCTCATTGGGAGCTTGGTCCACAAATGTTATATTGTTGAAGTCGCTATTGCAACACTTTAAACAATCAGCCAACAAAAGCATTCCAAGATGAAGATGAGGATGAGGATGAAGAAGAGGATGATGATGAGGCTAATGAATACCCCATCAACATAGAAGTTGGAGACATCGCTAATCTCAACATTGCTCTAAATGCAAACATCCGGATGAGGATGGCTGTTTTTTTGATCGATCTTTGTAGCTTTATAAGTAGTGTAAAAAGACTAAACAAATATTGTTCATTTCATGAAGAATGATACGTTTAACAATTAGGTTGGGAGAAGATAGTTTCGCCACTACTACAGATTATGCACCTTATACTTTTTAAAAAAGACAAGAAGCATACAAGACTTTGTACGATATGAGTTGTCATTAGACCTGTGAAATTTGATATGGAGAGTTCCTACCATTTATTCTATGTATGAAGAGATGCCTATCTATCTATCTATCCCTTCCCTATCTATCTAAACATCTATCTATCTATCTATTCGTCAATCTATCTATCTATTCATTCCATCTATATCTATCTCATTGTTCGCTATCATTATCTATCTAATAGGTACCCCATTGTGTCTAACAAACCTATCAATGGAAGCTTTATATCCTTGTTGTTGCATGTACCTAAGTAGTTCAGTTTGAGATCATATATGGATGAGGACCTGGCTTTGTCGAGGTATTTGTCTCGGGCCAATAGCCAAACACTACTTTTAAGACTTAACCACTATTGTTGTGCCACCCTTTCTCGCAAATGGTGGAACCCTAGGACACAAATGGGGAGAATCCATGGTTAGCCAAACACTACTTCTAAACTAAGAACCATGCATATGTTCAAAGTCGCCATATTGATTTGTTTGTTTAACCTATGGATGAGGTTCATGCCGATATTTCTCAAGTAATATTTGAAACCAATAATCCAAAACACTACCGGGACAACCATTTTGTTGTAGAAACCGACATTTTTACTATTATATTAAATGCAAGAACAATGGTTACAAAATATGTACAAAAATCAGCATAACCCATTATTGTTATTCACCGACATATTCTAATTACTAATATTGAAAAGAGTCTATAGACTCTTATTCAAGAACAATGGAATTCCCCTTGGCGCAACATTTAACAATGGCTAGTTTAATAAGAGTAGTATCTGCTTTTATATTTCGGTTTTCATCCCGCTCATTGACAAAATCAAGATATTACTCAGAATGTTATTATTATGGTTAATGTACTTTATCTCCGGCTATATCATTAGTGATATTTATACTTATATCATCCAAAGTTTATAGATTGACATCTCCCTGCTACCAACTTGTATTTGGGTATCGATTTTCCAAAACATGCTCCTTGAACCTCCGCTCATCCATATATGTTGCTATCATTTTTATTATGAGTTGATGCAAAAAATAGAGTTACCAAATTTATATGTGAATTGGGGTAAAGAAACCAAAAATTCAAATCAAACAACATACAAAATCAACTAAAATGAATTGAAAGCAATGACATTACTACAATCACTGCAATAGCATAACAACACAACTAAAATGAAATTAAACAACATACCCTAACAATTTCATTAATCGTATTAAAGTGAGAATAGCCACTAACCAGCCATGCTAGCTCACTTAGATGGTCATTTATGCCTAAGTATGTCGATGTCCTCTTCTTGAACTTTATCTTCAACATACCGCTTCCAACCACTTTTGAGGGTTCTTGCATTGAGCCAAGTTTGCGAATGCGCCAAGAAATTGAAACCTTTGTCATTGATGTCATTATCAAATTTTTTCAATTATGAAGGGCCCTCATGGGACAAGAAAGTCTGGTACAAATGAGTCATCAACTAGCACTACTTCCCCTACATCCTCAAAAGCACTATACACTTTTACAATTGGCTTCATAATGTCGGTTTGTTCTTGGATTTGAAAATTGAAAGGCATCACCTCGCACTCTTCTTGCCCCAATGAACTTGAACCTTCCTATAAAGGAAGGTGGCACTATAACATTTAAAATTTCTATGATGTTGTGCTTCATCACAAACCATATGGCTACCTCAACCGCAAAGCACCCTTCTAAAAAGGTTATCGTTGGGTCCGCATATTTCACCACTTTCCCCGATAATGGTTCTTCAAAAGATTGAATTTTAATTCTCGTTTGTTTTGGAATGTGCTCACCAACTCCATTTAAGTCTAGGATGACAAGTTTTTCTTTTCTAAAGGGTCCGCAGTTCATAAAACAAAAACTCAAACATCAACAATTCTCTACATCAATTTAATAAATCTTAACAAAAAGAAATTAGTTCACAAATTCAAATTGTCGCCTTTCAACAAATTAACACAAGTGTCATTTCAAAGTTTTACAAAGTTTTCAAAGAACTTTCAGTTATTTCAAAGTTTTCGTGAACTCGGAACTGAACCCGAACAGCGACCGAAAAGAACATTTTGTAAATAACATTCGAGGATCACCTTTGGAGGTTGTGTTGGCATCTTCTTGGGGGCCTACCTTCTTCTTCTTCTCATAAAAAGGTGCTTGTACTTGTTCTTCTTCTTCTTCTTTCCGCTACATTCAACCATCATTTCAAAAAATTGAGAATATGTCTTAATTTTGGTACTTTTTTCCGTCCGTTTTTTGTTTTTATTCCCCGTCGACCATTTTTTTTTGTTTTTCTCTCCATCCGCCTTTTCTTGTTTTCGTTTTCAATTTTGATGATTTTGACAATCACTTGCGTCATTTGCCCCCCCTGGTTTTCGCAAAGAATTCTTTGCTCCTCTCCTTATTTTTTTTCCCTCCTAAAGTCCTACCATTTTCTTTTACTCCTCCTTCAGGAACCCAACCACCTTGTTTTTATTTTTTGTGTTTCTTCGCACCCAACAAAGAGGTCCACGCCTCTTTAGCATGAAGGGACTTTTTCCACGTAGGGCTTTTCACATTATCGAAAAGTTTCCAGACAGGTTTTATATGAAGAAGAATTTCCACCCCAAATCAGAATAGAGGGCGCTATAGCTAATGGAACCTTGGTGGATGAAGCACTTGGAAAGCCGCTGCCCATTGTGAGATGGAATCTGTACAGCTACTGGCTAGGTCTTACGGATATCGGAGGTATACTACCAATATCTCATCCGCTATTCTTCAGATATTATTCATTATTGCTAGGTAGAAACGGCAGGATGGTAATAGTCCAACATTTTTTCTCTCAAGCCCTTGCAATTTGACTTGATTCAAGCATTGCTTGTCAGAATACAAATTCTTCTGTTGAATCAGCCCAAAAATGCTCAAAATCACAATTATTGAAGGGCTTTGGGATTGGGCATGATCTAATGTGAACCGACAACTACTTTGAAGTTGAAAATACAATTTCAAGATCAAAGCGTGAAATTTGCCAATTTCGGATGTTGCAGGATTAAAATTTTCTCAATTTCCGTGATGTTGCAGGGTTTTGTGAAGAGCCTTATATTGAAATCGCGCCGTCCCGATTTGAGGTGAGCGATTTGAAAAAATCAAAAAAAAAAAAAAAAAAAAAAAAAAAAAAAAAAAAAGGAAATGAAAACGCTATCCTTTGGCGCATATTTGAGCATTAAAGGACCTATTCCTTATTTTTTGTCATTTTTGGACATTTTAAGGACATTTGAGAGTGATTTCCTTGTTAAATCGCTATGATTTTGTATTTATTTTTCCATAAAAGTTGTTCTTTTAACTGCTTTTGTAGGATGTTTTTGTTATTATTTTTCTAAACCGGGTTTTTTTTATTTTGTAGGACATTTTAAGTATTTTTGGGCAGGATAAAAATCGCATCGATAGCATTATAAAGACTCTTCACGCTTTTGTAAAATCGTCTGCTTTTGACCATTTTGTAGGACATAAATTTTATTGTTTGTATAAATATTTGAGTTGAATGCCATAAATGTAGTATGTTTATATCCACAAAATCGCTATGGCGCCGATTTTCATTTCCAAAATAAGGACTTTCTTGATTGAGTTATTCAAATATACTTGTTATTTTACTCTACAAATTTCATTTGCGGATAATTGTGTTTAAAATATGCAATTTTTAGGTTTTATGTTGCCAAAACATAAAATTTTTAGGTTAAATTCCATCATATTTTACAAGTTTCATCAAATTCAACACATGGTTATATAGCTAAAATGGCCTATAATGTCCTTATGGATGCGATTTTGGACGGGATATAATCCCAATTTAATTGAATGATGGTTATTCTTCCCTTTATCGCCACCTTTTGTTGCAATTTGAGAAATCACCATATTCTTCATCCGATCTACAACTTCATCAACCATGGAGAATTTCTCCTGCAGAATCTGTTCCTCAACCTCGACTTTATGGTGTCCACAACACGAAGACGATACCGTTTCTCAGTTCTTCTTCATTGCCTTTGTTTTGTGACTGGTGCACGCTTTAATTCTTTTTGGGCTTTTCCATACCAATCAATTCAGAAGGAACCTAGTTAGAATAGACATGAAATAAAGTTTACAAAACAAACACATAAAAACACCAAATGGTTACCTTTTTTAATGACAAAATAGGACAATATACGGAGTTTAAAAAGATCCCATTTGTAATGTGTTTTGGTGATGCCACAATACGCAGAGTACCTAATCTTGAACTAATGGAGACTCAAAGAACAAATTTTGGTGAAGAAGTTGACTGCTTGTAGGGTGAAGCAAAGCACTACTAGTACCGCTCCAAACCCATCTGATGGCTACCTCGGCCTCCATCTTCACCCAACTTCTAAAACAAGTTCCACAAACAAAATCCCTCGAACTTTCTTTTTAAGCACCTGAAGCATGCCTTCTTTTCATACGTATATGCAAAATGCCAAGTGAGGCATGTTCACATGGCAACTTACTCAAAATATCACCGCGGATTGAATACCAATCCACATGCAAACATGAGTTCTCCATAAAACCGGCACCGCTCTTCATAGTCATGATAGAGATTCCCGGCGTGTCCCTGGCATCAACCGCGCTACGTGACTTCTAAACAGACCACTCGCTTGAAGTCTGAATTCTAAAGAGGCTTTTAGCCTTTGCTTCTTCTCCTTTCGTCTACCGCTTCAACACTTACCTTTGAAGGCAAGCTTCCACTTGGGAGCGTAAGCAAGCTCTCCACTTATTTTTATGCTTCAAATCTTTGCAACTGGTCAAATCTTTATTTGTTTTATCCGCTTTGTCATTCAAAGCGTGATAATTCATTCCTTGTAGTCTACTCACCTCCTTCTTTGCTATATCATCAATCATTACTTGCTCCCCGCTGGGAGTTGTTGTCAACCTCAATCTTACTAATAATCTTAGCCAAATCTGCTTTTGACAGTTATCTAACTCTCGCTTCCAACTCTTGACTTCCTCATCAATCAAAAAAGAAATATTGAAACTACAATTGCAAAACAGGAAAATTCATTTATTGACCTGATTTCGCGAATTCCATCCGAGGTGTTCTTCCTCGCCTGAAGGTGAGGTGCTTTGGCACGGCGGATGTACGGTTTTTTTTTTTAACATCTTCTTTCTTTACATCCATATCATCCCTTGGTTTTTTCTCGACCAAACAAAACCCCGCGACTTGTATGTATCCCACTTTATCTTATGACCCTCATGATCTTGCTTTCCTCGCCCACCACCACAATGCTCCCTAAGCAAATGCCAAAGCAACGAAGTTCCTCAATTCGTTGTTTGGTAATCTTGCTTCGGATACAGAACCTCGACTAAGTCCTCCAATTGTTGCTTCAGCGATGAGGCGACAAAATAAATTTTATTTTGCCTTTTTTTCTTTAAAGGATTCGAATGGTTCTCATTCCATTAATCGCTCCAATCTTCTTGATCAAATACGATTCCCGCAGCCTACTTCAGTTTACCACTGAGGAATAATCCTTCTCCTCCATCGCAAAAGCAGTTGAATTAACAAAAAGCAAGGTATGAAGCAAGTTTGGGAAGGAAAAAATCTCGGAAGCGAGGGAACAATTCGAATCAGAATAGGGTATAATCTAACGTCAGACCCGGATCAATTATCATTCGTAGCGAATGATTACAGTCCGATACCCGTGATCATTGTTTTAAAAGGCTACGGAATCGAAGGTCACCGCTAAGAATAGTCGCTTCGTGCTTAATCTACTTCCGCTTTGTCGCTTTTTTTGCCCCAATATCTAACTTAGACCCATAATTATTTAGCAATACTTGCTATCCCATCGGGCTTCTATCCACATGTCACGATTGCTAATAGAGGGTTCTAAGAAGCCATAGTGTTATTATGGGGTTGTAGCTCAGATGGTAGATACTCGCCCATGCGAGAGGGCATTGGGATCGAGCACCCAACTTCCCATCTTGGTATCATTACCAATGACATAATCGATTATCTCAAAGAATTTATGGATCATTATTACCACTCACACACGAGAATTTTCCAGAAATTTCTCAGACTCATCAAACAATCTCAAACCATGAGCGTTTTACTTTTCTACTTTTTTTTTCTAGAATAGTTAGAGTGCCCTCCAACTTCGAGGCATATTTGGTAACTTTTGGCAATATTACTTTTCTGGCTCCTCAAATTCAAAACTTGTCTTCACAACATTGTAGACTAGGATAAGAGCGTTCCAAAGAGACCGAATTCGTCTAAATCGGAGTTGGAATTCACAAGTTATGCTCCTTTGAGTTATTATTCAATAATTACTTTAATCTTGATCAGAGCTTGAAAAATTCAAGAACAATTCGGATGATCTTGCTTCAAACGGGAAGCATCTTGCTCCCACCTGTATGTTTTGTGAAGGCACTTGTTCGTTCTCCTGGCCATAGAAAACGTCGTTGCCATTGTAGCCAATAACTCCCTTTTTGGGCATTTTGGTAATTTTAGCAAGGTGTAGGGGCATTCTGGCTTTTTTCCTATGATCTACTTGTTGCTAGAGTACTTTTGATAATCTTGGTCGTGCCGGATCCATGGCGCAATGGTAGCGCCGGCCCTGACTCGTGATCGGAAGGTTATGCGTTCGATTCACGTTGGGTTCAATTTTGTGCGCCAAAATGAGAAGCACTTCTCGTTGTTACACTCAGATGATTCAAGCAAGTAGAACACTTATGTTACATTCCAAATGCCCTTATGTTACATTCCAAATGCCCTCGATCTCTAGCACAGAGAGTGACACTCCAAGTGCTCTTTAACTCCAATTCAGCAACGCCTTTCTATCTCAGATATCTGATCTAGTATTAAGGGGGCTTTAAAAAAGCGAAAAGTCTATTATGGGGTTGTAGCTCGATGGTAGAAAGCTTCGCTTTGCATCAGGAGGCATTGGGATCCATAAATTCAACTTCCATTGTTTTTTGTGCATCGTTGTTAAATAGATATAAAAGATTCACCAGAAATGACTCAATTGAAATTTAAATAATAACATTGTTAAATAGCGATATAAAAGACTCACCACAAACCAACTTAAATGGAATTTAAATAATTATTTAGCAATACTTGCTAACTTACCTGGCTCTATCTCAGATAATATGCGATTGCTAATAGAGGGTTCAAGGAGCTTATAGCATGGGGTTGTAGCTCGATGGTAGAGCTACCAGAGCAAGCAGAGGCATTGGGATCGAGCACTAACTTTTCCATCTTGGTATCATTACCAATGACATCTTGGATTATCTCAAAGAATTTATGGACCATTATTACCACTCACACGAGAATTTTCCAGAAATTTTAGGGACCAGAAATTTCGAGACTCATCAAACAATCTCAAACCATGAGCGTTTTACTTTTCTACTTTTTTTTCTAGGAATAGTTGGGAGTGCCCTCCAACCGGGGGTTATTTGGTAACTTTGGCAATATTATTTTTCTGGCTCCTCAAATTCAAAACTTGTCTTCACAACATTGTAGACTAGGATAAGAGCTGCCAAAAGAGGACCAATTCGCCTAAATCCTGAGTTGGAATTCACAAGTTATGCTCCTTTGATTATTATTCAATAATTACTTTAACGGTAATCACGAGCTTGAAAAATTCAAGAACAATTGATGATCTTGCTTCAAACGGAAGCATCTTTGCTCCCAAAATGTATGTTTTGTGAAGGCACTTGTTCGCTTTCCGCCATAGAAAACGCCGCTGCCATTGTAGCCAATAACTCCCTTTGGGCATTTTGGTAATTTTAGCAAGGTGTAGGGGCATTCCGGGCTTTTTTCCTATGATCTACTTGTTGCTAGAGTACTTTGATAATCTTAGTCGTCACCGGATCCATGGCGCAATGGTAGCGTCGACTCCAGATGTGATCGAAGGTTCGTGTTGATTCATCGCTAGTTCAATTTTGTGCTCCAAAATGAGAAGCACTTCTCGTGAATTTTTGTGTTACACTTTCGGATGATTCAAGTAAGTAGAACACTCATGTTACATTCCAAATGCCCTGGAGCTCTACTTTGAGACGGCCTCCGCTGCTTTTAACTCAATTAAACCAAGAACGCCTTTCTATCCAGATACAGATCTAGTATTAGGGGGCTTTAAAAATAAAAAGTCTATTATGGGGTTGTAGCTCGGATGGTAGAGTAGCTTTGCATCATGAGGCATTGGGATCGACACCCAACTTCTCCATTGTTTTGTATCAAGAAAGAAATAGCATACTAAAAGATTCACCGAGAAATGACCCTCGAATTGAAATTTAATTAATAACATTGTTAAATAGCTGAGCAAAGACTCACCAGCAAACAACCTTTAAATTGAATTTAAATAACTTGCTAATCTTCTTGGCTTCTATACGATATCACATTGCTAATAGAGGGTTCTAAGAGCTATAAAGTGTTATTATGGGGTTGTAGCTCGGATAGTAGAGCTCGGCTTCAAGATGAAGGCATTGGGATCGATAATCAACTTCTCCATCTTGGTATCATTACCAATGACATACCGGATTATCTCCCAAAGAATTTATGGACCATTATTACCACTCACACACGGTGAATTTTCCGTAAATTTAGGGACCGTAAATTTCATAGAGACTCATCAAACAATCTCAAACCATGGTGTTTACTTTTCTACTTTTTTTTTTCTAGAATAGTTAGAGTGCCTCCAACCCGAGGCATATTTGGTAACTTTTGGCAATATTACTTTTCCGCTCCTCAAATTCAAAACTTGTCTTCACAACATTTGTAGACTAAGATAAGAGCTGTTCCAAAGAGACCTAATTGCCTAAATCGGAGTTGGAATTCACAAGTTATGCTCCTTTGAGTTATTATTCATCAATTACTTAACGGTAATCAGAGTTTGAAAAATTCAAGAACAATTAGGATGATCTTTATTCAAACGAGGAAGCATCTTGCTCCCCAACAGATGTTTTTGTGAAGGCACTTGTTCGTTCTCGGCCATAGAAAAACGCCGTTACCATTGTAGCCAATAACCCCTTTGGGCATTTTGCACTTTAGCAAGGTTCTTAGGGGCATTCGCTTTTTTCCTATGATCTACTTGTTGCTAGAGTACTTTTGATAATCTTAGTCTGCCGGATCCTGTGGCGCATGGTAAGCCCCGACTCAGTCATCGGGTTATGTCCGATTCACGTTAAGGTTCAATTTTGTGCTCAAAAATGAGAAGCACTTCTCGTAATTTTTGTGTTACCTCAGATGATTCAAACAAGTAGAACACTCATGTTACACTCAAAATATAGCAATCTCTAGAACGCATAATTCCTCAGTGCTCTTTAACTCAATTAAGAACACCTTTCTATCCGTATACGTGATCTAGTATTGGGGGGCTTTAAAAGCGAAAAAGTCTATTATGGGGTTGTAGCTCGGGATGGTAGAGCCATTCGCTTTGCATCGAAAGAGGCATTGGGATCGAGCTGCTTCCATTGTTTTTGTGCATCGTTGCAAATAGAGATATAAAAGATTCACCACAGAAATGACCTTGAAATTTAATTAATAACATTGTTAAATAGCGATATAAAGACTCACCAAAGAAACAACCCAATTGGAATTTAAATAATTATTTGTAACTTTACTGGCTTCTATCCTCAGATACATTGCTAATAGAGGGTTCTAAGGAGCTATAGTGTTATGGGGTTGTAGCTCAGATGGTGAGCTTTCAACCTGCTAGAGGCATTGGGATCGATACCCAACTTCTCCATCTTGGTATCATTACCAATGACATCTTGATTATCTCAAAGAATTTATGGACCATTATTACCACTAATACTCTAGAATTTTCCGTAAATTTGCACTGTGAATTTCTAGACTCATCAAACAATCTCAAACCATGAGCGCTTTTTGATTTTTCTACTTTTTTTTTCAGAATAGTTAGAGTGCCTCCACTCTGCACATTTCCTGCACCCTAAATGTTGGCTTTTCCTGCCCCAAAACTGTCTCAAATGGCCCATTTGGGACAGGATACAAGAGCCGCCTCCAAAAACAGGACCCTAACGTCCTACCAAACCTGAGCGTCTGAAATGCCAGAGTCCTTGAGCTGGCCCCAATACCATTTCCAACATCCCAGCTGGAAAACAAGAAACAACTATCGATCTTTTACCCAAACGGGAAGCTATCTGTTCCAAATCAGATGTTTGTGAAGGCACTTAATTGCTCTTCCTGGCCATAGAAAACGCTGGCCATGCATTGTAGCCAATAACTCCTTTTTGGGCATTTGGTAATTTTAGCAAGGTGTAGCATTCCGCTTTTCCTATGATCTACTGGTTGCTGAGTACTTTTTGATAATCTTGGATCTGCCCGGATCCATGGCGAATGGTAGCCATTCCGACTCAGTCGTATAAGCCGTGTTGTTCGATTGGGGTTCAATTTTGTGCTCCAAAATGAGTAGCGCTACCGTGAATTTTTTGTGTTACACCGGATGATCTGCCAAGTAGAACACTCATGTTACATCCCAAATGCCCTCGACATCTCTGTAAGTAGAACACCATGTTACATCCAAATGCTCTTTAGCACAATTGACACTCCAAGTGCTTTAACTCCACTAGCACTCTATCCAGATACAGATCTAGTATTAAGGGGCTTTAAAGCCAAAAGTCTATTATGGGTTGTAGTTTCGGATGGTAGAGCTTCGCTTGCATCAGAGGCATTGGGATCCATACCCAACTTCTCCATTGTTTTGTGCATCGCTGTTAAATAGAGATATAAAAGATTCACCAGTAATGACCAATTGAAATTTAAATAATAACATTGTTAAATAGCGATATAAAAAGACTCACCAGCAAACCAACTTAAATTGAATTTAAATAATTGTTTAGCAATACTTGTAACTTCATCGGCTCTATCTCAGATATCGTTGCTAATAGAGGGTTCAAGGAGCTATAGTGTTATTATGGGGTTGTAGCTTTCGATGGTAGATTCAGCCATCTGTGAGGTATCATTGGGATCGATAACTTTTCCATCTTGGTATCATTATGACATACTTGGATTATCTCAAAGAATTTATGGACCACTATTACCCACTCACACACGAGAATTTTCCAGAAATTTAGGGACCGAAATTTCTCGAGACTCATCAAACAATCTCAAACCATGAGTTTACTTTTCTTTTTTTTTCTAGAATAGTTGATGCCCTCCAACCCGGCGCATATTTGGTAACTTTTGGCAATATTACTTTTCTGGCTCTCAAATTCAAAACTTGTCTTCACAACATTGTAGACCAGATAAGAGGGTTCCAAAGAGACCTAATTGCCTAAAATGGAGGTTGGAATTCTAGGATTATGCTCCTTTTGAGTTATTATTCAATAATTACTTTCTTAACTGTGATCCTTGAAAAATTCAGAACAATTCGATGATCTTTTGCTTTCAAACGGAAGCATCTGTTCCACCACCTATGTTTTGTGAAGGCACTTGTTCATTCTCCGCCATAGAAAACGCCGTTGCATTGTAGCCAATAACTCCTTTTGGGCATTTTGGTAATTTTAGCAAGGTGTAGGCATTCCGCTTTTTTCCTATGATCTACTTGTTTGCTAAGTACATTTGATGATCTTGGTCGTGTCGATCCATGGCGCCCAATGGTAGCGCCATTCGACTCGGATGAGGAAGGTTCGCGGTTCGATTCACGTTGGGTTAATTTTGTGTGCCAAAATGAGAAGCACTTCTCGTAATTTTTGTGTTACACGGATGATTCAATAAGTAGAAATCATATTTGCATTCCATGTTCTCGATCTCTAGCACGAGAGTGACACTCCAAGTGCTCTTTAACTCCAATTCAGCAACACCTTTCTATCCTGATCTGAGATCTAGTATTAGGGCTTTAAAAGCGAAAAAGTCTATTATGGGTTGTAGCTCGGATGGTAGAGCCGCTTTGCATCACGAGAGCATTGGGATTCGATAATTCAACTTCCATTTTTGTTACATCGCTGTTAAATAGAATATAAAAAGATTCACCAGAAATGATCTCGAATTGAAATTTAATTAATAACATTGTTAAAGCGATATAAAAGACTCACCAAAGAACAACCCTTAAATTGGAATTTAAATAATTATTGTAATACTTAACTACTTGGCTTCTATCTTGTGTATCATGATTGCTAATAGAGGGTTCTAAGGAGCTATAGTGTTATTATGGGGTTGTAGCTCGATGGTGAAGCCAGATGTGAGGCATTGGGATCGATACCCAACTTCCATCTTGGTATCATTACCAATGACATAATTGATTATCTCAAAGAATTTATGGACCATTATTACCACTCACACGAGAATTTTCCGCAACTTAGGGACCGAATTTCTCGTGACTCCATCAAACAATCTCAAACCATGAGCCGCTTACTTTCTAATTTTTTTCTAGAATAGTTAGAGTGCCCTCCAACTTCAGGCATATTTGGTAACTTTTGGCAATATTACATTTTCCGGCTCCTCACCAAAACTTGTCTTCACAACATTGTAGACTAGGATAAGAGCTGCCCAAAGAGACCGACTACTAAATCGGAGTTGGAATTGGCAAGTTATGCTCCTTTGAGTTATTCTTCACACTACTTCTTAATCTGCATCAGAGCTTCGAAAAAATTCAAGAACAACGGATGATCTTATCAAACCGTGGAAGCATTCATTCCCACCGTATAAGCCTGTGAAGGCACTTGTTCGCTCTCCGCCATAGAAAACGGCCGCTGCTAATTGTAGCCAATAACTCCTTTTGGGCATTTTGGTAATTTTAGCAAGGTGTAGGGCATTCGCTTCCTAAGGATCTACTTGTTGCTAGAGTACATTTGATGATCTTGGTCACGGATCCATGGCGCAATGGTAGCCGCCCACCCGTGATCGAAGGTTGCGCGGTTCGATTCACGCTAGGGTTCAATTTTGTGTGCCAAAATGAGAAGCACTGTGAATTTTTCAGGTTACACTGTGATGATCTTAAGCAAGTAGAACACTCATGTTCGATTCTAGCACGAGTGACTCCAAGTGCTCTTTAACTCCAATTCAGCAACGCTTTTCTATCTCAGATACGTGATCTAGTATTAGGGGCTTTAAAAGCCGGGTAAAAGTCTATTATGGGGTTGTAGCTCGATGGTAGAGCTTTGCATGGCGAGAGGCATTGGGATCGACACTAACTTCTCCATTGTTTTGTGCATCGCTGTTAAATATATATAAAAGATTCACCAGAAATGACCTCAATTGAAATTTAATTAATAACATTGTTAAATAGCGATATAGCATCACCAAAGAACAACTCAATTGAATTTAAATAACTTGCTAATCCATCATGAATCTCATCAAGCCCTAATAAGCATTAATAAAGAAGATCTTAAGATTCATGATTGAAAGGGAAGAAATTAGGATTGCTAAAGGATGGAAGATTAAAGCCAAAGTCAAGAAGCTTATGGAAGATGAGAGGGCTAACTCCAAGTATTTTTTCATTAAGGCCAAAGGGAGGATTAAGAAAAACCACATTTATAGTATCCTTTGGGAGGAAATAACATTGAAGATTTAAATCAACTTAAAGAGGTCATAAAAGAGCACTTTGTAAATTATGGGTACCATTAGGATACCGAACTCGTGATATAAACAATTTTATTGATATTCAAAGCCAGAGTGTCTAATGACATGAACAACAAATTTTCTAGACCTTTCAAAGAATAATGAGATTTTTAAGGTGCTCAATGACATGGAGAATCTAAAACTCCTGACCTAAATGGCAAAGATCGCTGAATTCTTCAAGAAGGCATGGGGCTTTTGGGTAATTTTGTGGTTTCCATTGCTAATGAGTTCTTACTAACCAAAAAGGTTGGAAGCAGATCAATTGCCTATATAGCCTTATTGCCTCATCCCTAAAATATGACATGCCTATCTTGCTTTTCGACATGACATGCATATATCTCACTTTCCAATGTGGTCTATAAGCTCATTTCAGGTTCAATTGCGCTTAGAAAGTTTCCTATTCTTGATGAAATCATAAGTAAACTCAAAGTGCCTATTTGAAAGGGAGATACATCTTGGACAATGTTGCAAGATCTTTGGGGATAAGTCGGGCCAAGGAATCCAAACAAAACATAGGGCTTTGAAATTGATATCACCAAGGCCTTCGACACGGGTAAGTTGGAAATTTTGCAAGAATGCAAAGAGTCTAGGCCTAAAGAGAGTAATTTCAAAATGGGGGTGAATTTCAAGGAACCCTTCTTGTTTATGGGGGTTGTATAGACCTTCTTTGGGGGTTGTATACACGATGGATTTTCTTTGTAATTGGGTTGGAAGGTCCGTATCATAGACCCTTATGTGGGTTGTATACACGCAAGACCCGTGGTATCATACATACATGAATATTTAGAGAACATAATAACACTGAGATCATATACCAACTTCCAAACACAATAGAGACCAAAGTATGAACTATGTATGTCCCTAGTAACCTTTCCCCAAGTTCCTAACCCCTTCCCCTTCCCCTTTCCCTTATCCCTTCATGAGGTCTAACCCACGATCCGGGTTAGGAGTCAAGAGCTCACGCCATCCCATGCTGATTCTTCCCACCATATGGGGTACCTAGTCATTAGAAAAGTAATTCCACAGATAATACTCACGGAAGAAGAGCGGACCTAACTCCACAAAACCGTTGTACTCATTGTAGTACACCCTAATAAGGCCATACATCCGTCCCTTAGAAATTTCATGAATGAACTCGATATGTATGCATCCAGAGAGTGTGCTAAATATCCAAAGACGAAGAAGAGGCCTCAATTGTCGTAGCATCATCGGCCCGTGATAAGGAGGGGGTTCAAGCATTCCCCTCATTGCAAGTCTCCTATAACATTCGGGGATGGATTAATTTCCATCGCTGGCTCATGACCACAATCAAATCGCCTGCATGAAGTTGATCAACTCCATTGTAAGCTCCTTGTGGGACCGCGGGCGCAACCTCCACTCCAAGAAATGGTCCCATAGCTCATCCATTCCAGGCCGCATGTAATGCCCGGGCATGCTTGTGTGCCTTCCGAGTAGCCTGTGGAGGATTGGGTCCAATCATTTAAAAAGCAAGCAAGGATCACCGAATGAGCAAGGAACACGGAGCGTAGCAAGTAGCAAGTTCAAGAGCAAGCAACAAGATCAAGTAGCAGTGGAGCACGGAATGAAGTAGCAAGGAACAAGGATCAAGATCAAGTAGCAAGATGCAATGAACAAGGAAGATCAAGTAGCAAGAAGATCAAGGAACAAGGAAGATCAAGGAGCAAGAAGCAAGGATCAAGATCAAGTAGCAAGGAACAAGATCAAGTAGCAAGATCAAGAGCAAGGAACAAGATCAAGTAGGAAGGAGCATGGAATGAAGTAGCAAGGAACAAGGATCAAGATCAAGTAGCAAGATCAAGAGCAAGGAACAAGATCAAGTAGGAAGGAGCACGGGAATGAAGTAGCAAGGAACAAGGATCAAGATCAAGTAGCCGTAAGCAATGAACAAGGAAGATCAAGTAGCAAGAAGATCAAGGAACAAGGAAGATCAAGTAGCAAGAAGATCAAGGAACAAGGAATATGAAGGAGCAAGAAGCAAGGATGAAAAGTGAGAAGTGAAAACAAGGTAAAAGAATTTATAGCTACTTAATCCAATAATGTTGAAGTATAATACCAATAATGTTGAAGTATAATACCAATAATGTCGACGATAATATAATAATGCTCACGATAATACCAATAATGCTGAAGTATTATACCAATAATTCTATAACGACTATAAAAGCAGCTCCCATCCATTCGTAAGTCATTCATCTCCCATCATGGCTTATAATATTTATGATGATCAGTTTGAGACCATTCTTTGCTCCATGAGCTACAATGATATTAATCGCCGATAATGTAAAGGGTGTTGTCGATCCTTACTTACAATCCAAAGCGTAAGGTCGTGGAGTGTGATTGCCCCGCCTTTACTCGTGGTTGTGATCCATCTTCTTTGGGTTCCTCGCGCCATGCCTACGAAATGAATGCGATCACAATAGTAGTGGATTGATGATGAGTGAATCATCGACTCTATAATGCCATCAATAATATGTGCATCTAAATTATATGTATGCCATCAATAATGTGTGCATCAGATGTAATGATGTGTATTAAACACCTATTATAATAGATGTAAGGATGTTAGTATAAGCATAAATTAGGATGTATCGACAACGATTAATTGTCCAAAATGCTTAAGTATTATAGCAAAAGAAATTACATACATGATTATCGAGAACATGACCGAGATTGAGAGCTTTTAGCTAATGCTATGTCCCCCACATGTCAACAATGTATTTTGAATCTGAACAGCCTTTCGGCCTTTTGCCATTTGCATCCCATGCATAATGTATGGCATCTAACTTCTCATACCTTGATGGATCCGATGGATTGGGTCGCCAACGCTTAGTTAAGCAACCTCAGATAGTCACGACACCAACGTGCATCCACCATGATACATAAATGTGACCATAATTGGTAGACTCGATCTAGGATGGCATCTTCTTCTCAGAAAGCCCAACCACGTTGGAGTTTCATCGCCTCCTCCAGGTCGGACTAAAACGAACATACCTTTCGTGAACATGTGCATGAGGATCAAACTCATCCATAGGCAACACCGACGCCCATCCGCCGGGCCCACAATACGAGGCAAAGGTCTTACAAGCACAAATGGGCTTCATCGACCTCCGGAGTAAATGCAGCTTGTAGAGGTTCTTGCCTTGTAACGCAACCAAAAGTTGTCATTTTGAGGTCGCCCCGAGATACATCTTCCAAACACAAAAGAATCTCGCTCCAAGAATCCATAGTTGCTTTGTAATCGCCGTGCAAACACACTATCTTCCTGATTTTTGCGTAAGGAATTCCATAATGCTATGTACTTGTTGATGCCGCCCCGCCAGCCGTGGAGATCTTTCAATGTCTTCCTTGAGGGATATTTTTAGGCACCCCCGTTGGTAACGCTGGCTCACCATTTTCATCCTCCTTCCACATTCTTATTCCTTTTTCTCGAATCCACTCTTTATGGGTTGGCCGCGATCTTATATTGCATAATGGGCCATTTCCCATCCATTTTAAATCGGAATAGCAATGGGTCGGTATGACTGTTAGACGTTGGCCTTTATCGTGATATATCCCTTGACAAAGCCTTTCCAACTGGAACTTCATCCACAAAATATGGAACAGAGACTTTGCATTGCACTTGCTAAACAAGTAAAGCAACTCGTGCAAAGTTAGAGCATCCGATGAACTCATTAACGCCGAAAAGTTCCCAAACAATGCGCCAATATCATCATGAGTATGCCCAACCATCATGAATCCAACCCGAATCTCATCGAATACCTTAAGCCATGTCAAATAAGAGAGGTAGGAGAACACATATCTATTTTTATTTTGACCCGATGCATTATCCAACCTGTAAGTAGAGATTTCGAGGAAGAGGATTGAAGCCTTCTGTTGGCAAGAGAAGATGAAGGCATCTTCTCTTGTGTTCAAGGCTTAGCTTATGCCGCAGTTGGTCGAAGTATCTTTTAGGGCTTGCATCAATTTGCAACAGAAGTTCCGCTTCCACACAGATCACCGCGACTTGTCTTCTTCCCAAGAACTCAAGATAGTGTAGGATCCTAGAGAGTGATCCAACATGAAAGTTTGAGTCATCCTTCCAAAGATCAAGAGAGAAATGGCCATAAGCCCGGCCCACCATGACCATGTGTCAATGCTCCCCGCTGTCGCTTCTTCAAGCGATCTCCTCTCCAAACAGATTTTATGAGATGGTGACTTCTTGGTGTGAGTGTTTTGACCTGATCCATCTTATCATGTATTATGCAAAGGTGACTTTCTCGCTTAACGATGTGATAATGCACGCCAATGCCAATATTGACTCCTACAGAACGTTGTTCCAACATATGTGCCCGCCGCTGAATTGAAAGGTTGCGCCTCTCCCTTGTATCTTTTGTTCTTTCCAATTTTTGCTTGATGACTACACATATGTTACACTTGGAGAATGTCTGATTTTTTGCTATGCCGACGCCTGGAAACTCTTTTTTCTTCCAAATATTGTAAAAAGAGGGCAAGGTTACACTCTTTCCCCCGCCAATTCTTCCACCACGGCACCCACTTCCTTATGTATGCTCTTCTTATTAAGGATGGAAGGAAGTTTATTTAACATTCTCCCTTATATCATCCTTTCCTTTTTGTTTCTATGTGGAATGCTCTCCGTGATTCTCACTAATGAAGGTATCAAGCACACTTTCTCAGTAGCTAGTGTCACGCATCTAGGCTTCTTAGAGCTCAGATACCATGTTCGCCCGCTTTCCACCTAACTCAACCTCTTCCTCCAACTATAAAACGTAGACCGAGCAACTCCTAGAGCCACGCCATGCAAATTGACAAAGACTCCACCCAGAGACCACTACTTTCGGCCCGACCGCCAGATAAGTTACACTCAACACATCAAAAACAAGCGTAATCCCCGCAATCGCTTGATTGAGAATAAAATTTTTTCTTAAGGCACATACTTGTTTCTCGGCCAGCTTTTTTTGACACATTCGCCCTTGCAAAGATGTTGATTTTAGAGCACTCTTGATTGACTTGGAAGCGCACATCCTCTCCTGCTTGCTATCCCCCTTTGGTTCCCTCCTGACCCTCTTCACATAGTTATATTTCCTTTTCCTCTTGAATTGCTTCTCAACATCAGCTTCCAAGCACTCAACTTCTGAGTCATCATGTTCGAGAGCAGCTCGAGCTTGTAAATGTTGTGAAACTGTCCTACCATCATGAAGCAAAACATCATGGGTCTCCCAGGTTACTAAACTGTTAGCTATAGGCCTCTCAAAGACAAGCATGACATGACCTGATGTTTTGGTTTCCCCGTTGATCTATTATGTTACCCATCAGAAGCCCGACCTTTGATACACCCAAGAACTCATCGTCTATAGCATCCTGAGGATCACTAAAGACTATATTCGCCTCCGAATATTTAGATCCAATGCAGGAGTGAAGAATGTAGCATGGCAAACCTAGTAGATCTGTTCTGGAGTAGTAGACTGTCTCATCTTCAGGCTTAAACAACCTGAGACCAAGACGGGCAGCTAGATTCTCATGACCTCCAATCTCCTCTACTATCTCGTCTTCTTCATTTGTTGCTGTATTGCTTGGTTCACCACAGTGAGCAGTGAAACTGATGTCCGGCGGGCTACTGACAGATGGTGGACTACTAGATGAATCCTCTTGTGAAGAGGGCAAATTGAGGGATCTCGAAGACGTATCTTCACTTGAGGGCCACTCATTTGGTTTTACATCCCTCTTAGGCCACTGAATGAATGTGCCTACTGCCTCACCAATGTTATCTGCCCCTCCGCAGGGACCGGAAGTTTCGTCGATGGGATCACTGACTGCGGACCTCAATTGCTACATTTGAAGGATCTATTTCCTTCCCATGAAGAGTGGTTCTATTCAAAATATGTCCCCGGCAACAATTGTGCTTCCGATTTAATAGGTTGTACAGGGAAAATTGAACCCGCTTCAATCAAGGCTAAACTTTTTAGAACATATGAATTAGACTAAAAATAAGCAATAAACAAGCAAAAGTGGCGCCATTTAGTATAGAAGACAAAATTTTGGTCTAACTTTGAGCTAAATGGGCCATGGCGCCATTTGGTCTAAACAGAACAGTTGATCAAATGGCGCCATGGCGCCATTTGATCCAAATTCAAACCCATGGCAACGGATGTGTGAATTTGAACAAATAGCCATGGCGCCATTTGATCGGTGCACCGTTGGTCTAAATGGCGCCATGGCGCCATTTAGCTTCAAATTCACAACATTTCAACCTTGCACCATGTTCAACCGAATGGGCTTATGGCGCCATTTACCAATACACCATTTTAAGGGTATTTGGAATAGAATGGCGCCCTGGCGCCATTTGATCAAGTGGGAGCCATGAGGCGATTTGACTAAGCTCCATCACAAAATCTACACGAGGTGCCTATGTTATGCATTCTTGCTCCCATTGCTGTATATGTGTCAATAAGAGCAGGCATGCATAACATGGGCACCCCATGCAAACTCTGCAAGTGAAACCAAGTTTCGGTCCCGGCAAGATGAAATTCAAAGATTTGAACACGCCTTACACCTACCGTAACATTATTCCTACCGTAAATAGTGGACTTACTTGATATTAGATAGATCCATGGTGGTATGTACCGAGCAAAGAGATGGAACAGAAAAAGAAGCTAATCCCGCCAGATGAATTCGCAGAGAACCGAAAGCCAAGAAGAAAGCGCCAAGAATCACCGGGATTTCGTGGAGCCAAGAAGAAAGTTTACCGACAAAGACGCGATGCGCCTTTGCAAAGTTTTCGCCACGCTACCGAGAAAAGAAAGCGCCTTTTATGCGAAGGGCAAGAAATGAAACTAACAGCGGATTCGAAAAGCCGAACTGCGGTAATCTAAAACGCTCATGTTGTGGCATGGTCGCCTTAAGAGGAAGAACGGCGACAAAGAGGGAGCTTTAAATGCAAAGTACAATTTTAAAAGCGGACCATTCGACTTCGGACAAGTGGCAGCCAAATTTCAATTCACGGGCGGGAATTTTAAATTTTGTGGTGGCAAATTTTCAAATTACGGGCGGGATTTTTGAATTCTATGTTCAAATTTGGGCGGGCGGGCGGTAGGGCGGGAAATATTCGAATTTCAAAATTCAATTTTGGGCGGGCATGGGCGTCTGGACCGCCATGGCGTGCATGGGCATACAGCATGTTTTGGCTCGACCGCCACGGGCATGGGCGCTGGATAGCCACGGCCCTAGTTGGCGCCTTAGTGGTAATACAGCCACCCAAACGGCCAAAAGTTAGTTATGCCCCGCTTTACTCAAGCACCTCATCTCGGTTTTTTCGCTGATTCAGCTCCTAGCCTTCGACCTTAGCCGCTAGCCAAATCGTTAGCCCGCCGCTTAAAGCAACCCTTTTTTCTTCCTTTGTTTTCGAGTGTTTTCTCGGGCGCCCATTTCCCCACGGTTCAGCGTACCTCAAGACATCAAGCTATTACACCAGTTTTGGGACCAAATTCAAAATTTCGAAATGGAAATCGACAATTCCGGAGCTCCTCGTAATGTGGAGACAAATGGGCTAGCGACCTCAAGGGACAGTATGTCATCTACTTGCATTGTTTTGTTTGGGCTAAAATGGTGCCACCTTTAGGATCCATTTGACAAATGCCCGGTAGCATTTGGCTTTGTGTTCAGAGTTGAGAAATGGCGCCATGGCGCCATTTGATGTCCACTAGCTTACATTAGGGTCTTGTTGTTGGTAAATGGCGCCATCGCGCCATTTGATGTTTATTGTCCTATTTTTGGGTATTGTTGTTTGTAAATGGCGCCATCGCGCCATTTGATGTCTATTATCTTACATTAGGGGCCTGTGGAGTTGATAAATGGCGCCATGGCGCTGCTTAATGTTCATTAGCTTACAATAGGGTATTGTTGGCAAATGGTCTTTTGTTGGAAAATGGCGCCACCGCCATTTGATGTCTATTGTCTTACATTAGGGTCCTGGTGGAGTTGATAAATGGCGCCATGGCGCCGCTTAATGTTTAGTAGCTTACAATGTATTGTTGTTGAAAATGGTCTTTTTGTTGGTAATTTACCGCCGCCATTTGATGTCTATTGTCTTACATTAGGGACTGTGGAGTTGATAAAATGGCGCCATGGGCCGCTTAATGTTCAAGAGCTTACAATATTGTATTGTTGTAGGCAAATGGTCTTTTGTTATAAATGGCGCGACCGCCATTTGATGTCTATTGTCTTCCGATTTGATGTCTATTGTCTATCGCTACTATCCGATGTCTATTATCTTACATTTGTGTAGATTGCAATGAATCAGATGTAAAATGGCGCCATGGCGCCATTTGCTTAGTCGCCTGGTCCGGCCTACTTGTTTCAAATGAAAGTTATTGATGCCTTTGTTGCCGATGCCTTTGTTGCAGCTATGTTACGCTCGTAAACACAATTTCAATCCGACTGCACTATCATGCCGATGATAGGAACCGTGCATGGAAATAACGCGGTGAGCCCTCCACCTCTACGGGCTCGAAAGGAGACAGAAGAGAGAGCTCGCCGATAAAGGAGACGGCCCCAAAAGAGCCGGAATTTACCAGCCGGGTATCTTGGTTAACATGAGGTTGACTAGCAAGAGCGGGCGCCAAGATTGGATCGTGGTGGTCCGTGGAAGACACAATGCAGCCAGTAAAAATAATAGTCTACTATGTGGACCGGAAGTTTTATGATCCCACAATAATGTCCGCTAGTATAGCAAATGTAGCCGGGTTCGGGCGAGAAAGCAAGGCCGGGCTCGCCATCATACAACAGCCTTTGAAGAAGCCGATATCGAGGTCCACAAGAAATCTTGAGGGGTTTTATGATTCTTCGCAATCGCTTGAACGAGTCAAGAACTCGCTTCATTCGCTGTCAAGGCATTAGCCCAACAGAAACTACCCGCCATTGTGGACACGGCGTGGCTGAAAACCGTTAGAAGGTGAAAGAAAAAACCTAATGAGGCAAACCGCAAATGCAAGTCGAAAAAGACTCCTCATCCAAGCATCGAGGAAGATGGCCGTGAAGCCGAAAGCAAGGAAAGGGCGGACAAGGGAAGGTGAAGAGAAAGGACCACTAAGATCCCGATAAGGAAAAGAAAGAGAAGAAGGAAAGGAAAGAAAAGGAAAAGAAAGAAAGGAAGGAAAAGGAAGAAGAAAGACAAGAAAGACAAGGAAAAGGACGGAAAGGGAGGAAGGAAGAACAAAGCAAGGGGTGAAAGGGACGGAGAGGAAAGGGAACCGTAAGCAATAGAAGGGAAAAAAAGAAGAAGAAGACGTGGGGGGAGTCCTCCGAGAAGGAGAGGACACCTAAAAAACAGAGGAGAGACACTCTGACTCCAAGTCCCGATGGCAGTCCCCAGACGGCATGAGATGAGAGGAGCGACGAGCACGCCGTAAGTGGTGGTGAAGTTCCAAGCCCATCACATATCCAAGATTCTCGCAGCACGCCGCCAAAAGGGTCCCCATTAAGAAGACAGAGCCAAAGAAGCTCACATTAAGAATAGCTCAAGACTTGCTCGAGGTGCCTCCAAATCTTAAGGTGGAAAGATCAAGAGGAGAAGACGGCACGTAACACGCTACGTAAGATCATTGACCACCGCCATCTTTTTCCTCCGGGCATCACATTTATAAAACTAATAAACGTGTTCAACCCTATACCAAGGGCCCGCAAACTGACATCTAGGCCAAGAAATATGGAGCACGCCAAGACCTTAGTGGAATCCTTTCAAAGAGACCCACATCCTGTTTACTCCTCGAGGACGGATTCCATTCAATCCCCTCACAAAGAAACTACATCCTTGGAAAATCGAGGATGACCTCATGGGGATGAACTATTACATAGTGAATGGCAATCATTCGTTATGGCCGCCCAAATTTTGTTTGTAGAAGACTCCCAAGACAATCAAGTCCCAAGAACAAATGGCAAAAATTTATGAGTATCGGAATTGCCGAAGTCTTGTCCGGCACGGTGGACGAAAGCAAGAGTGCTCGCAATTTGGGCTTGTGAAGTCAATGATATCGCCGCCAAGACTATCTTCAAGGAGCCTTTCATTGATAAAATAACCCAATCAAGGCAACAATATGCTCTTTGCGGGAAGCCCGATCCATCGGGACGCTGGCAATCTCGCTCGTAACCATACAAGGTACATCGCGGTTTTACTTTTTCGCTAGATTACTAAATGGGCCACGGGCGCCATTTGTCGAGGAAATGGCGCCACGGCGCCATTTGTCATTAATCGAGTTTTACGGCGCCATTTGGTAAACAAATGAAAGCCGGGGCTTATTTCATAATCATTTGCATTCAAAACTAACTTCTTTCTTGTTTTCGCCAAGTTATCCGCTTTTGGCTGAAGTTACCATGCGTGGTAAGCAACCGAAAGATTTCAACCAGTGGGTCTTCATGCCAGAGGATATTTTTCAGCTATTCATGTCCCTTTGGAACTTGTGGAAATCTTGCAAACTAAAAGATAATAAGGGACAGACTATTACCTGTAACTGGTCAAAAGAGTGCGACTACTTCAGTCAGACATACCTGAGGTGCATTAGGGGTATGGACTATGAAGACTGTCGGATTTTGTTCCAGGAGGTGCTGGATGGGAATACCTACGTGAAGGTCACCGATTATATTGTAAGCACTTCTTCAAGACAAGGGCAAAGACACTACGATCTATATCGCTTTTGAAGAAGGAGATTTTGAATATGTGAAGGATAATTTTCCGAGGAAGTTTAAATCCTTCACTGATCTCAGTACTGCGGTGGCGGGCTTCGAGGACAGCGACCTAATTTCCATGGCCACCTTGCATAGTAAGTGGGTTGAAGTTGGCGTGACCAAGGAAGGAGTTTTCGGTAACGTGCCACCTGCTTTGGCAAAATTCATACGCAATGCCGCCTTTGCAGAGGGAGGATATCAAGACTCAAGGCGGTTGAACTAACCGACGCCAGGGGCAATTTGTTTGCAATCCCCGCACAAAGATCCTTGATAGCCCCGACACTAGAGGCATCACTCCAATGTGGGACAAGACCACTGCCTAATTTCTTTTAATACACCAGTAAAGAACACCACAACCGATTCTTTTTCTCGATAGTGGTCTTTGCAAGGCCGTGAGCATAATTTTTGATTTCATCTCGTGTTGGATGATCCGGATTCCGATCCGTAGTTTTTATTGGCACGTATGAGGACTAATACAAAAACCGCCCCTGTGAGTTCAGGAGGTCCATGCACTAGTGTACGCCACAAAGATTCGTGCCATCGCAGTCCTCTTGTCGATGAAATTGACCTCAAATTCCCTTCAACGATCATCCTCAAGAACCGCCACCGCCTCGTGCCTAACGCAGAAGACTAAGAGGTGGAGACCGAGGCTATGGGTGAAAGCTCGCAACGCCAGATTCAGTAATACCGGGCAAGGCTTGCCGGGGGACATAATCATGAGAAACCACCGGGCCCCGCCACATGCTCCTACCTCGTCGCGTAAAATGGTACCGCCAGAACAGGGGTGTTTGATTACTTCTCCCCGTGGTTCTTTTGGCCGGGCTTCATTGATGAATAAGAGATTTTGCATTGTCTTCAAAGTGACCCGCTTTAAGCATGAGTGCCTAAAGGGGATTCTTGATAGGCTTGACCGCCATCAATCCCTATACTTTCGCCAGCCTCGTGATGAGAGACAAGGTAATCGTTGTCAAGAAACTGTAGATCCATCAAATACAGAGATGCCTGAAGCTCCACCCGATGTGGACTATGATGAGATCAAGAACGCACAATTCGATCTCGACATGCTTAATGATCCCACTTTCACCGCCATTGGTTTGAGACCTTCGTGTCGATCCTATGGGTGCTTCTTCTAGCCATGGCCCTGGCGATGCTGAACCTGATCCTGATGTGGAACCTGATCCTGATGTGGAACCTGATCCTGATGCAGAAGCTGATCCTGATGAGGAACCCTGAATTTTGTGATTATAATATTAAATTGTACAATAATACTTTTGTAAAGACTCCCTTTTTGCCTGTTGTGGCAAAAATTTTGATATGCAAATTGGTGAATTTGGAAATTTTAACTAATTTTGTGATGTTATGTTTCTTTACCTTCTTTATATGCACTGTTAGTATTTTTAATGGCGCCAATAAATGACACTTTAGAGGCATATTTTTTCTTAATGGCGCTATAATTGCTTAAAAAATTGGCATTAAATGAACTAAAAAAGATTTTCGTATCTAATTGGAATCACGAAATTTCCCATTTTAATGAAATTGTGCTTCATAGTAACTTCCAAAAGCTTAGGAATCTCAACGAGATCAAAGGGCTCAAACTCCCCCCTAATCAAGAGATGGAGGATATTCTTAATGTTCATTTTGCAGATGATACTTTTCTTTTTATGGGCCTGGACAATCAATCCATCCAAACTACACAGCAGATTCTAGAAGACTTCGGAAGATGCTCAGGTTGTAATATCAATCCGGCCAAGACAAAGCTAATCTCAAGGGACCGGGACTAAGGGGAGCAAGCAGCCTTTATCTCTGGATGTATGTACCTCTCTCCTACCACCAAAACCAAAATCCCGGGATCCCCTATGCTATTAGGGTGAACGCGAAAGTGATCCGGGGGGGACCTCTTGATAAATTCTACAGAAGGTGGACTCCCTCAACTCCAAATTTCTCTAAGAATGGTAGGGCTATTCTTGCAAATTCGCCATTGTCCTCTTCTGTTTATCACCATCCATTATTATGGCCCCTAAATAGGTCTACTCTAAAAATGCAAAGTATTATTGGTAGATTCATTGCAGTGTGGAACTAATGTAAGATGCCGGATCCCGCCCATGAATGAGTGCCAGAAAACCAAAAGTATGGGAGGATTGGGAGTCATTAATATCGAGAAGCAAGCAACTGCTTTAGCAGCAAAATACTTCTACAGGGCCTGTACAGATCAGATTAACCATCCGGTCAAGCTCTGATTAAGCATTACATTGGGAGATGCCATCCCTTTGGGTGGAGAGGGCTTAAGTTGCACCTCCCTTTTAGTATTTTCTATCCTTTCACCATCCCGAATTCCACCCTCGATTTTAAAGAAGTGGATCGTATGTGGTTCAAAGTTAAAGGCATGTACTTGGAAGGAAGGCCTTTCTCGTGATCAGCCTATCTTCCGGAGTCCATCCCTTATTCTTGATGATCCCAACACATGCTTGGCCTCTCATTTCCCCCCTTACTAAACAATGGACTAACAGGGAATTGTTTTTATCAGTGATATTATCAACGGTTTCGACTATCATAGCTCCTGGTTTTTAAGTGATCTAGGGAGGAGTCCGAGACCTTGTTTAATAGTATTATCCAGAGACTTGCCAATTGAACAAAGGGCACCATTCGTAAGATTTGTGGCATATAAACGGGTATAAAGGTTACAAGGTTAAATGGCCTATAAATTTCTAAATAAAGATCAGGCCAAGAATGGAATAATCGATCCTTTGAGGATCAAAAGGAATCTTATATTCTTATGGAAGAGCCCGATTCATCCAAAAGTTAAAGCCTTTTATATGGCAGCTCGCACAAGGCTCTTGCAACAAAACACTAAGAGATGGAGGATGAACATGGCGGATTCTAACATCCGTGTTCGATGTATGCAGGATCGTGAAGATGAGAATCACCTCTTTAGGAATTGTTTATGGGCCGAATGGACCCTGGAGTTAGCTGAGATAGAGCTTGATATGCCTCATCTTAGAACTATGAGCTCCACGATTTCTTTCTTCCCGAGAACCCATCGAATTCATGATCTACCTTCTCCTCCGGAGGATGTGGAAGGAGGAATTCCCTAATCTTCAAAGAGGAAATCATTTGGCCTCAGGCTATTATTGAGCAAACCAAATATGATATTAATTGGATTGAGGAGATATTTAACATTCATAGTTGAGCTCAATCTATCGTTTCTAACTTCATTTTGAATTTCTCGTAACATTCCCGACATTGGTAAAGAAGTCGGCGGAGAAGAATCGACCTTCACTCTAATGCGCTGTGGCTTACTCAGTTTGGGGTCGAGGTTTCAACAATTCATGAAGATGGAGTATGCCAATGTAACTGTGCCTGTAACACGGCTTATGATGCAAAAAGGCATATCCTATGCGGGGCTAAGGATAAGAAAAGAAGATTCAATCCGGGGAAAGCCCATTTATGCAAATGCCAATTCTGTCTATTCATACTGGCTACCGAAGGAATGGGGAGAAAAGACCACGCCGAGAACGAGCCCAAGAAAAGAAGATTCCTGGGATGACCCTAAAACTTTTGGGTTTTGGTCACAAGAACTCTGATTTCATAACTTAAGAACTTTTTTTATGTTTTAGGCTTAAGATAAGCCTTAAAATTTTCTCTAGCTTTTATGTTGAAGGGTCTAAACAACCAACCCTACCCAAATTGGTTGCCTTTTGTAAACATATGTATATATACATATGTCGATATGTACACCTAAATCTATATTAATACAAACACTAAGTCTTCAATCAAAAAAAAAAAAAATATTATGCTTTGCATGAATTTTAAGTATTACCATCAGTTAATGCTCTGATTGTCCGTTTTGTAGAACATAATTTTGCTCTGTTTTATATATAGAATATAGCGGTGTTAGACAGTTGGAGATAGCAATGTTCAATGAGGTTAAATAGTGTGAAATATGGATTCATGAAGGGTATGTAGCTTAAAATGTGGATGCAAAATAATTTAGTTTCAAATTCACGCATAGCATGATCAATAATAGGAGCTACCAACACGCCAAGCGTGATTTATACTAATTTAGGTTTAAATGCACGCCAAGCGTGATCTCTTGTTCTGAAAAGTACTCTAAAAAGTGCTCATCTTCTTTGCAAAGGCCCAAGAGGAAGAAAACCCCTAATAATTTGGGTTCTAATCGCCAAGAAAGCAAGGGCAGCCACCCGCATGCAAGCACCATATGATCTCACCTTAGATGATGAAGGGCCGATTCTTATAGCAACCATCCACCCCACCGCCTCAAGAGGAAATGGACGAGGGTGCCGAGTGGTACGCTGACCTTGCCAAGACAAATGGCAAGCTCGACTTAACTCTCTTCTCGAGGAAAAAGGAAGGCATAAGATGGCCAAACAAGGGATCCTAATCTCTTGTGAGGAAGAGGATGACACCAACTGCAAATTGCTCTTTGAGATTACACAGAAGCAGTAAGAAATATCCGCCGTGACTTACTCACCGAGAGCTATCAGATACAAGGATACGCTCATGAGGACAGATGTGAACGGTGAGACATGTTTTAAGTATGGTTGGCCAACCAATGTAGCAGTTATGCCAATATCTATTTGCCAAGGGGTTACAACTGTGCGTAGAGGCATGTTCACTAAACCGATACCAAGTCACTATTTGCAGCAAGTTAGGAATTGCGTGACTTGAAAGCTTCTAAGAGGGTTCTAGATCTAGGGAAGGATGTTCAACCTGCAGTTGTCGAAGGCATGGAGGCTTCTGTTTTTGAGAATGAACAGGACAGAGTGGCGCAGCTAGAGGCCATGAACAAGTCAATAAATACTCCGACCATTATCCATTGAGTCTTAAGGAAACTTTTTATGATCCATGTGAAGTCCTCATCCGCTCACCAAGCTCCATTTATGTTAGCGTAAGATATGATCCAAAGACATGCCATGGAGATTGTTTGAGCATGATTAGTAATCCAGTCAAATGCCTATGCCAGCGGATGTGCTACCTTTGGGATATGATCTCGAACAAGCTTCGGCCAGGTGTGGACGAACGCCCGTGAGCTATTAACAAGTGATGATATTAAATATGTCATCATCGACGGGCAAAGCATTCGCTTGAGGGCAAAAAGGCCATCATCAGCAAAAGTAACAAACAGCCAAAAAGTGTTCTACAATCACTATGATAGGAGGTGTCATATCTTGATGCCAATACTTCACCGCAGATTTGGCTTAGATTAGTGCAACTTTGAATGAAATGGGAAGACATTTCTATACAAAAGGTAACTAACCGCATTAGGATGTTAGCATTTTAATATTCACGCCGTCGTGCTTTCAATTCAATTGAATTCACGCTACGCCCGGTTTCATAAATTGAATTCACGCCAGCGTGTTTCAAATCAAACCAACCCACGCCAGCGTGTTTTCAAATCAATTGAATTCACGCCAGCGATTTTCAAATCAACCGGTTTCATAAATTGAATTCACGCCAGTGACTTTAATCAACCAATTCACGCCAGCGCAGTTTTCAAATCACGCCAGCGCCCCGCGTGAATTGATTGATTTGAAAAAACACCGGGCGTGAATTGGTTTGATTTGAAAGCACGCCGGCATGAATTGCATTAGTAACTTTATTCATTTCACGCCAGCGTGATTTTCTCTTGATCAATTCTATTCAAATCGCGCCACGCCGTGTTTCTATTCTATGATACTTATTCAATGTCCGTAGACTATTGCAGTCCATAATGCGGAACAACCGCGCCCACGCCAACAAAGGTGGAATATGGCTGCCCATTGCCCACCGCATTGTATGGTCAAAGTCCGAGGCATTCAAGCCGCTAGAGCGGACTGTCGTGAGACAATTATACTGTGAGAAGAAGAAGACCGCAAGAAAATCAAAGAAAAAAGGTGGTGATGACATTGCAGATCCTTCCGAAAAGCGCATCAGATAAGATTGTGTTTTGTAAGGAGGCGATGGCTCAAGTGGAATGAATTCCGGGACGCTTTATGCACAAGGGAAGCCGCCAGATACTATGGGTAGGGTGCCCCGTTGATGTAAGCATCTTTGACTTGAATGTGACAGATGAGAAAGACTCAGGGGCTAGACGACGCTGAGACCATTTGGGTTTTAGACCAGGGCTTAAAGAAGGAAGTCTTATACAAGAAGAGTGCTTTCACTAAGGATAGGATGTCCTTCGTTGAGTGTCAGCAGCCATGTGAAGGATATGCGATAATGAAGTCACTGTAGGAGCCGAGTTACAAAGGCTATCTGGGGATGTGGCATTATCTGAAATTGATTGCTGGACAAATACAATCAAGAATGATGACATCAAGAAGTTTGTATTCTGGTCAAAGGACTTCCTAAAGAATTGGAAGGCTAAAAATACAAAACATAAGGAGACTCTACCCCTAAGGTAACGGGCCGAGTTGAGAAGAAAAGTGGCGCTTTGTGAAGAAGATTACTGGAGAAGAAGACACTGTCCAGATTCAGTCTCCATTGGGTACAAAGGTCTCTTGCCAGAATCAACTTCTGGCCTTAAAAATATATCACTCTTTGTGTTGGACAGCAGGGGTGGGAGAGGAGATATGGGCATGAACCGAAGGACTACAAAGCAGCCTTCTTTTACCACCAGATAGGATTGACAACCGAGAGGTCCTTCACTATTGTCATCGTTTGTCCTTTCGTGAGTCACATTCGCATGCACTATCCGGCCGCTCATGATCCGGAGTGCCTCAAAGTTATTAGGGAGGGATGCCTAATATATGATATTAAGGATAATGAGTCTTGTAACGTAGCGGAAGATGGCACATGTGATCTTTATTATGATATCCATGCCGGGACGAGGAATATGATATTGCTAAGGCCAAGGATGACAATAGCAAGGCATGGGAATGTTTGTTTTCTAGATGATCCGGACTTAAGAACTATATTCTTTCATGCCGCATCGGGATCGGTCCGTAACAGATGAGTCGAAGAGGATGAGGATCGGGACCCTCCTAAGTGGGGAAACTGGCACGAGCTACAAACTAAGGAGAAGGGCCCCTTAAATAAAAATGGATTTCCGCCTATGGCTGCTTTCGCCGAGAGGCATTTGCTCCAATTGATACAACCCGCTTGGAGCTTCATGTTGAGGTTATATTGCCCGAGAGGCTCTTATGGGTGCAAGAAGATGTCACCGCTTTGTGAGTGATGAGCAAGGCCAAAGACTTTCTTGAACCATTCCTCATGCATGTGCTTGCCAAGTCTCCTAAAGGCCCTTATGGCACCCTCTGAAATCATCAGCAATCAAAAGTCTCGTGAGGGACTTGTCCAATTCGAAGTGGACGTTGTTTCCGTGAGGGAACTAGTAATCCTGCAACCGATAAGGAAAGCAATAATGAACAAATAGTCGCTAAACTGGCTGCTGCTCAATCGGGAATATCCTTGCCCACATTGCGGGGTGATGCAAGCAACAATAGAGTAGATTCACAGTTAACAATGAACTAATTGACAGGAAACCGAAAATGAAGGCAACGAAGGCGCTCTAGTGATTCACGAGTTTGCCAAATCAATAGTAAAATATTGTCCGCTTTGAAGGACGCAAAATGAACTAATAGAAAATAACAATTCTAACAAATGTAAGAAGACTAAGATTAAGGGTGGCTTAAGGGGAGAATGACGCCGATGACGGCAGCTAAAATTGAAGATGATAGGTATGGCCTTGCTCACTTAAATCGCGCCACGCGTAATTTAATTTGTATTACATTTGAATTAAATCGGCCAAGCGTGCTTTTGATTATTTTTCGTTGTCAACTAAATCACGCCGAAGCCATTTGGTTATGACTATTTCAAATCACGCTTTAGCGCTTTGTATTGTTTGTATTATCGTATCTTGCTAACCGGATACATGTTTGATGTTTCCAGCTTCCATTGGCGCTTTCTAAGAAGGTTGTGGTGTTCGACCTAAACGAGTCCTTTGCAAGACTTTTCCGAAAAATAAAGTGGCTAGAGAACAGTTTCGCGACACCAGCATAATCAAACACCAAGTGGATCTATCCAGGCCGCGACTTGAAGGAGATGCTAGATGAGGCATTCAGTGTTATTTCGAAGTTGGTATTTGGTCATCCATGGAACTAAGGAACATCAAGGATACTTTGGAGGCACTGGGGAAATGCGAGACATTGGTTGACCTTTTGGGATCGAGAACAAATGTGTGAAGTTCACTAATCCCAAAGGATCCAACAAAAGCCTATCTTCATCAAACACTTGAGTAACATGATGGACTAACTTGGTATCGAGAATAAGGATGATATAATCATAGTGGATGATGATGCTCTCAAATGCTTCTACAATCAAACACGCACTCGAATCCACCATCTTACGATCCAAAAACTTTATGCATGCATGATTTTCTCATGAAGTTTGTGTCTATTATGCATAATTTGGCTATGGGGATGACGGTGGGTGAAGTGTTAGATTGCATTTTTAACCGATAGAACGGCTTACATGGAACCACACCTTGTTAAATAATTGGAAAAACATGGATTGATCCCTTTAATGTTTTATTGGAATATATGATATTTGTGTATGATATTTGTGCCGCGTGACGATAATTTCGAGTCTAATGCAACTGTTATTATCAAACCTAATATTATCATCTATCGAGCAAGCAATTTTGGTCTCATCTATGTTAGCAACTTGCTCTTCATTTTTTGCATATTTCAATTGCAGATATGAAACGTCACACGTGAATCGTAACCTTATGTTATTTTGAAGTCCAAAAAAAGATTAAAAAAACAAAAACCCCTAGAAGACAATAGCAGTTGGTTTGATTTTTGGAGTTGACATAATCCCAATTTAATTGGATGATGGTTTCTATTTAATTATCTTGTAGCACATGGCATGTGATTATGTTGGTAAGGGCATGGTCCCCGTAGATATCCAAGGGAAAGCCGCTAGTGCATCAAGTACAATGTGAGGAGAATGAAGACGATCTGCGGGTAGGTTTTATCTAAGTTGTTGTACATGTTTATAACTTTTAATATTGTAGCCATATAACTTATTTTTTCCTATGTAGTTGGGTTCATGAGCCTTCAAAGACACAACTGATTTTGGACAGATCCGTGATGATGCCTTCTTTTCGACAATATGACCAAGAAGGACATCGAGGTGACACAAAAAAGTACATTTTTCTCGATTTAAACCGATACTAGACTCATCTCATTTTTAAAAACAAGTTCCAATTTGTCAAGATGTTCTTCCATGGAGCCGTATGAATAATCATCTGAAAAATCAAGAAAAGACATTGTCTTTCATATGATCTTGAAATACGTAAAGCATGATGCGTTGAAAAGTGGATGAGGAATTTGATAAGCCAAAAGGTACCACTTTGTAGGTAAAAGTGCCCCACGGCGTGGTGAAAGTGGTTTTCAATTGATCTTCAGCCTTGATAGAAATTTGATTGTACCCTGAAAAACTATCCATGAAAGAGTACATCTCATGGCCGGCTACCTCTTCAAGAACTTGGTCTGTGAAGGGTAGTGGAAAATGATCCCATTCAATGGCCTGATTTAATTTCTTATAGTCCACTCAAATGCGTATTTTGCCATTGTGCTTGAGATCAATGACAATTGGGCTCACCCACTCTGAATGTTTGACCTCATAAATCAAACCAGTTGCCAGAAGTTTATCTATTTCGTCTTTGATGCGGTCACGATAATTGAGGTTGAGCCTATACTATCGTTGCTAGATTGGACGTGCATCAGGTTTGGTGGAAATGGTCAGTTCTTCCAACTCTTTCTTGATACCCCTTAAGTCTTTGTAGCTCCACGCAAAGATATGTTTGAACTTCTTCAATTTTTGGAGTTTGAATATGCGGGACTACTTCTGTGTCCTTGACAAGATGAGCAGGAGGTTGGAGCATCATAGGTGGTGCAGCACTCTGTGTCGTGAAAAAGAGAGGCTGCTGAGTGTCATCAAGTAATGGTTGCGTCAAGACAGCAACAACATCAACATCATGAGGAGTGTCTTCGGCAGGGAAAATGTCTAGTCGCTGGATCCGATTGCTAGGTGCCAGATAAGGATCCAGTAAGGCGGCCACAGCCTGGTCTTGATCAAGGGTTATATCGCCCCAAGGATCTGCATACTCGGGGTAGGAAGAAAGAGGAAGATCACCGAGGAGCTTGAACATGATAAGTGTGTTGAGCTTCTTCAATCACTTGTCGAGAGAGATGGCTCAAAGATGCTCAACGTAAATGAGCTTACAAGTTTCCAGATCCATGGTGGCATTCAAGGTGCCGTCCCCGTGATGATAAGTTGATCAGCCGCCCAATAATGAATGCTTTTAGCTTGGCGGAGGAAAGGCCGCCCCACCACCAAAGATTTCATAATCACCCTGGATCTTCACCGCCTTTCCAAACAATTTGAGATCTCCAACACCGATATGGAGAAGAAGGGTGACACCTTGAGGTCGCTTTTGATGTGGCCATTGGCAAAGTTGATGTCATAGGGGCATGATAAAGTTGCTTTTGATGTGCAACCTGTCTCAAGTTTGTCCGTGATGAGGTACCATCAATCCGCACATGATTAATATGTTGATTTCCCACCGGCGCGGTATCATTAGGGTAGAAGCAGCCTACAACACCTACCAAAATCGTGGGTAGGAGCAACTGTTCCTTGGGGAGCAGTGGATACAGTTTGAGAATGGTAGCAAGACTCGGGGAATCTTAATTTTTGCCACCCTCCTCTTGGAGTTCTAAAGGAACATGCGAGAAAGGATCCGGCAGGTTCCAACGGTGTGGGAGTCTGCAACATGGGCCAAGACTTCCTTTTTGAGGAGTTCCACTTCAAAGAATGTTGGGATACCGCTGAGTGCATGGGTTTTTGACATGGAGGGCGCTCGACGCCGGCCTGAGCCGATGGTGGCATGAACGTTAGCAAGCGCGCGCGATCTTCAAGAGTTTGCATAAGTTTGAGAATGCTTTGACGCACCCAAAATGACATGAGGCATGAGCTTATCAAGATCAGGGTCGAAATGGACCGTTTTGTGCTCCTCATGCAGAATAGTGTGCACCGCAAATGCAGGCGCGGTCATGCGTGATGATCGCCAACGGACGACGCGTGATGCCTTGGTCTGGCATGAGACCAGACCAACCTAATTGGATGGTTGTACCGAGGATTAAGAGCTTGATAGATTTCTTCCTGAGCTTATTGATCCAGAGTTGTGGAGGGTGCCGCTTATTGAGGTCTCTGTTGCTGGATTTCTTCAAAACTGGACGTGGGCCCTGTTTGCTATTGGCAACCCAAAGTTGGTACGCAGTAAGACGAACTAAAGTCGTTTGATTTGTTCCTGGAAGCTGAACCAGGACTTAAGGAAGCTAAGGACATGCCGTGGTGGTATGACCCCATTCTTGACAGTGATAACACTATGCTTTAGAAGGATCAAAAGGAGTTCTAGAACCTTGACCCCTTGATTGTTGGGGTTGCTAAGATGCTGATATTGTTGAGGTGGATAGGATTGTCAAGCTGTGGATATTGTTGTATGATCCGCACTGAAGACCATTTTTTGTCCAAGGGTGTAGGATGAGAATGTGTACACTCTTCAAAGAGAATGATTGCACATATTACAATGCTTACAAAGGAGGAGAGCCATTGGTAGAGTTACGCTTTATTTGCAAGATGACCTTGGTACTTACAGATGTGACACTAAATCTGACTTCGTTGAGGAGGACCGCACTAGGAGGTTGTACCAAGATTTCGAGGGACCATGACGAGTCATGAAGGGAAGTCCGTGGAAGGAAACACCGAGAAGACACATTGACAGAGTGATTCACCGCACCATGGCTTGCTCCAAGGTCTTGGGACACGTGTACTTGGCCATAAGATGAATTGCGAGAGACCCCAGAGAAACCATACTAGAATCGCTCTCGTGGGATACTCTTTAAGCTTGTCGACAAGAATTTGGAGACGATCCCGAAAAGTCAAGGGGCGCACTCGCGGGTTGTTGCTTGAGATCATTAAGCTATTTTAAGCCGATCATCATCCGCGGGTGCCATAATGAGAGAGAAAGGCGCCTTTCATCTCTCACAATTTTGTTTCAAAAGGACTTTGTTGACCCCCGAGCCACTAATGAGGGGCTCCTCGCAACGTGGTGGAGAAAATATGGAGCTTGAGCTGAGGTTGAGGTCCAGAGAGAGGAACATCCGTGGGCAAAGGGTCGTGGGTGCCGCCCCGCTAATTTAAGATCGCGAATGTTGTAAACCGGAACCGAAAGGCCGAAAGGGGGGGGAAGATCAAATTCATGAACATGAGGAGGGCTAAACGAGATATGAGGATAGGCCTCCAAGGCAAAGGAGTGTGACCGTAAGGGATATGAATGGAAGTGTTGCCTCGCTGGAGAGCAATGCTTGCAAATGGGGGAGAGACCCCGTCAAGAATCGATATGAGGGGTGGGCGATGCTAACCGAGCACGCGATGGCGGACACGCCTCCTTCAATGTCATAGTCGATCATACATTTTACGAAGCAGTTTTCCGGGCGCCGGTGGCATTTCAATCGAGCCACAATTTGGCTACGGAGTTCCTCACGAGTGAAAGCACGAAGCGCATATATTGAGAGAAGAGAAAAGAACTAAGACCCAAAGCAGCGGGCGACAATATTTAAGGTCCGGGTTCGATCCCCGCAAGACAGCCCTCTATGAGGACCCTTGATCGCTGTTGTTACTGCATTTCCGCACTGTACGGTGATCGTAAGTATTTTACGCATCATACCGTAACGCACTCTCGAAGTTTTAACGCATCAAAACCAAGACATTAAAAAGTGTTGTTACCGGGTATCTATAAAATAATGCATCGCACCTATAAAATACTTACAAGATTTTATAAAATACCTATAAAATAATGCACCGCACCTTTTAAAATATTTACCGTGATTTGTGTTAAAAACTCCAAAAATTTGAAGCAAAAATATTTCATTTTTCATTCCATAACGCATCGCACTCCCTGTACGGCATGCTAAGTACTTGAGCACCGTGACGCTGCATTCGAAACAACACACCGAGGATCCTAGCCGAAAGTGTCATGCGGATTTTACAAAGGAGGTACCTAAAGATGGAGTTGCACTTGCTCAAGAATATATGAAATTATGTAATGCTAAATGATTTATATAAATTCAAAAGCCTTTTGCAAAATTTCTTTTTTTTATTTTATCACCATGTTTATTCATTGTGTTAAAAATATATTGAGATGTGATGAAGATCAAGCAATCAAAATTTCAATTCGAGAACATAGACATGTCTAAAAACTTTGAATAAGTCTAATTTTTCCTATATAAGTCATACACAAAATAATGCTACGGTTCTATTGCGATAGCAATAGAACCGTCATTCCTTGGATGGGGACGCCCCAGTATCACGCCCTCCTATTTATAGACCGGTTTTTCCCTTGGTTGGCTATCGGCATTCTCTTGAGCTTTGCTTTGTTGTCTTTAGCTTCTTTTCTACCTACCTTTCAAGCACCGATCAAGGCCATCCACGCCAGGGGCTAACCGACACCATCCAAGGAGATCCACGCCAAGACGAACCCGTCGTGGCTGCCTCGCTCTCATCTCAAGGCCCCACATCCCCGATTCCCGCACCTAACAAGGTACGGCCGTTGGTTTGTTTTGGGTTAATCTCTCCTGTTTTACTTGGATCCATATGCCATGCTCGGCTCGATGGATGCTTCAACTCAGTGGTTTGAACAGGGTATTGGTTAGTTTTCTCCCTTTGTTTTTGTCCGCTCATTTGAGTCGTTTTACGCTTTTGATTCCGGCATTTTGCTTTTCTGGTTTTTGTCCGTTCATTTGGCGCGGCTCGTTTGCCTTTGATCCGGCCCCCGCTGGTTTCTCCGCCGCCATCGGTTTGATCAGGCGGTTGATTCCTCGGCTGTCCTTCCATTCCCCATTTAGCTAAATCGCCGGTTTGCCGTCGCCTCTGGATTGATCGGCAGTGATGGTACCGATAGAACCTGCCTGCCCCGGCAACAATCGCTCAGCGAGGGTTTGCTTGGGAAGTTAATTCGTTTGCCTCGGGGAGTTTTTTCCCTTCCTCCTTTTAGTCTTTCCTTCTCTCCTCATTTACCGATCCTATCTGTCTGGTTTTTGGTTCCGATTTTGGTCTGTATGATCTTTTGGACGTAAATAGTCTCATTTTATCGGCCTCGCGACATTTGCCCGTGCCTTACCACGCCTTGGTCCCCTTTTTTTGTTGGTTCCGGAGTTCCTATGGGGCTGCCACCGCCAGGCCCAGAACGCTTTCGCCATCGCCTCCCGCCTCCTCTTTTCAAGGGAGGGATACCGGGTTGGTTCCTCATTTTTCCGGGGATACCCGAAGACGGGTTTCCCTGGGATTTTGTGCACCTTTGGGGAGTTGCACGTTGTTTCTCATTCCCTTGCATTCTTTTTGTGCTTTCCTCATTTTCGATTGTTTTTTTTTCCTTACTCCCTCATGTTTGTTTTTCTTGGGTTTTTGTGTTCGCGTTGGAGTATCCGATCATGTTGCTCTTATAGTTGTTGCTAGCTCAAGGCCTTGGCCTCGCCTTATGGCTGTATGGTTTTGTTTTGTTAGTTGTAGGTGTTTTTGTTTTTGTTGCTTCATCGTGCATAAAATTGATCTTGCATCCCCATGGGTATATGTATTTATTTCTACCATATAAGTTTTTGGGTCATTCGCTTGCACAAAGTCGTTTTATGGAGGTTTTTCAAGTTCCCCAAAACCGCCTTCAGGTTGTTCGTTATAGATATTTGGGGTTGTGTTGTCTCTGTCCCCCCTCCCTTTTTGTTCTTTTCTGTGTTTCGTAGGTAATCTCGTTAGAGCTTTTTCTTTGCTTGTCTCTTTGATTGAAATTCATCTCTTGCCCTCATTGTTTTCATAACATCTTGTTTTTTGCATTTTTTTCCTTTTGATTGGTCCCTTTAGATGGTCGTTAGGATATTCATTATGTTTGTTTGTAAGGTTCTTCTCTTTGTCCCATTAATCCTATAGCGTGGTACGCAATTTGATCTATTTAGCATGTTTGGCGCATGTTGTCCAGCTTTATGCATTATGGTTTGCGTGCTTTTATTCCGTCTAGCTTACCTACTATTTTTAGATTTTGGGGTTTTCGGATGCGATGGGCATATGTACATGCAAACATTATCCTGTATTATTTCTTTTATGTTTTTCGGGTGTTTTCCTTGTCAATTTTTTCGTTAAGTTTGTGGTTTGTTTCTAGTTCCTTTTTTATTATTTTTCATTTCTTCCTTTTGCTCTGTTAATCCTGATTAACTCATGTGCATCATGCCCTTTTTCGCTTTTTTGCGCCTCCCTCCTTATGTCCTGGTAGTTGATTTTTGGTTACATTCTAACGCTTGCAACTTGTTGTTTCTAGACATCTCACATTATGGCAGATCTGGCTCTCCCAAAGACATCTCGGGCTTCCTTACGAGTCTTCGACGCTTAAGAGGGTTGCGGTCAAGATCGCTTCGGCCTACCCCAATTGGGTCGAAAGCCAGCACGATCGCTGGGGTCTCTATTAGATCCGATGGGCTCCACTATGTACGGCTGGCAGTTTTTATTGAACCCGGCCCCGCCAGCCTATCCCCCTGTCGGATGCACAAGCATGCCTTCCCACTACGGCTCAAATTAGGTCCCATCTCGGTTGTCTCTTTCCATTTTTTACTCGGTTCCCCAGCTTTTTTCCGGCTTCAGCAGGTCCTTTCTATTGGCTGAGCCATTCCTTGCCAACCATGTGCTCCTCTATTCCCTTCTCCATCATTGGACATGGTGCCCTCGCCTGCTCACAGACCCTCAGCTACATGGCATGTCGCATACGAGCCTTCCGGTCCTCGCACTTACCGGCATTTCATTGCATGAGCAGATTGAGGTGCTTCGCCAGAGGTTCGGGAACGGGCGTCCCCGGCCCGTTCCCAACTTTAAGAGAGAGTCGCTACGCCTACCAAGAGATGAGTTCCTTTGCTACCTGGAGTCAGATTTCGTGAGCTTCATGCTCGCTTGATCATGGTTCCTGCGCCCGGTGACGCATTCTTCGGGGATATTGAGGAAGGTAAGGCCGCCACCCTACGTGAGAATAGAAGTTCTTGATTATTGGCCGATCGCTGGGCTGCGATGTCGCTTTAGATTTTGATGACCATGCGGGCCCCGCTTTTATCTCGCTGGCGATTCCGTGAATTGGGCTCGCAATGCATCGCGACGGGCGCCTCGCCTCGAGACCCTCCCTCGGCCTCCCCCATCAAGCTCTTCTTTTCCTTCTCTCGCCGCTACCCATCCCAGCCTCTTCATCTCGACCGCCCCGGCCCTTTCGATCAGACGCTTTGTGGTCCCGGGCTTGGCCATCTGGATTGAAACCCGCCATGCTCGTGTTAATGCTCTGATCTCCTAACTCTCCCGCCACCTTTTGATTCCACCTCCGGGTCCTTTGGTGCCGCCCGGGAAACTCCATTTTTCCCCGCCCCTGCCCATGATTTATGCCTCCCTCCGATTTCGGCCTCGGATATTCTTAAAAGCAATACTATTACATATGCTTTTATTAAGAGGATTTTGGTGCTATGGCTCGTCCGTTCTTCATTAGCTCACGCTTTGTTGTTTGGTTTTCAATTTTTGTTCTAGCATGTTAGGGACGGCATCCGATTGAGGGTTTTGGTGGTGTTAGATGTTTTATTTTCCTAAGGGGTGTGTATGTATGCAAGTTGGGTGGGGTTGTGTATGCATGTGTTTGTGCTTAGCCCTAAAGGTTTTTTTTCTAGTCTTCGTTCAACTTTCTCCTTTGGTTTCTTTGTTGCATGTGGGTGTATTCTCGTATGCGAGCTTTTGAGGTATGAGCTTGGTTTTGTTAACTCGGCGTTGCAAAATGTATAAAGTTGCGTGGTCCTGCCTTCTTGGTTTGACGAGTTCCTTGGTTATTTGGTTGGTTACTTACTGCTTTGGCCCCTCTTCGTATCGTGTTCCATTTACCTCGCCATCCCTCATCTTGGCATCGACCCTCCCCAAATTGGATGACTTGGCTTCGGGCTACTATAGTCTTGAATCGCTTCCATGCGCGCCCCTTCCTTTCGGGTAATCCATTTGCTCTCACAACAGGTTTTGAATTGATACAATTTGGTTATCGCTTTCCTTGGTCATCCACGTGTCCTCCCGATGCTTTCTCCGCTTCCAAACCACTCCGCCTTTGTCCGCCTCATCGCGGATTTTGCTCGCCTCATGCGGGCCGACTCCCTCAAGCAGACGGGTGCCGTGATCCCCTGGCCACCTCCCCGCCTTCTTCTGCTCCCTTGGGGGTCGCCCCTAAAGGCCTAAACAAATTCCGCCTCATCCTAGATCCGGGCGCTTATCTAAACTCTTTTTGACCATCCCCTTTTCTGAGATGAGTCCCTCGAGCCGCTGTCACATCCGTGGTCTACCCAACCACTTTCTCTTTGCCGCCGACCTGAAACCGGTTATCATCATATCACAATCTGGCCTTCTCATCGCAGACTTTCTTGGGTTTTGAGCTTGATGGCCGGTTCTATGTCTTTAATGTCCTCCCTTTGGTCTAGCCCGGCCCCTTTTGTCTTTACCAAATTAGTCAGACAGCTTGGTTCGGTTTTGGCGAGGTCAAGGCCCGTTGCTTTACCCTATGTCGATGATATTTTATTCTTATGCCAAACATGTCCCGAGGTTCTCTGAGATCCGTGATCATTTCCGATTTGCAACGGGCCGGTTTTCTCTTAGCTTGGAAGAAGTGTCGGTTTTGTCTCTCACATTGCACAATTTTCTTAGGTTTCATAGTGGACGCCATGAGGGCTTCTTTTCAGATATCAGGGCTAAGAAGGAACGGGTCTTGTCTCGTGGTTCTAGTTTGTTGTCTTCCCAAGTTGTCACTCCTCGCATGATTGCCCGATTTTTCTTTGGCTTTATCCAATCCCTCGCTTGGTCCCGGTCGTCGTGGTCTTTGCCTTGTCTTGTGGTCTCCATTTTGATCTACGCCAGGGCCGACCTTTGGGATACTCCCTTCTTCTATCTCCCCTTGCAAGGCCGGGAGGTCCAGCTTTTGGAGACCCTTATTTGTCGGTTTGTGAGCCCCATTGTGGCCACTTTCTTTGTGGGTCGGTTCTACCTTGGGTTTTGATGCCGGTGATGAGGGATGGGGTGGTTGGCTTTCACGTCCGGTTTGAGCTTTCTCTTTTTCGGAGATTTCTCGGCAGATGCCCTCGCCTCAATCTTCTACTTGGCGTGAACTCTTTGCTCTTTTCGCATCTTTGCTAGGTGTGTTTCGTTGTTGTCGACTCCTTGTGTGATAGCTCGTGGGGACAATCGAATGTGTTCTTTTTATTACGTAATGGCGGTTCGCGATCCCCCGCTTCTTTTTTTTGTTCTTTGGAAGTACTAAGTTTCGCCATCAAAGCATCATATTCGATTGGAGCCAGTTTGGGTTCCACGCTTGGAGAATGAGGGTCTGACTATCTTTCCAAAATTCGGGCCTTTGATGAATTTTTCTTTCCCCTCGATCTTTTGCCTCTTAGATGAGCGGTGGGGCCACATCATGTTGATCGCTTTGCTAGCCCTTTTAATGCTCACGCGGTCTTCAACACCAAAGATTGTTATCCTCATCGGATCGGCGCCTAACGCCTTTTCTTATGACCGCATCCGCTTAACAACCATCGCTTTTCCTCCACCTTCCTTGGTTCCCGAGGTTTTGCATCATGCTTTCGGATTTGCCGGCCCGCCCACAATTACTTGTTTTCTCTTGGCCCTCTCTGCCCTTGGTGGCTAATGCTTTGTTGACTCCTCCACTTGGCAATCTTTTGTTCGAGACGCAGGTTTCTTTCATGAATTCTCCTGTGCCTTACTACCTTCACCTTCTTCCCGCATCGCAGTGTCCGTCCGTCATGCAAAGACTATTCGCCTTATGCGTTGTGATTTTTTCTAATACTTAATATTGTCTCTTCTCACATCATTCTTGTAATCTCACATGTTTTTGGAAAGTTTGTTCATTTTCATAAGGTTATTTCTCATCTGTTTGATAGCGTCGGGACTGGTTTCTGAGTTGTTGGTTAGTTATGGGTATAGCTTGGAGTAGTCCATGGTGTTATTTTTTCTTTGGTTGGTTGATGTTAACACTTGCTTATTCCCTTGTTCCAGATATTTTACCTTTTTATGATGGCCCCTCATTGCCCTTCTTCACCTCGGCTATGGCTTCTGTTCTCCGGTCTCGCGCACCGTCAACTTTGCTCAGTTATTCTTCTGCCTGGCTTCAATTTCGTCGGTGGTGTCACTCGTTGCCTTACATCTTTTGCCTCCTCTTTGCATGTTCTTTGCATTCTTCTCCTCTCTAATATCTACCCATGTTAGTCCCTACTTCTATAGGGGTCGCTTCGGGCCTTTATTGCCTTTTTCATAGCTTGATCAACTTTTCCTTCGCTTTGTTCAGCCCTCTTCTGCGTTGGTCCGCCAAGTGGCCTAAAATCCACTCTTCTTTCACGGGCGACATTTACCTCTCCATGCCCTCACGCTCGCTTTCAAATCATCTCCCTACTCGCCCCCTCACCAGCCGATTATTGGCGGCCCTGAAAGCTTGCCTAGTCACTATCTCTGCTGGCCGTTTTCTCCAATTTCCCAGGCAATGCGACCAATTGGCGCACGACCTTTGCCCTTTTTCCTGACTTCTATGTCCGGTTGCACATCCATGAGTCTAAGTGCGACCAATCAGCCAGGGCAGGAGGTCCCTCATAGCACTTTTTTATACGCCTGTCATGTTATTGCAACGTTTGTTGTCCGTCTGGCTTTGTTTTCCCACTCAGCACCCACGAAGACCCTCTTTCGCTCATCCTTGTCCTCCACACCGGCCTTTGTCATATCTTTGCTGCGGATTCGTGGTGGTTTGAGTCCCCTCAACGTCTTATCGGTTGGGAGCCCGGGATTTTGGCACCCATGCAGTCGTGGAAAGCGGTGCTACCACAGTTGCCGCCACGCCCGTCCCCCGACATTGTCCACTCTCACGGGCGTTGGCGCTCTGCCTCTTCCCCGCTACATTCCCATTCATATCGTGGGGCCTCAGATCTATCCATCTTGGTCTTTGAGGTAGGTTCCTCTTTCATCGGGCCCCTTATGTGTAGATCGGGACCCATCCTAGGAATGCTACGGTTCTATTACGTGCGTATAGCAATAGAACCGCTATTCCTGGATGGGGATGATATCACGCCTCCTATTTATAGACGGTTTTTCCCTTGGTTGGCTATCGCCATTCTCTTGAGCTTTGCTTTGTTGTCTTTTAGCCTTCTACCTACCTTCCCCCTTCCCTCCCTCTCTTTGTGTTCTTCTTTCGGATGGTATAGGGTTCATTGGCTCTGGTTCGTTGAGTTTCTTGGGTTTGTTGGCGAAATTGTTCATGTTTGTTCCATGTTGTTATTCCTCTTTTCCTTTGGTCGAAAGTGGACCATCTACGGTTTTTGTCTTCTTTTCTACCTCGGGGATTGTTTTTTCTCGCCTCTGGCACCCTCCATGTTTTTCGTTGTCCGATGTTCTTGGCAAGTTTATATGTTCTTATGGTTCGGTGTTCTCAGGTGGCTCTCTAGCCTCCGGGCATCCTCCAATTTTTCATCCTCGCGTGGCATTGTAGCCTCCCGAGGCAGCACTAATCGAATATTTTTCTCCGCTGATGGTCATTCCGCGGACGATTTTCATTGGTCGGCCCGTTGTTCCTTTGTTAATGCGGGCCTGGCGCCTACGGACTTGATTGGATATTTGATATATTATTGCGTGGGGCCCTAACTCCTTGACGGTTTTTTCTTCATCGCGTTGCCTTTGCAGGTTGATTCCCGAGGTCTCTTGGTGGTGAGCGAGATGCACGGGATTGCGCAAGGGCGGGGCTTGCATTTTCTCTTCCTTGTATAAACCGAGCGGCGGATGAAAGATCTTTGTTCATCTTGTGTTTCGTAGTCTCTTCGTGCTCTCGATGATTGTCTAGTTTCAGAGCATTTATATTTCACGTTCTTTCAAAGCTCTACCCTAATAGGGGAATCAATTTGTATTCAACGATTTCACAAAGCTCAATGAGAATACCACTTCGGCCACTTATGTGTAGATCAGGACCCATCCTAGGAATATAATTTTATTAGAGTTGTTTCATGCAAAGATTGTTGCATAAAACTGATAACAATTATTTTTTGGTGGCCTTGTGCTACAACATCAGCACTGGCAAAACAGCACAACCTAGCTCTACTACCACGAAGCACATCCATCCATCCATCCATAGATTCATCATAGCTAGCAATATATCATAAAATATACTAGTAACGGTGCCCAGCATTGCTGGGCATAAGTTGGAAAACATGTAAACGATAAGGCAGCAATATTATCGAGGTGTCGTTCTAGCTATTGCGATCCTCCCTCTTTCCCTTTATGTTGGTGTTAGTGGATGTTGTGCCATTAATCCGTCCAAGACTTTAGAGTTTGCTTCTATTGTTTAGCAAAGTTCCCATGATAATATGGTTGGGTTTGTTCCAAGAATCCACTGATTGGTTGTGTTCGGAAGAATGTATTGGTTTTCTATAAGGAATGTCATAAGTTTTACATGTGGCCAAGCATTATTGTGGATATCAACTATTACATTGTAGTGGCATGTTAAGCACAAAAGTCTTTGGAACGGTGCCGGCCATAGGGCTTAGTAGATTTATATAAAGTTGAGTATTTGAAAGGTAGCAAAGAATCTAAAGATTAATTTGGTGGAATCCATAGAGGAGTCTAAATATGTATAGATGTGTTGATTATTAATGAGAACTTTCAACATGTATAATTAGGGTTATATTTGACAGCCAAGTTGTGTCTATGCATTCATAGTCCAAATTCCCATTTGTTCTTTAACAAATTCCCATTAGTTCTTTAACAAATTCCTAGTTGATGAACATCATCAACATTAATTTGTAAGAGCAAATTGTTTGAATTATTAACCAAATGCACATATCCCTCTGTCCCAAATGCACACTTAACTTTGTCTATATACTAAATCCCGACTACTATCCGCCCTTGATTTTCACAGCAAAAAATGAACAATGATGGATTGATAGCAGGGCTGGATCGCTCAGGTGCATTCTTGTTAGTTCTTTTTGGTATTAAAAGAAACCACAAATTCAAATACCTTTTCACAGCAAGTTCTTCACATTCAATAATACTACACTGAATCTTACAGATAAAAAGCTGATATAAATACAGACTTGCTGCCGTCTCCGTTCATATAGCCATGTCTTACAGTAATAATAATGTATAAGAACAGGAGGGGATGAACAAATCTTCATAGGCAATTAGATGCCCATTCAACAATCTGCTGCAATCAGGAATTCCAGCTAGAAAAGCCAGAGCGGAACCAACAGGGCAGTTTAGCACCGTCAAGAAATTCTGGCTAGCAAAGCTAGAGCAACAATCAGCACAGAACTCTCCAAGCATACTTTGATCTCTGCAACAGGTTTAAAACAGCTGTGGATGCAAAGCTTCAAGCACTTGCAGTCTTGCCGGGCCTTAACCGTCAAACGGTGTGGCGCTCACGGCTTTGCTCTCGACCTCGGCCGTATACATACGGATCTTTCCCCTCCCATGGCGACCATATCGCCCACGAGCGAGAACCCCTCCGTCTATCCGGGCCATCTACAGAGAGATGCCTGAGTGAAGGACTGCGGAGGTGTCAAAATTACGCCGGATTGGGACTCCTCGTCAGCCGAGCGTGAATACATGTTAGCACACAACATAAATCATATATAAATAACCACCGAAGGGTGGTGCATTCATCTAAATACCAGCGGCAAAAGAATATGCATCTAAGGCAAAGAGAACACCCCAAACCCGGGGTTCTACCCGGTTCAGACTCGTGAGGATAGGCGGCGGCTCGGCCTCAAGAGTTCAAGTATGAGGTATAACTGGCGTTGGGCAACATAGAACATCGGCTAGGGTTGTCCACTCCATCCGCCCCTCCACGTGCACACTTTGCGGATGGGTCGATTCACGCTATGCCGCTATAGCCTTCCTTCGAACGCGGGGCCGGTATCACCTGCTGAGCCTACTCGAGGGGTTCATGGCGCCCGATCCGATGAGGCGGTCGGGGAGCGTCCCCTTCAGGTCCGCGGTGGTTCCATGGGTGAGCTAGAGAACACGTGCGCATCGGCGACCCCCGCATCCGTACCCAACTTACTCACCTAAGTCTACTCAAAGTGCAAGGTGCCCCATGCCAGGTCACACCACTACACCAGTGTCGGGGCCCATACCGGACCCTCGTGGCCGGCTATCGGGCCTAGCCTAATTGTAAGGTCTGAGGAGCCTTTTATGTTGCAAGACCCCACCCCACTTCACCAACACTGCGTCCCTTCTTTGGTGCTAAGCCAATCCATAGCATCTATGACCTGGTGGTCTCTTGTACACAAAGGCGCAACTCTTGGGAAAAATATGGGGCTCTATCTAGGAGCATACTACAATACATGGGCCGAGAGGTCTCTCCCCCCCTTATCCCCATTTCGAGTAAAGCTATGCAAAGAATTATCAATCCATCTTTAAGAGCAAAACCAGCATCAGAAATAAAGAGAACTCACCTTTACAATCAAGGGTTAGTTCCTACAAGTGAAACATAGAGAGAACAGAGAAGCAAACATAACAACGATTCTTAGCAGCAGGCGTTATTCTAAATTCACAGGCTATCCTAGCCACCCAACTGAGTTCTGGCTGGACCCGTTACCATTGGGTGCTTCCATCTCCTGGGTCTTGGTTGACTTCAGACTACGGGGTAAAAAAAAGTGGTTGGTATGGTGGCTCGGCTTGGCCGAGGGGTGGCTCGGCTCTGCTCCTTTTGGACGAATTTTGGGAGTTAATTAGGGATAGGGATCAGGTTGACAGCCTAATTTGGAAGTCCCCATGTTGGCCAATCGATTTGGGCCAGGTGGCGCCTTCCCAAAGCATTAATTAACCTAAATAATCCATTTAACCCTTAATTCCCTAAATTACTAGTAATGGTGCCCAGCGTTGCTGGGCATAAGTTGGAAATTTGTGTGGATGAAAACCTATTCAGCTCAGACTCTTTTCTTCCTTTTGTCCTTTGCTCTATCCCGCATTTCTCTTTTTCCTCGTTTCCCTATATATTTTCCTTTTTTCCTTTTCCCTTTTTTCTCATTTTTCCCCTACACGTCTTTTTTTCCCTTCTCTCTCTTTTTTTTTTTTTTCTTTTTTTACCCCCTTCTCTTCCCTTTCCTTTCCCCTTTTCTGACAGACTTTTTCCCTTCCCTTTTCATCCTTTCCCCGCCCTTCCCATTTTTCTCCTTCCTTTTCACTTTCCCGTTTCCTATGCACTTTTTTCATTCTCTTTTCCTCACCTTTTCATGTGCCCCTTTTCTTCCTTTCCCCATCCTCTTCCTCTTTATCCCTTGCCCTTTTCTGCTTCTCTTTTACCATTTCCCTCTCCCCTTTTCCGCTTCTCGTTTTCCCTTCCCTTCCCCCCCTCCTTTACGCCTTCCTTTTCCTTTTTTCTTTCCTTTCTTCCATTTTCATTCTTTAGCCATCCTTTCGCTTTTCCCAGTATCCTTTTTTCCTTTCCTTTCCTTTCCCTCTTCTTTTTCATTTTCTCTTTCCTTATGCCTCTTTCCATTCCCTTTTCTCTACCTTTTTTTCATGTGCCCCTTTTCCTTCTTTCCCCACCCTCCTCCCTTTTTCTCTTTCCTGCTTTTCTTTTTTCCTTTTCCCTTTCCCATGCTCTTTTTCCCCTTTCCTCACCCTTTCCCTCTTCCCTTTTTTCCCGTGCGCTTTTTCCCTTCCTCTTCCTCTTTTTCAGTTCCTTGATCCTCACCATTCCCTGTTCCCCTTTCCCCCTCCCTCCTTTTCTGCCTTTTTTGACCCTTTCCTTCTTTTCCTTTTCTCGGTATTTTTCCCTTTTCCTGATGGATTTTTTCCTTTTCGTTTTCCTCCTTTACCGATCCTTTCCCACTTCCTCTTTTACCGATGCCGTTTTTCCCTTTCCTTCGCTCTTTTTCCCTTCCTTTCCTTTTCACATGCTCTTTCTTTTTTTTTCATGCCCGTTTTCTTCTTTCCCCCCACCATTTCCCTCTTCCCTTTTTCTTTTTTCCATGTCTTTTTTCGCTTCTTTTTTTCCCTTTCTTCGCCTTTTCCTTTTTCCTTTTTTCTCGTGCCCTTTAAATCCCCTTCCCTTCTCTCATTTCCCTCTTCCCCTTTTCTAATGCCCTTTTTTCAGGTTCTATTTCCTCCTTTGCCCCGCCCTTTTTCTTTTGCCTTTCACTTTCCTTTTTCCATGACCTTTTTCCCTTTCCTTCTCCCCACCCATTTCCTTTTTCCCCTTTTCCCTGCCCTTTTGCTCATTTTTCCAACCTTTTACTCTTTTCCTTTTATTATGCCCCTTTTCCCTTCACTTTCCCTCTCTCTTTTCCTTTACTATGCCATTTTCCCTTCTCTTTTCTTCTTTCCTCACTCTTTCCCTTTTTCTCCTCTTTCCCATGCTCCTTTTTCCTTTCTTTTTCCCATGCTCTTTCTTTTTCCTTTCCTTTTCCCATTCTTCACCCTTTTTCTCACTCTTTCCCTTTTTCCTATGCCATTTCCCCTTCCTTTTTCCCCTTTACCTCTTCCCCTTTCCTTATGCCCTTTTCTCAGGTTCCTTCCCCCTTCCCTTTTGATTTTTTCTTTCCTTTTCCCTTTTCCTATGCATTTTTCTCTTCTCTTATTCCCACCCTTTTCCCTCTCTCTTTTTTCCCTTTTCCCATGCCTTTTTTGCCCCTTCAAGTTCTCTCTTTCCTCTTTCTTTTTCCTTTTCACCTTTTCCTTTATCCTTTCCCCGTAAGACCAATCGTAGTGGTAGGAAGTTGTGCGAGAAATTCCAGCCTTTGGATGCACCTAGATGATCTCGGCCATTCAAATTAGGGCTTGATCCAATCCAAGACTTACGGTATAACATTATAATATAAGATAGGTTATTATCTTTAATGATTAAATTAGCATAGCTAATTTAATCCCTTTTAGGTCAACCCCCCTAGGTTACGATACCCCATGGTGGTGTACCTTTACTGGGTGATGTGTCGGTATATTTATACGTATACCGTATAAATACGTTACGTATACCGTATAAATACGTGGAACGTCACATTCTCCCCTCCTTAAAAATAATGTTGTCCTCAGCATTGGGGTTAGTTGATCAAAGACAGTTGCTTACCGAAACTGAATTAGAAAGCAATACATTGACATTAAAAATATAACATTAATACGTTGAAATTATAGCATTTCGGACAGTAATACATTGAAGTTGAAAATATGAAAGTGCAAGCACCAAAGTGCATTTTACAAACTTATCATCAGAGAAAGTTCAGGGACCGAAGTCCGATTTAAAAACATCATAGACGACGAAAATCACACATGTAAACAAAACGAATCCGAAAAAGTTGGGTCATCAGCAACCCTCTATACATGGGCAGGTCACGAACTGCTCACTGGCCTGCACATGTCAATATATCAGTACTAGTAAATTGCCCACCGTTGGTGGGCTTTACATGTGATTGTTCACTTTTTGTGATCATTCCATGTGATGTCTTGGAATTGGGCTTAGAGTGTAATTGACGAAAGCAAGCATGTCTCTATCATCACAGAATAATCACTTTTGGTGGGCAGTCCATGGGATGGCACGAAGAATCTAGAAATACGTTTTGTTTGATGCCTTATTGATAATGTTGCCCATAATTGGTGTGAAGTACATTTGGTTGCATGAAAATATTTTTATTTGTTGTATATGTTCAAAGAAGATGATACCATTTTCATCTTGAATGGACAGAACTGGGGAATCTTGGACAATGGGCGGAAGCCTGAATATGCAGCTCCACACGGCCTATGTTGTGGCATCCTTGCTTCTGGATACATTTGCACCCAGTCGAGCTAATCACCACATGCCTAATGTCGTGATATCCTTTCTTCTGAATACATTCACACCAAGCATTGTCGGGCTTAGCTCGAGCTTTATAGTAAGTAGATAATGTATCATGTTGGGGTTGGTATATGGATGTTGTAGAAATTTTTGTAAGTTGGTTTGTAGATATGGGAGAGGTCAATAACAAAGCTAAGTCTATTGTTTGTGATCATAGAAGATGTAAGAAGATATCAAAATAGAAACCAATTTTCAGCTTTGGAGTAATATAGATGGTCTCAAGGGTGTGCTTGGTAGGGTGTTTCTTCGAAAATTGCAAATTGGTATTTTATTTTTTGTCAATGAAATAGTCCATGGGTGTTTTCAACCAACCATGAAAATGTGTAAAGACATTCAAAGAATCTACAATAGGACATCAGTGTTTTCAATCAACCATGAAAATGTGTGAGACATTCAAAGAATCTACAATTGCAAGGATTAAAAATTGCAAATATGGAATGGCTAGATAAGGTGCTCATCTTCAAAATATCTCTACATAGCTGTAGCAGAAAAACCCTTGGTTAACGGAAATTTTTAAAGTTTTTATGGCATTACAAAGTGTATTAACCATAACATTCTTGATACTCTTGGTATAATATAGATGATAGCTAAGATGTGGCAGCCAAATAGTACTTGTAAGCAGTGCCATCTTGGAAACGCATTTAATCAAATGTATGAAATGGAGCAAGTATTTTCTATTACTATGGTTGATAAGTGTACTCACCATTTTATCAGAGACCACCAACAATTCTGGATGTCTACTAAGCTGCTCATGTAGACTTCTCTTTTGAGAATGTTAATAAGCTTAGAAAAGAGGTCCAAATCAGCCTCATGAATAAGTTTGGGGTGCAGCACATCCTATAGACATGTACATGTATATGAAAAATGAAGCCAAGTCATCTTACTTCATTGATGTTCTTGTTCATCCACCTAATATCTAAAAATATCAATCTGCAATATTGTACCCTATATGAAATTACAGCCTTATAATGGACCAATTTGTACAGCAAGATTGAATGTTTCTGCCAATGATGATGCTGGAAAGGTGTGATCAAATAGTTGATGCTCTCCAAATCAAAGAAGGCACACCCAAGCTAAGCATGTGACATAATATAAGTCAGAATAAAGATGGACAGGCCAAACAATAAACATTACTGTAAATGCACATACCTTTTATTCCAAATAACACATGCCCAGATATTTCAAACATGCCAAGTGTTAAAGCCAAGAAATAAACCTTCATCAAATGAGAGCAAGACTACTTCCTGACATATTCTGAAACCTATTGCTGTGAGGAAGCTAAAATATGAAGACCATGGCGATCTTAACTTGTTCTTTGGAAAATTAGATGTTATTTTTGCAGATCTTAAAGCAGCTAGAGCAGATTTATCAGAAAATTCAGAAATTCTGCATATTGCAAGGGCAGTATAGGGAATGACAGTCTGCAAGCATGTCTGCATAGTCCTTTTTAGTTGAACAGCTTTCGATCTCCTCCATCAATGGCTTGAGCTGCAAGAAAAAACATCAAGCAAAATATCTATGATTCCATCTTGATTGCTGGAATTCATCAACCTGACCATTAACATCCATTCGTTTGTAGAAAAGGTTCCTACATGTAGCTCCGAAAAGAATCCGTTCAGATGCAGCTTCGGGTTTTCTATTAACCCTGCAATAAACCCCAACTTTATTCATTTCGAAGGTGCTGTCTGCATCTCCTACATGGCCATACGTTTATACGACTAACAAAAATATGTGCACCAGATTAGCCCTCAACCATTCACACCAGAGACTCACTTGCTCTAGAAGGGGTCGCTCAAGAGAGCCATCTCCACCGTTTGCCTCATGAGTCCTTGTTGAATGTCCCAACCTGCATCAAACAACTAAATTTAATGGTATTACACAGCTAACTAACAGCTTAAGAACATAATTTAACACACTAAGGAAATAGAATTTTCAATCTTATCACACACAGAAATGGGGAAACACTGCCAACATTTCCATTTGATTTTCTTTCTTTGTCTTTAATGAAGTAGGAAGTGTAAACAGAGTCATAAACTTATAACAGTGCCTACCTATAGCATTGTTATGCACACACACTGAGAAGCATGACAATTGAGATACTTCTTTATGAGCTGAATTTGGAAATTGACCACTCTGTAACCTTGATGCAAATATGCAAATGGCAGTAGAAAATATGCATTAGAAAATATGCAAATGGCCTACCTTGATGTTTTTGCAGTTCTTTCTAAATATTACTAATGATGAAGAAACGGTCAACTGTATGCCAGGCAGTAGAAAACATGCCAATAGCATGCCTTAATTAATGTGCTCACGGCTCACTCTAAAGATTACTGATTAAAAGCATAACATCCCATAAAAATCTAGCTTTTAGCAAACAGTTTCCAAGCAATTACTTGCAAATGGCCCAAGAACAAAAATCTAGAATCGATAAGCATACCTATCAGTCCACAAATACGTAAGCATACCAAGGTTGTGTGAAAGTAAGCTTTTGATCGGCGGCTTACCACGACATGACTCACATCCCTTTCACGGACATACTCAACCAAGCTTTGCTTTCTTCTTAGATTTCTAAGGAACAGCCAAAAAACCACAGCCAAGAACCATATGTTTCCCGCTCCACACATCCAAAGAAAACCCTACTTCGGTCTGAGAATGCCAGACACAGACACGGTTTTTCGGTCTGAGAATGCTCTAACTGGCGGAAGGATGTCCAGAGGCCATGCTTGGTCAATGACAGGATCACTCCAGTTTATAGCTCCTTCTCTAAAGCAGCGGCCCCAAGAATCGCAACAACGGGAAGAAAAATAATAGCCGATGCCAGGAAGCAAGCAGAAAACCCCTGCTTCTGTAAGAGAAAATCCATCGAGCGCTATAACCCTAAACACGAAATTGTGCTGCATCAAATCTCAACCATACGACAACATATCAAATCCTAGCCGTCCAAATTAGGTCTCCATTGAAGACCCATGCCAAAACATTATAATAAAGATATATCAATAATATAATTAGATTGTGGTTGAAGGGACCACCCCCTATAAATAAAAGGAAATCTATTTACAAGGGAACCTATCATGACTATAGTTTGCAATTCATTGCGGCATAAGGAATGGTCAAATTCCCATTATAGCCGAGACGAACGCAGTCTATCAACTACATGCCTTCATAGCAATTCGTGGTCATGTCAACATCAACAGTACACCACGTCCTAGAGAACAGAAGGTGATCTCATCATCGGTAACTATTATTAAATATGATGCATCTACCCCTCTACTGCATGATTCGCGGCGAATCAAGCCTTCAAGCTTACCGCCGGGAGCGGGGTTGATAGCATCGTTGATGGTGCGACCTTGAGACTCGCGCATGAAGTCCGGATAGTGCTTCTCAAGGTCTATCTTCATCACCCAAGTAGCATCTTCAACTGGTAAGTGTTTCCACTTAACCAAGTATTGCAACATTTGAGTCCTTCTGGTTTGTTTATAAGCTCAATCAAGAAGAGCTTCAGGCACTATCTCCAGTTGCTCCTCTGTCATTTCTAGGAGGGTTGGGGTATCCAAAACCTCCTCTGGATCAGGGGTGTGTTGTTTCAGAAAACTCACGTGAAAGACCTTGTGGATCTTCAAGCGGTGTGGCAAATCCAAGCGATATGCCTGTTCTCCAACACGTCCAGCGCATCTTGAACGGCCCAGCCCATCTGGGTGCCAACTTCTTGCAGTTACCAATCTTAAGCTTGGCTTGTTTTACTTTGATCTTAAGCCAAACTGATTCGCCCACCTGGAAGACTCGTGGGGTTCTGTGTTTATCCGCCACACTCTTCTGACGACTGCGTGCAGCTAATAAGTAACCACGAACTTCTTCAACTAAAGCTTGCATTTCCAGAAGGAGTTGTTGAGAAACCTCCACTTTAGAAACAGGGTTATGCCATGTGTCTGGAGTAAGACATTGATACCCATAATTTATCATAAAGGGAGACATTCTGGAGGATTCCTGTTTCATGCTGTTGTAGGCAAACTCTACCAGATAAATATAGTCAGCCCATTGTGATTGCTTACTCCACACATAACTTCGTAGCATATCATCTATAATACGATTGGTACGCTCTGTCTGACCATCCGTCTGAGGATGATATGCTGTACTCATAGCAAGCTTGGTCTGGATGGTGGCGAAGAAATCCTTCCAGAATGCACTTACGAATTTGGGATCCCTGTCGGATACAATAACTCTTGGCATTCCATGCAGCCTGAAAATCTCCTTTGCAAATAGCAGGGCGGTGTCGAAGACGGTGTCGGTGGTGCGACATGGCAAGAAATGAGCCATTTTCGACAATTTGTCGACCACTACCATCAATGCGTCATATCCACGGAGAGTACGTGGAAGGCCCACAATGAAGTCCATGGTTATCACTTCCCACTTTGCGTTGGGCACATCCAAAGGTTGCAACTCTCCCGGAACTCGTAATTGCTCAGCCTTGGTTTGTTGACACACCTGACACTGCTTAATGTATCTAGCAATATCCTTCTTCATCGAAGGCAAAAAATAACTGGAGCAGATTTTAAAGTAAGTCTTCATAAAACCTGCATGTCCGGCCTATAGGGTCATGTTGTGTGTGTCATGGAGAATTAGCTTACGCACTCACGAAGTCTCGTGTACACACAACTTATCTTTGTAATATAACAAGTTGCCCTCTTTCTTATACTGAACGGAAAGCCTCGCGTTCTTTTGTCGTATGCGTGCTTCTTTACTCAAACTACCCCAAATATCCGCGTAATTCGGGGATCTCGTGGCCAAGGGCTGTTCTATTTGTTTCCCAAACTCACCGGTGAGTGTGGAAATTGCATTACAATGGGTTCGGGTTATCAAAGGATGGCGTGACAACGATCCGCGAACCACATTGTGCTTCCCACGCTTATACATAATCTCAAGTCGATTCCTCCGGGAACTCCATCCATCTTCTCGACGGAGATTGAGATTTGGTTTGGGTGGATAGATAGCGGAGACTCGATGATCCGTATCCAGCTGAAATCTTCTACCAAGAAGGTAGTGTCTCCAAATACGCAGAGTCGCGGACAATCGCTAACAATTCGATCATGGGTAGGGTACCGCTGTTCCGCCTCATTCATTTTCTTTGAATCATAGGCAATAACCCTCCCTCCTGCATTAGGACTCCACCCGTAGCAATCTTACTAGCATCTGTTGCCACTAGTTTGTCCTTTTTTCGGGATCGGGCAAAGTGAGGATCTGTGCCGACGTTAAAGCATCCTTAAGCTTCGAAACCTACCGGACTTTTGTTTTCCAATGTTCCAGCCAATCCTTCTTCACCTTCTCGCTTTGTGAGATCAATGAAGAGGTGCGGCAATCATTGCAAAATCTTTAACAAACTTCCGATAATATCCCCGCTAGTCCCAAGAAACTTGGACTTCGAAACATTACCCTAATAGGCCAATCCCTTCTTGCTTCTATCTTTCTTTGGATCTCAGAAGCAATTCCCTCCGCTGAAATGATATGTCCCAAGTAATCCACCTTGGGGTGGCAAACTTGCACTTAGAGAACTTGGCAAAGAGTCGATGACGTCGAGCTTTTGTAGGGCCAACCTAAGATGTTGCTCATGCTCCTTCAAAGTTTTACTATAGATGAGAATGTCGTCAAAGAAAATAACAACAAAGTCATCTAAGTATTGGCGGAAGACGTCATTCATCAACCGCATAAAAGTTGCAGGAGCATTAGTTAATCCAAAAGGCATAACGGTAAACTCATAATGCCCATATCTAGTGCGAAAAGCAGATTTATGGATGTCCTCCTCCTTTATCCTTATCTGATGATATCCGGAGCGTAAATCAATTTTTGAGAAATATTTGGCCCTTGTAACCGGGTCCATCGGATCATCCGCCCTAGGCAAAAGCATAGCGATTCTTGATGGTATGCTTGTTGAGCTGCCTATAATCAATACACATCCTCAAGGAGCCATCCTTTTCTTAACAAAAGGATAGGGCGCAAAAGGCGAAAAACACTAGGCCGAATGAAACCTAGGTTTAGTAACTCCTGAAGTTGCTTCTTAAGCTCCGCCAACTCTGGGGGACTCATACGGATGCACGGGGCCTTACTGGTAGGCTTAGTACCTGGTTCTAGAGCTATCTCACATTCTACCCTCTAAAAGGAGGAAGCTTTTGAATCTCATCCGAAAAAAAGATCGCTAAATTCCGGAGAAGGTTAGCAATCCCTTCCCAAACAAGGTGTCAATTTCTTGCTTCCTCGCTTAACATCCGACTCAATAGAGGCAAGTCTAATGACTTAAAGGAGCTTTTCCTTGCGTAACGCTTTTCTAACCGCGATAGACATAGATCGCATAATAGGGTTGAATGGATCACCTTTTATAGTCACGCGTGCTCCATTAGCGGCGTTGAAGGTAACCCTCGTTTCAAGCCGCAGCCTATATTGGCCTTTGCAGATGCCAAGAATTCCATCCCAACGATAAGATCATATTTGCCAATGTCCATTAACTCGGCACCCAATGCAACTGGTGCACCCGGCAACTGCATCTTAAGGTTAATGCGGCGGCCATGAGTGTGCCTGATCTTGCCACTGGCTAACGTGACTGGCTTTGGTCGGGATCTCAACGGTTCAAGCTGCAATACCTGGGCCATTCTAGGAGAAGCAAAATTATGTGTACTACCCGTATCCATTAAAATTATGAAAGGCTTACCGCCTACTTGGCCTATGGTGGAAATAATGAAGGTCGGCTTTCGCGGCGTTAAGTTTCAATGGCTGCAAGAATATGAGACGACAGTGAATGTACTCGGGAGCCTCGTCCTGGACATGTGGTGTGGACTCAAGATCATCCCAATCAAGGCCGGCCATGGCCCGGTTAGGCAGTCTGCGTGACATAAGGACAATTACGCATGAAGTGGGCGGGTCGCGATACACCGTAGCATGCCTTATCTCTACGGAGCTGTTCTCGAGCCTCTTTAGGAATAGACCGTAGAAGGTTCCAACTTCCTTGCCGACGTTGACGCTTATCTACCGTCCGAAGGTGACTTTCTTTTCCGGGCGGCCATAAGAGTTCTCCTGGCTGAGAGGGGCCCCGGACTTGGTGAGCGGGGTTTTGTAAGGTGTGGACGGCCGTGGGCCGTGAGTAAGGAGCGGGGACGCGGACATTTGGTTCCTTGGTGTGTCCTCCTCGAGGCTTAATGCCTTAGCCTCCGCCAGAACTGATTTGGTCTATGGCCTTAACCATTCGTTTAATGGATGGGGCCAACCCTTCGATGTAGCCCTCCACCGCCTTCTTTTCATTCATCCCTGTACGCATGTACCTCGGGCATTCATCAAGATAGGGCTGAGCCCGACATCCCCTTCTCGCTTCTAACCGGTAGAAGGTTTGATTTGTTGGCATTTGTGCGCCGCGAGGCACGTAATGCGACTTAAAGGCTTTGGCAAACTTTCTGAAGTTGCATCTGCTCCTATCCAGATGCTTGGCTCTGGCATAGCCCTTCCACCAAATACGGGCAGCTCCGAAGGTTTGTGGTGGCAACCTTTCCTGAGATCCTTTTCTCGTCATCCCATAGGATTTCCCAAACTCCTTCATCTCGCCGTCGAGCCAGGACTCCGCATTCAGCCCACCTCTAGATTTACCATCAAATTGGGCCAATTTCCTATTTTTCCAGATACTGGTTATGGTTGTATCAACGGTTTTACGGTACTCCTTGTCCCGGCGATGTGCATGGCCACCGGATGACACCGACGACTCAGAGGACTCAGAAGAAGCTGACTGGGAGGAGGTTGCACTGTCCCTAGAGAAACTTCGATGACGTTTGGGCGGTGCCTCCTGTCGATGCGAGTGCGCGGATGGATTAGGCGTGTAAGTCTTTGTGGTGGGGGGACTTAAGCGGTAACGGAGGTAACTCTGGTCCATCCTCCTGGACATGCTGCGGTGGGTTGGTATTCAGCACATAAGTCTGCAACTCAACTAGTTGCCTCTTCATCAACATAAGTTCCTGCTCAAGGGTTAACCTACTGGCATTCGAGGGTGTCTGCCAGGCGGCGTTGCGTGCACCGTCTATATTGAGCATAAGAAGATATAAGCAGAATTTCAACAACATCAAGTCTCACAATAAGATCATTTTGGGTAGTACTGAAGCAAGAGTGAATAAGAGAAGACAAGAGAAAAGATTTTGATTATAAGTCAAAACAACTGTTACATAGAAGAACGTCACACTGAAGATAGTTATCAACTTAAAGTCATATAATACACAAGTGGATCCTATACATGGCCACTTCCTTAGTCTACTTGAACATAGTACAACAAAATCGAGGGCCCCAACCTAGGGGTTCGCGAAAGGGTACATGATGGAATAGCGAATGCTTTCACGTACAGCTCTGACGAGCTTGTAACGTGCCCAGGCCTGGACGATGACAGGCTGGTAGTCCCATGTGGGGCTAATAATAAGGAGATTGAAAAGCCTCCTTAATGCATAGAAGATTTGCCAGAGGTGGTCGTTGGCATCCTCAAAAGCTTCGTGCCTGGACATACTCCAATAGTCCCATGCTTAATGCGAAGGGTCCGCTTTGGTCGTCAAAGGCCCGTTCCCTGAGGATGTTAACTACCTCCATACCCTTGTCTGGATCATAAGGTTCCTCCGGTTCTTCGGGTTCATCCATCTCATAATCATACTCTCGTTCCGGGTACTCCCCATATCTTTGGCCGTAATCTTGTTCGAGAGGCCCTTGATCATCCCTTCTTATCTGGTCGGTGATCCTCTCTTCGTACTCCTCGAGGGTCTCTTCTGCAAGACGACAGGAGTAAATATATATACATTGAACAATTCTTCTAGACTCCAACTTTAAGGAAGAGAATTAAACATTGAAGAGAAAAGACAATTCTATGGTTTTCAATAGTACAAAAAGATACAAGGAAAAACCCTGAATATATATAAGAAAAGAGTACATAGATTATGTGATGGCCCATTAAAGGTAATGGCAATCAAAAATTACTTAAAACTAGATATAATTGTCTGCTTAAAGCTAGAACTAAGAGGTCGACCCTTCAACATCTTGTGCTTGAGTGTCAAGCTCGGGCTCTGGTCGATGCTGTAGGAGTAGCACGCTAGGATTAACTGATGAGGCAGCTGATGAAGCTATCTCTGGAGGAACATTTGAAGCTAATGGCGCTGCAACCAGCAGACTCATGTTCATCCAAGAACCAATCTCATGGTCAAACACTGCAATGGCTAGATCACGATTCACTAGGATGACCTGCTCAAGGTTAGGAGCTAACTTCTTATGGCCGGCTGTGGTTGAAAGTGCCCTAAGTGCCCATACAGCCGCCTCTGCTTCAGGTGCAATTGCCTTAGCAAAGAAGAGAACCTGTCTGCTTGTAAAAGCCGACAAGAAGAACCGGGTAATATGGCATTTCAGCCCCTGAACCATCGGATGGGTTGAAGAGGCCAACTCAGACTCCAAATTCTGGGGTAGTTCCTCCTCCATGGCAAAGTCCTTCTCCTCCTGAGCATACTGGTTCTCATCACATAAATCCTCCATGGTTGGGTCGTCTTCAACCTTGACGATGACGTCGTTGATGTTGGGCACATGTGGCCCCGTAGCCTGAAAAACCGATTCAGGAATTGAAGATGGGATACCCTGAATCATTAACTGGCATAAGGATAGCAGTGTGCTGATAGGCTCAACATCAAGAGGCTGATAGTTGAGCAGTTGGTGTATCTCCGGCTCATAAGCGGGACGAGAATAATCAATGAAGTCATGCTGACCCTGACAATATTCGGCCAGCTCATAGAGAAGATGAGCGGTCTTCTGCTTACCCTTATTGGCGATATGCTGATACGCCCATTGAATGTCGCTCATCAGCAAATAGTCTTGATCCCCAACCTTGATGGTAGAAAGCGAGCTTAAACCGACAAGAGCCTGGCCTTTACTACGGGGTAGAGGCTTCTCTTTGGTTAATTCCCTCCATCGTACAAAGTCGGCATAGCTTATCTGCTCATCCTCCTCAGGATCTGGAGGAAGTGGGGATTTGGCTTGCTCTAAAGCCGTGTCAGTACCGTCAATATACCTATCCATGATAAGAGCAAGGGCAAACTGGGCCTCAAAGTACAGCCCATTAGAGCCACAGTCAATGATGGGGGCGTGCTTAGCACGTCTGAGAATGCCCTTAAGAATATCATAACTATGGCGATCATCCCCAAACATGTGCTCTAAGATGCCCCTGTGAAGATAGGGTTGAGGCAGCTCCCCGAAAAACTCTGCCTGAGGCAGGATTTCCTCATCATAAAACTCTAGGAAGGTCGCATAGTCAGGGTGTGCACGCATGTTGTCGATGAGGTCGACTGTGCACCGCAACATGGGATCCAAGAGAGGGTAGGGAACCTGAGGATCCCATTGCTCGCCTCCCATATACCATGCTAGGCGGCCAGCGTACTCCATTACTGCAGACGGAAGATGGGAGGAAGAAGAAAACAGGAGGAGTAAGAAATGATGAAACCCTAAAGTGAATGTCACTTTTAAACTTGCTGGGCACGGCGTTCGAGGCGCCAGCTCATAATTATCATTATATTATATTTTGTTTATTTTTTTTTCTTTTCCTTAAAAGAAAGAAAATCACAGTTAAAATAAGAAGTCAAAACAGTATTTGTATTAATATATATATCGATTTACATAGATACAAAATTGTTGTGTTACATAATCATGGCCGTTCCCCACGGATCCGGCGTGCTAGCTGAAGGTCTTTTGTCATGATCGCTTGGCATGAATTGCACATAGATTTGCATCGCCAAAGAGGGCCACCAAATAGGCCTCGGCTGCCTCCTGGAGTGCTAGAATGGCATGAGTCTGAAACCGGAGATCCGTTTTAAATTCCTGAGCGATCTCTCGGACCAGACGCTGGAATGGGAGTTTCCGTAGCAAAAACTCAGTGGATTTCTGATATTTCCTTATTTCCCTAAGTGCCACTGTGCCGGGCTTGTAACGATGTCTCCTCTTGGGCTGGGGTAGAGCTCCAGGAATAGTTTTCCCTGCTGTCCTTGGATGCCGGGCCTTTCGGATGATCTCATCTCGCCGATTGTCCCCTGCAGCCTTAGCGATGCTACCCCGAGCCTTGAGCTGGTCCTATACTGGGCACCCGATCTACGGGGCGTCTGCTTCAGTTTTTGGCGAGGAACACGAACTTCTGAAGGTGGCTGTTCTTGCCGGTGCCTTTCTTCCTCTGCTTTCCTCAGCTTCTCCTTTACGGCCTCTGTTACCTCGTTCGCCCTCTGGTCTGCTTCATCCTGCATTCTCTTCAGGGCTTGCTCCTGTTCCACTTGCTGTTGATGGATGGTATCCTCCCGAAGCTTAGCAGCCTCCTCAAGAATTTGAGTTGCTCTTTGTGTTTGCGCCAAGAGGGCTGCCTGCTCCTCTGCTCGCTTTTCCCTGGCTATCCGAATCTCTGTTCTTCTGTTAAGCTCCAGAAAATAGCGTGGAGGGTTGGCCTGCATGTCCAGCTCGACAGCGCGCTGGAATTGATCTGTGAAGAATTCGGGTGTTCCAGCTTCCCAGATAATGCGATTAGTTTCCTCCTCATATGAAAAAGCTGGGAGAGTGTAGGATCCCCCATCAAAGAGGCACATCCCGTTTCCTAGGTAGCGGTACCCGGAAACTGGGTCATCAGATGCAAGCCACTGCAGATCTGCCGCTTGTGCCATTTGCAAAATGTTTTGGGAGTGTGTTTGTATGGCCTCCGCCAGATTGCTTTCGTCCCCTTCCGGTGGGAAGTACCGTGTATACTTTTGGACGCCATCTTCCCTGTTCAACTTCTCGTGATCGTTTCTTGGATGGCATTAAGCTTGTACACGAAGCGCTCGTTATAGCAAAAGAGCGGAAAAGGTATCCTAACTCCTTCATAGAAGCGTTTGACAAAGTACTCGAGTAGCTCCTCTGTTTTGGCCTCTTCCTCAGGCGAGGGGTTTGTGCGTGGCAGCAGTTGGGCCATCAGAGACTCTATAGGGATTTGAATAGCGAGGCTTTACGCTGTGTAGACTTGCTTTGGCTTCCTCCATCCCCGAAAAGGTAGGCACTAGGTGGGCGCTTAGGGAAGAAAGGTATGGGACGAGGTCTGGCTATGGCGGAGAGAAGTTCCCAGTTCCGGCGGCTATGGCGGCTAGGCGGAGCTCACAAGGACGCTAGGCGTTAAAAAGAAATGAAAGAAAAAGTGACCTTTAACTAAATTTGAAATTTTAACCCTAAAAAAATTTTAAGAGAAAAAAGTGACGGAACACGTTTTTCGAGGTGGCGGGCACCCCCTACCTCGACAAGTTGTTGCTACAGCCCCGGGCCCCAAGGCCCGCCACTTAGGGTTTTTTTTTTTTTTTTTTCAAGGTGGCGGGCACCCCCTACCTCGAGGTTGCCACCGCCGCCAGCAACACCCGGGTACCCCCTGCCCGCCACTTAGGGTTAGGGTTTGGTACCGGGTACTCACCTCTTAATTACACTTAAACCACGTTAAAGCAATTATGATGACATCTACTACACCACCCCAAATCTCATACTACTCTAAAATCCTCACACACTAGCTAACGATCTAACGAATTAGTATGTGGCCAGTGCAATAGTTTGGCTTCCCAGAACCAAGCTCGATAATTTGTGGCGCTCCTCGAACATATCGACCCCCCGTGGTATATATACGGGATTTTCCCCTCCCATGGCGACCATATCGCCCCGCGAGCGAACCCCTCCATCTATCCCGGGCCATCATGAGAGATGCCCGAAAGTGAAGGACACTGCGGAGGTGTCATTCGCCCACATTGATGGGACTCCTACGTCATGAGCGTGAATACATGTTAGCACACAACATAAATCATATATAAATAACCACCACGAAGGGTGGTGCATCCATCTAAATACCAACGGCAAAGAATATGCATCTAAACTAAGAGAACACCCCAAACCCCAGGTTCTACCCCGGTTCAGACTCCTGTGAGGATAGACTGACGGCTCGGCCTCAAGAGTTCAGCAGACAGAGGTATAACCTGGCGTTGGCTGGCATAGAACATCGGCTAGGGTTGTCCACTCCATCCGCCCCTCCTGTGCACACTTTGCAGATGTGTCGATTCACGCTATGGCTTCGCTATAGCCTTCTGGAGACGCAGGCTAGAGGTATCACCCTGCTGAGCCTACTCCAGGGTTCATGAGTCAGGACACGGCCTCCTTCAATGTCATAGTCAGGATCATACATTTTACGAGCAGCTTCCCGGCGCTGGTGGCATTTCAATCGAGCCACAATTTGGCTACGGAGTTCCTCACGAGTGAAAGCACGAGCAGACATATTGAGAGAAGAGAAAAAGAACTAAGACCCAAATGGCGACAATATTTTAAGGTGCGGGTTGGGATCCCCGCGAAGATGACCCTCTATGAGGACCCTTGGATCAGTGTTGTTACGTACTTTCCGTGCATTGTGTACGGATCGTAAGTATTTTACGTACCATACCTCGTAACGTACCCCTGAGTTTTTAACGTACCGAAAAAAAAACCAGTACATTAAAAAGTGTTGTTACCGTACCTATAAAATACGTACCGTACCTATAAAATACTTACAGTACTTATAAAATACCTATAAAATACGTACCGTACCTTTAAAATATTTACCGTACTTGTGTTAAAAACTCCAAAAATTTGAAGCAAAAATATTTCATTTTTCATTCCATACGTACCGTACCTCTGGTACGGTATGCTAAGTACTTGAAAGGTACCGTACGCGTACGGAAACAACACTGAGGATCCTAGCTGAGTGTCATGCGGGATTTTACAAAGGAGGTACCTAAAGATGGAGTTGCACTTGCTCAAGAATATATGAAATTATGTAATGCTAAATGATTTATATAAATTCAAAAGCCTTTGCAAAATTTCCTTTTTTATTTTTATCACCATGTTTATTCATTGTGTTAAAAATATATTGAGATGTGATGAAGATCAAGCAATCAAAATTTCAATTCGAGAACATAGACATGTCTAAAAACTTTGAATAAGTCTAATTTTTCCTATATAAGTCATACACAAAATAATATAATTTTATTAGAGTTGTTTCATGCAAAGATTGTTGCATAAAACTGATAACAATTATTTTTTGGTGGCCTTGTGCTACAACATCAGCATTGGCAAAACAGCACAACCTAGCTCTACTACCACGAAGCACATCCATCCATCCATCCATAGATTCATCATAGCTAGCAATATATCATAAAATATACTAGTAACGGTGCCCAGCATTGCTGGGCATAAGTTGGAAAACATGTAAACGATAAGGCAGCAATATTATCGAGGTGTCACTCTAGCTATTGCGATCCTCCCTCTTTCCCTTTATGTTGGTGTTAGTGGATGTTGTGCCATTAATCCGTCCAAGACTTTAGAGTTTGCTTCTATTGTTTAGCAAAGTTCCCATGATAATATGGTTGGGTTTGTTCCAAGAATCCACTGATTGGTTGTGTTCGGAAGAATGTATTGGTTTTGTATAAGGAATGTCATAAGTTTTACATGTGGCCAAGCATTATTGTGGATATCAACTATTAGATTGTAGTGGCATGTTAAGCACAAAAGTCTTTGGAACGGTGCCCAACATCACCGGGCTTGAGTAGCAGATTTATATAAAGTTGAGGTAGCAAAGAATCTAAAGATTAATTTGGTGGAATCCATAGAGGAGTCTAAATATGTATAGATGTGTTGATTATTAGTAAGAACTTTCAACATGTATAATTAGGGTTATATTTGACAGCCAAGTTGTGTCTATGCATTCATAGTCCAAATTCCCATTAGTTCTTTAACAAATTCGTAGTTGATGAACATCATCAACATTAATTTGTAAGAGCAAATTGTTTGAATTATTAACCAAATGCACATATCCCTCTGTCCCAAATGCACACTTAACTTTGTCTATATTCTAAACCCCGACTACTATCCGCCCTTGATTTTCACAGCAAAAAATGAACAATGATGAAACAGGGCTGATAGCAGGGCTGGATCGCTCAGGTGCATTCTTGTTAGTTTTTTTTTGTATCAAAAGAAACCACAAATTCAAATACCTTTTCACAGCAAGTTCTTCACATTCAATAATACTACACTGAATCTTACAGATAAAAAGCTGATATAAATACAGACTTGCTGCCGTCTCCGTTCATATGTCTTACAGTAATAATAATGTATAAGAACAGGAGGGGATGAACAAATCTTCATAGGCAATTAGATGCCCATTCAACAACTTTGCGGGGAATTCCAGCTAGAAAAGCGTGCCCGGAACCCAGGCGGTTTTTAGCACCCGTCAAGAAATTACGGCTAGCAAAGCTAGAGCAACAATCAGCACAGAACTCTCCAAGCATACTTTGATCTCTGCAACAGGTTTAAAACAGCTGTGGATGCAAAGCTTCAAGCACTTACGAAAGTACTGCCAGGCCTTAACCGTCAACTGGTGTGACGCTCCCTGAACATATACGATCCCCGGCCGTATACATACGGGGACTTTCCCCTCCCATGGCGACCATATCGCCACGAACAGGGCCCTCCGTCTATCCCGGGCTATCTACAGAGAGATGCCCGAGTGAAGGACACGGAGGTGTCATTCGGCCCACGCCTTCAGTGGGACTCCTACATCGCGGAAGCGTGAATACATGTTAGCACACAACATAAATCATATATAAATAACCACCACGAAGGGTGGTGCATCCATCTAAATACCAACGACAAAGAATATGCATCTAAACTAAGAGAACATCCCAAACCCCAGGTTCTACCCCGGTTCAGACTCCTGTGAGGATAGACTGACGGCTCGGCCTCAAGAGTTCAGCGGAGGTATAACTTTTGGCGTTGGGCTGGCATAGAACATCGGCTAGGGTTGTCCACTCCATCCGCCCCTCCTGTGCACACTTTGCAGATGGGTCGATTCACGCTATGGCTTCGCTATAGCCTTCAGGAGACGCAGGCTCGAGGTATCACCCGGCGAGCCTACTCCGGGGGTTCATGGCGCCCGGTCCAGATGAGGCGGTCGAGAAGCGTCCCCTTCCAGGTTCACAGTGGTTCCATGGGTGAGCTAGAGAATACGTGCCGCATCAGCGACCCCCGCATCCGTACCCAACTTACTCACCCTAAGTCTACTCAAAGTGCAAGGTGCCCCATACGGGTCACACCACTACACCCAGGGAGTGTCAGGCCCATACCCGGCCCTCTACGTGACCGGCTATCGGGCCTAGCCCACTATAGGAGTCTCAGGAGCCTTTTATGTTCGTGCAAGACCCCACCCCCACTTCACCACTGCGTCCCTTCTTTGGTGCTAAGCCAATCCATAGCATCTATGACCCGGTGGTCTCTTGTACACAGGCCGCAACTACTGGGAAAATACAGGGCTCTATCTAGGAGCATACTACAATACATGGGCTCAGAGGTCTATACCCCCCTTATCCCCCCCATTTCCAGAGTAAAGCTATGCAAAGAATTATCAATCCATCTTTAAGAGCAAAACCAGCATCAGAAATAAAGAGAACTCACCTTTACAATCAAGGGTTAGTTCCTACAAGTGAAACATAGAGAGAACAGAGAAGCAAACATAACCAGTGCCCAACAGGGGCGTTATTCTAGAATTCACAGGCTATCCTAGCCACCCACCTGAGTTCTGGCTGGACCCGTTACCATTGGGTGCTTCCATCTCCTGGGTCTTGGTTCAGCTTCAGCTACACAGGTAAAAGTGGTTGGTATGGTGGTGCTCAGCTTGGCAGGGGTAGGCGCTCAGCTCCTGCTCCTTTTTGGACGAATTTTGGGAGTTAATTAGGGATAGGGATCAGGTTGACAGTCTAATTTGGAAGTCCCCATGCTGGCCAATCGATTTGGGCCAGGTGGCGCCTTCCCAAAGCATTAATTAACCTAAATAATCCATTTAACCCTTAATTCCCTAAATTATAGGTTATTATCTTTAATGATTAATCCCTTTTAGGTCAACCCCCTAGGTTACGATACCCCATGGTGGTGTACCTTTACTGGGTGACGTGTCGGTATATTTATACGTATACCGTATAAATACGTTATGTATACCGTATAAATACGTGGAACGTCACAACCGGATTTCAGATTCATGCTAGATATCAAGTAGCAAACATAAAATATAGGATATTATTGAAAATGGTGCATGATCACAATAACTTCCTCTAGTTTAAGGGCTCGCAATATGCAAAGAGTCAGCTTCAAGAACCTGCCAATATAATAAGAGAATTTAATCAAGTTACTATAAATAAGTACCATTTGGTAGTAAAAATCAAAATACAGTATTAATATGTCTCTGCTTCCATTCATGCATAGTTGTAGAGATAAATCATTTTATTCTTTGATCTGTATCTCTTTTGCATTTGCATATCACTTTTATATTTTGCAAATGTGATCATATGAATCATGTGGTCAGTTGAGCATCAGCCGAGCATCTGGCAACATATGAAGGAAACTGGACGTCAACTGAGCATCTGGCAAAGAGCATCATTTGAGCATCTGAGTATATTGTTTCTTTGGCACTGAGCATCTGGTACAATGCCATAATTTCCAGCCATCAAAATAATATAATAGTGAACTTCCTGAAACATTCATGCTCTGTGCCAAAGAAACATTATACATATGGAATATAGACCCCAAAAACCATTGTTTTGAGAACCAAAATAGAAGAAATAGAAGAAACTTATATAACAGATGCGGCATGCTTCCATTTTCAGTGAAGAGATCTATGAAGGACAGGCATTTAAGCAATAAAAGAATTGAAGCATTCAAAAAAACCTTCTGATGAGCTTCAATGCCGGAGCATTGTTTCTAGTAAAAAAAAGTACCTTAATCACAGCTACTGGAATGCAAACAATCGTGGAATAGTGCAAACAATCGAGGCAACGGAATCCAGCATATTGCCATAAAGGATTTTGTATGCCATCGATATTAAAATGATGATCTACCCTTCATTTGCAGTCTCCTACGAAATTGGAAACAAAACTGGCCATGGCTTAGGGCTTGCCAATCGAGCTTAGCCGAGAGCTTTATCTAGGAAAATCACCTCAGACTGGAAGGGAGAAATTTTCACTCCGCCATTTTTGTATGTAGATGGAATCAGATTCTCCTTCTGCCAAAACTCCATCCTACATTGCAACAGAGATAGGTTAGAAAATTCATCATCTACATACCTAATCCAATGAAGCAGAAGCATACCTAATCAGACAATTCCAGGTCTGCCTTGATATTCATTGAAATCGTTGTATCTAATAAGCAACGCAATCCACTGCGTCTAAGCAAAGCTAAAGCTTTTCCCTTGGAAACTGGAATTTAGGCACTATAACGGTTCATCAAGGGCGTTTATCTGAGCCTAAGAATGTGGAAAAGAACATGTCTCTACCGTCCAGTGCCGAGAAATCTTCCATAAGCAGCTATATGCAAGTTTTTCTAGATTCTTTAAGGACGATATATCCAATGATACAACCCTATCACGAATGCCATGAAGAAAAACCCTATAGAAAGGTAAGTTGGAAGAAGAGGGCATGATGATGCCACGTGTCACGAATCAATCTGATCCGTTCAATTTAGGGCTTGATGCACTACACACTTACATCAAAACATTATAATATCCAGGTAGTAGATAAGCTCCTACCCAGGCTCAGGCTCATAGGGAAAGTAGACTGACGGCTGGGTCTCAAAATAGAGCAGACCGAGATATAACAATGGCAGGGCTGGCTATACAATGGCTAGGGTTGACCATTCCCTCCACCCCTTTTGTGCATACTTTGCAGATGGGCTAAATCCGGCTCTGTCATGACACTGTAACCTGCCGGAGACGTAACCTCTTGGTATCACCCAACGAGGCTACTCTGGGTTGCATCTCCCGGGTCCGATGAGTTAGGAAGGGATGCATCTCCCATTCCCGGAAGACAATGGCTCGATAGGCGGCTAGAGGAACGTGGCAACACACGTCCTTATTCGACTGAAGCTCCCCAAAACAAGAGCCAGGCCAACACCAGCAACTCCTGACGGCCAGGGCGACACAATCGGCCCAGGCAATATCGGACCCATACCCGCCCACACGAAGTGACCAGCTATAAGCCTAGCTCGCTCCAAGTCCCCAGTAGTCGTGCTCAATAGGGACTTCCTCTATCTCACTATTGACCCCCTTGTGTGGTGCTCAGTCACTTCATAGCCTCCATAGCCTGGTGGACTCTATGCACAGGCCGCAATATAATAGGAACTAAAGAATCTAAACTAATTGCCATATGGGTAGCGCCTATAGGTTCCACAGCCCATTCTGTGTTGTACATGGCGCTGACTTTGGGATAAGTTGCTCCTAAAGTTTCCACACTTTGGTGGCAGCTTATCCACAGCTGCTTGTGTGCCAATGTCTTTCGACATCATTATGATCCTCGCATATCTGCAATATGCACACTCTGCCCTTCAGTAGTACTTTTTTTATTGTCCAGAGGTTTAGCACGCGTGGTCCTGGCTACAAGGTTTATTTAACAGTGTATTGGACTGCCAACGCATCCTCTTGGCATCCTATGCCAATGCATGGCCCCCAGCTAAACAGACAGCATTTTATCTTGGTTTTGGTTGGCTCCCGTCGTCGTTATAGGAGCGTCGCAGACGCCACATTTTCCAGGGCATTTATTCATCTGCACGTGGTGTTATTACGGTGGCCAAGAAAAACATACTGATAGCTTACGAGTGTTCCTCCCTTGAGTCAGAAATGAAGGAACGTATTTGGATTCAATATCTTAAATTTAATTCTTATCGATAGTCTCCTATCTTGGAGTAAGTACATTGTGCTTCAGGCTCGTGCTCTTGTTGCATATTTTTGTGCTTACATAGTTAGGTGAGAAGTGTAAATTTTATACTTTTTATATCTGATTAATAAACTTTTTGCCTTTCGTCCTAAGCTTTTGAATAGTTGTGGAATCCATAACATCATAGTTCAACAATCACGTCTTTTTTGCATTATCTTATAAAATAGTTGTTATTCTAATCACCATAACGTTGTCATTCTTGTCCTGTTTGTAAGAAGATCCTAATGTTGTTGTTGTCGTCCCGTTCTATAAGCGTCCTTGAGAGCTGGTTTTCCTTGCGTACGTAGAGCTTCTCCAACTTGGGAAAGTCTTCTTCCTCACATGCTATTACTTTGAGGGCGGTGCACATGGCCACATTCAGTACTTTAAGGCATGGTAACTTCCCAATAGTAGCAGGTAACACTGTCAATTCTGGCAAGTCGTTGTAGTAGAAATTATAACCTGCTCGATTATTGTAATAAGGAAACTTAGAATGGCAATAGCGACAATCATACATCTCAAGCTCTTGCAGACCATTAAAACCTTCAAACTTCACTTGTTTCCAATCTAAATTAGATAATGAAAGCATTTGGAGATTTGGAAATGCTTTCCAATTGGTCATAGATATGTAAGCTATCTTCGATGACGAAACTTGGCCAACATGGATCTCAAGATGCTTTAAGGTCGTGAATTCCATACCTTCAAATAAAACCTTTTGCTCACGCATGCCTTGAGTTTCTTCTTCCGTCTTAAACTTTTTGAACTGTGATCCCTAGAATTTCTCATCTTCTGGGTTGCATAGAGTGTGGGGAAGATGGAGAAGGCACTCAAATGATACATCCAAATGTAGTTCCTCCAAAAAGTAGAATGGCGCGAAGAATGAAGGACAAGATGCAACGCAATGCCACATGTCTTAAGTTTTTTCAATTCAAGATGGCAGTTCTTTAGCGTGTCATTTTGCGGGAGAAGTAACCAATTCAGAAGAATCATTTACATCCCTTGATAGGTAAAGCACTTCAAGACTAGCCGGTCCTTCCTTGGTGGTAACCGCAATGGAAATTCAAACTGAATCCTATCAAGATCCACTAATTTTAGATTCCGAAAGTGCCTTCAAAGAAGTTCCACGAAGCCCCAATTCTAAAGAATTGTCCTGAAGATCAAGTAGCTCTAAGTCCCAAGGCCTCAATTGGGGGCATAGTTTGCAACTGATTGTTGGCCAAACATATTTTCCTTAAACCTTGCATCTCCATTTCTTTTATAGCAGGGAATTCTCTTAAGTGATGAGATGACATGTTAAGACACTTACCAGGCTGCTCATTTTGCATGATGTATGCTCCCAGATTCTTAATCACATCGTGCATTTGCAATTCAGATTTTCTGTCATTTGGATCATAATCTAGTATCAGAGAACTACTTTCTAAGATATCTAGCACGCGGTATGTGTCCTCTTTGCTGTATGTTATCAAATTTAATGCCTTCCATCGTGTGGGTATTTGGTCAACCGAATAATAAGGAGTACTTAGGCATAAGTCAAGGAAACATTCCTGGACTGGTAGATGGTTATCTGCACTTGATAGTGCATCATAGCTTAACTTAAGAGTTTGGAAAAGTCTTTTATGCTCATTTTCGATTAAATAGCCCTTTGTCACTCTCTTCAATGCTATGTTCCAATGGCGCAGATCAATTTTACCTGACATTGAAATGCCCACAACTTTAAGAGCTAACGGAAGTCCATTGCAAGGGTTGGCTATTTCATGTGCAATGCTTACTATCCTCTCGTCATTGGGAATATTAGTCTCCTTTTGAAATGCATGCCAGCAAAATAATTTCCAGCTATTATGTGCATCTAGTGGGACAACTTGTTTTTTAGTGGCATGAAATTTGTCCAAGAGATCAGATTTACGTGTGGTGACTAAGATTTTACTGCCGTTGGTCTTGTCCACTACATTCAAGTAATCTAATACCTCATATTCCCAGACATTGTCAATAATGAGCAAACACTTTTGATTCTGAAGGAGCTTGTAAAGCCTATTCTTTCCCTCTGCCTCTGTTGCGTCTGCGTCTGGCTGCTTGCCATTTAGTATTGCGTAGAGTTTATTTTGCAAAGGTACTATTCGGCATCCTTTTCCTGCCTCAATAAAATAAATTTTATCAAAATGCTCTGTTATGCTTCGATGGTTGTGCACCAAATGGGAGAGGAGCGTCTTGCCAGATCCACCAGGCCCCCAGATTCCCAACCTGACTTTCTTAGATGCATCATCTACAAGCTTTTCAACAAGCCATGCTACATAATGCTCTGTACCGACAATAAAATCTGGCAAATTATGAGGTGCAACAGCGTTTACCTGCGAGGAATGGGCATGAACGATATCTGTGATAGCTTTGAGGCAGCTTATACGTTGTAAATGTGGCCCTAAATCGTTGATTTGCTGCGTAATTCTGAGTGCCCGGCGGCTAAACTGTATGCTGTCAAATGACAAACAAATGCTCTTTGTGAGGAGAATGATTGAAAACAATAAGGCATCATCTACGTTTAGTGTGCTGCTTACCGGAAACGAGTTGTAGAATAGCGCTGAAGAAGCGCATTGCCGTCGTGCAGAACCTTTCGAAGTTCCTCTTGCAAGCGTGCTGCAGGTAGGAGTAGTGGTGCAGATTCATTTTGCGTTGTGTCCTGTAGTGCAGCATCTACCCCTTGAAGAAAAGGTTTCAGATCTTCCAATGCCTTCTCTAGATCTTCTTTATACTTCTTACAAAAAATTGTGTGCTTAATAGGGCTTATCACAAACTCTCGTACTACAAAACCAACGCACGTGTTCGCCGCAACACCAACCCCTGTCTGCAAGACTGTATCTGCCATTCTATCTACTGCTAAATTATTTCCAAGGGTCGAAATTAGGGGGGTTCCTCCCCAGAATATCCGATTAAAGTTGGAAATATCCGATTTGCTAAAGTAGATGCAGGCAAAGTTCCGGTAGAAATTTCATAAAAATAGTGTTAAATCCGGCAAATTAGAGGTATTTTTCTCAAAAATCCGGTAAGCATAAATAAAGGGCGGCATTTTTGCTGGTTAGTGCAAAATCTAAATTCGAGGCCTGATTATTTCTTCATTCAGTCCTTCAATGTATGACATTTTAAAAGACCCTTGCCTTGCAGTCTCTTTCGTGGACGTATACGTCGAAGTATATAGTCCAAGATAAGTGGAATAGAATAATTTTGTGGTCACCCCAATTATTTTATTCTTTTACCTAAACTAACTTTTGTCAACAATCATGCCTAACTTTTGTCAACAATCATGGCTATCCGACCACAAATGTAAGTTTCCACCAATGGAAGTTTTTTTTACTGTTCAAAGCTAATGCAAGAAGATCTTCCCCCTAAGCAGTCTGCTCTCCTCTGGCAAGTCGTTCACAGCAAGATTAATGTCAAAGTTCATTCCTTTAAGCCTGCCGTTAGCCCGCTTTGTCCAGTTTGCAAAGCCATGCTTGAATCGATAGACCATTGCTTTGTTTTATGTGATCACCTTTGGCCCATTTGGGCACCTATTCACCATCATTTCGCGACATCCACGCAAGTCGGGAAATCCTCCTCGTTTTTTTCCCCAAAGTTGGCCACGCTTTAAGAAATGGGCTTCCAATATCTGTCGGGCTTTAGTCTGCTAGGTGATTTGCACTCATATTTTCAGAGGCAAATGCACTTCTGCTACATGTCTTTATTAGGAGACTAGTAATGGTGCCCAGTGTTCCTGGGCATAAGTTGGAAGTCTGTAAATGCTTTGATCACAATGAGAAAAGTGTGATGTAACCTTTTATTATAACACAAATATCCAAATATTTAACAATGTTTAAAAGGAACTTAGCTCCTTCATGGTAGATACTGTTGCGTCGGTATCTCTGAGACCTTTGAATTAATCAGCATAGTGCTTATTTATAGGAAACCTAAGTGGGAGTAAAGTGTTAATGAAAGCAAGTTTTGAGGTGAGGCTATCAAAAATTATGAACTCGATTCATCATCCTCATAAAGATCATAGCTATATAATCAAAATGTTGTGGTGAAACATTAATGTCGAAATATAATATGTGAATATAGAAAAATTGCCTGCAAGAAGGTGATTAACTGGCTAAATATTGTAGAATGCGTGTAGCATTAGCATTGGCTTGGAGCCAATGTGGGTAGATGGCGTTGGGGTTTCTTAGCAAACAAAGTGAGAGGATATACTTGGGGTTTCCCAAAAGCCCATATATTTTTTATTAGGGTTTTAGGAATATTCTATGGCTAAACTTTGAGATATTCCATGTCTTTGTTTTAGGAAACCACTTAATCCAACCTTTGTTCCATGAAGGTATGAAAATGGTATCATGATCAAGACCTATAATGCCCTAACATCCTACATATCTTTTAATACTTGCTCTATGAGAACTTTCAATACAGAATATTCTTGTTATTTTTGATACAGAAAGTCAAATAAACATTCCCACATTTCTATGAGGAACGACTACAAAATCCTAAACATGATGATATGAGAAAGTGAACAAATAGAACAAAACTCTACAACAATACAAACTATCTTTTATGATTCCAATATGGTATAAATTAAAGCAAACTCATATTGTGGAGCTTGATTGATGCCCAATATGAAGTACTTCTCTAGATTATCAAAATAGAAAAGGAAGCAAAAGAGGAGGGAGGGGGAAGATGAGCTATTATAGAGCTATTTATACAACATTTTTTCCTCCTTACTATATATTGCATCACACTACAACATCACCTTTACGGATTAAAATGCAAATGTGGCATGTGGGCCAAAGCAATTTTCTTAAAGAGGCCTTTATATGCCAACAACTATTGACTCTTGGTAAGTTCTCAATGGGGCCAAAATATTCTTCTTAAAGAAGCCTTTATATGCTTGATAAGTTCTGCAATGGGGCCAAAATATTCTTCTTAAAGAAGCCTTTATATGCTTGATAAGTTATGCAATGGGGCCAAAATATTCTTCTTAAAGAAGCCTTTATATGCCAACAACTGTTGATGCTTGATAAGTTCTGCAATGGGTACTGAACATCTATCCTAAACTTAAAGCATAATACTGCACTTATTTATTTTGCCGATGCTTAATAAGTTCTGCAATGGGTACTGAACATCCATCTTAGACTTAAAGCATAATACTGCACTTATTTATTTTGCTGAAATTATGTGAACTACTGGCATTAAAGAATATTCTTGTCCATAATGCCTAAATGCGAAATGGAAATGAACATTGTGGATGAGTTGATATTTTATGAATTATTGGCAATGAATTTTGGAAGTAACAACTTTGTGAGATGTGTTATGACAACAAGTCATGTTTCAAATGCATTTAAAAAACTCATGTTCCTTGGAAAAACTTATTTTCTGACAAAATAGGTTTTACCTTGCTATTTCATGTTATATTGTACACAATTGAAGCTGAAAAAGCAACATAATGTACAAACCCGCCAACTACCAGCAATGAGATAAATTATAGCTTCCACGCACTAATGATTGATGTTGAACCAGTTATGTCACTTGTCACTTGAAGGAATTACAAAGTGTGAAGCACATCAGGCATTAGAGGCCTGGTCATATCTAAAAGGCATAATACCCTTTCGCTTGTCGATCAGATGGTGCTTTGCAAATTCTACCAAATTTTGTTACCAAGCATTTCCTGGCTAATGAGGCAACTTTTTGAAGTGCCCTTCAAGTTTTGGATCTAAAAGGCGTGGCACCCTTCGCTTTCCATTCCAATAGTGCTTTTTCCATTCTACCCAATTTTGTTCTCCATGGCATCGACTATTATCCATGGACTGTTTCCCTGCAACACAACGCCAAACCGTCACTTTTTACAGTTAAATGCTCTGGAAATTGCACCCAACTTTAGTTCAATTTTTGATGTAAATCAAAGAAAATAGGACAGGAGAAAAAGGCAGTAGGTTATATACTCTACATAACGTGGAAAGAAGTAATACTAGCCACTACACTTTCAGGGGCTGCATATAAATGTGTTCCCATAATCTATGTTGAAACATGATGTCATCCCTATCCTTGGCGAGGCCAAAGTCGAAAGTTTTGGTAAAATAACCTTGCAAACAAAAACTTATTTGCTTCTAGTCCAAGACACACTTGACATGTATATATATACATTGATGTATACTTGTGCAGTTTGACAAAGATTCTTATTATTGCCACGCTTTTTCCTCGAAAACCCTTTCTAAGGGTTTTTAACCCGGACAAGAATAAGTTTGTTTGGGCTCCTTGTGGGTCCCATAGGTCGATTGGCCTCGGTTGGACCATATAAAAATCATTCTCATTCTCATTCTCATTCTTAAACTCGAAAGGAAGAACTACTAACAAGATTCAAAAATATTCACGGGGGTGACTTGCAACGAGAGTACATTGGATAGGCATATTTATCCCTTATTCCTTAATCTACACCGTACACAAAGTTCCTCGTTTGTGGGGTATGGATGTACAGAATTTGTTATACTGTATAACAAGTTTTACAAAATACTATAAGATTTCAGGCAATATACTATATGGTGTTGATTTTGTACGTGTAAAACATAATTATAAGGGCTCTCACGCACCGACGTCACCCCATTGTGAATATGCACCCAAACCAAAGGGGGTTTAAGGGGGATTTTAATTTAAATGTGTTGGACCCAATGGTTTGTGTTAATTAATGTTAATGGTAGTTATGTGTTGGTTGTTATACTAAAAAAAATTTTGGGCCCTTCGGGCCCTAACAAAAGAAAACATAGGAGAACTTTAAGGACCTATATATTAATTACTAAGAAGCTTGGATATTCTAGTTGAACACATGTATAAGAGGGCATGGTTCATGCTAGAACATGGATTAGTTCCAAGAGGAACATGCAATTTGTCCAAATATAAAGATAGCAAGAATATATTTAAGTTTGAGCTATGAGTGTATGACAATAATTTTCCAACGTGCACATACGTGACCTTCACTTTCTAATCTTCATGTATACGGCATTGTATATTGTAAAATGTAATAGATGATATATTCGATATTTTTGGGGGATTTCAACCCACATACAAATCCTTGTGATATAAAATATCAATTTCATTGTGTTGATCATTTCTTTTTGCTTCCTGTAAATATCCAAGTTGGAGCGCGTGCAGTTGTTTGGTGGCTAAATGCTGTAATAATACATCAGATAGAGTGTGAAAAAACATATATATCAAATGGTAATAAAATAACCATGAATCAAATAACATAATAGATAACAGGCTTGCACAATAGATATGTTTCAAACAAGAACCTAAATAGTCCTAGCATTAAGGCCTCACAAAAGTGTTAGTTGCCATCAATGGATTGGGCGGACCTTCCGGTAACGTTGATGAAAGACATAATATTCTATGGGCAAAACAAAGAAAAAGATTTTTAGGCCTTAAGACTTTAGTGCACACATTGCAGAAACAACTAATAACTCAGCGACTAATGCAGCAATGCATGCAAGTTATTTAGGTTGCATGAAGCCAGGCTAATGGAGCAATGCATACAAGTTATTTAGGCTAATGGAGCAATGCATGCAAAGTTATTTTAGGCTGCATGAAGGTTTTTTTTGGCAGTTCAGGAGGGGATGATGATTGGATTGCATGGACAAAATACGCCTTCGGAAAGTTTTTCTAAGGAGCTTTTATTAACTTTAACAGATGTGTTGCAGGTATTCAAACACGTTACTCATGATAAGATAAAACACCAGCTCAATCAAGGGAATAGAAGATAGAGTAATTCGATGAGCTACTCACGAGCACCAAAGACGAGTGGCAAAAACATAAGACTACAAGCTCACAAAAGTGAAAAAGAAAAACTAACCGAAAGCTTGACAAGCACTTTCGTTGCACCACGCCGGATTTGCATAAAGAAAAGGTTAGCCCAAGAACTGGCTGAACTCCAATGTAGAATAGCAACATCAAATCTCGAGTTCTCATGCAACTTTTGTGCCAACCATAGCAGCTCCACGGGCTAACTTTTCTCGGTTTGTTTCACCATCTTCTACTCTCTACTAATGATCTTGCAAACTCATATTTCCTGGATGCCAAAGGAATATCATTGACAAGCTCTAGAACACGGCCAGATGCGCCTTTCAATCCACTTGCGTCACAAGGCTACTACAACACTCTCTTTCAAAGACAACCAAACAATTTGATAAGGTTCGATGATTCACTGTGATAAAATGTTTACCTCGTTCACAAAAATTATACATGCTTTGGTGCATGATCGCGGTTGGATCGCTTGATGGCTACTACAGTCTGTCTTCAAAGGGTGCCTTTAAAAGCGATCTTTGAATCCGCCAAACACCAAGCTTCAAATCGGTAGAGAAGAAATTGGTAGCCTTTTGCATATCGCTCATTTGATGATTTTCGCGACTTCTCTTCCATGATGCGAAGTGATGATCCGTTGGAGACTTCGAAATTTGTTTCTACTTGGGCCTCTCTATTTGGAAAAAGGGGTCCTCTGTAACTTCTTCTTCCTTCGTATTTTTCCATTTCCAATACACGAAAACCCCAAACCCACCGGTAGCACAAACACTATCACGACCCACCGCGAGAAAGCACTGTATTTATCATTGGAAAAGATTCGAGATTACAAAACACTCAACACAACAAGAAGCTTAGGTTAGCTAAGTTAGCCTACAAGCGGCGCAACTTCTTAAGTGAAGAAAAGAATGCCTCTAGAATTTACTTTGAAGGAAAACATGGTTTGCAAGTATCGGACCCATCACACCAATTAACCACCGTATCAAACCGCGTCCGAACCCTAATCGGCTTCAAAATGTTTGTTTTGAAAACCACAAACCTAATATTAATTTGAAACATAAGCTAAAAAACATGCAAACAATAAAAGCCCCACAACCACACGATTTTCCTCTTCTTTAAAATCAATGGCTAACAAATGGGTGCACTCTAGAAATACCATTTAGTATGTCACGTGAATCGCTTGAGTGAAATCATATGAAAACCATGCCAAAAAAGCGTGTAAAATCACAAAAAACCCCCGTTATAATGCTACATATTGTTTGCTCATGCAAAAGGCAAGATCTTACGTACCATAGGCGCCCAACTTTCATCCTTATTGCCCAATTTAAATATAAAGAGCACTATACGCATTTCAAAAAATGCATATCAGTTCAAGTTAAAACATGCATTATAATCTTCAAGTTATGCCCCGTTCTATATGAATTTTACACAGAAGAAATTAGAGCCTAAGTCTTTCTTAGAGCCTAAAAAAGGTTGGAATAAGTATTTGGATTTCGATAAGTTCTCTCCACATCGAGGGGATAGGGTTCATGTGCGTATGAAATTATTTTTCAGTATCGTATAAAGTACAAAAAATAAGTATTTTTGGGGAAAATATATATTTTTCGTATTTAATACTCGTCGGCCGGAAAAAAAATTTCGTAGCGAAAATCAGTTTAAACTACAGCGCTGAACTTTTTCATGCGTAGCCGAAACCTTTAGTTTAAACTACTTGAAAAAAAAAAAAAATTAAAGCGAAAACCTTCGCTACATTGAAAAAAGTTTCCGTAAGGTTTTGCTTACGCGGAAAAAAAAAAAATAAAAAAAATAAAAAAAAATTTGAATCGAAAAAAGTTTCGGTAAAAGCGCTAGAAGGTTAACCTTGAAATTTTTTTCGACGCCGAAATTTTGATCGTAATTTTTTGGCGTGTTAAGCGTCAAATTTGTGCCGTATCAAACAAAAAATCGTGCATTACGTATAAAGCGTATCTGATATTGAACCTATCCCTGCTCACATTATATCCAGGTTAATTTGGTCGCAACCCCTCAATTCCAAGAAGCTACGGTGTGCAATGCATTTCTCTTTTTTTTGAATTGAGGCTGCATTTTGTCGAGTTGAGGCCATGCTTTTCATCATCCCCATGTGAGCTAGCTCGTTTCTCGGAGAAATAAAATCTAGATTTGTCTTCTTCCTATCTGACATTGTGCACGGCATTATTTCTAGACCACTTGAGAAAAATGTGGATTGATGATGCAATAAAATTACAGTTGATGGGATGGGAGGCAAAACAAAATGCATGAAATCAGATACTACATAACAAAAACTAAAAAAAATGCATTTATTCATTCCATTGCATGAGCTCTTTCTTACCACATATCTATTCTAGCAGAAAACACCAAAGCCATGTTTTCGACCTCGTACTTGTGGCTTTCTGTGCAACCCAACGACTGAATCTTCTTTGATGCACAAAGGGAAGAACTAAATAAAACCACGCTCCTAGCAAACACAATTATGACCTAGCAAACACACTAATGACCTATAGTGCAATTGTAGATTCCTTTTTCAAAAATCTAAAAAATTTACATTTTAGAGGTTTTCTTCCTAAAATATGTCCATAAAATAGTTTAACAATCTGGAAACAAGCATTTTTGGGAAGGAAGGAAGGTTCTTTTATCATCATCGGAGGCCAATCGGACTATGGGACCCAAATTACACCGTGCAAAGAAGCTCATTGCTGTTCGGATTAACCCCACGAGGGAAAAACCATGCGACAACAAGCACGCTAGCAGTTTGTACAAATATACATATACCCATGAATTCCCGGCACCTCAGGTAGGGGCCCGGGGGCAGAGCGAAACTATCAATAGTACAGTTAACAATATGAAAACAAAGCATTTTTAGGGTGAAACTATCAATAGTACATTCACTAAAAAGAAATGATGATATTTGACGAAAAAACAAAAAATTAACTTGATTTGTTATCTTTTCTTACAAGGTACATGACTTTCACACTAGAGTGGTCAGGTGATGGACCAGAAATGGTCCATTTGAACTGTTCACAAAAAAATTCATATAAAATCAATTTTGCAAAATCTAGTCAAGCCTTCCTAGGACTTCATATATGTCAGGCATGCTTCATGGGAAAAATATGCAAAAATGTAGACGACCCCATTATTGTGAGTTATGCTTTGGCAAAAGTCGGGGGTCAAGTACAAAACCTTATAGTTCATATGAAGTGAAACTGTCTTGGCAAAAAGATTTTTTTGATTTTTTTGGTTATAATGATATTTTTGTATACGAGATAGAGAAAAAGACCCAAAAATCCTCATGTCAATCCGAAGTCTGAGAAGGGAGATATTGCCATTCAAACATGCCAGGGTCAAAACTGTTTTCTGTCTGCTGGGAACCAGTATTGGTTCCCAGAAGGCAGTTTCAATGTATAAACAAGAACTTTTGCAAAGTTATGAGTTTTGAGCTCAAATTTGGCATACTAATAATAGATAAGTACCTCTATCAATAAAAAATAATTTTAGGCCTTGAATTTGAAGTTTAGCATTTCACTCTTGATTTCAATTTGAGGGAAGTTTTAGATGTGTCCAAACTCTCTTTGGAAGAAAGGAGACTCTATGTGTCTGGAGAAAAATCAAAGACGAAGGTATTGAAAAGTTATTAGACAAATGGAAAAGAATCGAGAAAAAAAAGTCAAGCATATGGGGGAAAAAATTAAGCATACTTTATTTTTTTTTTTTATAAAAACAGGTTTGGATATTTTCAAAATTTTTACAGTATTTTATGATATACATTTGGCTAAAAGTTATTATTACCTACATTTTTATGTATTTGGACTGAGCGAAACTTTTAAATTATGTACTATAAACTTTTACTTGTTTATTTTTTCTAACTGAAAAAAAAAAAACAAAACAAAAATGTAAATTCAATTTTTGTAGCTTTTAGATATATTATTACTACAATTACAAAGAATAATCAACAATCAAAGGAACATATACTAATATTAAAAACTTTTAACGGAGGCTCACAGACATGGCTTATAACATCCGTTAGTCCCGAACTACATTTAATGCAACAAACACCTTCTAGATATTGCAGGATAAATTGCACTTATCTCTAACCCTTGAAGGAAGATATTATACAATCAACTTCGGGCATCTAGAGGGATATTGGTCATCTCTTACAATTCTTTTTGAGGATCCATATGTGGTATATATAATAGAAATTCATAGTTTGAAAACTATACTATCATGATGATCTTAGGTGGCAATGTGTAAAAGTCTATAATAAAATTTATTTTGTTTGGCTATTAATTATTTAATATATAAATATTATGTAATATAAAGAAAGGCTAATCCCTTTTTTCTTTAAGGAAAATGAGGGAAAATAGTTTGGCTAATCCTAAAAAAATAATGGAGTACTTGTTTTAACTATGGCTATTTTTTTTTTTAAAAAGAAACCCCCCTCCACAATATTGTGTAAAAAATTGTCTAGACCCCTAAAAAATGCCCATTTGGCTATTAATAGCCACTAATTTTTCCATGAGCATGTGCTCTCAAGAATTCATGGAAGGTTTTACGTATACGGTAGAACTGGTCCTTAACGAAAACCTCCCTTGAAAAATAACACACACTCATCTTGTAGCAAAGAAGTTCAAATTGAAACCATAGTCACATATAAGATGTTTTATTAGGTAAAAATAATGGGAAGCCCAAGTTGGACAAGTTGGTTGTTGCAAAATTGAAGGTTATTTTACAACACATATTATGGGCACCAATTACTAGCAGCAAAGCTTGGGAAATGTTCATATATTCATCCCACAATGCATGAAAGTATTGGAAGATGAAACAAATGGAAAAAGAATCAGGAGAAAGAGCCAAGCATGTGCTCTCAAAATTCATGGAAGGTTTGTCTACAGTTACATATTAGAACCGAACTGGTCCCTGAGAACCAGTCTCACTTGAAAAATAACAACACACTCATCTCGTAGCAAAAAAGTTCAAATTGAAACCATAGTCCACATATAAGATGTTTTATTAGGTAAAAATAATGGGAAGCCAAGTTGGACAAGTTGGTTTTGCAAATTGAAGGTTATTTTACAACACATATTATGGGCACCAATTACTAGCAAGCAAGCTTGGGGAAATGTTCATATATTCATCCAAAAAATACAATGCATGAAAGTATTGGAAGATATGAAACAAATGGAAAAAGAATCACAGAGAAAAGCCAAACATGTGCTCTAAGAATTCATGGAAGGTTTCGTCTCTGATTACATATACAGAATAGGCGGTCCTGAACCAGATCTCACTTGAAAAATAACAACACACTCATCTTGTAGCAAAGTTCAAACCATAGTCCACATATAAGATGTTTTGTGGGTAAAAATAATGGGAGAGCCCAAGTTGGACAAGTTGGTTATGCAAATTGGTGTTATTTTACAACACATATTATGGGCACCAATTGCCCCAGCAAGGAAAAGCATATATTCATCCCACCGAAAATAATGCATGAGGGTATTGGAAGATATGAAACAAATGGAAAAAATCTGAGAAGAAAAGCCAAGCATGTGCTCTCTCAGAATTCATGGAAGGTTTTCTCACAGTTACATATCAGACGAACTGGTCTTGAGAACCAGTCTCACTTGGAAAATAACAACACACTCATCTTGTAGCAAAAGTTCAAATTGAAACCATAGTCCACTATAAGATGTTTTATTAGGTAAAAATAATGGGAAGCCAAGTTGGACAAGTTAGTTGTGCAAATTGAAAGGTTATTTTACAACACATATTATGGGCACCAATTACTAACCAAAAGCAAGCTTGGGGGAAATGTTCATATATTCATCCACAAAAATACAATGCATGAAAGTATTGGAAGATATGAAACAAATGGAAAGAATCACAGGGAAAAGAGCCAAGCATGTGCTCTCAAATTCATGGAAGGTTTCTGTCTCTGATTACATATACCAGACAGGCTGGGTCCCATATAGCCAGTCTCACTTGAAAAATAACAAACACTCATCTTGTAGCAAAAGAAGTTCAGAAATTGAAACCATAGTCCACATATAAGATGTTTTATTAGGTAAAAAAATAATGGGAAGCCCAAGTTGGACAAGTTGGTTTGTGCAAATTAGAAGGTTATTTTACAACACATATTATGGGCACTAATTACTAGCAAACAAGCTTGGAAAATGTTCAAGTATTCATCCCAAAAAATACAATGCATGAAAGTATTTGAGGATATGAAAAACAAATGGAAAAAGAAAAAAAAAGAGCCAAGCATGCTCTCAAGAATTCATACAAAGGTTTACATTGTACATCATATATATGAACCAAGCGGGTCCCTGAAAATTGATCTCACTTGAAAAACAACAAAACCTTCAAATTATAGCCAAAACAAGTTCAAATTCAATGATCACTCACATCAAGGCTACTCTTGGATAAAAATATGAAAACAAAATTTGATATTGTTCTTTGTTGCAAAAATAATCATGTGCATGAAGTAAGTTATATTCATTAGAAAAAATCTTATGGGAATTTAGTTGCTTGTGTATTTTATAAAGATAGAATATATTGTGTTAGAGTGCATTGTAAAATTTGAATTTCAACATGGATTCACTATAAGTTTTGAATCTGGATTGTCTTAGTGACCATCATTGGTCCACATCACAAAAAAATAGAGCTTAATACCTAACCCGGCTCCATATTAGGTGCGCAATTTGAAAAAACTAGTCACATATACAATCTTCTTGTTAGTAAAAAATTAGGATTATATAACAGGTCCGAAACTTGTAGTTTCTCCCAATCAAACCATAAAACCTGTAACAAAAGCATGCATTGTTTTTTTGTCTTGATAGAAAATTTGCAGCAAACATTACTTTACCTGGTGGCATGTGAGAGTCTTCATACAATGATATCATCAATCATAAACAACTGCTAACCCCTTGGAGCCTACGCCATGCAAAGGTAACCATGACATTTTGACATGCAATGCAAAATAGTAAATAGCAATGTAAAACATAAAATCTCATACATGCTTTACTCTGTCCCTTTCTCACAGCAATGTAAACTTTCTTAGCATCCTCCGGGGGAGTCCACATTTCGAATGGTATAAGGCATGCATGCACTGGACAAATGTATACACATATTAGACCCGGTAGAACTTTGTTTTTCGAGCTGCCGCCATGTCTCATGCACTACACCAACTTCTTTCTCTATTATCCTATTGGCAGCACACACTACATGTCCTATGCGGCCCTTTTAATATGTTGCATGCCTTGTTCCGGTCTGCGGTAAGCAGTCTTGTCAAGTTGGCTCATCAAGATCATTTGATATCAATTCATTCTAGCGGTAGTTAGGAAATCATAGTGTTGATTCTTTGGATTCCAATGCTTTATGAATTATGAATGCATTGGTCAAAGCAGTCGCATCCCCCAAAAGGGAGTGCCACCACTTCAAAGATCATCTCCTTCTCCAAACTATAATTTGATGCCAAACACATTTTGTTGTGCACATCACACACCAGCTTTTATCGCTCATTATAAGCTATTGCTATCTCTGGGCGGCAACTCTTATTGATTTCCCTTCTCCATAAGCGAAGCGGTAGACATATCTATGCCATGTGGACATTAGAAGCAAAAGAATTGCTTCTTTGTCCCTCATACACTCTGGCACAATGCCATTCTCCTGCTTTGTATGCAAACTTATGGCTACCCTTTGGGATCTCTTTTTCTTGCCATCAAATTTCAGAAGTTTGATTGGAAACATTTTAATCTTGTTGGGGTTTATGGTTTTGTGCCACCCTTGCTTTTCTGTAGATAACCAGCGTGACGGTTTGACGTGTCGGTCAAAGAAGACATGATGGCCCTTGTGGACTTCTTCACCAAAGGGCGTCTTAAACTAACCCCTCTTCTCCGTTTGAGCTTGTCATGCACACCTCATCTGCCGGACAATACCTGAAGCTGAATCGCATGAGTCCAAAGCTGAATTCCAAACTTGTGGGGTTTCTTTGGATTGTAAATGTCGTAAGGGGTTCATGGGAATTCTGGATGGGATAATCCTCTCGTCGGCGTAACCTCTTTTTGGTGGTGTATACAACTCGAGGCTGCGTTTCCATTCCTTTTCGGCATTGCGAACACGGAAGATTTTGTACTCCTAGTCTTCTTATCTTGTGGGCGTAATTTGTTGTCCCTCAAATGGAAAAAGAACCTCTTAATTTACTGAAATCGTTTTCATGGACATGAATCTACCAAAGTTTAGTAATTGACTGCTCTACCTCACCGTTGCCCAATGGGACTGGAAGCCTATTATAGGGATTTAGAGCCATGGCAATAATTAAACAAAAATCTAAACATGATGCTAACACTCGGCGAGACCAACTTCTCAAATTCTGAAATCTTTGCCCCTACTTTTTTGTTCTTACCTCCTTGACATACTTGTTTTGTCTCTTGGCATTTGAGACATCAAGTTGTGTAAAAAATGTTGTGAGGTGAAGGAGACATTCTCTTTTTTTTTATGCCTGGCCCTCTTTTCAAGCTCATAAGGTGGAAAGCTTGTTAGAAAGCAAATTGGGAGGCAAAGATTCCAGCCAGCGTCCATGTTGCCTTGAAGGCTCTCAGCTCTAGGCAATTAGATCCCTCGTCCACATCATCCATAAAACCCGGACCCTCTCTCTCTCCAATTGCAGATCATCTACAACATTTCAAATCTCCCTCCTCCTGGCTAGATACACAATCACCTTCAGGGGAGTCTTCTCTAGCAACGGTGATGTTGAAGCAACATTGATTGACTCCTCTTGAACATTAGAGGCAAGCCTGGGGGCTTTCGAAGTGTCTATGGAAACTTTGGGTGGTTGACCGCCCTCTACCACCTTCCCTTTTCAATGGATGGCAACCTCCTTTGCTTTGAAGTGCGCCCCTGCGGCTTACGTGAAATGCTTGACTGCTCTTCATCGGACACATTAATGCTCATGCATTGGGCGTGTGGCTTATCCCTCAATAATATCTTCCACATCATCTATGTCATCTTCCTTGTCCTCTTCACTCATAACATCTTGCTCATTAGGGCAACACATTCAAAGGTTCTACATTGTCAAGGTTAACTCTTCAACTATAGTCTTAGTCTAGGAGATAAGGCGATGCACGAGATTTGGAAGGAGGAGGTAGGATATTACGCACATCAGACAAGGATACAACAATTGGTAGAACCCGGTATTATACTCTCTTGTGGATGGGGCGGTTTGCATGGAATTTGATCAGCCCCGGATTTGCAACATCAAGGGATTGATTGTAGGTCTTTGGAATTTGGGCTTGTCTAAGAACCACGTTGTGAAGCCTTGCTCATCAGCGGAAATACAAAGAAGGACCTCGATCATTTACATCATCCCTGTTTTCTATTCTCAAAAATCGATTTAAAACAAGCACCGATGAAGGGCATTCTATACACTTACCTTTTATTTGTAAAGGTTTGCAATTGGTATGTGGTCTTCATCAGTCCCTCACGGTTCCACATGCGCCATCAAACCTTGTTCTACTTGTCTTTCCTTATCATTTGCATTAGGTTTAGATGGGTTTACAATGAAAATTTCTGTCTTCTTCTGTTTTCAAAGGCTTGCATTGGCTGTCTGCGATTACGCCACTAAAATCTCTCCAATTTGGCCCCAAATTTAATGGCATTCTATCTCCATGCGCCTCCGAGAAATATACTTCAAACAACTTCTTTTAGAATCGCAACACGCAATCTCCCACGGAGAACAACTTCTTACGAATTCAAGGTATTTTCCGCGGTCTTCCCCAAATTCCGGGGAGGGGAACCATGATCTGCGTCTATAAAACCTTAAAAAATCTCATCATGTACTCTTACAGTTGGTCTGTTGCTGGCGGAATGGGGTGAAATAGTCGCGGGATTGGCTAGAAATCAGCGAGTCATCTGGGGGTGGGGTCTGACCAAACTACGTTTGCATAGAGTCACATTTGGGGAAGAAATATGGCCCCAATTTGGAGCTTACATCCCAGCGTTAAATGCGATGATGATATTAGCATCGCCCGGTATGGATCCAAGTGGAGGCCCCGCCGGGGTTGGTTCATGCGCCAACTCTATCGGTGGTGGTTGGGATTAGGATATTGAGGAAAACTTTGGCCGGATAAATGTTGGCGGGGAAAAGTAAACTCCGCAGGCGGAAAAGAGTTGAAAAAGAGCACTTGCCACCAAATCGCCTTTTGGGATAACGGTCCCAAAACCATTGAAACTTTCTAGGATCATTTGGAGATCAGGGTCCAACAACCATATCAGTGTTGGGGTAAAAATTCTTAAAATGTTAAAGAGAATTATGGGTTTTGGGGTGCTGGGGGTCGTTGGACCAATTGGGTCATGGACGGGATGGTCCACAGGACCCTCTAGTGTTAGTGGTGCTCTAAAAGCGGTTTGTGTGTACAAGTGGAAATATTAAATAGAATAGAATAAAAATAAAAAAATTTAGCGTCCACGAGGAGACCAATAGGTCATGGGACCCATACAATAGGCTAGTACAATCATTACTACTGAGTTAAAAAGCCCACCTCGAAAGGTTTTCAAAGGAAAAACAACTGCGTGATGATACTAGACAAGCGGAGAATAATGACTACTGAGGGCTCATTAATTGCAGGCGTTTATCCTAGTCAAGAATATAATGTTAAGTCATTACACAGATGGTGCTGCGAGAAGTTGTGGAAGCGTGGAATGGAATACTAGGTCAAAAAAATGATTCCGGACTATCTCAGCGGAGAACCTTTCGAAGAGTATGGCTTTCATCTTCAATAACACAGCTAACGGCTTGAGCACATATGGTCTAAACTTCTGGCAGCGACAGTGCGGCAGCTCCCATCTGTCTCAATCCGGTAGCACATTGGGACCCACAGGTCGCGGTGTGATGCAATAGCTACAAGCTTGTTCCTAGATAATGAAGCAAACAAATAAGCTTGGGGCCTGGTGCCAAGGTGGGATTTATATTGATGCATGATAATAAGAAAAACTAATTTAGCGATTACCCGGACAATCGCTTGGAAAAGCGGTAGAAATACACCATAGTAGCTTATGTTTATGTACCCTTATTTTGAAAGTGTTAAAGAGACAATATCTGATTCAAAATGTATGGCATTAAATACTCTTTGAAACTAGAGTAAAGTTACTCAAAAACACATGTTTTGTTCCAATTAAGTCAAAACAATCTAGGAATTTTGATATTGCTCTCTTGGATTCATTACCTGAGGAGAAAAAATAATCACTAAACATTCAATTAGAGAAATAATAAACATTTTGAGTTGAGGAAATACTATATATGGATCAAATCTTGTGCGGCCATTCTGCACACAATATTGGGGAAAACAAATAGCTACCTATGTGTGCATAGCCAAGACCTTAATTTTAGGTTTCCCTTCTATGCTGCTTATAGGAAGAAACTTTTTACGGTTTGTGTGGGTGATGCATAGAAGGCAAAGAGATGTTTTATGGTTTGTCTGTGCAGCGTAAAGGGAGGAAAAACTCCCTCACTACGGCGATGTGAACAAAAGCAAGTAAAAAGAATCTCTTCCTATCGTCGCCAAACCATAAACGGTTTAAACGCGCCATTTACCTTGTCGCGTGGGATTTATCTTACAAGAGGGTGCAATGCGGCATCCACTACGCCTCAGAAAAATAAATTTTATTGCCAAAATGCTTGTTTTAATCGTCGATGTCTGCGGCTCTCTTTTGTTTGGTCCCATGGGCCAATTTGTCTCCGTGGACGTTAAAACCTATTCTATTCTATTCTATTCTGTTCTATTCTGTTCTGTTCTATTCTATTTCCTGTTCCTGTTCTGTTCTGTTCTGTTCTGTTCTGTTCTGTTCTGTTCACATTACGTTGTGGCGGATGGTTTGTTGCTGGAAGTAGAGGGCGATCGCGCCAGGCGCACTGGGCCCCGGTTTACGGCGGCGATGGCCAGATGCGTCGTCTGCAAGGCGTTTCGGTAGGATGTGTGCGTAGTCGCCATTGAACTGATGAGTTTGGGACTTTGAGGGTTGGCGGTCGTTTATCTCTGCCGAGAATGGAAGCTGAGGATAAAAATGAATGATATCTGTAATATCTTTGGCGCACCTTATAAGTTTGTGAATGTTGCGCTTCTTTAAGGGCCATTTCCCCTCGCCATTAAGTTAAGTTATTTAACTTGAGTTGGTTATCTTTTAAGTTAACCGAAAAGAGATTATGCTTTCCCATTAAGGTCGTTAAGTTAAGACTAACAACGGACCATGAATATACATTCCATACTAGACTTGTTAGGGATCACTTAGGTTAAATTCAAAAATCAACTTAACCTAACACATTTACAATGAGTTGATGTTTCACATAGTAGTTAAAGAAGAGGCTTTGTTGGTTTAGAGAATAATAAGTCCATTTCCCTGGTTAAGAATGCCATTAAGTTAAAGATATCTAAAGTATTTCTTAGTTATTTGAAACCAACAATCCATGAGAGATACAAGGTTTATTTTCTATATTTTCGATATTCTTTATACGTCTCTATTTTTTCTCTCTCGTATTTCTCTATTTTTAACCTTAATTTGGATGTCTCATTATTTTTGAGTGGGTGTCACATTTTCTTGGCATTGGAAAGGAAAAACGTGAGTGCGCTCCCTAAAAATAATCTAAGAAATGTTTCCACTATCGAAAAAGAACACAAATTCTAGTCGTTAGATGTTCAAATATGCCCAAAATATGCTAAGGTCGCGAAAACTACCCTAGATTCAATTGGAGTTCTAATGAATTGTCCCTTGGCCGGGGAAATCGAAAAAGCTTTGATCCTCAAGCTTCTCTAAATTTGTTCAAAAGAAGATGAAAATAGCCATTTTCATATAAAAATAATAATAATAACCCTAACTAGATTGTTATCCCTTTTCTCTGCCGGTTAAGGTTGAGATTGGATAACAGTTAAGTGTACTGCTTTCACGAACCCACTTAACTTCTAGTTTAAAATAAGGGGTCGAGTTAAAGTTTTAACTTAACTTAACTTAACTATTATCGGTATGAAAGTGACTGGCCCAAGTTAACCATAGTTAAAATTTAACTAAGATCCTAACTTTCTTGGTAGTAACAAATGCTAGATATTGAAAGCAAGTTTCCGTTGTTACCCTATTTAACCTAACCTAACCCTAGCGCGGTGGGAATTGACCTAAATCGTTGATTTCTTTGCGCAAATACGAGTGCCGAAGCGGACTTGGATATGGTTGGGTCCTGAATGTGGTGACAAATTTGTGTCGAATACTACTATCTTGACACAAAAGTGCTTGTTGTGTCCAACATTGTGTCCTCTTGCATAGTGTCAAATCTTTTGTCAAAGCAATGACATCCTTTTGTCAACTTTCTATATCATATTAAAGTAAGGTCATTGCAACAACTTTTGAACAATATTTAAATAGGTGTATAACTTTCTTAACTTATAACAAAGCGATTATCCAAATTTCATCTAACTTTTATTTTATAGGAACTTTGAGAACATTTTGTCAACTTTATATTGCAATTTAAATTGGTTGTTGCAGCAATTTTTTTTTAACGAATTTATAACTCAATGTTATAACTTTTCTATGAGATTTATAACATAGTGCCATCAATTTGTATCTAATATATTAGTAGGAGTGAGTTTGGTATTCATATATCATTAACACTAGACTGTCCCATGATGGACCATTAAGGGCATTTTGAGGTTTACAAAAAATCATATAAAAATCAAGGGCACAAAAACTGTGAAACCTTTCACAGGAGTTCACATATGGCGGTTATGGTTCACGAAATACACCAAAATGTATCGGCTCCGTTCTTTGAGACATGCACTAGCAAGCCCAGGGGTCAAGTACCAAAAGCTTCATGTTCACACAAAACTGTCTTAACGAAGATTTTTGATTTTTGGTTATAGTGTGATTTTCTGCACGATTAGGGCGGACGCAAGGCATCGCATCTCAATCCAAGTGCGTGAAGGAAGATATAACCATTTAAATGGCGAGTCAGTACTTCTGCTACGAGAGCAAATCTTGGTTCCCTAAGCGGGTTGTGGTATAAAACAACAACTTTGGGGAAGAAGATAGAATTTGAGCGCAAATTTGGCATATAAGTAGTTCTGAGTCCTCCATCCCTAGAAAATGTTTGTTGAGTTTGAATTTGATGTTTTGACTTTTTACTTCTAATTTTATTTTAAATTTATACAAATGGTAACATTGATATATATGACTCTAGGTTGTCCTCAAAAATCACATTATGAATGGTGAAAGAGTAAAGACATGGTAAATAAAATTCAAAAGCTTGATTTACGTACCTGCCCATTCTTGGTCCATAGTCCATTTAAAATCAATAATATACTTATGTTAGTCCATCTCCACGTTGGTTTTGGGACATAGTAGCTCCACGAACCACTTTGTTCACAAAAAAATATCTGTTGGTCATTATCTTGAGGATTGTATTAAAATAAATAGCATCAATTATATTATGTCTTCCATGTTTATTCTAGATTTGTGTGCCTTAAAGGTGTGACTTTACAAAATCACATCCTCGAGTATCTCATATCGAAACAAGTCTGCAAAGAACCAAGGAAAATATGAAAACTTTTTGTAGAGCATCAGAGATATTAGGCTAGCTGTCTGCGGTTTAGTTGCGGACCATCATTGGTCCAAATGATTGAAAGTTTAAAATCAATAATGGCATCACTTTAATCAATTTTGATCTCAACTTTTGCATATAGTTTACTTGTGGTTCTCACGTAGGAGAAAATTAGTTGACTATGTGACTTGCGTATTTAAGGGTAGATTGAAGTACAAGAATTGAGAATTTATGAGGTACTTATGACCAATTGAACCTACATGGACCTCCACTTACACCTTTCAAAAATAATGTAATTCCCGAGCTAAAAGCCATGGTATCATTCTATGGGGCCAAAATGGATGAGCTAGTGAGAGATATATATATACAATTGGTCTCATGGACATAAATATGGTGATGCATGTATATAAATTAAAACCTTAGAAATAACATATTATTTACTTTTAATGCAACTAGAATTTATATATTGCCAAGAAAGGTGCAGCATCCATGAAAAATATATACATGAAAGATAGCCACAATGTAACATTATTCTACTTAGATGATAATGCTTTTATAGCAATACGGATATAAAGTTTATGCTAGTAAAGTAACTTAATTTCTTCGGTATTTTTTTTTTCCAGCCAAGGATACAACCCTATATAAGAGATCTCCATATAAGTCAATGTTCACATTTTCAACTATTTTACTCTGCCATAGGAAAGGCATTATACCTTCCATGAACTAAAACATACATATAATGTCATATGGTCTAATTACATATGTGTGTCATGCGGCTAAAACTTCACAACATTCACTTAATTCATCAATAAAGCATCACTAACTATGACCATTGTGGAGTTTGGAGCTATAATTGTGGGGTGCTCAACATACTCTAGTGAAAGTGTTAATCCACATAGTACATCATGTTTTAATCAAAGTACATGGTTGCACTCTGGACCCCACCTTATATGTAAGTTGATAAGAGTTATATTCTATGTAAGATAAGTGAATGCATCATATTACCCTCATGGTACATTATGGATGGTTGTTATTTGAGCATTGTAGCATACTTGTGTCTACAGTGCATAATAGGTAGATTCTTTTTGGTAAATTGAGGGTTAAAATGACTTATGAACACTCAAAATCATAAGACTATATGCTTCGTATAGTTGGCAACTCATAGCCACAGAATTAAGTTAAAACTATTTATAATAAGAGAGAAAATAATTCTCGAACCTCAAACGACTTTATGACCAAAATAAGGGGTTGGCTTTCCGCAATGTCGGGATGATAGCAAAGAAACATTGGGAACATAGAGCTCAATGTGTTCTATGATAAGCAGGGCAAATACGCCAACTTTAGCACTTTATGCTGAAAATTGAAGAGGCTGGGTTAGATGGGATTGGGCGGCGCCAAAATTCTCTAATGTTTGAGCAATCACACCTGCACGAGATGAAGTGAAACCCAGTAGTCTTCAAATTCTCGAATATCATTAAAGAAACAAATTGAAGACTCAAATAATTGGCGGTATAGTTCAAATCCGAAATTACATTGTTATGATTATAGGTTTAAGTATGCGGTCATGTGGGCGGAGTTCTGGTCCATGGATCGAGAATGGTTCGAGCGGGTCTAGTGTTAAGATTTACTATTGGCTGGGAATGGCACTTGATAGAAAGACTGATGGACATGGTCAGGATGAGAATAGATAATGATTGAAGGTACATGACAACTTGAACAAGGGAGCAAATTTATAGGAAGATAAAAACAATACTCAATACCAAATGATCTATACCATAGTAGTCATAGCAATAATAATCAATGCAAGATGGTTCTCAATATCCTCTACCTCATCCTCATCTGGAGAAATATAAACAAGAAACCGAAATTCCTAGTACTTTGGATGGATCATGTGCATGTTAGGTAATCTCGCCGTCTTCCATATAATCCTCATTATGTCCGACAATGTGAATTGGCCGAATTGAATGGAGGGCATAAATTCACTTCTTTATCAACTTCCTCTCTATTGAAACACGACATCGATGCGGATCTTTGGGATCCTTCCGGAAGGTTATGGACATCGCGAGGTCGGACACACACCCGACATGTATATATACATTGATGTACTTGTGTGGTTGACGACATTATTACTGCCATGGTTTCCCTCGAAAACCAGCCGAGCGGGGGTTTTTAACCGAGGCGTGTAGCCAGTTTCTTTGCGCTATATGGAACCCATAGTAGATTAGCCTCGGTCGGGCGATAAAAAAATCATTCTCATTCTCATTCTCATTCTTTGTGAAAGTTCTATGAATGGAGATTCTAAAGGAACATGTTCATGATATCATCCTCAAGCAAACCACCGAGATAACCTTCTCCCATATATGCGCTCTCCTCTTCAATATTGTCATTTCTTCCATTTCTCCTTCTTACTTCATACAATAATGGGTCATAGCACTTGCCGCCCGCCACAATCATCATCATCGGTAGCGGCAACAACAGCATCATCATCATTATCATTATGCATAGATGTCATGGGAAACCCCTTCATATTATTTTCAACTTCTGAATAAATCAATTATACGAAACTCTTAGTTATTAATATGACAATCACAAATTCTTGTCTCATTAGGATTCTCATTAAGAAAAATATATACTTTCACGACGACTTGGAAAGTAAAAGGTTCCTTCATTTCGGCCAATACCTTTTGAAGAATCCCACTTACGAAAATCCTGATGGATGAGTCCTAGCGTCTTTACCCGCGACCTCGTATACAACTTTTTAAAGCCATCGTTGCCTTCAAGAGACACATTTTACCGAGAAATACGATAATCAACTCAATAATATCTTGTTAAGATTCCCCACGTAATTCAAAGTTGCTCTCAGAAGGGTTCGCGTCCCTATTTAGTTGACTTTTTGTTCCAAATTCTGAGCTGATCCCTTATTGCTGGATTGACTTTTTTGTTCCAGAATTACGAGCTGATCCTGAATCAGAGTAATGGCTCTACCTTACATCCCGGCACCATGGATGAAAATGTTGCCCTTATGTACCCATTGAGGAACGTATATCGTTACCTAGACCAAAATAATAATACTTATGAGTAACATGTAGCATGAAGAGAATGGAACTTAGGATTAAAGATTTGTAATATACCTTTGCACAATAAGACAGCTCATGTCGTCATCCCAGAATAACATGCATGATCTCTAACCCGTCCATATGAGCCAACAACCATGCATTATCCATAGCATCTGGAATAGAGGTGGCCTATTGATGCAAAGCCTGTTGATCTCACATTGCATCCTCCTTAGGTTTCATACAAATCCCTCTCATGGTGCTAAACTTACTTGAAGTAGTAAGAACAAAATGTGCTTCTTTGCCGAAGCGTGTCATCACTCTAGGACTTAGCTCTACTCCACCTATGAGTAATCTCTTTGAATCTTGGGTTCCCAATTTAGGACGCCCGGGATGGCATGCGATAGTGGCATCATTTAGATAAAAGCGATTGTCTCTTGCACAAGATGGCCGCACCATCAACTCAGCCCGAGCCCACAATATTGCGGTTCCAGTACTGAAATGAATGCGCTTCTCTTCCAATCTATTTCCACAGAACCATGCGAGGTTACCATTTTTCCATCGGTGCTACGATGGCGTGCATGATAATCCATGATTACGCGAGTGATGATGATGAACATCACGATGGTGAGGGATTATAAGGCGTAATCTTGGTAATACCTTTCTTGCCACCTTTGTTTCTCCCTTCTTCATGTCGTGCTTCCTTGCATTTGGACCGCGATTTCCTCTGCATAGTCTTTCTTGAAATAACACACAATCATTAATGCATGCATGCACAACGTTATACTCCAATCGAAAGAGCGTAATAACTCTCTAGCCTCTACGCCCGAGATTTTGGGTAATGTCCATCGGCAATATCTTACTAAGCAAGCTATAAAGAAAATTTAGTAGTCATACTTACGTAATTCCGCATCCCAAACAAAGAGATGACTTGCCTATACATACCTGAAAGGCTTTGTGTTTGGAGATTTAGGATCAACATGCATGTTGCAAAGGCGAAACAAGGGGGAACAATGGTTTGCTTGCCTCATTATTGAATATGTTTGCCTTTTCCCTATATCCACATCACCCATATGCTCACCATCGTTACCTTTGCCACCAACTGCTACGAATTTCATTTGTTGGAAGAAAAAAAGCTTTGTTCATTGCATAAAGGTAGAGAAAAACAAAACTATTAATATGACGTTTGTGACAAATACTGTATCCACAAAGCGAGGAAGGATATGTTATTAGATTTAACAAAAGAGAAATCTAAAGCAGAAAATTACCCTAGCGGGGCCGATGAAGTGGACCTTCGTAAAAAAAAACTATTTATTAATAAAATTAGCCATTACATACCATTTCCACTATTGGTTCTACTGCTCAAGAACCAACAGTTAAGCAGAAAATGATGAAAAAGATGAACAACAAAAGATACGTGTCAAGCAGGGCGAAATTACTTACAGTTCCCGACTAGCGAGAATAAATATTGATTTATCCTTCTTATTAAGCGCCTATCTGGGGGTTCGTTCATGTTTCCACCTGGAAATGACACCTTTTACGAAACCACTAATGTTTTACTCAAAATGACTAAGGCAATACCCTCATGAGATAATGAAATGTAATTTTCTAGTATTCTTACGTTGTAAAGATCCCCGTTGTGGTTGCAAGAATGTCATTGGCCCAACAATGAAATTGAGAATATTGAAAATGACCTAGCGGACAATGAGTGAATCTTCCTAATATTAGCCGTAAGCCTTGTAACGCCGTTGGTTTATATTTGCTGGAGACCATGTCATGAGATATGGGGCATGTTTGGTTCCATTCTGAACCATTGGTTCTATTACGTCGAAGAGGCTAATATAAGATCCCCATTACAGTGAATCATTACATCAACATGAAATCGAAAAATAAAAAAATGATAAAAGATGAGCAGCAAAGATACGCTTCATAAATTCTGATTAAGTCCTTCTTGAATATTGCCTTATGGGGGCGGTCACATTTGCGGTCATGAATGACACCTCATGAACCCACTAATGTTTTCCCCAAAATGACTAGGCAATACCCTAAAAATAATGAAGTGAGCCTTTCTAATGTTCTTGTTGAGCATAAGGTTGATTCGGTACAAAAATGGGTTACCCTGAAAAGCGAGGAGCATGACCCTAGCGGACAATGAAGTAAACTTTCTGTACTGGCCATTTGCTGGCTTGTTAGTTGTCTGTGCCTAAAACACAATATTCACACCATACAGTGGTGCCAGATGATGATGGGGCGTGCGGTTTTGTGCGTGGGCGGCGGTCGTGCGGTGGGGCCGAGGGTCGGGGCTGGGCGGGTGCATGCTGGCATTCTCACAATATGCTTTGGGGCAGCGGTGTTAACTTTATTACCCTTGCCCAAACAATACGAAAAAAACCATTACCCACATTATGAATATAAGTATCTTTGGTTCTATTACACACCACTAGTTTTAACAAAGGTAATATAAGATCTCAACAATGGTTTTACAAGGTAATATTAAAAATCTCAACAATGCCAATTTCATCGTACCAACAAGCATGTCGAGAAAGAGAAAATGCCAAAGATATGCTCAAAACAGAAATATGGTAGCGAGAAATTACCTAGTTCGCGAATAAATCTTGAATCCGGAGTTCGTTCCTGATCGCCGCCATCACCAAAATTAATACAATCCGCGTCCGTTAAGGGTATCTGAGAGCTTCAAACAGCGAGGAAAATGTTAGCAATAAATTTTCCATTTTAGGTTCAACCTTTTGCATTTATCTTTGCTCTGCCGACTTCTAGCGATCCTCTATTGGTGTTTTATTGATACTTCTAATAGACTGGGCAAGGGCAAAAATGTGTCGACAGTCTTACGGAGATAAAGGCTGGAAGAGTTTCGTAGTAGCAGAAGATATTTTGGCTGCTCTTATGGCCGAATTGCAGAAAGCGGATCAAAGAACTAACAAAGGCCAAGATGATTCCAGAAAAGAGAAGATGCAAAAGAAAAAGAATGGAAAGGAGAGGTAAAAACATTGCTTTAGTTTCAAACTGTCGATAGATAAAACCACTATAAATTACAGACAGTAGTTTGTCGATGAATGAAAAGCTAGTTTCAAGAGACAAAAAAGAGGACCACATCAGAAAAATAGAGCATGCAACTATGTAGAATGTTATCTGTTTGATTTCCACAGAATACCCGACTTTTGTTGCCTCCATATTCTGCAAAAGATCTTGTATGTCATTGATTAGCGGCTTCATATAGTGAAATCACCAAGTCCCTCTCAAACATGAGGCCCGCGTTGCTAACCCGGGGATAATTACTGAATTTACAATATAATAGCACCGATATGTAGGCTCGTTTACCTCAAAGAATAAAATCATGTTGAAGGAATTCAAAAATTATTTATGGCAGTAGTTTCGCGATGTGAAATGCAAAGGTGAGCGTATCCATCCATTCAAGTGTAGCTAGCTGGAGCTATTGGCATTGGAGGCATACTAAAGTGTCTAGCAAACGTTATTCGCGCAGATGGACGATTTGCGGGTTCCGTGGAGTTCATCGTTGCATGTATTCGCTTCCGGATGGAAAATACACTCTTATGTCACTCAAGGAGGTGATAGAAGTAGGGGATAGAATCTTGTTCAACAAGAAACCAAATATAATGAGGTTTTACCCGGTACCTATCTTTGCGGTGATGGCAGGTTTTTAGTTTTTGCAGCCGTTGTAATGAATTCACTGCATAAGGGAATCCCAGTGGCGTCATGGTCACATGCATGTTTAAACATTGATAATTTCCACTCTTCTTTGTTGCATTTGTCTCAAAGCCTACAAGGTCTGCAGTCGGCGAGGTGAGGAGATTGCGACTCATCTATCTAATTAGTAAAACTAAAGCATTGGCATCTTATACGTCCAGTTGAGCGGCGAAGATCGGGTGGAAAAAACCACTTTTATGGCACCATAATAGGTTGTTAGAACCCGTGGAACTTCGGGAACTTTTTGGAACTTTGGAAAATCAGAAATATGGATAGCGGTAAAATTCGAGGTCAAGCAGTCCAATATGGTGATAACCAAGGGTACTCATACTGATTCGAGGAAAGTAGTTATCTGACACGGTTGTCTAGCGGTGGTAGTGAATATTAATTCATTGGGTGAGAGGTATGAGGGACAATGGCAGCCAGGAACTGCCGACATTTGACGTGAGGCATTTTCACATCAACATACATTTCAATGGACTTTGGGAGGGATGGAGAAAAATTTGTGGCAGTATAGGAAGCGATAAGGCTTATTTATGTTGAAAATTTAGAAGGTCAAAGGTCAGCCAGCGGCGGTGGTTAGTTGATCAAATGGGGACTCAAATTCTCAAAATAAATAATGCGCTGTTGTGAGCTCGCGAAAGTAAGGGCTAATGTAAAAACTAGGGAGGGACAGGAAAATGGAATAGTTGGTAAGCTTGAGATGCATTATCAAGTGAAAGATGGGGAGATAGAAGTTTAGGAAAGTGGTATATATACATCCCTCACTCCCCTCTCCCAATAATAAAGCCGACAAAAGATGATGAAGGGAATATATCTTTGATGCGTGTGTAAGAAGTCTGCGGGGTGCAAAAAGTCATTTCTTTCTATTCCTCCCTGGCCCGGCCTTCCTTATTTGATACAACATGAAGGAAAGGCATTTTATCAACAACCCACATATGCTTTTGTTAAGGTGCTCAATTTATAGTGGATTAGCAAAGTCGGTCATGAATGTGCTACGGTATTACATTGAAATTATATGCATGCGAGGTTTCCGTTTAGCGAGTTTATTCAACGGTGTTTTTCCCGAGGGGGATCGGTATGTGGAAAGAAGATACATTTTTTTCCTCATAATAATTTAATGTTTACTATGGCGCAGTTACTTACGAGCGAGGTGCTTTCTTGAAGCCCTTGTTGCTGTCACGAGGAAAACAAGGGAATGCGGGAAATTGGGGGAATCAGAAAACCAGTACATGGAACAGCGAAGAGGATAAGTGGGGTAGTTGACATTTCCCATCGATGGTGAGTTTTTACAGCAGAGCATTATCATTAACATTTTATTATCTAAATGGCATTATTTGACAATATGGATTGGTATATGGTTATAACAAGGAAATATATTTTATAATAGTGAATTAAGAAGATTTGAAGCTTTGATTTGTTAGAAATATCTCAGACAAACATTGTTGTCAGCCAAATCTGCTTGATCTCAGGGGGCAAACTGTGTGGATCACAATATTGTTTTACGTTAATATGCTAGAACAATAGAGGCATTTGTCTTTATGGAAAACAGCACATGATTTGTGGGATCTTTATGGAGGAGGGTAATGTTTATCTTTACACGATTGGCAGTGCGTAAGGCCTTGTCCCTATGTTTGTGGTAAGAATGTTGAAGAGCCTCAAATTTGTCTTGCTTTCAAGCTTGGAAACAAGAATTTCCACCCCAGAACATGGCACTACCATTAGCGTAAATGTGACATCTAGATGGGTGGCAGGTGGATTTCTTTAGAATTGGGTCAGAAGCATTTGTTCATGCTTTCTCATGAATGCAGAATGTCTATGCAATAAGAAGCGGTGCTGGATTTATCTTGAGGGATGTTTTGGCACCTGATTCATTCAGGAGCATAATAATAATAATAATATCTTTGTGATGCTTGTTCTACTTGGCCCTCGGTTTAAAACCTAAAATTGCTCTATATCCCTCTTCCAAGCTTCTGGTAACATATTATGCACCATGCTCGTGGGAATGTGACAGGGATAGTCTTTGCAAATTAGAAACCGAAACAAAGATTAGGTTAAAAGTGGCACCACCATTGTTATGAATGTGATACTTCGTATAGATAAGGTGGAGAGATTGCGTTTCTTGAGGATCGGGTTGAAAACTTGTTTATGCACTCATAAGCGCAAATATTTAATGCAGTAAGAACAATGAGGTGCAATAAATACCCAATTTCAGGTTTCTCAGAATGTCATTTGGAATGGGTACAACTTCATGGCTACATGTTTTCGGTAGGGATCGTGCCCACTCGAACTTGTAGAACTAAAAGTGGTACAAAAGTTTAAAAAATAAAGAAAGATTTATTAGCATTCATCGAAGAGACCTGGAGGATTAGATGGGCCAAAATATACAATTCTGAGAGGACATTAGCATTTGATGTAACTTGTTCAAGTTAATCTTAAGGAGCATCTTGACTTTGTGAGGATCACCATTTTGGTGCTCTAAAATTTAAGCTGACGACATTTGACTTTGTTTTCCATAAAAGCTTCATCTTCTGATAATGTCTTGGTGTTGCCAATCATTTTATTTTCCTTGTTATGGCTCTTCCTCAATGAGAGAAACTGGTTATTTTTGCCTATCTTGGACGTTTGGCTTATGGTATCTCTTTGTTTGATGATGCTTCTTCATTTTGAAGGAAGTTTATGAACAAATAGAGCTACGCATTTCTAGTCATTGTACTCCATGAGCTGCTTACGAAAGTTGTTGGATCTTTAAGGAGGCAGTAGGTAGGCAAGGTAAAATGAAGTGCTCTCTTGGACTCAAATCACATTTAAGTCCCTGCTGAACATCACTTGTTAATATGCTTAATCAATCAACCCTCAAGCTCGATTGATAAAATACGTTTGTCATATCAACCTTGTGTTCAAAATTCATGCTGCTTTGTGACATTCGGACTATATGTTATGTTGATGATTAAGTGAGGTAAGAGAAGAAGCATTATTAATATTTGTTACAAAATTCTAACAATATGATTTACAAATATAATTTAATAGGATAAGAATGAAGAAGACAATGCAAGTCATGAAAGGGAATGCTAATGATGGGGATCATGAGATGAACAAAATAGAAAGAGTTTGATTTGAGTTAATTTTTATACTTTTGTTGACATTAAAATTAGTACTCTTGCCTTGGACCATTATTTATGGCCATTTGGTATTTTAAAAAATTCATTGATAATCAATGCAATTTATTACATTGACTCTTGTCATCTATTTTCAAATATGTATTATCAAAAGCAAAATACCTAGATATTCATCCTTTTGACTGGGGTCAAATGCATATTATCTCAATTTGGCTATCCTTGGATACAAAAACTTGTCGTGCATTGTTATTAGTTGTTTTTTGCGGTAGATGGAATATAGCTATCATGTCGTTTACTAGCTTGTCATGATGATGATGTATATTGTTTATATGTAGCTCCTATTTGTCTGTCATGTGTGGTGCAACATTGGTTATTCTTTAGACTGGGCTTTGGTCACAAAACTTCTTACTAGTTGTCTTAGTGTGGGATAGAATTATAGATGCTACTTTGTCACTACATTGCGGATGATGATGATGCTATGTTGTCATTATAGGCTTTATTGATTATCACAATGGGCTCATAATACTAGCTATTTTTTAATACAAAACTAGATCAATATTTCTTATTGTTTGTTTTCTTATAGATGTATTCTAGCTAATATTTTTTCACTAGTTTGCTATAATGTTGATGTATTGTTGTTGGTATGGGCTATTGTTTATTTATCACAATATTGTTAAAATATTGTCACAAGTTTGACATTCTTTAGACTGCCATGTAGTTTCAAAATTGTTTTTATTGTCCAATATTATGTCATAAATTGAAGCCACAAGCTTGACCACAACATTTGGCTATTTGGCAGTTTGTGACAAATGATCCGAACAAGAAATTATAGTGTCAAGGCTGTAACAATAATTGAGGGTTTTGAAGGTTTACGTTTGTGTCAAGAGGATTTGGCGTTACACGAACTATAAATTTACCCTTCTCTTTGGCCGGTTTTCTTACATAAGATTTTCTAAGAATATTTGGGCGGGCGATGCATTATCGAAGAGTATTTCTGATGGTGACATCACGAGATGCATTTTGAAACCTACGGCGGAAGGATGCGAGATCCGGGATGGGAATTGGTGCGAGGGTGTAAATGAGCGGAGGAGCATGCTATTTCGAGGGAGGCTATGTGTTTATCCAGGTGTTTATCCGGTTGATCAATTACATAAGGTGTCACGGCCTAAGCTGGTTTTTTTCGGGAGGAGAGCCATTCCCAGTATATAAAGGGTTAGGTTGAAGGGTGGAGCGGCGACACGCACATAAGATACCGAAGGTTAGCATCTTAGCGAAATTTTTGTTTTCATCCTTTGTTCAGTCTGCTTTCATTATCTGTTGCCCATCCACAAGGCTGTTTGAAACCCCCCGCACCTGTTTCGCTCTTTGCATCTCTGCTCGGCCTGCCGAAAAAAAGGCAGCCCTTGCACCATTTTTTGAAGACCTCAAGGCAGCGCTGTCTCCTTCTTATCCATAATCTCCGGCCCCTAATTTCACCGAGGAAAATTTGCCATAGGCTCAAAATCGTCATCAAAAGAACCTTGCCCCAGTCCTTCAACCTTGGTGTGCCTTGTTTGTTTTTAACCACTGCCCGATGTGTCTCCCTTGCGGAATTCCCTCACCCTATTGTATCCCTTGTGCAAAATTTGCTTCACCACAATAGCTTAAGAATTATGCGGTGCAAAGGTTGTTGTTGATCATGTCTTCTATGAAGGGCTGCGAAAGCCCAAAACGTTAGGCGTCACTTGCTTGTATGCCTAATGAATCTAAGTGCAGGCGGGACCGAGTTGACCACAATTCGCCATTCCTCGGTCCCATTCGGACCCAACACATGCAGGATGCTTTGATGCCTCTCGTCACCTTGCCTTATGCGGCGGGACATACCAAAGCTTTTTAGATGCCATGTCTTGGATTAGCTGCGTGGAGAGGTATATTGCTGGCCTATTAGCGGAGAGGGATCCTCTGTGATCACCTCCATGTCCGGGCTTTGTCCCTTAGAGCCCGTTACAGAATCCTAAGGCATTGAATGATGTTATCAAGAGGGAGTTTAATTGCCCCTCTAAAAGCGTCGCGGGTGTTATCTTAGTTATATGTAACGATGACATATTTAACAAAATTTGGACTTATTCAAATCTAATAAATGTGTAAAGGATGCCATGATAATATTATATGTATTTTTAGCTCTTATTGGTTTTAATAATTTGTTTTGTTTATCTTTTAAATAAAAAAATATAATACTTACTAAGGTTTAAAAGTTTGCTTTCTAAATTAATTCTAGATTTCATCTATTTAGAATTAAATTTTCATCTAGATAACTTCGTATAATTAAAATACTATGCTTTTCAAAATATTTAAAGAAAGTTTTAGATTGAAATTAATTAAATGATTACGTTTATGTTTAATAAAAAATGAATAGTTTGTTATTGATTAAGTGTCAATATATTTTATTTCATCAATAATAAATTATTCAATAATTATTATTAAACCAATAACTTTATATCATTTAATTAATTTCAACCTAAAACTTTTTCTTAAAAAGTATTTTTAAGTGTAAAAATTGTAAAATTGTGAAATTTCTCAGTGGTGTAGCTCTTTAGCTTACTGGCTATGGCGTTTCCACTATGTCGTGTTTAAGCTGCCCATTCCCTGAGAAGAATACTTCTTTGCTCACATAACCCTTTGAATCCATTGCTTCTGATCCATTTTGCCGATCTCTTGGTTACCTAACATTTGCATCCAAAATGAGGAAAAGAGAGGCTCTTAGGCTCGCTGTACCCAGGCGGAGATCAAATTGGGATTTCTTAAAAGTAGCATTTTTGATTAATGGGTTCTAGTTCTAATAATAGTTTTAAGTCAATAAACATTAAACCATCAGATTTCATTTAATTACCATGATTGCTAAATTTTGAATCTGTTAAATAACTACAAATTGAAATTTTTATATCCTTGAAATGTCTAATTCTAAATAGATTCAAATAAAAATTAGTTTGGAAATCAAGTTTATTCTTTGATAACCATTATAATTTTAATTGAAAGATAAACTTATATAATTAAAACTTATAAAAATTATAACAATGAAGAATTTTCAAACAATACATATATTCTTATATTGGCGTTCTTGAAGTGCTATCTATTACATTTGAATAAGTCCAAATTTTGTTGAATATGTCATTAAGACCCTGAAGAACAATAGGCTGCATTGTTTTAGGGTATGTTAGGGTGCTGGCATGAAGGATATAGGGAAGTACCGTACTCCTGTCACTTGCACAATAGATCTGAGAGTATGATTGAGAAAGGAACAGATTTGTACGTGAGATGGGGAGCTGGGGACACGAAGAATCTTGTGTGTTGGATAATAGAAACCTTCTGAACAAGGCTGCCCACTTTGTGTTCTACCATGGTGGGCGCAGATTGACCCTAGTTTGACGTTCACCATCTGCAGGATGCTTGGAAGCGGGAAATATACTCTAAGCATCAGTTGGATAATCCCATCTAACACTGCTCATGTGAACGAACACAGGGTCCGGGCCGCTTGGAGGGTCTTCTTAAATCCCAGTCGTTGTATGCCATCTGATGTGAGAACAATTTTGTTTGGTCTCCCTGCAGGTTATGTGCCGATTGAACAAAATGGGGCGGGCCGCCGATATTGGGATGACTCAATCCTTCCCGATGGGATGGACTGCAACTTCCAGGATATCCATGATCCATCGTTCGGCCCTGATATTGAAATCCCTGACCATGGTGTTGATTATATCCCCCATCCATAGGGGATCATCACGATGGCAATTGGCTAACTTTGTTGTGTTTGTTGTTGCATGTATAGATTTATTTATGTCGTGGTTTGGTTTATTTCACATGTCTTTGTATTGGTGATGGTGAATTATTGCAGGATAGGGATGGAGACCGATGGCAATCCTTACGGGGAGACCATTCATCCCTCGGTGACCATAGGTCCATCTTTCATAAGCACCGTGATTCAAGATTCCCATCCAAATCCACGAGGTTTATGCTCACGAGAACGGATGTTTGTCTGAGAGGAATTTTTCACGGTATCATCCGAGTTGGAGCGGAGGCTCATCGAATGGATGCCTCCCTCGGGATCGAGGAGGCGGTGACTAGCTTTATGTGATGATAGATTCGCGATGTCCAATCCACGGACACAACTTGGTGCCCATATGAGGGCGCAAACTTTGAGGTCTCTCATGAGCTTGGTCAGTGCTTGTTGCCTTGAGGAAATCCGGCGGCAATGATCGTGATCGGGGGCTACATCACGGACAGCCAGGGAACTGGCGTTCTTCTTTTGTTGTGTTTCGGTGTTTTTGTTTATGTAGTTTGATAGGCGTTCTTCTTTCTCTTGTGTTTGCGGTGTTTATCGTGGCTCCGGGCCACATGTACATTATGTTTGTGAATATGTGAACTCTGTTTGCTTCATACTATGTCTTGTACATGCTGCGTTTCCCATTTGCTTACTAACATCTATAGTGTTGAAAGGGCCTTAGCACGGGCATAAGGAGACCCCCGCACCGGGATCTCCCTTATGCTGGATGAGCATTGGTGTTCGTTGGGGTTCAATTCCCCAAAGCTCACCGAATCGTGTTTTGTTGGTTTCCAGGGAACGAATAAAGAGCCATGTATCACGATCATCGAATGCATGCCATTAACAACTGGATCTTGGGTCGTGTAGTCAATGGCATGTGTTCAATGGCTCTATGCATGGGCGAGCGTGGAACCACAGGTAAGGCATGGGCATTGGATATCACGGGGTTTGATCCCCATGTTGTCTTCCTCTTTTGTCTTTGTATTGCATTGGAAATACTCTTTTATGGAATGGTCTTTGGCTTAATAATGTCCCTCTCATGGCGGGTCAGCGGGGGCATGTTTGACTTGGAAAAGACTTACTTTGTGCATTCTAGATTTAAGGGGAGGGAATATGCTCCCACATGTGCTGCAATCTAATGGCCAAAGCGATATAATACCGCGATTTAGCAAGTAATATCTGATAGAGCATTGCTTTGTTTTATGTGGGCCCATTTGGGCACCTATTCATCCGTCGTTTTAGCATGCATCTCATAAAGTCGTGGAAATCCTCCTTGGCCTTTTCCCCAAAGTTGGCCACACTTTTAAAAATGGGCTTTAATATCCATAGGACTTTAGTCTGTTGGGTGATTTGGACTCATAGATGCCAAGTGGTTTTCGAGAGGCAAATGCACTTACGCTACATGTCTTTATTAGGAAATTAAATCTCAAGCCGCCCGCGACCGATTATTTGACTTCTAAATTACACCCTAATGTTGAATATTTTATGTTAAATTACACCAAAAATTAAGGCGACTAACCCCTGTGTTTTATGCCATGATTCTATGTGGCATGTTTTTGCGTGTCCAATTTGAGCCAAGTGCCATGTTTGAGCCTAGGGCATGCTTGAGACACATGTCACATTTCACATATGTGGCATATGTTTGAGCCAAGGTGGCATGCTCTCAAAAGCCCTAGTGACATGTCGAGCCTAGGATGCTGGGACCCTTTTTGAGGTCCATCTCTAAGGTCTGGCCTCTCCCCATAGATGAAGGTGGCATGAAGAATCAGTGGGCAACAATCCAACAATAGGCTGCCCAAAATGAGGGTAGGTGTCATACCTTTGCTATGTCAACTTCGACCGAGGATCTTGCACTAATGCATCCGCGAAGAGGGAGGGTCTTGGGCTAGAAGATCCTTAAAACCCTCCACACTCGCCTGCTTCAAAAGTCCTCTTTTGGAGCTGTTGGACCGGATGGGCAAGTCTGCCATACCAAAGCTGTAAATTGGCTATGCCAATGGGCTCATAACATCAATATTACCACGTGGAGCAAGTTTCCTTGGGAGGAAGAACCCACCCCCTCCCCAAACCCACAACGAAGCGCCAAAATAACTCATGCGCCAAAACTATTTGGTATCATTAGGTCGATGTAGCAATTTGCAATTTATTTTACGCTTTAACTACAATGATCGGAAGTACATGCACGAGAAGTTTGATGGAGATGGACCTTCTTCTTTAACCTTTTTCCAGCAACCAGCTAATGTATGCCTAACCACCAGTGGCCAGCTTTATTTTCCAGACAAGTAATAACAATTCTGTAGTGGAACTTGTTTTGCTTTTCTACAATTATTTACCTTCGTTGTATTTTCAATTCAATCTAAGACAAAATCTAATGTTTAGTCAAGATTACCTCTAAGTAGAATGATCCCAAACAATATCTTGCTCCAGAATTTCGAAATGATCGGATCTAGCACTTAAATTGTCTAGGCAAGGATCCTACAACAACCCCTTTCTTAACTCCACCAAATTAAGTGGGTTGTTGTGGGATACTGTCTCCATGGCTTAGTCCTCAGATCTAACCGTTGGAAGGTATTTTCACAAATGTGCAACAATATGTTACATTTTCAAATTTAAGCACTCGAATACTATTCTAGGTGTTGGTGCTTTGCTAGAGCCCCTTGACTGTTTCTACCATCCATGACCATGTCAAATCTCGTTTAACCATGTTTGGATCCAAGTTCCCTTTTTTTTTTGCCCCAAAAAAGACAAAAGAGCATATTTTGAAAGCTTACCTAGCCATTTTGTCCAAAGAGTTAAAAATATGCAAAGTCACTAAGTGATGTCCTGCCTCTTCTAAAAAGTTCCATCTTTATATTATAAAGTTTTAGCATATGTCATGAATCAAACACTAATTTGGACGGTTGAGATTATCTGATTGCATTCGAAGGCCGAGATTTATCGCACGACTTTCCACCATCGTGATTGGCCATGTTTTGATCTCTTAAGAGGAAAGGAAGAAGGAAAAGGAGGAGAAAGGGCAAAGTGAAAAGGCAAAAAGGCATGGCTAAAAGGGGAAAAAAGGAAAAGGAGACCGCGGGGGTAAAAGCATACGGTGAAAATTACCACTTTTGGAACCCTCAAAAGTACCTACAGCGGGTACTTTTAAACCTGGTACTACGTTTTTCTTTCCATTAAAATCAATCAAAATTTTTTTGAATTGAAGGTCAATAAGATGTCAATCTATAGTATTAGAGGATAACAATACTATTAGAGACTAATATAAATGGATTAACTCTCAAACTTATTATTTATTGCGGCATTTATGCAAGTTCAGTACCAGTGTTGGGTACTTTTAAAAAGTAGTTCGCACTCCTAAAAAAGTACTTTAGATGGTACATCCCTAAAGTGCTTTCACCCACGGAAAAACGGAAAAAAAAAGAAAGGGAAAATAGGAAGGAAAAAAGAACACCTCTGAAAAGAGGGAGCAGGACAAGAAAAAAGAAATCGGAGAAAAAGGATCCAAAAGGGACGCATCGGGAAAGGAGAAAAGGGAAGGGAAAAGAAAAAAGGGAAGGAAAAAGAATCGATCGATCCGGGAAAAAAGATCGAGCGCTTTTTCAATCCGGCAAATCTTTTTCATCAAAACAAAACCACTCCGCTTGGCTCGGCGGCACGGAAGTCAGGATTTCAAGGATCTCAGCGAGCTGCACCTCGGCGCGGCATCAAAAACTGCGCGATCGACGCAGCGTCCGATCCGTCCGTCCGTTATCGTCAAAGGGTCCTCGGGATCCTTCCGCATCGTCATTCCATCACTCTTAATCTTTCATTTCAGAACTAACTATCACCGGCACTATACATGTATCCCGGCCAAGGGTTCTCGGGCCAATAATTAGAATGACAGCCCGTGCCCCCTCATACCGCTGCCATTTGCTCGCATCCGAGCCTCTGGGACTTTACACAACTCCCCGTGCTGAATCCAAGCTATCTGAGGGAGATCCTCTTGAACGAAGAATCTAGTACTCTTCAAATGGCTGCCCGTCTTTGAAGCATATAATCTTTGAGAGGTGCTGAAGTGTCACGACTATATGCCGGGGAGTACCTTCTGGTCTCACGGGCCCCAACTTCATTGAAGCGTGGCAATACTAAGCTGCTTGAATATGCATGATGCTCAGTGAAAAAACTTTGCAGCCTGTTCAACATCTGAGCAGAATGTTGTTTGGATAGCCAGCTATCGCCAAATTGAGGCCTCTATCTTGCTGGGATCCTTTATGGGTGATGGAACCTGCTCCCCATGCTTGTGTGAAAGGTGCGTCATGTCTGAACACAGAGTTACCTGTACCTTGATCATTATAGTGTCCTTGCATGAGGCGGAACATCTCCGGTTCTGACATTTGTGCTCATGTTGACCCTAGGTCAGTCTCACATTGCATTCTGGCTGTCTAGTTGTAAATCGATTAAACTATCTTGCTATCTCGAACAAAAGGGAAGGAAGGAAAGAGAAAAACTGCTTTCAAATAAAGGATAAACACTCCGCTCAGCTTTGAATCACTCTGGCAGGCGCGGGCATCGGTAGAAATCGCGTCAAAGGCTATCCGGCAGAATCCATCATAAAAAATGGATTCCGGCGAAGAAAAAGGAAAAAGGGATGGAGCAGAGTGGAAAGGAGAAAAAGAAAAAGGAAGGGAAACAAAATGGGAGATGGGAAAAAAAAAAAGGAAAAATGGAGATGGAAAAGATGTGGAAAAAGAAAAATAAAGAAGAATGGAAAAGGAGAAGGAAAAGAAACAAGGTCTTGCGCCCGGGGTTTACCTTTCTAGTGGGTAAAGTAGCTTAAAATCTAACCGTGTGGAATTGAAGTCTCCACCATATCTACCGACTCAATGTTTAAATTAAAGTAGATCCTACCATGTTCTTAAAGGCCGTCCACAAGTGCCTCGGTCGAATTGTGTGTGGCGAGTAGTTGAGTGTTGGTTTGAACACTAAGCATGCTTTCGATTACTATAAGAAAAAAATTTTTTGAACATACCTACAGTAATGCGGGGATGTGAAGATAAGTTTCCACAGTTTTTAGTCATGAAGCTAGAGGCTGAGTGCCCTATCATCAAAATCACATGGGGTATACTACGACCTACTTGGCTACATTTGCGGAGGATCGTGACCTCACATTTTTCTTTGGAAGCGCTGAGAAAATGCAAATTCTACAAGTCTACAAAAACTAATCTTTGTGAAAAGCACATGATAGATCCTAACTTGGCCCGTGGCGGTATGCCATGCATAAACTCCCCTACGGATAGCACCACGGGTGCTCATCCATTTTGTAGTATGTCGGTGTTCATGACACCCTCTGAGAATATAATGGGCATCCTTTCACTAGTTTAACATTGCAGTATATGACACCGTCCCATCGGTGCCACATACCATCTCACTAACACTAAGGATCCTTCACTCCAATAAGCCGTAGCTCATCATTAAGTTCTACCAAGAGAATACGGGGGAGGGTTCAAGGTATATAAGGTTTTGTTTGCTTGCTTATTATTTGCAATAGCGGACTCCGCAGAGCATGCCAACAATCAGCCCAACCATAAGCATCTCGGTTTATCCAGAGATACACAAGGGGGCACTAAGCTATTTCCAAGTGTTCTTGAAGAGTTCTTGGGTAGCTAATACTACCCAAGTGGAGACCTAATTGACGAGAAGGATTCCTTCCTTGATCTTCCTTTAGTTCTAGAAGATGAGGCGACTATGGCATCTGCCACATCCATCTATCTGAGAACTTACCAATTACTTTGCTTGGAGCTAGGGCTGTAGCAACTCCTACTGCGGTCGAATCCCGGCCCAGATAATTTCTCTTGGAAGCCTTGCTCACGCTCTGCAACCTCTACTCCCGCATCGGCCTCTTGGCCTCTCCCAGATTATGTGGCTTCCTAATCTTGATGAGCTCCCTGCCAGACATGGCAAGGCCGCGATGGCTGCATCCTATCAGTTAGGTGTGACCCTAGGAAGACCATCTAGCCTACGCTTGACCCGGTCGGTAGCTCCCACTATTACGGGTCTTGTAGGCATTACGATGGTGGCTGCCATTGATTAGGGGTGCTCACCTATTTATTCCAATAGTTTTATAACCATTAACTTTCAAACTAGAGTATTAACTTTAGTAAATGGCATTTAACCCATTATAAGGGGTTTTCTCTATTTGCCTTAGTTCTATGCATTATCGATGCAATGTTGCTATGTCCATCCATAGCGGCATTCTCCTAAGGCAACTCTTGCAACCATATTTATTTATTAAACACTCGATGATTGCCCCTAGTCTAGGATCTACCAAGGTGCATACCCTAGACTGGGGTAGGGAACTATGCGACCAATAATGCCACCGCATCAGATTATTATTATTAGCCCATAACAAACATGCATGCAATTACCACAATGGATAATATTAGGACATAACATTGTGGATACAATCTTTTGATGACACGAGGAGGCGTAGACTATAGTATTGAGGTGATGAGATCCAACAAGTAAAACAAGAACAACTAATATGATGATTTCGATCAAGAGTATATATACATGGATGTAAGATACAACTAGAAGCCACAAAATATTTGTTCAAAAAAATAGAAAACAAGACAATTGTTGTTTCCCTTTATCTTTCTCCTTCTTGTTACCTTTGGGACCTCTTTAAAAAGCTAGAAATGGCAAACATGGAAAAAGCCAAAGTTCTTGCATGGTCATGAAGATCCACCATGCAATGTTTTGGCAAGTATTCACTATTGCATAAATAATGAGAAAATAACAAAGCAAAGCACCCAAACAAAATGGTTTTATCAAAATTGTCTGCATCGAGACTCAAATCCGCTGCCAAAGTACCAAAATCATGGCGACAGCATAAAAAATTACTTGCATACCAATTGTGCATGGGTATACCTACCGCCAAATCTTGTCACTTTGGGTCTTTATGTGTGATCTCAAGTTGATAGGCAAAAAACATGGCGATGTCGGTGCATTTGTACCAACTATGACCCACTTGAATATTTCAACCGGGGACAATGAAAGAAATTGCCACAACAAACATCAAACATCAAACATTTTTATAAGCATGAAACCTGAGAAAAAATAAAGAACCACGATGCCACCGAGGCTAGGAATGAATCACGAAGAGTGAATAACCATATAGACACTACATTTGTATAAGGCTTGGAAGCGTAAGGTATCTCAACAAAAAGTACAAAGCCAATGGAATAATCCCAACATATCCATAAAACAAGCCACCGACCAAAGAGACCTTGTTGATATCATAATCTTAGATGATCTGCCCCTTAGAGCTTGTTTTAGTAGGCGGATATGCTGCAAAATTCCCTAATGCAGTGGTGACAAAGATGAGTGTTGTGCAGATCCAAAAGGGTCCATATCTGAACATGAAAGAAAACAATCCATTACTCTTTGTTCCAAAGTCACTTCCCTACATGAAGAATATGGGTGAGACGGGGATGATATATTACGCTTTTGACATTCTTTAAGGCGAAATATCCTTACTAGA